>JARQOD010000002.1:586472038-586613921 GCA_033576555.1 Oophaga sylvatica
TTGTCGGATCCAGGGAGAGCCTTGGGAATATCCGGATGCTCCTGGAGTATCGTGTGTCATACTTGAGAGAAGTAGAGCAGCTACGACTGGTGAGGGTGCAGGTCAACAGAGAGCTGCAGGAAATGGAAAGAAGATGGCCGCCACCTTCAATCCGTAGTGTTGAGAGGCGAAGAGCGCCTGATGGAAGAGGTAGAAATAGTGATGCCTCAGTTAGCTCAGTGATGAGTGACCTAAGCAGGAGAACCTGTGGTGGACGAGCTGAAAAGGACTCAGACCAGACAGGACGTATGGGTGCAGGGGAATTGCGACGCCGTACTGACCGCTGGGAAGGCGGGTGGTCTGACAGAGGGCCCGACTTAGCCAGACGGTTTGACTGGCAGAGACGACCGAGAAGGATCTCTGGTCGTGTAACAAGTGTTCAACCCCACAAGTTTGAACAGAGGGGGGAGGTATGTGGTGTAGTGACCCCCTGATGCAGCTAGGGGGCACTGTGTATGCTCCTCGAGATATACATGGAAGCATGGTTTGTGTGTGTCTGAAGGACCTGTGATGAGGTCATGATCAGGTGACCTAACCATGTGATCCTGACCTCACCTATGGGCGGGGTTACGCCTATGTAATGGAGTTTGTTTGGCACCTGAGAGAGTGTGTGGGAGTCTGCCAGTGTGGACAGACTACCATGTGTCCCGGCGGGACATTACAGAGAGGTCTCTGTGTCTGAGGAGTGAGGCTCCAGGCAGGAGCTGAAGTACTGAAGATTTGCATTGCCTGTGACTGTGAGGTTTATGATGTAATAAACCTGATGATTTTTGGATAAGAAAAGTGTCTCCTGATTACCTCTGAAACAGCCGAGTGAGTTGAAACCTTACAATATATATATATTTATATATATATATTATATATATATATATATATATATATATAATATATATATATAGTATGAACATGTAATGTGTGTGTATGTATGTCTGTATATATGTGTGATTATGTATGTATGTGTGAATAACTGGAATAGTTACGGTGGGGGAAATAAGTATTTGATCCCTTGCTGATTTTGTAAGTTCTCCCACTGACAAAGACATGAACAGTCTAACATTTTAAGGTTAGGTTAATATTAACATTGAGAGATAGAATATCAAAAATAAAATCCAGAAAATCACATTGTATAAATTATATAAATTTATTTTCATTTTACAAGGAGAAATAAGTATTTGGTCCCTCTGGCAAACAAGACTTAATGCTTGGTGGTAAAACTCTTGTTGGCAGTACAGCAGTCAGACGTTTTTGGAGTTGTTGATGAGGTTTGCCCACATGTCAGGAGGAATTTTGCTCCACTCATCTTTGCAGATCATCTCTATATCATTAAGATTTTGAGGCAGCCACTTGGCAACTCGGAGCTTCAACTCCCTCCATAAGTTTTCTATGGGATTAAGGTCTGGAGACTGGCTAGGCCACTCCATGACCTTAATGTGCTTCTTTCTGAGCCACTACTTTGTCGCCTTGGCTGTATGTTTTGGGTCATTGTCTTGCTGGAAGACCCAGCCACAACCCATTTTTAATGTCCTGGCGGAGGGAAGGAGGTTGTCACTCAGGATTTTACGGTACATGGCTCCATCCATTCTCCCACTGATGCGGTGAAGTATTCTTGTGCCCTTAGTAGAGAAACACCCCCAAAATATAATGTTTCCACCTCCATGCTTGACAGTGGGGATGGTGTTCTTTGGGTCATAGGCAGCATTTCTCTTCCTCCAAACACGGCGAGTTCAGTTATTGCCAAAAAGCTCAATTTTTGTCTCATCTGACCACAGCACCTTCTCCCTATCACTCATAGAATCATCCAGGTGTTCATTGGCAAACTTCAGACGGGCCTGCACCTGTGTTTTCTTGAGCAGGGGGACCTTGCAGGCACTTCAGGATTTTAAACCTTTACGGCGTAATGTGTCACCAATGGATTTCTTGGTGACTGTGGTCCCAGCTGCCTTGAGATCATTAACAAGTTCCCCTCGTGTAGTTTTAGGCTGATCTCTCACCTTCCTCATGATCAAGGATAGCCCACGAGGTGAGATTTTGCAGGGTGCCCCAGATCGATGTCGACTTAGTCATTTTGTATTTCTTCCATTTCCTTACTATTGCAGTTGTCTCCTTCTCACCCAGCATCTTAATTGTGGTTTTGTAGCCCATTCCAGCTTTGTGCTGGTCTATGATCTTGTCCCTGACATTCTTAGAAAGCTCTTTGGTCTTGCCCATGTTGTAGAGGTTAGAGTCTGACTGATTGAGTCTGTTAACAGGAGACTTTTATAAAGGTGACTATGTAAGACAGCTGTCTTTAATGTAGGTAACGAGTTGGTCTGTTGGAGCCAGAACTCTTAATGGTTGGTAGGGGATCAAATACTTATTTCTCACTGCAAAATGCAAATAAATTTATATAATTTATACAATGTGATTTTCTGGATTTTGTTTTTGATATTTTATCTCTCAATGTTAATATTAACCTACCCTTAAAGTTATTTCCCCAACTGTATAATATGAATATGTAATGTGTGTATGTCTGTGTGTTTATGTATACAAGATCTCACCATGATCTAATTTGTGAATGTTTCCATCATGAGTTTTGATTTAATAAAGCCCCTGTCCCGGGAGAGATAGCTGCAATGTAACGCATGCTTTGTTATGTCATCATAGCGGATGTTGCTCTGGAGATCACACTTACCTTTGCCTTGTGGCGATAACATTTCAGGTGGGTGTATGACCGCAGAGAAGGGGTTGGATTTCTGTACAGCATCTCCTTAGAGGGTATATGCAATTAAGTGAGTTGGGCGCCCCTCACTGGTCATCTACTGTAAAGCAGTACCTTTTATTAGGTAAATCACATTGTTGTAGGATTAGTCTTAAAGGGATTTCCCCTTTTTCCTATAAGCTTTTAGTAGTAAAATAAATTTATAAGGGCTCTCCTCACCCTCCCCTGGCCCAGTGATAGTCGTCACTGCTGTTCCCAGTGTCTGTTATTGTCTGCTGCACTGATATCACATTAGCACTGCCTTAGTCAATAAATGAGCTCCGCGGCTCTGCCGATGTAGATGGCACGTGCCGCTCAGAACTGCTTAGTTCACTGATTGGCTGCAGCACTGTTGATGTGACACCAGCGCTGCACACAACAAACACTGGGAGCAGCGGTGGAGAATCGGTGCTGTTTGAGCTGGGCAGGGTAAGTTAAGCATCGTTGTTGTTTTTGTGTGTTTATACTATTAACAGAACTTAATAGGCAAAACTTTTCTTAAAGGGGGCAACCTCTTTTATGTCTAACGTAGCATTAAGCAGTCAGTCACTTTCTTCTAGTTAGTGCAGGATTCATCACCAACTGGCTGGTGATGGAGGATCATGGGACTGGACCAGTCTATCAGCCTCCTCCAGTAGAAAAGCAGGTTCCCCATCTGAGATGTTCTACAATTGGAGGAGACTTATGGACTGGTCCGGTCATAAACTACGCTCCACCAAAAAGAGCGATAGTATCACATATGTGCATTCTACATGCACATTTCATGTACACATGGGGGAGAGACCTGTCAATCACCCGTAGTGGCTATGAGAGAAGGCCGCGAGGGCAGAGCCACACTAGCCTAGTCTCCAGCTATGGTACCTCGCCGAATCTTTAAATTTTATTTTGTCTGAAATGCTAGAGCATTTTAAGAGTACTACCCGGCTTGTTATGATTTGGTAGCTGAGGAGAGTAAGCAAAAAGGGAATTACACCAGAGAGGTTGGAATCTATGGGATTGCAGTACCCTGACTAACCACCACAACTAAAGGCAGCCGTGGAGCGTACCTACGTTGGTCCTAGACGCCTCGTCACAGCCTGAGAAGCTAACTACACCTAAAGACAGAAAGAGGAAAACTATCTGCCCCGGAGCAGATCCCCAAAAAACATAGAAAGCCCCCAAACATATAATGGCGGTTAGACAAGGGGAAATACAGACACAGACAGAAAATAGTATGAGCAAACGTTGGGGCCCAAACTTCCTAAATAGAAAAGGATAGGAAGGACACTTACTGCAATCCCAAAAAACCCTGAAAAGTACCAACTCTACTAATTACAAAAACACCTGAGATCACACGACCTCCACCACCTAAATGAGTTCTCTGGTGTAACAAAAACTAAACAGCAGCCACTGAAAAAACTGGAAAAGTCAAATGAACAAAACAGTGGCTGAACTAAACTGAGAGGAGCACAAGCCCCCGGAGGGGACCCGGCAGACCCCCACAGAAGTGCAGGACAAAATGCAAAAAGCAAGCCCAAAAAACTAAAAGAAGAAAAAGACTTATCTGTTAGCAGAAGATGCAGGCACGAAACAGCAAGCTACAAAGTGAACAGGAATCAAAGATGAGACCAGAACAATTGATCACCGGCAACCCTGATGGGAGGGAACCTCCCTTATATAAGACCAGTCAGTAACACCTGATCGCCAATCTTCACAATCTTCATTGGATAGTTCAGTACTGTTTGTAACCACCAGAGGGAGCTTCTGCTCAGAATTCATTTCTAGCACATTCACAACAGTACCCCCGCCTTGAGGAGGGGTCACCGAACCCTCATTTGAGCAACCAGGTCGGTCAGGATGAGCTCTGTGATACGCACGGATGAGTCTCCTAGCATGGATGTCCGAAGCAAACACCCAAGAATTGTCCTCCTGACCATAACCTCTCCACTTAACCAAATACTGGAGTTTCCGTCTAGAAAAACGAGAATTCAATATTTTCTCAACCACATACTCCAGATTGCCCTCAACCAAAACAGGGTCAGGAGGCACAGCCATAGGAACCACTGGCTCGACAAACCTCTTCAATAAGGACTTGTGGAACACGTTATGGATCTTAAATGTCCCTGGAAGAAGTAAACGAAAGGAAACAGGATTAAGAATCTCCATGATCTTATAAGGTCCAATGAACCTAGGCTTAAACTTAGGAGATGCAACTCTCATAGGGATATTTCTTGAGGACAACCAGACCAAGTCCCCCACTTCAAACCGAGGACCATCAGTCCTATGCCGGTTGGCAAACCGCTGGGCCCTCTCCTGAGAGAGGGACAACCTCTACACTACCTGGTCCAAAATCTGCTGCATACGCTCCACAACAGTGTCAACACCTGGACAGACAGAAGCCTCCGTCTGTCCTGAAGAAAATCGAGGGTGAAACCCAAAATTGCAGAAAAATGGAGACATCAAAGTGGCAGAGCTAGCCCTATTATTAAGAGCAAACTCAGCCAAAGGCAAAAAAGAGACCCAGTCATCCTGATCAGCAGACACAAAGCATCTCAGATAAGTCTCCAATGTCTGGTTTGTTCTCTGTTTGTTCATTGGTCTGAGGATGAAAAGCCGAGGAGAAAGACAATTGAACACCAAGTTTAGAACAAAATGTCCTCCAAAATCTGGAAACAAACTGGACTCCTCTGTCAGACACAATGTTCTCAGGAATACCGTGTAACCGAACCACGTGCTGAAGGAACAAAGGCACCAATTCAGAGGAGGAAGGCAACTTAGGTAATGGCACAAGATGTATCATTTTGGAAAACCTATCACAAATCACCCAGATAACGGTCATTCTCTGAGAAACAGGGAGGTCGGAAATTAAATCCATAGAGATATGGGTCCATGGTCTCTTGGGCACAGGCAATGGCATCAACAAACCACTAGAGCGAGAGCAAGGCTTGGAGCGAGAGCAAGTCCCGCAGGACTGCACAAATTCCCTGACGTCACGAGACAAAGTAGGCCACCAAAAGGACCGACTAACCAAGTCTCTGGTACCAAAAATTCCGGGATGACCGGCCAACGCGGAACAATGAATCTCAGACATCACACTCTTTTTTCATCGGTCTGGGACAAACAATTTCCCAATAGAGCAGCGCTCGGGTTTATCCTCCTGACACCCTTCCAGAGCCAGTCTCAAATTGGGCGAGATGGCGGAAAGAACTACACCCTCTTTCAAAATAACAGCAGGATCAGATAACTCAGGAGAGTCCGCAAGGAAACTCCTCGAGAGGGCATCCGCCTTAACATTCTTAGTGCCAGGAAGAAAGGAAACCACAAAATTAAAACGTGTGAAAAACAAGGCCCACCTGGCCTGTCTAGGATTAAGTCGCTTGGCTGATTCCAGATAAACCAGATTCTTATGGTCCGTGAGGACCATCACCTGATGTTTGGCTCCCTCCAGCCAATGTCTCCACTCTTCAAAAGCCCACTTCATGGCCAATAACTCCCAATTACCCACGTCATAATTACGTTCAGTTGGAGAAAATTTTCGAGAGAAAAAGGCACAAGGGTTACTTTTAGAGGTCTCTGGATCTCTTTGGGACAAAACGGCACATGCCCCAATTTCAGAGGCATCAACCTCCACCTGAAATGGCAGAGAAACATCTGGCTGCCGTAGAACAGGAGCAGAAGTGAATCTCTGCTTAAGTTCCTGAAACGCAGAGACTGCCTCAGGAGACCAATTCACCACATCAGAACCCTTTTTGGTCAAATCAGTCAATGGTTTAACAATAACAAAGAAATTACCAATAAATTTACGATAAAAATTGGCAAAACCCAAGAATCTTTGAAGAGCCTTTAATGAAGTAGGTTGGACCCAATCACAGATGGCCTGAACCTTGGTCGGGTCCATTTCAATAACAGATGGGGACAAAATGAATCCCAGAAATGAGATCCTCTGTACGCCAAAAAGACACTTTGATCCCTTCACATACAGAGCATTCTCTCTCAAAATCTGGAACACAGTCCGAACATGTTTCACATGAGAGTCCCAGTCATTGGAAAAAATCAAGATATCATCCAAATAAACAATCAGAAATTTATCCACAAAATCCCTGAAAATGTCATTCATGAAGGACTGGAAGACAGAAGGAGCATTAGTGAGCCCAAAGGGCATCACTAGGTACTCAAAATGCCCCTCTGGGGTATTAAATGCCGTCTTCCATTCATCCCCGTGCTTAATGCGAATAAGGTTATATGCCCCCCTGAGGTCAAGCTTGGTAAACCAAGTAGCACTTTTCACCCTGGAAAACAGGTCAGAAATCAAGGGTAACGGATATTGATATTTCACAGTGATATTGTTCAAGAGACGATAATCAATACACGGCCTTAATGAGCCATCCTTTTTGGCCACAAAGAAAAAAACCGGCATCCAAGGGTGAAGAGGATGGTCTGATATGACCCTTCTCCAATGACTCCTTGATATAAGACCGCATAGCGTCATGTTCAGGTACAGACAAGTTAAAAAGGCGACCTTTAGGGAATTTACTACCAGGCACTAATTCAATAGCGCAGTCATAGCTCCTATGGGGAGGCAAGGATGCAGATTTACTTTCGCTAAACACATCAGAAAAATCAGTCAAAAAGTCAGGAACATCCTGAGCCTGGGGGGAGGCAGAAAAAACAGGAGTGTTGGTATTAACACATTGGCAGCCCCAACTGGTTACAGACACAGATTTCCAATCCAAAACAGGATTATGAGACTGTAACCAAGGGAAACCCAGTACGATAATGTCATGCAGATTATACAGCACCAAAAATTTGCAACTCTCCTGATGATCAGGTTCAACCCTCATTATCACCTGAGTAGAGAACTGAGGTTTATTCTCAGCCAAAGGGGTAGAATCGATCCCCAGTAGGGGAATAGACATCCGTAGGGGTATCAAGGGAAACCCACAACGTTTAGCAAAATCAAAATCCATCAAGTTAATAGCTGCTCCCGAATTAACGAAAGCCTGAGCAGAAAATGTGGACAGGGAGCAAATCAGGGTAACAGTCAACAAAAATTTAGTCTGAACACTACCCAAGACAACTGAGCGTGCAAAACGTCTTCCCCGCTTAGGGCAGACTGAAATAGCATGAGAGGCATCACCACAGTAGAAACATAACCCATTGCGTTTTCGAAACTCATGACGCTGTGCCCCAGAAGCCACTCTATCACACTGCATGGGTTCAGAAGCTGGTTCACAAGGCAACACTATTCCACGCATACCTCTACGCTCACGCAAACGTCTGTCAATTTGAATCGCTAATGACATAGAATCATTGAGACCAGAGGGGACAGGGAATCCCACCATAACGTCCTTTACATTCTCTGACAGACCCTTCCGAAAAAGGGCTGCCAAAGCATCGTCATTCCATTTGGTCAGGACTGCCCACCTTCGGAATCTCTGACAGTATAACTCAGCGTCCTCAAGCCCCTGATTTAATGCCAACAAGGCTTTTTCAGCTTGATCAGTGACATTAGGCTCATCGTACAATAACCCCAGAGCCTGAAAAAATACATCAACATCATTCAAAACAGGATCCCCAGGTGTCAGGGAAAAAACCCAATCCTGAGGATCGCCGCGCAGGAGAGAGATGACAATTTGAACCTGCTGTGCTGCGTTCCCTGAGGACTTAGATTTCAAGGCAAAAAACAACTTACCGTATATACTCATGTATAAGCCGGAAACCCCCCCCCTAATTTTGCCACAAAAAACTGGGAAAACTTATTGACTCGTGTATAAGCCTAGGGTGAAAAATGATTATGCCCCCATATGATGCTCCACAGATTATGCCCAATATGCTCCACAGATTATGCCCCCATATGCTCCAGATTATGCCCCCATATATTCCACAGATTATGCCCCCGTATGATCCACAGATTATGCCCCCATATGCTCCATATTATGCCCCCATATGCTCCAGATTATGCCCCATATGTTCCACAGCTTATGCCCCATATGCTCCAGATTATGCCCCATATGTTCCACAGCTTATGCCCCCATATGCTCCATATTATGCCCCCATATGCTCCAGATTATGCCCCATATGTTCCACAGCTTATGCCCCCATATGCTCCATATTATGCCCCCATATGCTCCAGATTATGCCCCATATGTTCCACAGCTTTTGCCCCCATATGCTCCATATTATGCCCCCATATGCTCCATATTATGCCCCCATATGCTCCATATTATGCCCCCATATGCTCCATATTATGCCCCATATTCTGCACAATTATGCCCCATATTATTAGGCCTCATATGCTGCTGCTGCTGCCAAAAAAAAAATGACATACTCACCTCTCGTCGCTGGGGGCCAGGTGCAGGTGTCCTGAGCAGGCGGGGGTGTCACCGCTCGCTCAGGACCCCGGCACCTGAGATATTTACCTGTCCAGTCGGTCCACAGCAGCGCACTGCTCCCTCGGTCCGACTCCTCTGTGTGTAAATGAATCTGGCAGGGGGCGGGGCGCGCACTAACGACGTCATCGCGCCCTCTGCCTGATCATTTACACACAGAGGAGTCGGACCAAGGGATTAGTGCGCAGCGGTGGACCGACGGACAGGTAAATATAACTATACTCACCCCTCCGCCGCGCGTCCCTGCAGTGTCTCCTCTTCTCCTGGCGGTCTCCGCAGCGCTTCAGTCCTGCAGCGGTCACGTGCTACCGCTCATTAAAGTCATGAAAATGTGCATATTCATGACTTTAATGAGCGGTGCCATGTGACAGCTGCAGGAAGGAGCCGGAGATCGTGAGAGAAGCATGGGGGCTGCAGAGACCGCGCCGGTGGAGGGGTAAGTATGATCCGACACCCCCCGCTTCCCCTCCCCCGCCGACCCCCGTATATGACCCGCGTATAAGCCGAGAGGGGGACTTTCAGCCCTAAAAAATGGGCTGAAAATCTCGGCTTATACATGGGTATATACGGTAGTTATTTTTGAAATTCAGAAATTTAGCTCGATCTCCTAAAAACAAATCTGGCATGGGAATCCTAGGTTCCACAACAGGCAACCTCGCAAGATAGGTAGCAATACTCCGAACTTCAGTGGCAAGCTGATCCACACGGCCAGACAACTGTGCAAACTCCATTGAGAGAAAAAAAAAATCCTCCTCAGCACCCAGAGATACAGAGGGAAAAAAAAAAATCTGACAACTCTGACAATCTTCTTTCTGTAACACTATTTTTCCCTTCTGTGAGTACCATACAAATATCAGTTTTTGGGCCGGTGATACTGTTATGATTTGGTAGCTGAGGAGAGTAAGCCTAAAGGGAATTACACCAGAGAGGTTGGAATCTATGGGATTGCAGTACCCTGACTAACCACCACAACTAAAGGCAGCCGTGGAGCGTACCTACGTTGGTCCTAGACGCCTCGTCACAGCCTGAGAAGTTAACTACACCTAAAGACAGAAAGAGGAAAACTATCTGCCCCGGAGCAGATCCCCAAAGAACATAGAAAGCCCCCAAACATGTAATGGCGGTTAGACAAGGGGAAATACAGACACAGACAGAAAATAGTATGAGCAAACGTTGGGGCCCAAACTTCCTAAATAGAAAAGGATAGGAAGGACACTTACTGCAATCCCAAAAAACCCTGAAAAGTACCAACTCTACTAATTACAAAAACACCTGAGATCACACGACCTCTACCACCTAAATAGTTCTCTGGTTAACAAAAACTAAACAGCAGCCACTGAAAAAACTGGAAAAGTCAAATGAACAAACAACAGTGGCTGAACTAAACTGAGAGGAGCACAAGCCCCCGGAGGGGACCCGGCAGACCCCCACAGAAGTGCAGGACAAAATGCAAAAAGCAAGCCCAAAAAACTAAAAGAAGAAAAAGACTTATCTGTTAGCAGAAGATGCAGGCACGAAACGGCAAGCTACAAAGTGAACAGGAATCAAAGATGAGACCAGAACAATTGATCACCGGCAACCCTGATGGGAGGGAACCTCCCTTATATAAGACCAGTCAGTAACACCTGATCGCCAATCTTCACAATCTTCATTGGATAGTTCAGTACTGTTTGTAACCACCAGAGGGAGCTTCTGCTCAGAATTCATTTCTAGCACATTCACAACACCGGCTAACCTCGTGCAGCCAGGCTCTAACTCGTACTGACTACAGTTTGCGCAGCTTGAATCAGATGACAGATTCCTTTTAAGGGGAATCTGTCATAAGATTTTTGTTATATTATCAGAGAGAAGCATAATGTAGGGACCATCGCTGGAATCTGGGTCTCTGTCCCTATTACTGTTGCTTTCAGATGCCCTTTAAAAGGGCTGTTTTATCCTATTAAATGGGTAAAATTACAAAGTGCTTGAAAAAGAAAGCAACTTTGCTGTATGCTCCTGCAGATAGGATCCTGAGGGAAGCAGTGGAGTGTTTTACTCCTGCAGATAGCTCCACTGCTTCCCTCAGGATTCTATCTGCAGGAGCACACAGCTCCACTGCTTCCCTCAGGATTCTGTGTGCTCCTGCAGATAGAGTCCTGAGGGCGGCAGGGGAGCTGTGTGCTCCTGCAGATAGGGTCTTGAGGGCAGCAGGAGAGCTGTGTGCTCCTGCAGATAGGGTCCTGAGGGAGGCAGGGGAGCTGTGTGCTCCTGCAGATAGGATTCTGAGGGAAGCAGTGGAGTATTTTTCTCCTGCAGATAGGGTCCTGAGGGAAGCAGGGGAGCTGTGTGCTCCTGCAGATAGGATTCTGAGGGAAGCAGTGGAGTATTTTTCTCCTGCAGATAGGGTCCTGAGGGAGGCAGGGGAGCTGTGTGCTCCTGCAGATAGGGTCCTGAGGGAGGCAGGGGAGCTGTGTGCTCCTGCAGATAGGGTCCTGAGGGAGGCAGGGGAGCTGTGTGCTCCTGCAGATAGGGTCCTGAGGGAGGCAGGGGAGCTGTGTGCTCCTGCAGATAGGATCCTGAGGGAGGCAGGGGAGCTGTGTGCTCCTGCAGATAGGATCCTGAGGGAGGCAGGGGAGCTGTGTGCTCCTGCAGATAGGATCCTGAGGGAGGCAGGGGAGCTGTGTGCTCCTGTAGATAGGATCCTGAGGGAGTTAGGTGAGCTGTGTGCACCTGCAGATAGTATCCTGAGGCAGGCAGGGGAGCTGGTGCTCCTGCAGATACAGTGCCTTGTGAAAGTATTCGACCCCCTGAAATTTTTCAACCTTTTCCCACATATCATGCTTCAAACATAAAAATACCAAATGTAAACTTTTGGTGAAGAATCAACAAGTGGGACACAATTGTGAAGTTGAATGAAATTTATTGGTTATTTTACATTTTTGTGGAAATACAAAAACTGAATAGTGTGGCGTGCAATATTATTCGGCCCCTTTAACTTAATACTTTGTTGCGCCACCTTTTGCTGCGATTACAGCTGCAAGTCGCTTGGGGTATGTTTCTATCAGTTTTGTACATCGAGAGACTGGAATTCTTGCCCATTCTTCCTTGGCAAACAGCTCGAGCTCAGTGAGGTTGGATGGAGATCGTTTGTGAACAGCAGTTTCAGCTCTTTCCACAGATTCTCGATTGGATTCAGATCCGGACTTTGACTTGGCCATTCTAACACCTGGATACGTTTATTTGTGAACCATTCTATTGTAGATTTTGCTTTATGTTTGGGATCATTGTCGTGTTGGAAGACAAATCTCCGTCCCAGTCTCAGGTCTTTTGCAGACTCCCAACAGGTTTTCTTCAAGAATGGTCCTGTATTTGGCTCCATCCATCTTCCCATCAATTTTAACCACCTTCCCTGTCCCTGCTGAAGAAAAGCAGGCCCAAACCATGATGCTGCCACCACCATGTTTGACAGTGGGGATGGTGTGTTCAGGGTGATGAGCTGTGTTGTCTTTACCCCAAACATATCGTTTGGCATTGTTGCCAAAAAGTTCGATTTTGGTTTCATCTAACCAGAGCACCTTCTTCCACGTTTGATGTGTCTCCCAGGTGGCTTGTTGCAAACTTTGAACGACACTTTTTATAGATATATTGAGAAATGACTTTCTTCTTGCCACTCTTCCATAAAGGCCAGATTTGTGCAGTGTACGACTGATTGTTGTCCTATGGACAGACTGTCCCACCTCAGCTGTAGATCTCTGCAGTTCATCCAGAGTGATCATGGGCCTCTTGGCTGCATCTCTGATCAGTCTTCTCGTTGTTTGAGATGAAAGTTTAGAGGGACGGCCGGTCTTGGTAGATTTGCAGTGGTATGACACTCCTTCCATTTCAATATGATCACTTGCACAGTGCTCCTTGGGATGTTTAAAGTTTTGGAAATCATGTTGTACCCAAATCCGGCTTTAAATTGCTCCACAATAGTCTCACGGACCTGCCTGTTGTGTTTCCTTGGTCTTCATGATGCTCTCTGTGCCTCAAACAGAACCCTGAGAAATATCTCCCGAGCAGGTGCATTTATACGGAGACTTGATTACACATAGGTGGATTATATTTATCATCATTAGTCATTTAGGACAACATTGGATCATTCAGAGATCCACAATGAACTTCTGGAGTGAGTTTGCTGCACTAAAAGTAAAGGGACTGAATAATATTGCAGATTTTGTATTTCCACAAAAATTTAAAATAACAAATAAATTTCGTTCAACTTCACAATTGTGTCCCACTTGTTGTTGATTCTTCACCAAAAATTTACATTTGATATCTTTATGTTTGAAGCATGATATGTGGGAAAAGGTTGAAAAGTTCCAAAGAGCCGAATACTTTCGCAAGGCACTGTAGGATCCTGAGGGGAGCTGTGTGCTCCTGCAGATAGGATCCAGAGACAATCCTTTTAAACCTTTACATTCTTTCAGCTATGGGGTTGGGCTTATGTATTTAATTATGCTTTAATGCAATCTGATAATAGACACATTTCGACCTTTCCAGTATTTATCTGCTTTCTCTGATTTCAAAAAGGACTCGTATGGCCAAACATATATTACTTGGATAGTTTTTGCCTTTCTCTTCAGCAATGCAGTATGATTCTTAGGCTGGTTTCACATTTGCGTCTGTACGCGAAGCTTTTGATCCGCATAGATCCGCATGCGTCATGTGTACATATCTTTAACATGGTGTACGCAGGGACATGTGTTTGCATGCGTTGTTTCGCGGTGTCCGGCAAACGCAACATGTTGCATTTTTTTGAAGCGTCAAATATGGTCAGTCATGCGCATGTGGATGAGTGCGTCAAAACAACGCATTACTGTCTATGGGAACACATTGGTACGCAAGGACATGCACCTGAAAATATTGAACGCATGCGCATAAATAACGCAAATGCATGCAAAAACGCATGCACACGCAGCGTTTTTTTGTTGTGTAAGATGCGGATAAAAACGCTGCGTAAACCTGCGTTTGCATGCGTTTTGCATGCATTTGCGTATGCAGATGATACGCTGCGGACATATGCGCAAATGTGAACTTAGATTTAGATTTTTTTTTCTTTCCTTTCCAACCTTACCAACTATATACCCCATTATTGGCAGTGTTGAAATGCCCAGGTACTGCTGTAGTATGAGACCAAATGCAAAAAAATATATTTTATACAGTGCGGTTAGACACAATTAAAAGGACTGATGGAGTTCGCTGTACATATGATTGTGGGGTTTTCTCCGCCTCTCACACACCCCTCATTAATGACTGATACCATCTGTACATGCAGATACATGGCGGCTGTTAGTCACTGGTGAGAGCAGCGGATGGGAGGGGAGATCTCATCAGAGAGAAGAAGACGCAGGTGTTAGATCTGATTTACTTGCGCCGTACTCCTATATCTGTGTGCCATGGTAAGAGTATGGACTTCGATGGATGACTTGGCGGTGGGTCTCCTGACCTGAACTTGCCTCATACATCCCTTGGCAAAAATTATGGATTCACCGGCCTTGGAGTGTTTTTTTGTGTGTTTGTTTTTCATGATTCCATAATTTTTTACCTCAGAATTTAGTGACTCCATAATTTTTCCCCTATGCTTGGTTAAAAAAAAATAACCATTACTGACTACCACATTATTGTTCTTGATTTCTATTAGTGTTTCTTAAGGCTATGTGGACACGTTGAGGATTTTTCGTGTTTTTTTTTAGCGTTTTTGCGGCGATTTTCCGCTGAAAAAACGCATGCATTAAACATCCTATTAGTAGAATGCATTCTGCAATTTTTGTGCACATTCTGCGTTTTTTTTCCTCGAAAAAAATGCATAGCGGAAAAAAACTCAGCATGTTCATTCTTTTTCTGGAATCGCGGTGATTCTGCCGCCATGGGAAATGCATTGAACCGCTTACTTTCCGCCTGTGGCTGTGCCCACCATGCGCAAAGTAAGCGGTTCATGTTCAGATGGTACCCAGGGTCTGGAGGAGAAGAGACTCCTCCAGGCCCTGGGTACCATATCCCTGTTAAAACAATAATTAAAATAAAAACTAGAGCTATTCTCACCTTCCGGCGTCCCCCGCAGCTTTCCCGCCTCTCAGCGATGCTCCCGGCAACTCCCGTTCCCAGGGATGCCTTGCGACAATGACCCCAGATGATGTAGCGGTCTCGCGTGATGCTACGTCATCTGGGGTCATTGTCGCCAGGCATCCCTGGGAATGGGAGTTGCCGGGAGCATCGCGAGGAAAACAGATCGCTTGGAAAACGCTAGTTTCTGGCGGGAATACGCATACCTATAAAATGCGTATTTCCCGCGGCAGGGAGGTGCGGAATGCCGCAGAAATTTCCGCGGAAATTCCTGAACGTGTGCACATAGCCTAAAGCCAGAAAGTTACCATTTGAAATGACTTCAGTTTTGTGCCATGTCTGTCATCTGCTTTTTTTTTTTTTTTTTAAAACAAAATTAAACGAATGAACATCCTCCAACGCCGGTGATTCCATAATTTTTGCCTGGGGTTATATATGCCAGTGGGGCCGTTGAATTTGGATCGGGAGCCCTGCGTGAGACACAGATCTGTGAATGCAGCCTTGACCTGACCGGAACTATTGTACAGCAGTATTAAGAGCAAACTATCCGCACACTTTTACATATGGAACAGTAGTATGGCTGTATGGGCACTTGTCTCAAAATAAAAATACATTTTTTAATAGGGATCTAGTGTGCCAGTCATGGGAAATCTAGTGTAGAAGCCATATAGGAATCTGGCTGCCAGTGCAATGGGGGGGAGGGGTGGTCGGTGTGCTCGTACTGCTTTAACCAAGTGCATTGACACACCCCCAGTGCACTTCCAGCCTGATTTCCATATGAGTTCTGCATTAGGTCTCCCATGGCTGCCATATCGGATCTCTACAAAAAAGTGTCATTTTTTTTATTTTGAAACACTATACTATTTCCATATGTAAAAAAAAAAATGTGCCGACAGGTTCCCTTTAATTCAGTTTCCCCCCTATTGAAAGAAAAGAGGCTCATATTGCTGTTTGGGTAGTTTTTGGGGTCAGTGGTCTGTTTTTTTTTCTCCTTGACTTGATTAATGTTAGAAAAAATTGTTACATATGTAATGAATAGAAGATGAGCACTTTAAACTCTTGTAAACAAATGCTGGAAATCTTCATGGCTTTTCTTTTTTGTATAAGCGACAAAAAGAAAAATAAAATGTGAAGAAAAGAAAATAAGTGATTCCAATCTGTGTCTGATCTGTATATGGCAGTCCCATGTAAATCTGTGATGACGCATTATTTACATCACGAGCCATAAGCTACATGTGATCTTGGAGTTCGGGACTCAATCTTTTGCTTTTAAAGAAATTCCCGTAACGTGGGATTAAATTGCCCAATTGGATTCACTGCTTTAACTGTTTTATATCTAGAAATCTAGAAGGATTTAGAAGTCTGTTGTATGGCAGCCTGCTGACTGTGCGCAGCAGGGGGGCGCTATTCCTTCTCACACATGCTGTGCTTTTGGTATTATGTAGAAGTACTGTAATTCTTTCTAGTACTTCATATTTCATTGAGCTCTTTCTCTAAACAGTTAACTGGGTATCTCGCCCGCAGGAGTTCTTTGAAAATAATTATAGTCCTCCCACGGCTTATCACACAAACACAAGATCTCATTCTGCTCATCTTTCCTTTGCTTCTTCATTAACCTCTTTGTTTCTACACTTACATACTGGCCGCACTCATGATCTACATGCCACTGCTGCAGCCTATGATTGGCTGCAGTGGTCACGTGTATGTCTAGCAGGCAATACAGATTCGGCCTCTACTTCCTTTTTTGTCCAGATGGACGTATGGAGACTGGTGGGAGCCTGGTGCAGTATATGCAACATGAGCACTGAGAGATCAGTATTTGTTTTGGTATTTTAAAGACTTATTGGTGGACTTTTAAGGAATTAACAACCCCTTTAAGACCATCCTTTTGAAAAAATATTACCTTTTTCTATAATATATATATATATAATTTTTTTTTTTTTCAAATAAATCAACTGATCTAGCTAATCTGCAAAACTATGTATCAGAGATTTCCCAAATTGCGGTCCTCCCAATAGATCATGTTTTCAGGGTTTCCTTAGTATTCCACAGGTGAGAGAAGCATCGGCAACTTCTGATGCCGTGATCATAACTCCATCACATGTGCAATACCAAGGAAATCCTTATCTGTTGCCTGGGCGTGAGGACTGGGACACACGGGTCTGTATGGTGTTTTTCAGGATGGTCTATATCAGTGATGGCGAACCTTGGCACTCCAGCTGTTGGAGAGCTACAACTCCCAGCATGCCTCAACTGCTGCAGGTTGCAAGGGCATGCTGGGAGTTGTAGTTTTACAACAGCTGGAGTACCAAGGTTAGCCATCACTGGTCTATATGGTCTTTCAAGGTAAAGCAATTTTTTTTTTACATTCTTGTAATGCGTCGGTTAATATAAATTTTTTTGTGTGGCTCCATCATGTGAGATTTTGATGTTTTTCTGAAGAATCAAAAATGGGTCTATTAATAATTTATTTTTGCTCTGCATTTTGCAGGGACGCTCCAGGCGCATGCACCTAGTCCACCATGCACTGAACTCATGCCGAGATCGGATATCTGAAATATGCTGGGGCTGGCGGTATAATTCTTACTGTATAGCGACGTACAATTTGCAAAACCTTCTTATACACAGGGGTAATATAAAGTCTACCATACACTAAAAACTGCAGTCCCATTTCCAACGTGAAAGTCGATGTAGGCCTATACACTAGTGTTCAAATAATAGCAGGCCAATATGACTAACCAGATTAATCGCTGGTTTTGGTATAAATTATTACCACATGTCAATCAATTTACCATTGGTGCATAGATGATCCGCATTCATGATCTGCAGGTTTTTGACTCTGTGTATTAGAATAATTAATTGTTAGGGGAGTGTCCAACATAATAGCAGTGTGGAGATCAGTTAGTGAGGTCAATCATTCTGTGAAGACACAGGTGTGAATCAGGTGGCCCTTATTTAAGGGTGAAGCCAGGACATGTACATTTCTCCTTGAAAGCCCGAGATTTATGGGTCGTTCGAGACATTGTTCTGAAGAACAGCGTACTTTGATTAAAAATATTGATGGGAGAGGTTAAAACTTATATAAGAAAAGTGCAGATAGTGATGGGCTGTTCAGCTAGAATGATCTCCAATGCTTTAAAATGGAAACTCAAACCAGAGAGACGTGGAAGAAATCTTATCAAGAAGTCCCCGCAAAGTCCCACTGCTAAATAAAGGACATGTACTGAAGCGGATACAATCTGCCAAAGAACACATCACCTGGCCTAAAGAGAAATGGAGAAACATTTTGTGGGCTGATGAAAGTAAAATTGTTTTTGGGTCCAATGGCTATAGACAGTTGTCAGACGAACCCCAAACTCTGCATTCAAGCCACAGTACACTCTGAAGACAGTGAAGCTTGGTGGTGCAAGTATCATAGAAGGTAATAGGACGCTCACTGTTTTCTTTTGGTAGTCAGAAGAAAATACATATATCAGAAAATAGTAGACTTCGGCACACAAATTGTAGTCTTTGGCTTTTAATGATACGTTAGGCAGAAATTAGATAAATCAAATCCAACTGAATACAGATAAATAAACTCGACATTTTGGCCATTCATGGCCTTTTTCAAGAGATATCTGTGTACGAGAAACATAAAATATTTGAGTAAGGTCAAAACCGTGATTATAACGAACAGGTGTCACACTCAAAGATTTACATCTAAGGGTGCCTAGTAATTTTCAACCACCCCGATCATACCATCCCATTGAAACCTACATCAGTCTTGTCCAGCGGGATATATCAGACACACTACAGCTAATTACAAGGGGAGAACTACATGTTAAAAATAACTTAACACAAGAGAAGAATAGGTCTTTAGCATCATTGAGAACTAGCAAAGAGCTTATTATCAAACCTGCTGATAAAGGGGGATCAATTGTAGTTATGGATCGTTCATGCTACACATGTGGTCAAAATTGTTGGTACCCCTCGTTTAATGACAGAAAAACCCACAATGGTCACAGAAATAACTTGTATCTGACAAAAGTAATAATAAATCAAAAATCTATGAAAATTAACAAAAGAAGCCTCGGCTTATACTCGGGTCAGCTTATACTTGAGTACATACAGTACATTTCTCCATGTTTTGAATTAGAACAGTGTGCAATGTTTCCAATGTATGGAAATAAAAACTAGTGTAAATATTTGTGATTAACTCATGTTTTTGCACATTACTGTATATTTGGGGCGTAGAAGGCTTCAGTCTCTTGTGGACGTCGGGTAGGTAGTGCTTTTGAGCCAAGAAAAAACGAACAAAACATGAACAGAGTCCTGGGTGGCATCCGCTGTACGTGAATGGCGAATGTGCGCACTACGTGTTTGGAGGGGATACAAGAGACTGGTCCCGCACTGATCACAGCAGTTCAACCCTGACAGCAGCATTTTAGGGTTTGGAAACTGAAAACGGAAATTGCCTGTCTCCAAGGACTTTTTTTTAAAAAAAATTTTTATATAGTTTTTCATGCTGTTTTTGTCCCAAAGCCAAAGGTGAATTCAGTTGGAGTGTGAAAAAAAAGTGTGTCAAACTGCAATGGTACGCTCACCTTCCCCCTCGTAGAAAAAAAAAATGCAACAACACCTCCGTTATCAAACCAAGACCAAATAAATGAGCTGGAACACATTGGTGTGCAATGTAAAGGTGCAGAGTGACACTGGCCAAACCTGTACGTTAATGTTCTTTTTTGCCCATAGCAAGCAAGTACAGCTTTCATTTTTCCACAGCAGTTTACGGCATCATTCAGATGACCATTTTTATTTATTTTTTTATCTGATGTGAAAAACCAGGTCTATGTCACTATTGCATCAGTGTGTTTGGTGAGTTTGTCCATTCTTGCCATCAATGAATTGCAAGACTTCTCCTACCCATTCCAATAATAATGGCGTGCACACTGATGATGTGAGCTGTCAGTCATCTTCACAGATCCATAGACAGAATGGATGATTTTCCTTTGGAGCATATTATCAAAAACTGACAAGTCTGTGATTTTTGTTTTTGTCCTACTGGAATGTACATGGTCAAAGATAGCCTTTAGGCCCCGATTCATTAAGACCGGTGATTTTCTCTTAATATTTTCTCCTGATTCATGAAAAGAAGCGTCTGATGAGTGGCTTTAGCCTCGTCACGACTAGTGCCCCGCTGCATACCCGTCCCACCACAGTTGTGCCCATTTTGGGGGAGCTAGGAGAAACTGTTGCATAACAATTTTGACACTTTTGACTGTCACAACTCAAAGTAATGTGCACAAGAACGCTATCAAAATGACTTAGATTAATCGGAGTCTAAGTCTATGTTCACACATTGCATTTTTGCAGCATTTTTTGCACCTTTTTTCTGTAAATTTTCAGCTGTGTTTCACAGTACCATTTTTCACCCATTGAAAAAAAAAACAAACAAAAAACGCAGGTATCAGGTTTTGCTCCATTTTTGGTGCCAAAACCTGATGAAGTAGAATCAGATAATTTTTTTATGCACTAAACTTTGTCAGCATGTCCAAGAGACAAGCGTACCCTGACAAAAAAAAACGCAGCCAAAAAAAAAAGCTGCAAAAACTAATCAAAAACCTACGTTTTGTAAGCAGCTTAAACTTTGCATAAAAAAAACAGCAAAAACTGAACGTTTGAACATAGCCTTAGTGTCTGACAGTCGATCCGCCTGTGTGTGTAACGAACCTAAAGAATTCCTCAGCTGAAGACTGCAGCGAGTCCTGGGGGTCCGGCTCCTTCGCTGATGGTTATACCTAAGGCCTAGAGTGTGCACAAAGTATTGTGCGCTCACGGAGTAAAAGCTATTGATCGGTATGGGATTTTTTTCCACTTACTTTAAATCTACCTTTTGCTTTTACTGTACATTAATTATGTAAATGAGTACTAATCCATCCTGGAAAAGTGTAGTGTCTTGCTGACGGAGGGTGGAAATGACTTTTACAGGTTTGGAATCCTTATATACTTAGTTTCCTGGTCAGACAGAAGTATATGTAATGAAAAAAAGAATGTGAAAACTCGTGGCCAAAGGGTTTTTTTTTCTTGTCTTCCTTAAAAGGTTATTTGCGTAAAAATCAAGCGATCCTGAGAACAGAGCTCTTACTCCCGTCATAAATGGAGTGGAGGTGCACGTGCTCCATTAATTGTATATGACCAGGTTCAGCACCAACATATCAATACTAAGGAAATCCTTTAAACATGATCTGTTGGTGGGCCCGGAGGAGTGCAGGAACACTGGTCTATGGGACTGACGGGAATAGCGTCATACTGGTCAGCCTCCTAGGCAGTGAATGGAGCAGAGGCTGCATGTGCACATTTCCGCTCCATTCTCAATAGTGCCGCAGAACATATCCTCTATCAATAGGGAATAACCTGACTTGTTAGGACTAACACTTCACGATATGACAACTTCTGTGTGATTGTGTTCATGGCCATTGCAACTCCTACCAATCAAAGAACGACCCCCTAATCAGACAAGCTGTACAGTTGTAGAAAGCTTTATCTGTACTTCTGTATCCTTCAGGCGGGAATGTTTTTATAGTTAAATTGTTCAAATTGTAAGAAGAAAAAATTGCAGCAGTTCCACTAAAGTAAGGGTAGAGAATCATCAGGGCCGCGGGCCGTTTACAGACCTCGATGACCTTTTTTCCAGCCCCAGACAGATTTCCCGGGACTGCAGTGCTGGGAGCGGCAGCTGTGTTTTGACGATAGCTACTCTGCTTTCTTCTTGCTCTGTGAGCGCACACAGACACACATATACACACACACACAGACACAGACAGACACATGCACTGAATGATGACGTCCTGACACCAGTGCCAGCGTCAGGATGTACTTTGTGGGTGGAGTTAGCGCACAATTTGTACGACCCCCGAGGGATGGTATAAATATCCAAATGGCCCTTGGTAGAAGGTTCCTTACCCCTGCACTAGTGTTTTAATAGACAGCATTCATGATTTATGAGTAAACAAGGACCATGGTCTAACCATTGGGCCCCATTGACATCCAATTCTGGACCCATATAAGATCAACTGTCAAAAAAAATCCTCCCTGGCTGGCTCAAGGTTAAAATTACTGGTATTTATCCTGCCCGTCACTAAATGGGGCTAGAATCCACTCATATGGTATAGGGGGCACAAATGCCGGAGCAAAACCCATGGTAAGTCCAGTGAGAGTGCCACAAAAGAGCTAATTCCCTAAGTGTACGGTATATGACCAGACATCATATGTGGAGTTATCCCTTAGAAACTTTGCTTTTTGGGGACAATCTGTCCATAATGTGCCATATAAAGACCCTGTTACAACAGAAAATCCAATGCCTATTGAGATGCAGACCTAAGTCAGTATATGGACATGCATAATGGTTATAGGGAATCTGTCAGTAGGATTACCCCTCCTAGGCCGTCCATATGGGCACGCAGGTCACAGGAAGCAGAATAAAATTATACCTTGATCACTGTGATCCGATTTTTATTCCTGAGAAACCCATGTATTTCTTATTTGTAAATGAACTGTTAAGAGCTATGGGTCGGACAAGGATCTACATGAGAATCTGCCGACAGGGCTTATCGTAAATGAAAGGAGTGTGAGACATGTAATGACTGACAGTCTGCTCTCCTGATCTATATGTCTCCCACTGGTAATGCACCGTTTCATTAAAAATAATCTCTGGAGGCAGATTCTCAGGGAGATCTATGTCCGACCCAGAGATCTTAACAGCTCATTTACATATTAAAAAAGTGGATTTTGCTGGAATAAGACACCTTGATCTCTGTAATCTGATGTTTCAACTTTCCATGAATTACATGGCCATATAGACCTCTTAAGAGGGTTGATTCTACTGACAGATTCCCTTTAAGATTTTGTCTATGAAGGTATGGCGGATGCTAAGTACTGTAGGAGTTGGGTTACACATTGAAAATCTAATCGTTCAGCAGACCCTCCGTACACAGGAGCGCTCGCTTGGCCGAGCAGTACGGTGTTCTCTATGATAGCGCCACTTTCCATCATCCATTGGCAGAATTTGTGTACCACCTCTACCGTATGAAATGCACTTATATATGACATTAAGGGGTAACCTAGTTTACAGACATTATCACCTATCCACTGGACAATTGCTGACTCTTAGATTGTTGCAGATCCCAGGTTGGGACATCTACTTTACCCAGCTCAAGGGGATTGTTGATTCTTCCGTGGTTGCAGTTGCGGCCAGGAGGGTCTGAATGGCGGGTCCGGTCACGCAGACGCCCTTCTGTTTCATTCAAAGTCTATAGCACCGACAAAGATAACCGAGTGCAGCAGTCAGCCATCATTGTCACTGCCATAAATGAGGAAGGTAGGTGCGTATGTGACTGTCCGCTCCACCCAGCTTCTGTCTGCTCATACAGCCAAAGGAGAATGTGGACAAAGTTCCCCTACGATCACCTGGAGATGAGACCTAGTGGACAGGAAATTATGTTTTTACTCTGAAATACCCCTCTAAGATGGATCTATTATCAATCGTGAGGTACCTGCGCCTCTTGTCCCTTACAATGGCCTTAATATATACGGACAGCCCTACCACATTGTTCTGTGAGTTTGATGACCACCTTGACAGGGTGTCACGGTGTGCTGAACGCGGGCATAGTGCCAGCCATCAGCCGATTACCCGCGTGCTTGTCACTTCTCTTTTCTGTTTTTGTTTCGTGTCCATTCTCTTCCGCTCCGAGAAACCCACTCCTCTCAACAGTAACCGATTAGGACTTTTGTAAAGTGTCTGCACATTTTCTAAAAATCCTGCACTGAAGGTTGCTATGGTGACGCCCGTTCCAGGGGCTTAAGGCCTATGATTTAGAGTTAAATCTTAAACGTATAGAACATAAAACAGCGCTCTCGGGAAGAGAGAAAAAAAGAAAACAATTGGCAGAGAAATCGACTCCGCAGTAAAGGTGTTCTTTTTACATGTACCTTTTTATAAATTGTATTTGTACAATAACTGGAGCTTTAAAATGGAAACAGCGAGCCCCCACACTCCCCTTCTGTCTCTCTGACTCAGAGAAGGAGGCAACAAGCAGGGCCCGAATAGCTCAGATGCTGTCATCTGTGGCCAGCCGCTGATTTTCCAGTTTTCACAAGCTCACAGGCTTCCCCTAATCCCTCAGTCGTAGTGTGTTGCAGACGTGGTCAATTGACCTTTGTGGTCTCCATGTAACCTGTGGAACTGGCACTTCTGGCTTCTTCCCCAGCTTCCCGATGCTTCTCCTGTGTGCTGTGCCGTCCTCCGTCTCTCTGTGCTCCCCTCATATTATCGTTTTTCAGCATATTTATTTCTACTTATCCACTAATTATTTCACCGTTTCTATGTTTGTCTTGCTTTTTATCCTCTTCTTTGATAACTCGATTTTCCAGTTTTCACTTTTCCTCACATCTGCTCATCTCCATATTTAAACTTGTTTGCCCTTTATTTTATTCCCCTTTCCGTCCGTTTCCTCCTTCCTCATCGTCGTGTGCTCGTTTTCAGCCTATTCTCTTTTCTGTCACCCTTTTGTAGCGTTCGTTCCCCGTGCTTCCCATTTCTTTTCTCGTCTCCCCTTCAAGAAGCTCAGATGCCAGTATGACCCCCAGGCACAAGCCGTACTCCTCTTCGTTGGCCGCCCTTATCGAAGGCACTCAACGGCCTTTCTTGTTCCTCGTCTCAGATTTCAACTACGGCACCGACGGGTACGACGCCGAAGGGAATGAGGAGCAGAAGAGCTCTCGTGAGGGGTCAGAAACCATGCCCTACATCGATGAATCTCCAACCATGTCTCCACAGCTCAGTGCCAGAAGTCAAGACAGTGTGGATGGTGTCTCGCCTACTCCGACAGAGGGCTTACTTCCCGAGGTAAAGACCTTTTTTATTACCTTAAATGGTTATTTGTGAATATTAGTACTTTTTATCCTGTTTTCAGAGTGTATAATTATCATTATTATATCAGGTTATTTCTTTGCTCTTGTTCTTTGTTGATACTGGTACTTTTTATCCTGTTTTCAGAAGCCATAATTATTACTTTTATTATATCACATGTAGTGTTGAGCATTCCGATACTGCAAATATCGGGTACCGGCCGGCATTACCCGGCAATTGAATCAGAGGCTATTTTACTATGTAGAAGTGTATGAACTATAAATATATGTGTGTGTGTATATATATATATATATAATATATATAATATATATATATATATATATATATATATATATATATATATATTTCTGTGTGTGCATATTTAGTGTTTACAAGGAAAGAAAGGGTTTTTTTAGTTCCGATATTTCTGTCCCATAGACTTGCATTGGATTTCCGGTATCGGAATCGGGTATTGCCGACACTTTTTGGTATCGGCGATACCCATTCCGATCCGATACTTCTTGATATCGGGAAGTATCGCTCAACTCTAATCACATGTCATTTTTGTTCTTTTTCTTGGATTAAAGTAGTATAGGATTTGCAGATTTATTTGTCTCCTCCATACTATTGCAGTCTGTGACCGTACCCTTCATTGCTATATTTCATGCTTGTACGGCAGCGTACCGTGTTGTATTTTGGGCATTCAGCTTTGCATTGCGATTTGCTTTACTTTGGTTATTGTTATTTATATGTTTGCATCAAGCTCGGTTTTGGAGTACTTTGCATACATTTTGACAAGGAACATTGTCTGAGATGTTTTACACCAGCTGGGTCTCCTCAAGGAGAACCAGTCTTTCCCAAATTAAGCTTGGTTAGTTTCCGAGATCATTACTTTACAAAGCCTTGACTGTGCCTTAGATAATGTCTGATCTCAATGATGTTTGTTCTAAACTTAATTTATTTCCCTTTTTGGTAATTAAGCAGAAAAGTTCAATGTTCATTTGAGACCAAAAGCTTTAGAGTTGTCTATTAGTGAAACGTGACAGCACTCAATGTGTGATACGTGTTATGGTTCTTTTTCTCTTGTTCTCCTATCTCGTTGCCTGGATATTATGGATGTCAGAAATTACTCAGATGTGATGAGTGTGGGGGAGTGATTTTCTGTGAACTGTAGGAGCTGTTAAATTAAGGCATATGGAATCAAGTTGTCTATGCTTCCTTGTGACCTGAATTACACCCCACTGCCAGGCATTACGTGTACGACGTGATGAGTTTCTGTGGGTACTCGTGCTTACATTTGTTTTCTTTTTGGGGACAGCAAATGTTTTGTTGCGCACTTGGTGCTGTATCATGTGGGGGGCATCAGTCAAAAAGGAATTGGGGACCACTGTTAAAGTACCGTATTTTATGTAGCCATCAGTTGAACTTTTAAAAGTTGTGGTTTCAAACAGATAACTATACTGAATATATACCCAGTTAATATTAATATAGTTTTTAGTGTTAGAGTAACTTTTTTTTTCCCCTATTTGGTAGGCACTTTAACTGTAGATTGGTGATGGGGGGTCCTGAGACCCCCATCGATCACTTGATAGTCCACCAAACGAGCACACTGTATGCTTTTTATTGAATCCATACGTCGATCTGTGTGCTATTCACTTCTATCTGCTGAGCTACGCACTGTACGGTGGTGTACTGAACAACTGCTGGGGGGTCTCTACACCCGGTTCCCCACCAGGCAATTTTAAATGCACCGGTCAAATATGAAAAAAACATATTCAAAGTTTAGATACTCTCTCACTACCAGTGAAATGTTTTAGTACCACATTTTGCAATGCTGGGATCACTGGTGCCACTAGTGCACAACAGTATGCAACAGGGTCTACAGCTGGGGAACCACATTCAGGGGTCCGAGATTCACTGCTTGGGGACACTATTTCACGTTATTTTAAATCCTGTCCCCCAGTTATCAAAATCATTATTGTCTAACATGGAGAATTATCTTGTCCCCTACTCGTTGTATATCGGACATGTATGTGAATCCCCTTCTTCTCGGTCGTGATTCATGTCTTTACAGCAGGCAGTTGCGGGGCTGTTAGTTCTTGTGATCTCGGGTCTTGTGACTTGTAACATCCTCATCATCCAGTCTTCTGTAGATGACACATAGATGTCATGAGCGACGAGCAGCCAACATGTGGACAATCACACATCGCTAGCTCCATATTACTTGCACATATTCGGTGAGACTTTACGTACAGATCCGCAACCTGCAGCAACATTAACTGGGGGGGGGGGGGGGAATAAAAAATAAAAATCATCCCAAAGTGAATGTGATACAATATGTCATTATAGCATAGCCATTACTGAAAATATAATAAATAAGTCTGCAGCCTTCATGTCTCTATGTTCTTCATGCGTTCTGCAGAGTTCTCCCTTACTAAATTTCTTTAGTACGGAGTATATATCGGATTGTTTTACCATTAGCTTATTTTCCTATAAATTAAAAAAAAACTTTTTTTTTAAAATTCAGCTTGTTCCTAGAGCAGCCAAAGGGATTGTCACTCAGTGATTCAGACCCCCGAAATGACAGATACTCTTACTCAGTGACTCCTCCTCAGCTCCAAAAATCTGTTACTAACTAGGCAGACTGACACATTTTGTGACATAGTATGCATCGCATATATATATATATATATAATATACACACATATATTTATCACATTTTTTAAAAGTAATCCAACTCTTAAAGCAAGCTTTGTAGCAGTCTGGTTCTTTATCAAGCTTTACCGCTGCTACTTTCACACCTTTTATAATTATATTATGCTGCATAAACATAAATCATTAAAATGTCCCATTTCCCATCTGTAAAAATTTGTAAAAAAAAAAAGTTTTGAATTGAATGTCCGCCCTTTGATGCAACTTGTTTTTTGTTTTTTTTTTTAATACCAAAACTTGTTTTTAGTTTATCTAAAGGACCCAATGTGTACGGTACCTATAATGTTTATACAGTTGCTGTGTCTTTTCTGATACAATGTGAGCTCAAAGATCCAGGTTTGGTAAAACTTCGTACAAGCATTTATTAAAATAAGTAAATGTATATGCTCATAAGTTTTCCTCTTTTGGTGGCTGATAATAGTCGAAATTTAAAAAATTAAGCGGAACCAGTCGCTTGGAAAGAAAAACAATTCCACATGTTTTTATCATGTTACAAAACAAATTGTAGATTCAGTAGAATTTTTTTAAAAATCTCTTCTCAGTCTTGGTTTGAGTCCAATAATTGACAATTGCCCCTCTGTAAATGTGCATACAAGTATCCTTACCTTGTATACTCTGAAGATGGTTTTCCCAATATTTTTTCCATTTTTAAAAAGAATACATCTATAGTTATTTTTTTTTTTTTTTACTCATAGTTTGTCTGTTCCATTAAACTGCACAATCTGTTTTGATGAATCAGACTTGGGCACTCGGTGATAACAATGGATGGTCCGTGCAGAAGACGAGCATTTTTAGTGGACAGAAAAAAAGGATACCGAAATTTAAATGTGCCCCGAGGGTTGTTTGCTCTCTGATTTGGATCATATATACAATATTTCAGTTTGTTTCCTTTCGGTAAAACATTTTAAGATGTTGTTCACTGATATTTCCTCCTATGAAAACTTGTAGTAAATTTTTATGAGATGGAGATAGATTGTTTGGGAATCTTGCAATGGAAACTGACTCATGAGCCATGACTGTCAATCAATTAATCATTCAGCACAAAAACACTGTTCTTACAACGGTTCTTTATATTAAATTGCCAATTCCAAAATGCACTTTATTATTCCATTACGTTTTATAAGGCTCTGTTCACATGTCCTGTAATCATCAGTTAGTAGAGATCCAGCATCAATCCTTTGACAAAAAAAGTTGGGCAGACACTAGAAAAACTGAGAAAAAAATGATTTCAACTGGATCCGTTCTTTAACATTGAAGTCTATGAATAACGGATCCGTAACTTAGCCATTCCGTTTTTCTCCTATTTGAAAAGGAATCGTTTTTTGTGACTGGATCCGTGTCAAATAGCTGATTAGTTGAAAGTTCACATGGCCAGTAGTTTTATGTTAAATGTTTATTTCTCCAGTGAGCAAAAAATGAATCCTTTTCAAATGAAGGAAAAACGGATGTCTAATTAACCGATCCATTTTCCATAACTGCATTGTTAAAAAACAGATTTTTTATTTTTTCAGGAGGACAAAAAAAGTTGTTTCTGCCCAACTTTTTTTGTCTACAGCAAGCTGCAGGATCAGTCCTAAAGGATGTGACCTTAGCCTTAGAAATGTCCATCACTGCTCTCACCCAAGTGAAATTAGTCCATTTAGAAAAGGTGTTAAAGGCCCCATTATCGCCATTTTCTGCATGAACCCTGCATCAGGGACCCAAGATCCGCACTTGTTGCGAAGTTTGGGGACCTCCTATTTCTCAAGCATTGAGGTGATACAGCGTCTCGGCAGAATATGGCGATAATAGGGCTTTTTACACTTTGTCTCAATGGACTAATTTCACCTTGGTGAGAGCTGTGATGGACCTTTTTATATCCACATGAAAGAATAATGTGCATTTTGGAAGCGATATTTGATAGAAAGAATCACTGGATGAACAGTGTTTTTGTGCCGGCTGTGTGTATGACAATGAATAAACAGCTTCTAATAGAGTGGCGCTGTGGCCAGGGCTGTGGAGTCGGGAGTCAGAGCCCATTTTGGTAGAGTCGGTGTCATGGAAATTGAGAAGTTTGAGTCGGAGCCCAAGGTTTGGCTTACCGACTCCACAGCCCTGGTATGAGGGAGTTCGGAGTCATGGAAATTGAGGAGTTTGAGTCGGAGCCCAAGGTTTGGCTTACCGATTCCACAGCCCTGGTATGAGGGAGTCGGAGTCATGGAAATTGAGGAGTTTGAGTCGGAGCCCAAGGTTTGGCTTACCGACTCCACAGCCCTGGTATGAGGGAGTTCGGAGTCATGGAAATTGAGGAGTTTGAGTCGGAGCCCAAGGTTTGGCTTACCGACTCCACAGCCCTGGTATGAGGGAGTTCGGAGTCATGGAAATTGAGGAGTTTGAGTCGAAGCCCAAGGTTTGGCTTACCGATTCCACAGCCCTGGTATGAGGGAGTCGGAGTCGCTGTCATGGAAATTGAGGAGAGGAGTTGGAGTCCAAGGTTTGGCTTACCGACTCCACAGCCCTGGCTGTGGCGTCTGATTATTGAGGAGTATATGGTCAAAGGGTCATTGTTTCTGTAGGATTGAAGTCGTGAACCTTTGACAACATAGTTGGACTTCTCGGGGTGGTCTTGGTAGGTAATGTGGTCCCGGCTACTCTGGGTATATGGCACTAACAAGGATCAGCAGCCCTATGACCGCAGCCAGAAAGCTATGTTTTCAAGGGTAAGAGATTATGACATGGTTAATGATAGGTTCTGTCTAATTGCAGCTTTTCGGCGTTACATTACCATAAGAGTAGACATACAGTGGATTTACTCAGGTGAAGTCATGTCACACTGTGCGCAATGGAAAATTAGCTTTTTGAGTAAGATATTGCCCTTGATTATAGTATAAGGTAGAGACTTATCCTACTATTGCGGTCAAGGGGATATTCACACCCAGCAGATTTCTTCTCAAAGTTTCTACGACTGAAAAAAAATCCAGGTGAGTGGGACAGTCAGATTTCTGGAATAAATTGTACTCGAGACCCTTTTACCATTTAGGATAACTAGTGTTTTAAGCATCTGGTATAGAACAGCCCCCATAAGACTTGCCCAATGCTCCGAGTGAGTAGTGTAGATTTGTGCGGAGGTTGAAGATGAGCAGTGTGTGTAAGAAATGACTTCACTTATCGGTGAGTTTATGGGTAATTATAGGGTTATAGCTGTTCGGTTACATGAAGTGGAATGGATTGGATGCTTCGATGTGTATAGGCTTGTGTACAGGAAAAAACAACCATGTCCTTTTATAGTGCGAATCCCTATTTTTCCCAAAAGATAGTGTCAGACTGTCCAATTGGAAGTCAGCAACAATGTAGTGCGTAGCAGAGCCTTAGGGTGCAGGGTAAACAGGCTGCCAATCATCCAACTAACGAGCAAAACATGGCTTTTTGGCTACAGGCCAGCTAGGGTAAGCAAGCATTAAAGGGGTTGGCCACTACTTTTTTTTATTGGTGTTTTAACCTTGGGGTAGGCCCTCAATATCTGATCAATGGGGGTACGACACCCCTACTGATCTGTTATCGACGCCAACGGTGACTGGAAGTTCTCTGATGTCTCCAGAACATAGCAGCGCCGTCATTTCTGTCACTTCTCCGGTTACTGCAGATCCACCTCCTATTTAAATGAATAGTACCCAACCACAGAAACTATGGAAATAATGGAACTCCGCCTCTCACCAGTTACAGCTGATAGGTGGTGCCGCACTCACATGATCCAATATCGATGTCCTATCATGAAGAGAGGTCATTAATGGTCAGATCAGCGGGGTCTGAAACCCCAGCGTTGTATACACAGTACAGGCCACTATGTAATGTACGGCTGCTCAGCTCCCATTTTCTTCAACATATCTCCGAACAACCCCTTTAATCATCTTGAAGGGAAGTTGGTTTTCTATATATGGGATAAGAAAAGGAAGAGGCATATTTGAGGTCAGAGGTGTACATGCAAGTCTTCTGGAGTGGATATTGTGCCCCTGGTCCAGTACTGGAGCATAGACAGGACAGATTGTACTGTCTGATTCTGGGTGTAAATGCTGCACGTTGTTCCGGTGAATAAAGCGAATCCAAAGTCTCATTTACATTTTACAATAGAATAGTCATTAGTGATATTTTGGCTTCTTTGGACATTGGGAACCTTTATACTTCTGTTTAGATGTAATTTATTGGTATATCTGAGGTTGTAGGTCTGGAGCGTTCCCTGCCTACGGGCATGTCCATGGGCCCCATACGCTCAGCTTCCATGGACGCATATACCGGACCATTATGTGTTGTCAGGAATCAATAGCCACTGTATGTCTCATAATTTGGTACATATTAGAGGTATGCGTTGCGGAATACTCAAAAGTAAACCTCTGCCACCGCCTTCCACATAATGCCTCTCTGCCACCGCCTTACACATAATGCCTCTCTGCCACTGCCTTCCACATAATGCCTCTCTGCCACTGCCTTCCACATAATGCCTCTCTGCCACCGCCTTCTATACAATGCCTCTCTACCACCGCCTTACACATAATGCCTCTCTGCCACCGCTTTCCATATAATGCATCTCTGCCACCGCCTTCCATACAATGCCTCTCTGCCACCGCCTTCCACATAATGCCTCTCTGCCACCGCCTTCCACATAATGCCTCTCTGCCACCGCCTTCCACATAATGCCTCTCTGTCACCGCCTTCCACATAATGCCTCTCTGCCACCGCCTTCAACATAATGCCTCTCTGCCACCGCCTTCCATCATAATGCCTCTCTGCCACCGCCTTCCACTAAATGCCTCTCTGCCACCGCCTTCCACATAATGCCTCTCTGACCACCGCCTTCACATAATGCCTCTCTGCCACGCCTTCCACACATAATGCCTCTCTGCCACCGCCTTCCATATAATGCCTCTCTGCACCGCCTTCCACATAATGCCTCTCTGCACCGCCTTCCACATAATGCCTCTCTGCCACCGCCTTCCACTAATGCCTCTCTGCCACCGCCTTCCACATAATGCCTCTCTGCCACCGCCTTCCATAATGCCTCTCTGCTACCGCCTTCCACATAATGCCTCTCTGCTACCGCCTTCCACATAATGCCTCTCTGCTACCGCCTTCCACATAATGCCTCTCTGCCACCGCCTTCCACATAATGCCTCTCTGCACCGCCTTCCACATAATGCCTCTCTGCCACCGCCTTCCACATAATGCCTCTCTGCCACCGCCTTCACATAATGCCTCTCTGCCACGCCTTCCACATAATGCCTCTCTGCCACCGCCTTCCACATAATGCCTCTCTGCCACCGCCTTCCACATAATGCCTCTCTGCTACCGCCTTCCACATAATGCCTCTCTGCCACCGCCTTCCACATAATGCCTCTCTGCCACCGCTTCCACATAATGCCTCTCTGCCACCGCCTTCCACTAATGCCTCTCTGCACCGCCTTCCACATAATGCCTCTCTGCACCGCCTTCCACATAATGCCTCTCTGCCTACCCTGCCTCCTTCCACCTAATGCCTCTCTGCCACCGCCTTCCACTAATGCCTCTCTGCCACCGCCTTCCACATAATGCCTCTCTGCCACCGCCTTCCAATAATGCCTCTCTGCCACCGCTTCCACTAATGCTCTCTGCACGCTTCCATAATGCCTCTCTGCCACCGCCTTCCACTAATGCCTCTCTGCTACCGCCTTCCACATAATGCCTCTCTGCTACCGCCTTCCACATAATGCCTCTCTGCTACGCTTCAAATGCCTCTCTGCACCGCCTTCCACATAATGCCTCTCTGCACCGCCTTCCACATAATGCCTCTCTGCCACCGCCTTCCACATAATGCCTCTCTGCCACCGCCTTCCACATAATGCCTCTCTGCCTACCGCCTTCCACATAATGCCTCTCTGCCACCGCCTTCCACATAATGCCTCTCTGCTACCGCCTTCCACATAATGCCTCTCTGCACCGCCTTCCATAATGCCTCTCTGCACCGCCTTCCACATAAGCTCTCTGCCACCGCCTTCCAATAATGCCTCTCTGCCACCGCCTTCCACATAATGCCTCTCTGCCACCGCCTTCCACATAATGCCTCTCTGCCACCGCCTTCCACATAATGCCTCTCTGCCACCGCCTTCACACATAATGCCTCTCTGCCACAGCCTTCCATATGCCTCTCTGCCACCGCCTTCCATAAATGCCTCTCTGCCACCGCCTTCCATACAATGCCTCTCTGCCACCCGCCTTCCACATAATGCCTCTCTGCCACCGCCTTACCACATAATGCCTCTCTGCCACCGCTTCCATATAATGCATCTCTGCCACGCCTTCCATACATATGCCTCTCTGCCACCGCCTTCCAACAATGCCTCTCTGCTACCGCCTTCCACATAATGCCTCTCTGCTACCGCCTTCCACATAATGCCTCTCTGCCACCGCCTTCCATATAATGCCTCTCTGCCACCGCCTTCCATAATGCCTCTCTGCCACCGCCTTCCACATAATGCTCTCTGCACCGCCTTCCACATAATGCCTCTCTGCTACCGCCTTCCACATAATGCCTCTCTGCCACCGCCTTCCAATAATGCCTCTCTGCCACCGCCTTCCACATAATGCCTCTGCCACCGCTTCCATCATAATGCCTACTCTGCCACCGCCTTCCACATAATGCACTCTGCCACCGCCTTCCAATAATGCCTCTCTGCCACCGCCTTCCACATAATGCCTCTCTGCCACCGCCTTCCACATAATGCCTCTCTGCCACCGCCTTCCCATAATGCCTCTCTGCCACCGCCTTCCACATAATGCCTCTCTGCCACCGCCTTCCACATAATGCCTCTCTGCCACCGCCTTCCATATAATGCCTCTCTGTCCACCGCCTTCCACATAATGCCTCTCTGCCACCGCCTTCCAACATATGCCTCTCTGCCACCGCCTTCCACATAATGCCTCTCTGCCACCGCCTTCCACATAATGCCTCTCTGCCACCGCCTTCCAATAATGCCTCTCTGCCACCGCCTTCCACATAATGCCTCTCTGCCACCGCCTTCCAAAATGCCTCTCTGCCACCGCCTTCCACATAATGCCTCTCTGCCACCGCCTTCCACATAATGCCTCTCTGCCACCGCCTTCCACATAATGCCTCTCTGCCACCGCCTTCCACATAATGCCTCTCTGCCACCGCCTTCCATATAATGCCTCTTCCATTGCCTGAAATTAACCTCCACACCCCCAGATTGCAAGTAATTTTCTTTGGGGTCATAAGAATTTGTTTGGAGGGGGAGTCTTCACACTTTAGAGCAGGGACACACAACTATTTTTGGTCTTTGGGCCAATCTGGCTTGAACTAATCTCAGGGGGGCCACAGCAGAACTTGAATATTATGGTTATTACAACACATAGTACAATAATTGAGGTCCAGTTCTTCCCCCATTCAAACTCGAGAAATGAAGAGACCATGGGGCTGATTCATCAAGATGGACGTTCTGCAAACCAGTCCTGGTACGTTGGGCGCTGGAGCAAGATGTGCCAAAATTATTAAAAGGCAGTGCGCCCCTTCAAGAATTGTCTGGCGTTGGTTTGTGTTGTAATGTATGTCACTTTGTAGTCGTACCCCTCTGTCAAAGCCGTGCTCACTTTTCAAAAAGTCGGCGGAGCAGGCTGGGACTGGCATAAAAACACCAAATGTCATAAATTTTGCAAAATTTCATGTAAATTTACCCCAGAAAACTTACTTGATGCATCGGCCTTTATGTATGCATTTGGCTCTTTTTATTGCAGTTTGTGAGTTGCTGAATCGGCCTATTGTTTCACTACTCCCAAAAAATTAGAATGGCGATAACATTTATGGCCACCTCATCGTCAGACCCCGTTGTGCCTATATCTGAGGATCCCAGAAATGATCACTTCATTGCATTATTTGCCAGTCCACTCTCCCACCGAAACGCTGCTCCTCTTCTCTCCACCATCAAAAATGCTCGCGAGCCGCCACAAGACACGGATTAGCGTGCCAGATGGTTGGAGGCTCGTACAGAATAGATGATCGGGCCGCATGTAGTGCACCCCCGGTATATAGTAATTGGCTAAATTCCGGTTTTCTAATGGCTTAAAATTAATATGCAAACGAGCACAATTTATAGTAATCATTATGCTCTGGGCAGATTGTCAGTCTTCACGCTTATTGTTTGACCAATGTACACATATTTTTGATAAGGTTTGACAAAAAATGTATCCATATGTTGAGAGTTGGGGAACACAACTATTCGAAGAAGAAAAAAAAGACTAAACGGCATGACCACAACATGTGAACAAAGGCTGATGATTGCAGCAAATAAATGTAAAGCGAGAATTACAAGTGAAAGAAAAGACGAAGCGAAGGATGAAAACAAGACGGCTGATCTGCCAGATGTTTTTCTTTCTCTGCATGCGAGCAATGGAAAATGGTGGTGATGATGAGCGGTATAACAATGTTAGCGAGAGCAATTCCAAATGTAACACTGCTGCTGACAGGAGTCTCGGTGTGAAAACTATTAGTCAAAATTAATTTTAATACTGCACCTGGACTATATGGCTGACATCCAGGAGTCCTTAGAGAGCCAGGCGACATCAGGTGTACACCACCATTTACAGATTTGTTGAAAGTTTCATTTTATTTTATTTTATTTTTTTTAAACCTAAATTTGTTTGTTTTTTTTTCTTTTTTACAGACTGCTTAGTCTGTTTTGCCACACTGTAGTAGTAAAAAAGGAAATGGGGTGCAGTACCGCAGTGCGCATGTGCCATGAAAAATGAAGAACGTCAGCGCATGCACACTGCAGTACTGTGCTCTGCCCTCGGCAGGTCAGAGAGAAGTGCGCCTGCACAGGAGTGTGAAGGGGAACACTGTCTGGATGATATAGGGCGCGTCATCCACATGAAGCGCAGAAGAAGGACAGCATCGCAAGACTGACCTCCCGTAGGTGAGTATAATAGGTCACATGGGGCTGAAAGATTGTGTCCATAGGTTATATTGGGAAAAAATGGTGACCGGTCCTCGTTAAGGATAATGCCACTAAAAATCCCTATATACTTTATTGCCAGTTGTTTTATGCTGTAACGGGTCTGGTAGGTGGAACCACTGACGGAAACGGGTCTGGTTGGTGGAACCACTAAGCTTTATTATACAAGACAATTTACTTGCAAGAGAGCGGGTGGCATCCGGGAATAGGACAGGGAATCACGGCAATTAGCCAGGCAGCCTCTGGACAGGCAGGTTGTCACAGCAAGTGACCAAGGAAGTCTCTGGACAGGCAGGTTGTCACGGCAAGTGACCAGGGCAGTCTCTGGACAGGCAGGTTGTCACTGCAAGTGACCAGGGCAGTCTCTGGACAGGCAGGTTGTCACGGCAAGTGACCTGGGCAGTCTCTGGACAGGCAGGTTGTCACGGCAAGTGACCAGGGCAATCTCTGGACAGGCAGGTTGTCACGGCAAGTGACCAGGGCAGTCTCTGGACAGGCAGGTTGTCACGGCAAGTGACCTGGGCAGTCTCTGGACAGGCAGGTTGTCACGGCAAGTGACCAGGGCAATCTCTGGACAGGCAGGTTGTCACGGCAAGTGGCCAGGGCAGTCTCTGGACAGGCAGGTTGTCACGGCAAGTGACCAGGGCAGTCTCTGGACAGGCAGGTTGTCACGGCAAGTGACCAGGGCAGTCTCTGGACAGGCAGGTTGTCACGGCAAGTGACCAGGGCAGTCTCTGGACAGGCAGATTTGTCACGGTAAGTGACCAAGGCAGTCTCTAGACAAACAGGCATATACGACCTGAGCTGGTGGAGCCTCCTGGTAGGCTGCAGTCGGATGGCAGATGATCGCTCCCAGGAGAGCAGGCAAGAGTCTCTGGAATAGCCGGGGATCTCTGCTGATGATGTCCGAACCTCTAGATAGAGCTGCAGTCGGATGGCAGATGATCGCTCCAGGTGAGCAGGCAAGAGTCTCTGCAATAGCCGGGGATCTCCGCAGATGATGTCCGAACCTCTGGATAGAGCTGCAGTCGGATGGCAGATGATCGCTCCCAGGTGAGCAGGCAACAGCCGGGGATCTCTGCTGAAGATGTCCGAACCTCTGGATAGAGCTGCAGTCAGATGGCCGACAGGCAAACAGACAGGTAACAGGCAGGCAACTGGAAACAGGAGCTGATGGCTGAAGCAGAGTTAGACTGCACAGAAACAACATTGCTCGGGCACCTCCATTAAGGAGAAGCCCTTAATATAGGGTGGAGTCCACCAGCATTGGCTGGAGACTGATTTGGAAAATGCACGCGGCTCCTTTAAGAGCGGGGGAGGGTGCGGGCGCGCGCCCTAAGGCCAGCAGCAGGGAAGGAGCGCGCGGGACCAGCAGGGCGAAAGGAGGACGCCGAGGATGCCCGAGGCGCAGAGGAGGCTGGGAGCACTGAGGACGCTGAGCGCAGGTGAGGAGAGCGACGTCCCTGTCTGGCAGCAGGCAGGGACGCGGGCGCTACATATGCTTTATTGCTTCACTTTCTGAGGCCTGGCACCAGCTCTGTCACATTAGTTTTTTATCATCCCTTTTGCTGGGCTGCAAGCCAGCAGGGAGCACAGACCTCTACCTCCACCTAAAGCTCTCCCACTCTCACGGAGTCCCAGCATGATCCCCTGTACAGGACATTACAGGGAATAGAAGTAATGCACACAACACCAGCTCTGAAAATAAAAATGATTCCCTACTCCTGGATGTATGGATGGGGAGAGAGACATGGATGTATTCATAATATAGAGGGAATACAGCAAGGTGTATAGACATCACACAGGTATACAGCAGTGTGTATATATGTATACAGACAGACCATGCATAGGAGCAGTGTGAGCTCTGCTGAATGGAGCCGTGCCCACCCGCACAGCAAGCTCTGCCCACCTGTCCGATTCCAGAGCCCACATCTCAGGGAGAAATTGATGTGACATTACAGGAAGTCAGAAGATTCTCAGCCAGAGATCATGTGACCAAAAGAGCAGCGCAGGTTACTGCAGGATTTGACAAATGAAAGTGTTTATCTGTGGCAGTAAGTTCACGTAGAAGGGACTTGTAAAGTAGTGGCTGAACTCTTTAAATTTTTGGTGCACATTATTTTTAACAGTTGTGAAATTACGCTGGGAGCTTTGATTTAAGGCTATACAAACTGATAATAAATGGGCTACCCGCAATCAACAAAAAATGGACTGAGGTGAAGAAATGTAATTAATGAAAGAAGCATTACTTGCTTGTTTTATCCCATTATTGCTCCAGTGCCGCCACTTTTGTGCTCCCCGCTTGTCTTTATTTCCTGTGCTCCCCGGTTGTCTCCACTTCCAGTGCTCCCCGCTTGTCTCTACTTCCCGTGCTCCCCGCTTGTCTCTATTTCCTGTGCTCCCCGGTTGTCTCCACTTCCAGTGCTCCCTGCTTGTCTCTACTTCCCGTGCTCCCCGCTTGTCTCTACTTCCAGTGCTCCCCGCTTGTCTCTATTTCCTGTGCTCCCCGGTTGTCTCCACTTCCAGTGCTCCCGCTTGTCTCTACTTCCCGTGCTCCCCGCTTGTCTCTACTTCCAGTTCTCCCCGCTTGTCTCTACTTCCAGTTCTTCCCGCTTGTCTCCACTTCCAGTGCTCCCTGCTTGTCTCTACTTCCCGTGCTCCCGCTTGTCTCTACTTCCGTGCTCCCCGCTTGTCTCTACTTCCAGTTCTCCCCGCTTGTCTCTACTTCCAGTTCTCCCCGCTTGTCTCCACTTCCAGTGCTCCCTGCTTGTCTCCACTTCCAGTGCTCCCTGCTTGTCTCTACTTCCCGTGCTCCCCGCTTGTCTCTACTTCCAGTTCTACCCGCTTGTCTCTACTTCCAGTTCTCCCGCTTGTCTCTACTTCCAGTTCTCCCCGCTTGTCTCTACTTCCAGTTCTCCCCGCTTGTCTCTACTTCCAGTTCTCCCCGCTTGTCTCTACTTCCAGTTCTCCCGCTTGTCTCTACTTCCAGTTCTCCCCGCTTGTCTCTACTTCCAGTTCTCCCCGCTTGTCTCTACTTCCAGTTCTCCCTGCTTGTCTCCACTTCCAGTGCTCCCTGCTTGTCTCTACTTCCAGTGCTCCCTGCTTGTCTCTACTTCCCGTGCTCCCGCTTGTCTCTACTTCCAGTTCTCCCCGCTTGTCTCTACTTCCAGTTCTCCCCGCTTGTCTCTACTTCCAGTTCTCCCGCTTGTCTCCACTTCCAGTGCTCCCTGCTTGTCTCTACTTCCAGTGCTCCCCGCTTGTCTCTACTTCCCGTGCTCCCCGCTTGTCTCTACTTCCAGTTCTCCCCGCTTGTCTCTACTTCCAGTTCTCCCAGCTTGTCTCTACTTCCAGTTCTCCCCGCTTGTCTCACTTCCAGTGCTCCTGCTTGTCTCTACTTCCAGTGCTCCCCGCTTGCCTCTACTTCCCGTGCTCCCCGCTTGTCTCTACTTCCAGTTCTCCCCGCTTGTCTCTACTTCCAGTTCTCCCGCTTGTCTCTACTTCCAGTTCTCCCCGCTTGTCTCCACTTCCAGTGCTCCCCGCTTGTCTCTACTTCCAGTTCTCCCCGCTTGTCTCTACTTCCAGTTCTCCCCTCTTGTCTCTACTTCCAGTTCTCCCCGCTTGTCTCCACTTCCAGTGCTCCCCGCTTGTCTCTACTTCCAGTGCTCCCCGCTTGTCTCTACTTCCCGTGCTCCCCGCTTGTCTCTACTTCCAGTTCTCCCCGCTTGTCTCTACTTCCAGTTCTCCCCGCTTGTCTCCACTTCCAGTGCTCCCCGCTTGTCTCTACTTCCCGTGCTCCCCGCTTGTCTCTACTTACCGTGCTCCCCGCTTGTCTCTACTTCCAGTTCTCCCCGCTTGTCTCCACTTCCAGTGCTCCCCGCTTGTCTCTACTTCCAGTTCTCCCCGCTTGTCTCTACTTCCCGTGCTCCCCGCTTGTCTCTACTTCCCGTGCTCCCCGCTTGTCTCTACTTCCCGTGCTCCCCGCTTGTCTCTACTTCCCGTGCTCCCCGCTTGTCTCTACTTCCCGTGCTCCCCGCTTGTCTCTACTTCCCGTGCTCCCCGCTTGTCTCTACTTCCGTGCTCCCCGCTTGTCTCTACTTCCCGTGCTCCCCGCTTGTCTCTACTTCCGTGTCTCCCCGCTTGTCTCTACTTCCCGTGCTCCCCGCTTGTCTCTACTTCCCGTGCTCCCCGCTTGTCTCTACTTCCCGTGCTCCCCGCTTGTCTCTACTTCCCGTGCTCCCCGCTTGTCTCTACTTCCCGTGCTCCCCGCTTGTCTCTACTTCCCGTGCTCCCCGCTTGTCTCTACTTCCCGTGCTCCCCGCTTGTCTCTACTTCCCGTGCTCCCCGCTTGTCTCTACTTCCCGTGCTCCCGCTTGTCTCTACTTCCCGTGCTCCCCGCTTGTCTCTACTTCCCGTGCTCCCCGCTTGTCTCTACTTCCCGTGCTCCCCGCTTGTCTCTACTTCCCGTTCTCCCCGCTTGTCTCTACTTCCGTGCTCCCGCTTGTTTCTACTTCCGTGCTCCCGCTTGTCTCTACTTCCCGTTCTCCCCGCTTGTCTCTACTTCCCGTGCTCCCCGCTTGTCTCTACTTCCCGTGCTCCCCGCTTGTCTCTACTTCCGTGCTCCCCGCTTGTCTCTACTTCCGTTCTCCCCGCTTGTCTCTACTTCCTGTGCTCCCCGCTTGTCTCTACTTCCTGTGCTCCCTGCTGTCTCAACTTCCCGTGCTCCCGCTTGTCTCTACTTCCAGTTCTCCCCGCTTGTCTCTACTTCCTGTGCTCCCCACTTGTCTTTATTTACTGTGAAGTAGCAAAAGGGTGTTATAGGCTCATTTACATTACAGAATAAGTGGTATTAAACAAGTGGCGATCGGCTACATATTTGTAATCAGCTGTCATTTCATAGCCTGTTTAATCAGGCTGATTGCCTTATGATGCCACAGAATTTGATAGCTTGCTCTGTACACAGTCAAAATGTCATTGTTCTCGGCAGCCCATCTCTTGTTTTCACGGTGCGATGTTCTGCCGAGAAGGAGGATTGTTTTAAGCATGCTCATTCATTGGATGATCGGAAGCCATTTACACTTCCCAATTGTTGGAGAAGGTGCATTCGTCAATCATTACCTATTATAATGCAGTGTAACTACATCCTAACACTTCATTTATTGTTTCATGGCATTACCTTGGTGCATTTTGTTGTTCTTAGACAACCCGTCTTAATCATTTACAACCTAATGACTTTATATGAATCTTAACAATGTTCTAATAACTATAAGATCAATAGTGTCTTTATTCCCTATACAGTGACGGAAATGTTACACTGTAAAAGAAGTCTCTAAAATAGTTTTCACTTGTATCACATTGGCATCTGTTCTAATTACAGCTTCAAAAAGTTTCCGCAGCTAGGGTCTAGTTCACCAAAGTCACTTTATTGGCACGAAAGCATTGAAAATTAGCATTTTCTGTGCAGCTTGGAGTTGCACAAAATATCTCGCAACTTTTGGCGTTTTCATGCAATTTTGGGTCACTTCCGCCAAAATGAGTGGAGCATGAAAAGTGGCAGTGAGTTTCCCACCAGAAGTGTTTGTCTAGGTCCAGTATTGCTATTTTCAGTAATAATAAAAATAAGTGTCGCCTTAAAGGTTTACAAAACCATTTCTTAACAGCAAACTACAAGTAACTTGAATGGTCGTCTCATAGGGATAACGTACCCCCTATATCTTTGTAGTGCTTGTAGTGCCTCTTCTTCATTTTGGCTAAACTAACCAAAACGTTTTCATGTACTGCATTGGTTTCCTTATTCCAGTTTGCAATTTTTGGGGGGAGTTTTTGGAAGAGTTTTTTTTTTTATTTTCATGGAGCAGCTATGAAGAATTCTTGAAGTGTTTGGAAGAGTTGTGCTTTTAAGCGTTTTTCAATCCTTTGACTCAACTGTGCCTAGTCTGCTGCCTCAAAGAAGTGACATGCGCTTCTTTTTTTTTTCCCCATGAGACCTTTATCAAAACCTGAAGTGGAATTTTTTTTTTCCAAAAACTGATCACATAAGCATCAAAAAGTATTAGATTAGAAACGAGTAGGTAGATCCTATAGCCTTACTAATATGGTGGTGCCATTGTAGGCTGTAGACAAATTCTCAGTCTTTTTCCAATTCTACTTCAATTTTTCCCTCTCCTCTCCTTGCTCCTTTTACTCACTCTCTTAATGTATATACCTCTGTCTTATCTTTTGCGCATGACTTTGCAATACTAGGCCAGGTTCACACAACCATATTAAAAATCATCAGTTTCCCAGAAAACTGGGACTATTATATATGGATCCAGTGGCTACTGATTAATACAACCCTGTATTCACGATACCAACGAGTCTGTGCTCCGTCCTCCTTCGGATCGGACGCATACATAAGTGCATCATTCAGGCTCCCGCACCTACATGGCTCGTCATCGGTGCCGCATCCTCCGAGCTTCAGGATTGTGTCTCGATTCTTCTCTCTTGTATTGATGTTTCACATGGAATCTAAGGAGATGAAGAACAGTGTGTCAGGGGAAGAAGTGTTAAAGGCAGGTTTCCAATATATCACATTAGCTTCAAGAATTAAAGGACCGCTTCTTATTTTTTTTTATACATGTGTCCATGCTAATTCCAAAGGCCACACCCGAACCCTTCCTTACAATGAGCACTGGGCCAAAACTGCTAAAACGTTGGGGGAGAGTTACCAAAGTGCATAGGTTTTCCCCTTATCAATAGAAAAAATTATTAATTTATTGATTTCTGGGGTCTGACTGCTGAAATCCCCACCCTTCCCAAGATGGAGGCTCTGCAGAATGTGCTCCTCCTTGTCTGCGGGACTGCCAGCAATATCCTGCAGAGCCCCGTTCTCTGGATCATGGGGGGTTCTATCAGTGAGACACTCAGCCGTCAATATGTTATCATCTATCCTATCAATAGGGGATAACTTATATACAAGGTACAGCTCGTTTAGTGGGCTTCTGTAAATATGAGATCTGGAATCTGATTGATCACTATAGGCGTAGGCTCCACATTACTGCAGTTTTAATAAATTTCCCCTGTCTACAAAAAGTGAAGCTGCGAAGGGGGTCAGAGAGTTACAGCTAGAATAAGGCCGGCGTCACACTTGCGAGTGTGATGCGAGTAAGTCGCACGACTTTCTCACATCAACACCCGGCACGGCCGCCCGCTCTCGGACCCGAGTGTGCGGCTGCATAGAAATACATGCGACTTACTCGCATCACACTCGCAAGTGTGACGCCGGCCTAAGAAAGTTACCTGCACCCCTGCGGTTCTCCTGAATGAAGCTTACGTCACCATATGGGGGACAGGTATGTGGGCAGCCTGCTGAAATATGCGATGCAGGCTAAGAAGCAACGTTGGGTTGTATCTGCGTTTTTTTTTGTTTTTTTGTTTTTTAATAACTAAAATGTTTAAAATTATTAGTAAATGGCATTGACCTGCTTTGAATCCACATATATTTTGCCCAATTTTTACATTTGGGGCAGTGGTTTTGTAAATATTCTACACAAATGCAATATTTTTAATGTATTTTGTTCTGTACATAATGCAGACTTATCAATGTTTATATGCCAGTCTCTGATGTCAATACAATGATTTAAACTTTGTGGTTTACTGGGCAGAACTTTTAGGGACCGTTATTACATTTACATCTAATATTTTAGTAGATTGTGGTCCTTTTGACGTATTTTTCCTTTGCTCCTCATTCTTTTTTTAAATTTTTTAAGATTCGTTTAGTAAAAAGTTGCAAAATTTGACACAATTGTGCTGCTGCCCATCCCTGGAGGGATTTTATGTCTGCCTGTTATTGGCACAATTTTTGTGCCGTTTTCTGAAATGTGCGACTTTTTGCGCTGAAAAGTTGCAAAAAGATTAAATGCAAAAGTAGACCATTTATGTGTTTGCATAAACTGTAAAAAAAAAAAACATACCACAATACTAAATTAACCAAAAAAACTGCAAGTGATGAATCAGAGCTTTACGCTTTCTAGTATATCTAGTATATTTGTGTGTTAATTTTTTACCACAAACTTCTGCTGATCACGGCTGTGGAGTCAGTAAGCCAAACCACCGACTCCATAATTTCCCTGACCCCACAGCACTGGTCACTACTGAGCATGTATATACACTGTGTTCCAAATTATTATGCAAATAATATTTTCTCCGATTTTCCCAAATTACCTATATGAATTGCAGTCATTGTAATTTTCCAGTCAAATAACTATTAGAGGACAATTGAAAGTTTTTTGTACAAACTGCCTATGATAACAGTATATTTTTTAAAAAATAAAACACTCAAACTGCACTCAAAATGCATGTTCCAAATTATTATGCACAGCAGAGTTTTCAACCTTTTCATTTTAATAAAGACCAAAAAAATGGTCATTTTTGAAATTATAAGCATTAGCAGGTTATTACAAACTGAAATCAAACAGTTTGCAACTCAAAACTTTATTCTAGGTGATGTTACATTTGCACATAGGACCCCTTGTTCGAAAGGAGCTTCTGAACTCTCTCGGCCATTGAATTTGTCAGGTTTTGGATGGTTTCTGCTTCAATTGTTTTGCATGAGGACAGAATACCCTCCCAGAGCTGTTGCTTAGATGTGAACTGCCTCCCGCCATCATAGACACTTTTGATGATGCTCCAGAGGTTCTCAATGGGGTTGAGGTCAGGGGAGCATGGGGGCCACACCATAAGTTTGTCCCCTTTTATGCCCATAGCAGCCAGAGATGCAGATGTGTTATGTGCAGCATGAGACGGTGCATTATCATGCATGAAAATGATCTTTCTGCGGAATGCACGGTTTTCTTCTTGAACCATGGCAGGAAGTGCTGTTTGAGAAACTCAACATACACTATGGAGTTCATCTTTACCCCTTCAGGGATCCTAAAGGGGCCGACAATCTCTCTCCCCATGATTCCAGCCCAAAACATTACTCCACCTCCTCCTTGTTGGCGCCGTAGCCGTGTTTGCATGGGGTGTCCATCAACCAGCCATCCTTCACTCCATCCATCTGGACCATCGAGCGTTGCACGGCACTCATCGGTGAACAAAACAGTTTTGAAGTCAGTCTTCATGTATTGTTTGGCCCACTGGAGCCGTTTCTGCTTGTGTGCAGTGGATAGAGGAGGTCGACAGGATGGCTTACGCACAGCTGCAAACCTCTGAAGGACCCTGCATCTTGTTGTTCGGGGGACGTTGGAGGCACCAGCAGCTTCAAAAACTTGTCTGCTGCTATGACAAGGCTTTTTTGCCGCTGCTCTTTTAACCTGACGTAATTGCCTGTAGGAAAGAGTCCTCAATTTTCCCTTATCAGCACGCACACGTGTGTACTGTGAATCAGCTACATACTTCTTGATTGTGCGATGATCACGATGAAGTGTCTTGGCAATGTTGATTGTAGTCATGCCTTGACCTAAACACTCCACAATTTGTTGCTTCTCAGCAGCCGACGCATCCTTTTTCTTTCCCATTTTGGCAGAAAATGTAGGCTGCTTAATAATGTGGGACAGCCTTCTTAAGTAGTCTTGCCTTTCATTGGACACACCTGCCAAACTAATTAGCACAGGTGTCTGCAATTGCTTACAGTGATTATAAAGAGCCCTGACACACATCACCATCAATGAGTTTAACTGACAAACAAAAAAATTCTTACCTTATCACTCCTAAACAATTTTTGCATAATAATTTGGAACACAGTGTAAAGTGCAGCACAGATTCATCTAAACTCCGACCCCACAGCACCGGTCACTACTGAGCATGTGCAGCACAGATTAATCTCAACTCCGACCCCACAGCATCGGTCACTACTGAGCATGTGTATAAAGTGCAGCACAGATTTATCTCAACTCCGACCCCACAGCACCAGTCACTACTGAGCATGTGTATAAAGTGCAGCACAGATTTATCTCAACTCCGGCCCCACAGCATCGGTCACTACTGAGCATGTGCATAAAGTGCAGCACAGATTCATCTCAACTCCGACCCCACAGCACTGGTCACTACTGAGCATGTGCATAAAGGGCAGCACAGATTCATCTCAACTTCGACCCCACAGCACCGGTCACTACTGAGCATGTGCATAAAGTGCAGCACAGATTCATCTCAACTCCGACTCCACAGCATCGGTCACTACTGAGCATGTACATAAAGTGCAGCACAGATTCATCTCAGCTAAAAGCCCAGATCCTTAGATCAGGAACAGAACAGACATTTTTAGGACATTTCATAACTTTCCCAAATTCTTATGAAAACATTTACAGCACAACCTGCCCTGTACTACTGTACCCAATTTTGTATATATTTTAGCAGTTGGAGATGGTCCATTTTATACCGACTCAAACTCTGATTCCACCAAAACGGACACAGACTCCGAATCCACAACTCCGACTCCACAGCTCTGCTTTTTTGCCCCCTGCCCGCGGTCTTGAATGATGTGTGACTGCTGTTTTTAGTAGCCTGTTTCCTCTGTCTGAAATCTTGCGTTGCCGACACGCGTGCATATTGAGTTTCTGGTTCTATATCGTCTTATAGAGATGCCTGGGCGAGCGCTGTCCACAGCCAGGCCAATGTGAGATTTCAGAGAAGGGAGGAAGGTCACTCACAAAGCAGTCACCTGGGCAGAGGGGTGAGGGAATGGCAGACGGAGGAGAAGACCCCGTGCACTGTCCGGCCCCGCTGCACTTGAACCTAATTAACCTAAAACTTGATTACAGAAGAACAACAAAGCAGATTTCATCACCAAACTACCAATGTAATCCGTGTTACATCGCCACGACAGCCATGTCTTTATTCAGATTCCAGATCCGTGCTGACGGGTTCTCTGTAAAGGTTAGGTTCTGATTGCCTGCCATTAGATGTGTGTTCCCCGGGCTAACCTGTCCCTGTATCTGCCATGTGTCATTTTAGTTGGCATTTTGGAATCTCTTAGAATATATCTAGTTAAAAAAAAAAATAGCCCAGTTTCCTTGCTCATGCCTTCAAAGCACAGACATTTGTGCAGCAAACATTTTCTTCATAATAAACGAGAAATCTGCACAAATATTACCGAGGTTGACATTGTCTGCCATGTTACCTGTGCAGTGGGAATGTAGACTGTCATGGCTACTGTCTTTGTAAGACTGGGATCATATTAAACGTCTTTACCTCTCAATGCAGGAAAAAAATAGCTGGATTCAGTGCTGATGCTGCTGTGATCACAGGACTTGTACTGCCCCCTCCAGGCCTCCTGCGTAATAGATTCAAGTGCATGGAAAGGAGATAAGCTTGAGACTTATTAGGAAATGTGCTGCCACAAGTTGCATTGATTAGATACGTCATTGAGATTTGGATTTTTCGTGGACAAGAAAATTTCAAAAACCAGATCTAATAAAACTTCAGGTCACGTAGCGCCATCTAGTGGAGAACGTGTAATATACAAGTGCCTAACATACCTGTAAATATTTAGACTTGAGAGTCCTCAGTGGTTGATACCTTTTAATGGCTAACTGAAAAGATGGTAACAAATTGCAAGCTTTCGAGACTACGCAGGTCTCTTCATCAGGCAAAGACTAAAACAAAAACTGAAGAATCACATATATATACACAAGAGGACACAGGAATAGTGCAATAGGTAAGACAAGTGACGTGAAGCAGAACTGTCATTATGGCAGAGGAATGAACATAAATATTGGAACAGATCATAGATAAGGAGAGAGTTTTATTACCCTCTGATTGGGGTCTGGTGTTGTGTTTTGATGCCCTAGAAGGTCAGAGACACAGATATTTCCAGACCCCCCACTACTATGTTTTAGGCAGCCCCCAAATCTAAAAGCATCATTGTCAGAAGTTCCCTGTCCTCCCCAACAGCTGCAGGAACCTTTCCTTGCAAACAGAAGAAGTGTAAAACATGTGCATCTATAATGACCACGGACAAGATAAAGATACCCAACTCCCATCAGGACTACAAGATCCCAGGTACTTTCAGCTGCATCACATCTAATGTGGTGTACCTAATTATATGTACTAAATGTCCAACTGGGGGTCTGTATGTGGGGGAGACCGGGCAAAAACTGAGAACAAGGATGAATTCTCATCGCCACACGATAAGAAAAAAAAAAAAAAAAGAATGGATTTACCTGTGGCAAAACACTTTTGTATGCCCGGTCATAGCATGACGGATGGAATTACTGGTATTAAAATCTAACTTCAAATCTGAGAAAGATAGAAAGGTTTGGGAATACAAACTTATGATGACCTTTGACACTCTTAGTGCTGGAATGAACGTGTCACATGGATTCATGTCATTCTATATCAATTAAGGAATCTGCGTCTCTGACCTTCTAGGGGCATCAAAACACAACACCAGACCCCAATCAGAGGGTAATAAAACTCTCACTCCTTATCTATGATCTGTTCCAATATTTATGTTCATTCCTCTGCCATAATGACAGTTCTGCTTCACGTCACTTGTCTTACCTATTGCACTATTCCTGTGTCCTCTTGTGTATATATATATATATGTGATTCTTCAGTTTTTGTTTTAGTCTTTGCCTGATGAAGAGGACCTGAGTAGTCTCGAAAGCTTGCAATTTGTTACCATCTTTTCAGTTAGCCATTAAAAGGTATCAACCACTGAGGACTCTCAAGTCTAAATATTTTTCTATCTACTGGCTAACACGGTACGAAGATACACATCTTTCCTATAACATACCTGTATAAATATTGTACTTTATATTCTTCATTATGACTTGTTCTCTTGGCGTTGAAATTTGCTGTTTTGCCTCTTTGAGAAAACTTTTAGAATCTTTATCATAGTTTATTTTTTGAGATGTATTTTTAGATTTTTGGGCCCAAATAAATAGTTTTTCATCAGATTGCATGATTACTTATTTTAATTCCAAAAAACAGAAGCTGTCAAGTTGAAAATGCAGTGCAGTCTGCGGTGTAGTGATTCACGCTCTCGGGTAGATGCTTGGAACATGAAGCCACAGGGTTCTTATCTCAGAATCGGAATAATGTTTATTTTCCACTGGTTGCACATTACCGAAAACAAAACCATAAATCTAAAATCCCTAGCCTCAACAAGGCGCTAACGAAGCAATACAGACCCTGGCTACTCAGATACTGCCGAGCTAGTCCCAGAAAACACCTGTTGCCATAGTAACCAGTGATACTTGCAGTTTGGTGCTCACGATCTGTGCTGTCTCTTAAAGAGATTCCAGCCTCTCTGTCCAGCTCAACCCTCTCTCCAACACAACCCGCTCTGCTCAGCTTCCCCAGCCGACAGCCCAGTGAACACATGGCCTGGTACTAGTCATAGCTGTCCAGGGACATCTAATCAGGGCCTGTGATGCTAGGATTTACCCCTAGCCTACCTGGCTTTCCTACAACGTGTAGAAAGTTAAATGAATACCGTACTATAGTTTCCACAGTACCGTGCTTCCAAGGTACATGGCTGTGTTGTGACCACCCAGTGCACCCTTTTGTAAAGCTCCCAACACTTCTATCATTATTGCTCATGAAAATGTCCTGTATGTGAGCCGACTAATGCTGTGCTTCTACTGTGGAAATGTAGGGCTTGAGTCGGCCCATGTATATGACACCATTAGTGATTAGTACATTGGGGGCGGTATTAAGCTGAGATATATTTTGTATCTGGTGTATGGCATTCAATCTACATTGAAGCAGGAAGTTTATAGGGTCATGTGATGAGCACTGGACTGGCAGGATATTTGGCCCTCTTTTACGTAGGGTCATGTGATGAGCACTGGACTGGCAGGATATTTGGCCCTCTTTTACATAGGGTCATGTGATGAGCCCTGGACTGGCAGGATATTTGGCCCTCTTTTACATAGGGTCATGTGATGAGCCCTGGACTGGCAGGATATTTGGCCCTCTTTTACCTAGGTCTTCGGTGTGCTCAAATAATATGTTCGAGTCCCTGCGGCTGCACGTCTCGCGGCTTTTCGACATGCAGGGTTTGCCTATTTGTTAAGGAATCCCTGCATGTGTTGTGGCTGATGAACAGCCGCGAGACATGCAGCCGCGAGGACTTGATTATATTTTTCAAGCACACCGACGTCACTCGGTTAGCACCAAAGCATGCTTGGATAACTCCTCCTTATCCAAGCACGTTCACTCATCACCAATGATGACCACAAATTGGAGACTTCTCATTATTATCTCAGAACGCCCCAACTACATGGTTATCAAGATCAGATTGGTGAGGGTCCAACACCCGGCACTACCATCGATCAGCTGGTATAAGCTCTGGGTGTACAGATCCAGAACAGCCCAGCTCCGTGCACTGCAACGGCCGCCATAAGGAGCTCAGCTCGTAACCCCTTAGTGACAGAGCCAAATTTTAAAAATCTGACCAGTGTAACTTTATGTGGTAATAACTCTAGAACGCTTCCACAAATTCCAGTGATTTTGAGACTGTTTTTTCGTGACACATTATACTTTATCAGAAATAGCAGAAATTTGACAAAACTGTAAAAAAAATAGCAATTTTCAAACTTTGAATGATTATCCCTTTAATTCAGATAGTCATACCACATAAAATAGTCAATAAATGAAATTTACCCCATGTCTGCTTTACATCAGCACTATTTATAAAATGTTATTTTATTAGCATTTTAGGAGGTTTAAAAATGTAGCAATTTTTCATTTTTTCATGGAAATTTACAAAATTATTTTTTTTTTTAATGGACCTATCCAGGTTTGAAGTGACTATATATATATATATATATATATTTGGAAACTTCCAAAAGTTATACCGTTTTAAAAACAGCACCTCCTGACATACTGAAAACTGCTGTCAAGTAGTTTATTAACGTTTCAGGGGCTTTTCAGGAATTGATACAAAGTGGCATGATAGAAATGAAAAAGTTGATTTTTACCACCTAAATGTCGCTAACTTCTGAGCAGGCCGCTATAGCCGGCAGACTCTAAGGCCGCTATTTGCTCGTGAATTGCCATGGCAAACATCAGGACCACACAATCATGATCTCAGGGTGCTGATGGGGATAAAGAGGGAAAAGTTACACTCTTTTAAACATTTCTATGATAGTCTTTATTAACAGCAGCATCTAAGGGGTTAAACAGATATGGACGGTGACAACACTGATCGTGGCTGACGCAGCAAGTTGTCAGCTATAGTGTGCAGTCGACAGCTGCTGGATTGTCACTTGTAGTTTTATGGTGGAGCTTTTATAGAGTGGTTTTGGAAGAATTTTTTTTCCCTGAAGTTTTCTTTGCAGCTTTTTGATTGGACAGTGCCTGGTTTGGAGACATTTCCTTCAGGATCCACTTCAAAGAAGTGGTATGCACTTTTTCTTTGTCCACCAAGGGTTTGGAAAACCTCTTCAGGGCAAAAAAAAAAATGTTCAAACGACTCCTTCTATGAACAGCACAATGGCTTTCCCACAGAAAGAAATTCGGTATGTAGCACATTTTTTAAGTAGATTTTGAAGATTTGCTCCAAGAAACACTACAGAAAAACGAACTGTGAACATAGCCAAATCTATGTGCACACAGAGGTTTTTGAGCATGTCCACTATGCATCCACAGACGCCCGCGGAGACTGACATACGGCGCGTCTTTCCAGACCGCAGCATGTCAATTTCTCCTACAGAGACGCAAGAGAAATGTCACCAGTATAGTGTATTGAACGCGGCGAATAGTAGCTCTATTACTTTTGGGCTGTTCTGTTGATGGGTCATCGTCATGCTGATTGACAGGCAGCTCCCTGCTGCCTAACTGCAGGGATCCAGCGGTCAATCAGCATGACACCTTTAAGCCCGGGTCTCACATAGCGATACACCAGCGATCCCGACAACGATCAGGATCGCTGGTGTGTCGCTACATGATCGCTGCTGAGCTGCCAAACAGGCAGCTCAGGCAGCGATCAGGACAGCGACACTGCAGGTAACGTCGCTTAGTTACCCGCAGTGTACGTTGGATACCAGCGCCCTGATGCAGGGAGCTGGTAACCAAGGTACACATCGGGTTTCCAGGCGCTGCGCGGTGCCTAGAAACCCGCTGTGTACCTTGGTTACCAGCTCCCCTGCATCAGTGCGCTGGTATCCAAGGTACAGATCGGGTTTCCAGGTACAGCCCCGCGCCTGGAAACCGCTGTGTACCTTGGTTACCAGCGGATTGCTGGTCTCCCGCCTGTCACGCAGCGATGCATGCTGGCCAGCGGGAGACCAGCAATCAAAAAAATGTCCAGGACATTCAGCGACGATCAGCGATACCCAGCAGGGGGGCTGATCGTCGCTGAATGTCACACACAGCGATATCGCTGGTGAGCTCGCTGCTGTGTCACAAAACTAGTGACTCGAGATCGCTGTGTGAGACGGGGGCTTTAGTCATGCCCCGTCGACAGAGCGGCCCAGAAAGTAAGAGCTGCTCTGTTGATGTCGAGCAGCTGAATCACCAACCGGAGCGGTCGGTGACCACTCTTGAGTCTGTGCCGGGTAGAACAGGCAGGTAATTGCTTCTGTTAGCTTAGTTAGTTTTTAGGCTATAGTAAAAAAATATAATAGTCCTAGACAACCCCTTTAAGCTTAATTCAGTTGGAACTGGGATGCATGAACTGGCCGTCGGTCTCTGGAACTGAGCTTCACAGTTTCATGGGAATATACGAGGCTGTTCAGGTCAGAAGCCCCATGGCTGGTCCATGCATCTCCACCCTTACACGGACCATGTTACATGGATGTCTGAATTCAGCCTCAGACTGAGTTTACACGTAGAGGTGACACCACAGACGCACCCACAAAGCCATAAAACATCAGACTGCTGTTAGATGCTGTTAGTTTGAAAACTTTGCTAGGTTTCAGTCACAATTTGGCCGCAGTGTGAATCCAGGCTTAGATGTATTGAGATGGTGGTGAAAGCCAGAACTTACATGTCTGGGACAGCTGAAAGTCACTTGCTGAGAAGAGATCAGCATATTTCATAATTACCTAAAATAATTCAATTAAATGACCGTAAGATTGATTGTTCTTGTGAGATTCTTCTTGGTGACAGAAGTCTTTACTTTTGCGGATGACAACGGTCTTGTTGCTATGACTCCTCCATAGCTCGTGCAATGATTACATTACAAAGGCAATCAGTGTGCAAGTTTCATTATCATATTGTCACCGTAGTAACGCTGACACTTTGCCCACATTGTATGGCGGAGCTATTTTTGTGTTTTTTGCATTTGTAAGTGAATCGCTTGTTGAACCACTGGGTGGTGGCAGATAGTAACAAACATGGAAGGAAGGAGACGGGACTTTACAGGTAGAGAAAATGTGAAATGTGCAGATGCCAAGTAACAAATGCCTTCTGTAGAATGGTGTATGAGGGGGCGATCGGTACTAAACCATTTAGCCTGAGCATCTGAGCCTCAGCTCGGCAGGTGCCATGTCGTCCCCAGATTGCGCCTGGTGTCCGGAGCCTCAGAATGCAGAGTGGAGTACCAGGGAGGTGCGAGCATTTCTCTGGTTTTTAATATTCATACTCGTAGGGGGGACCCTGTTACAGTATGTGGGGGGTATGATGCTGTGTGTGTATGATTCCAGGGAAATCTTTAGGGATATCATACTGTGTGGGGGGCTGTGGAGGGAGTCATACTGTCTATAGGGGCCATCATACTCTGTGGGCCATGATACTGTTTTTGGATGAAAATGGGCCATTCTGTGTGTGGGAGGCTGTGGGGCCATGATACTGTATGGGGGGGCTGTGTTAGCACAATATCGTATGTGGAAGGGCTGTGGGGGGCATACTGGGGTGAGGGGGCAATCATACTGTGTGGGGGAGGCTATCATGCTGTGTGAGTGACAATGATACTCTGTTAGGGGCTGTGTGGACCATGATACTGTGTATGTGTAAGCGCTTTATGGCCATCATACTGTGGAGGGCACTATATTGTGTTCAGGGTCTATGGGAGGTATTACATTGTATTATAGGTCACTGAGGGAACATCACTGTTTCAGGAATACTATGGCACGTGTGTGGGACCTATGGGCCATGATACTGTGTTGGCACTGGTGGCATCATACTGTTGAGGCACTGTGGGGACATCATACTTTGCATGTGGGGGAATTCACTGTGGGGTTATCATACTGTATGTGTGTGGGGGGCACGCGGGTGAGTTTTTCGGAACTTCATGTGAACACATTAAAGTGCTTCAGTAGGGGCATAATTACTGCGTACATGCTGCAATCAATGTCCCTCTCCCTTTTTAAAAGTTGGGAGATATGAGCCGGCCTACTCTGCCAAATATATTCTTTTTTTTTTTTCGATTTGAGTGTAGGGCGAAGGAGGGACCCAATAAGGCCTTTTGCTATGGGACCCATGATTTTTATGCACGTCGTTGTCCACAAAGACTCATCGCCTGAGCTGCGTTTTCTCAACTCTTCTCTGCCTGTGCTAAATGTCCAGGACCGCTCTGTGCTTGTGCTTCATGTACTGTAGTGCTCTCTGTATGGATCTGCGCTCTACAAGTACGATAGGTGTTGGATTGCTCTCTCAGTACGCCCCTCTCGATATTTGTACTACATGTGCTGGATTGCGCTCTACCTGTATTACATGTCCTGCACTGCTCAGACCAGGCAGAATTCACACCAATTTCTGACAAATTATAATATAGGAAAGATGTGTATCTTCGTACCGTGTTAGCCAGTAGATAGAAAAATATTTAGACTTGAGAGTCCTCAGTGGTTGATACCTTTTAATGGCTAACTGAAAAGATGGTAACAAATTGCAAGCTTTCGAGACTACGCAGGTCTCTTCATCAGGCAAAGACTAAGACTTCAGCTTTTGTTTTAGTCTTTGCCTGATGAAGAGACCTGCGTAGTCTCGAAAGCTTGCAATTTGTTACCATCTTTTCAGTTAGCCATTAAAAGGTATCAACCACTAAGGACTCTCAAGTCTAAATATTTTTCTTGACAAATTATAGTAATTTATGGGGCTGCAAAAACACTTTCCTATTATTTTTATTTTTTGTTAATAAGCATTTTGAACAACAATGTTTCATATGACTGTACAAATATGGTGGGCACCATAGGAAGAATGTTAACACTTTGACCCCCCACGCCCCGGTGTGTCCTGTAAAGGACCCTGATGAACTCTTGTCAGCAATATAGAAAGTAATTCATCGGCTGCTACAACACACATCCCAAATACACCCGTGTCCGTGGGCCCTTAGGCTGCTTTCACACAACATTATTTTATTTTCAAGCTGTGGGGTCTTTATTATTTTTCCTTTCATAACTGGGAATTGGAAAGGCAGAAACCCCAGTGATGAGTGCGACTGTGACCCGATCCTGAAAGTGTAGGAGACCCGCGATAACAACTGTATTAGGTGTGATGGCACAAAAAACAATTGTGTAACTGATGGGAATTTCGCCCTCTGCATCGTAAAGTCTCAAATCTGCCGCAATCCACACGGACAAGTAAGAAATGTTCTTTTAGTGACTGATTTGGAAAATAGCTCTGTGTGCCAAAATCCTCCCCAAGAACCGTAATTGTGGCGCTCTGCTTACTTTATTATTTCTGCATTTCCTTCAGGTGTTTGTGGTTTTTTGGAGCCCTAAGAATAGGAACTCGCTAGTTCCGTATTGCCATTTTAATGCCCATGAACAGTCTCGGTTGGCACGGAGCCCAGTGATCAATAACCGGTCTATCTCATACACTTCTGTTTATTTTTCCACCATATAGGAGGACGTGTCCTTTTAGAAAAGCCTTTGTGTTCCCTGGTCCTATTAGAGAAGAGCTGTAGACGATGGTGTAAAGATCCCTTTTCTGTAGAAAGCCTTTATTCTGCCATAAAAGGTCTAGATTTGCCAGCACAATATCATTCAGAACAAAGGATCAACATGTAACCTATATTCGGTTTCTAGTTTCCCTATATTCGGTTTCCACTTGCTTTCAGTGAATAAGAACACTCTTCATTTCCATTCAGTGACAAGTGGATCTAATTGTGTCCAGTGTGGACAATGCTCTGTGCCGGACGGAAGCAATGTGGCCAACCACTGGAGAGATTTAGGCTGTGTTCACACCAGGCGTCTTTGCAGTGTGTTTTTTATGCAAATTTTCAGCTGCATTTTACAGTACCAGCAAAATCTATGAGATTTCAGAAATCTCATGCACACAGCTTGTTTTTTTTTGTCATCAGGATTTTGTGCTTTGCATGTTGTTTTTTTTTTTTTTTTTGCACAATGGAGCATGTCACTTTTTTCAGTGTTTTTTCAGCAGTTTTCACCTATTGAAATAAGTGGGTGGTGAAAAAACTGCTGAAAGAAGGCACCAAAAACGCAGGTACCAGGTTTTGCTGCGTTATTATTCCATAGAATAGGATTTTTTTTCACTTTATCAGCATGAACAAGAGACAAATCTAGCATGCCCAAACCGCAGCAAAAAATGCAAGGAAAAAAAAAACAAGGAAAACCTGCTTTTTTTTTCTGCAGCTTCCGCAGTATAAAGAAGTAAAGTATGTATGAGTGAATGTGCATGTGTGAGGTCCGCAGTCTGTGGAGATTTCCCTCATACATTACATTAACCCCCACCATCCTATACCCATTTTACTTTTATCCTCTGCACATTATACCCTATATCCCCGCACCCGTCGCCATTATCTTCCATTGCGTTTTCTCAGGGCCTCCCTCCTCCCTCCTACATCTAGATGAACGATGGACAGAAGTATTGTAGAAAAATCAATTCCTTCCATCATAACCTTTCGGGGTCTATATATAGTCTCCGCCTCATGGATTCCTATCTTATGTGCACAGCTAGGTTTCCACGGCTAATTCCTTCATAATAGATAGAAATTGTTACAGGAGAGACAGTAATAACTTATGGGAAGTGTAAGAATCAGACCTAATAAATGAGCCTGGCCTCGAATGTCTAGTAATGAGGACCTTCCCGCCATGCTCGTATTGTGGCCATATATATGTACCGGCAGAGATACGGTGCATTTACACTGGCCAGTTATTGGGAACGAGCTAGAGGACCAGGGTGCATAACCTTTTTTTTTGGTCCAAGGAGCACGTTGTTATACTGAACCAATCCCAAGAGCTACAAAAGGGGCTTTTACCTTCTGTAACATTTACGGTAATTGAAAGTCTATATCATAAATGTTTCATAAGTGGAAATTCTACTTTCAGGAGTCTTGGCTAAACCAGTCTGCTCTCTAGTGGTGCATTCACACGGGGTTTTTTTTTTTTTTTTTACAAGGATTCCTAAATAGATTCTGCACCAAAATTCACATTGTAAACTACTTAAAATACTCTTTGAATACTCTTCCAGTTTATTGTAATGGGAAAAGCTCCTGTGGTGGCAGAGTGCTGTTGTTTCACAGTATTTTTAGCATATTACATTAAAATGAATAAGAAGAAATTTTTTAGATCTATTTTGGAGTAAAATCCACTTTAATATTCCCATAAAAAAAACTGTGTGAATATACCCTAATGAGGAAAAAGTCCTGAACGCGCAGGGGTTTTGTTAGGGGTTTTCTGCTCACTGCCTAACAGCATTTGTCTCCCCTGAGCTACGATGGAGCGAGCTGCAGACATGTAAAGCCGCCTGTCTAAGTCATATACTCCTTGCAAGAGACCCCATTCTGCTGATGCATGAGGCATCCAGAGACGTGCACACAGGGCTCCATTAGTCCCTGCTCCTCTCTCAGTGAGGATGGTCACATATGGTTAACTTGTCAAACATTGAAGCCGCACAGAATAGCATTGTGGGCCTCATGTGTCCCCTGGGCCGCAGGTTGTGCACCCCTGTACTAAACTAATGCCGTTGGGCTTCTATGTAGACGATTGGCAGTATTTTAGCAACCATGGGTTGGCCGATGTTAGATCACTCAGCATAAAGGACTGGCTGAGTTTTCCTATTATTGTTCATCAAATATTCTGGACTTTTGTAACTAGTGGCCAACCAGGAGGGCTGCGGAGATGCCCGTGCCACACCAGTGGGTGATGTCCACCATCAGTCCTGTCGACTGACCAGCAGCAACTTCTCACAAGTGCCTATGGCTTGGCCTGTACCTGCAGCTCTCCTCCCTCTTGCCCTTTTTCTCCTCCCTCTTGCCCTTTTTCTCCTCCCACTCGCCTTTTTTCTCCTCCCACTCACCTTTTTTCTCCTCCCACTCGCCCTTTTTCTCCTCCCTCTCGCCCTTTTTCTCCTCCTACTCGCCTTTTTTCTCCTCCCACTCGCCTTTTTTCTCCTCCAACTCGCCCTTTCTCCTCCCTCTTGCCTTTTTTCTCCTCCCTCTCGCCCTTTTTCTCCTCCCACTCACCTTTTTTCTCCTCCCACTCGCCCTTTTTCTCCTCCCACTCGCCCTTTTTCTCCTCCCACTCGCCCTTTTCTCTCCTCTCCTCTCGCCCTTTTTCTCCTCCCACTCGCCTTTTTTCTCCTCCCACTCGCCCTTTCTCCTCCCTCTAGCCCTTTTTCTCTTCCCACTCACCCTTTTTTTTCCTCCCTCTAGCCCTTTATCTCGTCCCACTGCCGGCCTCCTGTCAGTTTGTGATAGGCCACTCTTTATGACTTGTTCACCCACCCCTGAGATCTTGTGCAGGTGCTGTAATTTTCAAGGGCAGCACATGTGCAGATCGATAGTCCGGCTCTCGCAACATCATCAGAACTTTACTGTGCATCAATCAAGTTAAAGAGGCTGGTGCTGGGCAACTACTGCTGGAGGCAGATGCCCGGGAAGTGCTCGGTCATGCCCAGAGCACTTAATGCCTCATTTGCATATGACTTAAAATGCTAATCACTTGGAAATGCAGTCACAAATGGAAGCTATAAAGGTGTTGATAAGTTTACCATACATTTCAAAGCTAATATATGCTAAATCACATCTAAAAGAGGGCTCTAATTCATACTGAAAATGTGACAATGTATGTAAAGCGCTGTGGTATTAATGGCGCAAAATAAGTGAGTAAAATAAATAAGAATATATACGACCAATTCATAGCAAACATTTCTCATTATCGCAACATGGGTGATCCTTCCGCTATTCTTCGGTACTGGTTCCCCTTTTTCCTTTTTGCCAAAAATAGCCACCATAGTCTGTGACTTTTCTGTGAACAGAATTCTTTTAGGTCAGAAACATGCCCCCTCTACCAGAGCCCATGATTTGTTAAGGATGATAAGCCGCTGATGTTATCTTCTGTGGTCCACCAGACATCATTGGGTTGGAAGGGGTGTGCCTGTAAATTTTAAGAACTTTTTCCATAGACTTTGGCAGCTGTTATGTGACAAGGTAAAACGTGATCAGAATGAATTAACAGTGCCAGGATTGGTCATGAGAAGAGCACTAAGTATACATTTGCAATGCAAAATTCAGATTTTCAGTTTTGCCTGGAAGGTCGCTATATCTAGCCCAGCCCAGGGACTCGGACACATCGATATGTGGTGTAGATACGTTAATCTTATGCAGAGGATTTTGTGTAAACCATTAATTTAACAACATTGGTTAGAAACATTGAGATAATCTTCCCTGGGGACAAAAATGGTGGAGATCCAAACGTCAGCCGTTCAGAGTCTGTGCACGTGGCATCACAAGTCCAGCATTCTGCGAAACGATTTGCTCAACTCTAGCGTTAATTGACAATTCACTAATACATTTCTATGAGAAGACAAGGGCAGGATCTATGCATACTTGGAAGCGTTACGAAAGTTCCAGTCCGTATAGTGCTGACAGAATGCGAAGGAAAATGTACTTCCCATTGAAGGAGCAGAAAAAGTGGTGCAGTTATTGGACATATTACTGCTATGTGCATCAATAGGCAGTTTTCATTTGTTATAGGGTACATGGGCAACATGACTATACTTTTCTACAGCTTTTGTGTGAAAGATCAGGTGTGCTTTAAAGAGTTGCCATTGTTTAAATTCCAGACAGAAGTATTCAACTTGAGGCACAGTTCACACTGAACAGGCTGCAGCTTCCACACGGTTCTCTGCAGCTCCAACACACAGACTGCTCAGCTTTCCTAGCTGATCCATAGTTCTCAATTCAGAGAGAGACTCTGGCTTCTCTCCCAGCTACAGCTCACATTTTGGCTGGTCACCCATCAGCAGCACACGACTCTTATTCATTCAGCAGACTGTGAACACAGGTCCTTCTTCTAGGAAAAAAAAAAGCCAGGCAGGTGCATCTAATCAAATTATGCAGAGCCAGGACTTAACTCCGTCCAACCTGGCTCTGATCTTCATTTCCCCCAACTTCATCTGTTGGGGAAGAGTCATGAGCCCCCATACGTATTAGGGCAATTGGCCGATATCCATGTCTAAAGTCTAGTTAGTCTAATGTGTATGGGGCCATTAGACCTCACGTACTTGTTGTATCTGTTCTTTTTCACTGATAGACCATTATACCCATTATAATCGATGGGGTTATTCACATGTCTGTTTTTTCATGGACCGTGTCAATGCAGAACTCACACACATGTCCATTTTTTTCCGGCAGCACTGATGACAAGGGTTAATACAAACGTATGTGTCCATAAAAACTCGTACAAACACGGATGGCATCAGCGTACAGTCCGCGTCCTGTCCGTATTCATCATTGCAAAGGATAAAAGATTTGTCATTTTTTTTCTTTATTCATCTGTGAAAAACACTGATGGTAAAAATGGACACACGGACCAAACACTGATGACACCAGCACATTTTTTCACGTACACGTTTAAACATGCATGTGTGAATGAGGCCTGACACTGTTCCTGTGACGTGTTTAGTAAATCTGTTTGTGGCAAACTCTTGCCTATATTTTATGGCTTCTCGGAACAACACATTTACACTGGGGGTTTTTCTTTTGGTTTAGGTGTGAAAAGCTTTTTAAATGTTCCTTGTACATCTACCACAATAAACCTGAAATAATGAAACATGTTTTATATTTTAATCCTTTTTTTTTTTAAATATTCATAATTTTTTTAAACTATATACGGTACTCTAGTTTATGCTTATCACAAGGTCTCAAAGGTTAAAAAAAAATTACTTTTAGTGTTTAGTTTCCAGAAATTAATATCTGATTTGTATTAAAAATGTAAATCTTCTCTGATTGTATTTTTGCTGCGTTTTTCCAATGCAGATTTCATGCAGCTTATATATGTGTTGTTTAGTGCAGAAACTTTTGAATTCTGCTCTTAAAAGCACAATTGCGTTTTTAATAGTTTTTTGTATGTATTTTTTCAGGCTCCACATAGAAGTTAATGGGGAAAAAAACACATCAGAAAACATACAGTTCATGAACAACTTTAAAGGGAATCTGTCACCAAGTTTTTGCTACCGCATCTGAGAGCAGCATAATGTAGGGAAAGAGACACTGATTCCTGCGATGCAGCAGTTGTGATACAGTCAGCCTGATTAGCCGCTTTTTGTGTACATTGTATTTTTACAGTAAGGGCCTGTGCACACTTTGCTGATTCGTCCTGTTTGTATTGTGGGTTTTTTTCTGCGCAGATTTGTTGCAAAACCTGAGGGATAGCCACTTTACACTGTTAAAGACTGAAATATTTAGATATAGTTTTTATAGGGAAAACCTGGTGATGGAGTTTCCCTACATTGTTTTCAACCAGTCCTAACATTATCCACACTTTAAAGGGAACCCAATTGGTAATATCCATATGTCAATTTATATATAGTAAATTTCGAGGAAGACTAACATAGAGAAGAGTTTTAGGAAAAGATGAACCAGTATTATTATATTGGAGGAATTTACTAAAATAGGTATGTCAGGAGAGCAAACAGGTTGATCCTATTGGAATCACTCCTACTTGTGGGAATATGTACCCCCTTTATTATATCATTATTACCATTTATAGCTAGAGGTATTTTCTCCACTCTGAGGATCCCATCTGTAGACTATAGAGTCCTTCATAAGGGTTTATTCACAGGGTCTGGTCTGTGGGTTTTGAGTTTTATTTTTTTGTAGGATGGAGGTGGCATTGACTTTTTAAACCAGTAAAACAATATTATTTTGCATCAGTTTTTTAAAAACTCCTGCAAATAAGAGGATTTAGACACGTCGCCTGATGTATCCATTTTTTTAATGAGGCAGACCAAGTCCAAAGGATGAATGTTTAGAATCAGAAAGCCTTTCAGTCATTCTTCTTTTATTGATGGACACTAAAGCTTAGTTAACTGCGTCTAATTTTGCAGAGTGTTTATTGTACGAACAATGAAAACTAATTTTGCATCAATTTTGCAAAAATTGCAATAACTGTTTTCTGATAGCTTCTGCGATCAGACTGTGCGTCTTCCTGACAGCTCCCGACGTCAGACTGTGCATCTTCCTGACAGCTCCCGACGTCAGACTGTGTGTCTTCCTGACAGCTCCCGACGTCAGACTTTGCATCTTCCTGACAGCTCCCGACGTCAGACTGTGCGTCTTCCTGACAGCTCCCGATGTCAGACTGTGCGTCTTCCTGACAGCTCCCGACGTCAGACTGTGCGTCTTCCTGACAGCTCCCGACGTCAGACTGTGCGTCTTCCTGACAGCTCCCGACGTCAGACTGTGCGTCTTCCTGACAGCTCCCGACGTCAGACTGTGCGTCTTCCTGACAGCTCCCGACGTCAGACTGTGCGTCTTGCTGACAGCTCCCGACGTCAGACTGTGCGTCTTGCTGACAGCTCCCGACGTCAGACTGTGCGTTCTTGCTGACAGCTCCCGACGTCAGACTGTGCGTCTTGCTGACAGCTCCCGACGTCAGACTGTGCGTCTTGCTGACAGCTCCCGACGTCAGACTGTGCGTCTTACTGACGGCTCCCACGATCTGACGGTGCGTCTTACTGACGGCTCCCACGATCCGACTGCGTCTTACTGACAGCTCCCACAATCCGACTGTGCATCTTACTGACTGCTCCCACAATCCGACTGTGCGTCTTACTGACTGCTCCCACAATCCGATTGTGCGTCTTACTGACAGCTCCACGATCCGACTGTGCGTCTTACAGGCACCCCCATGATCCGACTGTGCGTCTTCCGGACAGCTCCCACGATCCGACTGTGCGTCTTACGGACAGCTACCATGATTCGACTGCGTTTTACGTACAGCTCTCACGATCAGACGGTGCGTCTTACTGACAGCTCCCACGATCCGACTACGCCTTACTGACAGCTTCCACGATCCGACTGTGCGTCTTACTGACAGCTCCCACGATCCGACTGTGCGTCTTACGGACAGCTCCCACGATCTGGCTGTGCGTCTCACGGACAGCTCTCTCGATCCGACTGTGCGTCTTACTGACAGCTCCCTCGATCCGGCTGTACGTCTTACTGACAGCTCCCACGATCCGACTGTGCGTCTTACTGACAGCTCCCACAATCAGACTGTGCGTCTTAATGACTGCTCCCACAATCAGACTGTGCATCTTACTGACAGCTCCCACGATCCGACTGTGCGTCTTACTGACAGCTCCCACGATCCGACTGTGCGTCTTACGGATAGCTCCCACGATCCGACTGTGCGTCTTACGGACAGCTCCCACGATCTGGCTGTGCGTCTCACGGACAGCTCTCTCGATCCGACTGTGCGTCTTACTGACAGCTCCCTCGATCCGGCTGTACGTCTTACTGACAGCTCCCACGATCCGACTGTGCGTCTTACTGACAGCTCCCACGATCCGACTGTGCGTCTTACTGACTGCTCCCACAATCCGACTGTGCATCTTACGGATAGCTCCCACGATCCGACTGTGCGTCTTACTGACAGCTCCCACGATCCGACTGTGCGTCTTACGGATAGCTCCCACGATCCGACTGTGCGTCTTACGGACGGCTCCCACGATCCGACTGTGCGTCTTACGGACAGCTCCCACGATCCGACTGTGCGTCTTACGGATAGCTCCCGAGATCCGACACTGCGTTTTACGGACAGCTCCCTCGATCCGACTGTGCGTCTTACAGCTAGCTCCTCTTACGGACAGCTCCCTCGATCCGACTGTGCCTCTTACGGACAGCTCCCGCGATCCGACTGTGCGTTTTACGGACAGCTCCCACGATCCGACTGTGCGTCTTACGGACAGCTCCCACGATCCGACTGTGCATCTTACGGACAGCTCCTGAGATTAATCTCTGAATCTGGTGGATCAGGGACTTATACCTCCATCCTCTGTTATATTTTTGGATGACTCCATTAGGAGGAGACAGATCATACTGTTCCTTAGTAATTTATGCACCGTAATCGCCTTTGGTGTTTAGTTTCCATACAGAGATTATGGGGCCACCCTTGATACAGCTCCTGTTTGCCCCATGGTGTAGCTGCTGCCATGCTGCCTGGTGCAGCAGAATATGAGCCACATCTTTCCATCTCCCTGGTAATGGTCTATGGGAAGTGATGGGTTACTGTGAGGCTGGTGGAGAGACCGCTGCCCGCCTGTGAAGGCCTGCCCTACAGACTGTGCTTCCTGTGTGCTGAGACACCAGTTCAAACACAGCAGGGAAAGTTCAATGAGCAAGAAGACAGCCGGTATCTCCAGAGGAGCCTGGCTGTGCAGCTGAGAGCAGCTCTGCTGCTGGGGAGGGCTGACCCAAGGAGGCGAAGGAGCATGAAAAAGAAGGAAGAAGTGTTTGAGGAAGTGGCAGAAATTCCCCGGATCCCCCTCCTTTCATCTTACTGAATGGTAGAAGTGAAATTTCAACAGCGGTGGGAGACTAGAAAATCAGATCTAAGATGAAGAATAGGTCCACGGGGGCCATAGCTGTTTGACGGTGGGTTTCAGTCTCTGCGGTGAAGAAGATGTGCAGCAGACAAGCATGACATGTACTGCACCCGCCTGTCTTATTGGCTTGGAAAAATTGGGCATAGGACCTTATGGAGAACAATCTACCAGCTGTCGTACCAGGAATGGAGGAGGAAGAGGAGGTAATAAGGTTCCTTGACCGCGTTCTTGAGGATGAAGACATTTTTTATTTCGAGGATGGTGAATGCCAGACCCCTACGACTCCTGATCGGCCGACTGCTTTCCCAGAAACTCCAAAGGTACGTTTCAGCCCTCGAGTCGGGTGCCCCTTGCCACTTGGTAGAGGTGTTTATAAAATGAATCTATTGAGGTTTTGTTTGTAACTTTGTATATAACTTTTTTATGATTCTTACTGTCCCTGGTCCTGCGGCTGTGAATAGTTTTTAGCCCTGGATTGTGGCAGGTGGCGGTATATCGGTGGATGTTCTGCACCTGCGCTCTCGACATTAGCTGGATTACCTAATCTTCTCCTGTATTGGCACCTTGGGCAGCACACCCGTCACACCTTCTTACACCAGGTGAGGAGGAGGGATCTGTCAGCACCCTATAACCCAGCCTTGTGTGACTGCGCAGACCAGCAGTAATTAGATCACGTAATCTCGACAGTGGGTGGAGTTCGTGTGTACAATGCCAAAATAAGTAAACCATAGGGGGTGGTATCAGCCAGAAACGTCACTGGAATCTAGATACCATTTTATCGTCATGCTTTACTCTGCCCTATAAACCTTTTTTTTTTTTTTTTAACCGACGAGAAAGATTTATAAAAACACTTTTGACAAAGTCAAGGACACAATGTTATTCTCAGGCTGTGCATTGTAATATTCTGAGAATAAACCTCTTTTGCCTAAAATAAGAAGTACTGTATGGGTCCATAGGCCTCATGCACACGGCCCCATGCAGCAAAAAAAGTGTACCCCTGGGTCTGTGTGCTGCAGATTGGGTACTTGATGAGGTTATCCTCTAAAATCAGTTGACCCATAAGAGGCTACAGGTGATGTGTGCGATTGAGTTCTGTATAGTTGTTTTCCCGCTATATACATTCATCACCTGTCCCTGGGAAAGATAAATGTATGATTGGATCCCCCCCCCCCCCAATTGTGAGATCAAGGGGTTTCAAAACCACTATGGGAATAGAGCCATTGGGGTATGTCCATCAAGTCAGACATTGCTTTTCAACCATGCTTCCACAGAATTTAAAAAAAAATAAAACTCATGAAATAGACCTGGACAGAAATGATTGTACCCTTAACTTAGTGTTTTGTTGCACAATCTTTTGAGGCAATCACTGCAATCAAACGATTCCTGTAACTGTCAATGAGATTTCTGCACCTCTCGACAGGTATTTTGGCCCACTCCTCAAGAGCAAACTGCTCCAGTTGACTCGTGTTTGAAGGTTGCCTTTTCCAGACGGCATGTTTCAGCTCTTTCCAAAGATGCTCAATAGGATTTAGGTCAGGGCTCATAGAAGACCACTTCAGAATAGTCCAATGTTTTCCTCTGAGCCATTCTTGAGTGTTTTTAGCTTTGTTTTGGGTCATTATCCTGTTGCAAGACCCATGACCTGCGACTGAGACCAAGCTTTCTGACACTGGGCAGCACATTTCTCTGTAGGATCCCTTGATAGGCTTGAGATTTCATTGTACCCTGCACAGATTCTAGACACCCTGTGCCAGATGCAGCAAAGCAGCCCCAGACCATAACAGAGCCTCCTCCATGTTTCACAGTAGGGACAGTGTTCTTTTCTTGCTATGCTTCATTTTTCAGTCTTTGAACATAGAGCTGTTGTTCCTTGCCAAAAAGTTCAATTTTTGTCTCATCTGTCCATAGGACATTCTCCCACAAGCTTTGGCTTTTTTATGATTTTTTTCAACAATGGTGTCCTCCTTGGTCGTCTCCCATGAAGTCCACTTTGGCTCATACAACGACTGATGGTGTGATCTGACACTGACGTTCCTTGAGCCTGAAGTTCACCTTTAATCTGTTTTAGAAGTTTTTCTGGGCTCTAGTTACCATTCGTATTATCCGTCTTTGATTTGTCATTAATTTTCCTCCTGCGGCCACGTCCAGGGAGGTTGGCTATGGTCTCATGGAGCTTAAATTTCTGAATAATATGCGCAACTGTAGTCAGAGGAACATCAAGCTGCTTGGAGATGGTCTTATAACTTTTACCTTTAACACGTTTGTCTATAATTTTCTTTCTAATCTCCTGAGACAACTTTTTCCTTCGCTTCCTCTGGTCCATGTTGAGTGTGATACTCACCATGTCACTAAACAGCACAGTGAGTATCTGTAGCCCTCTATACAAGCCCACTCACTGATTCCAAGATTGTAGACACCTGTGATGCTATCATATTTTTCGGAACATGAGACGCACTTTTTCCCCAAAAAATTTTGGGGGAAAATGGGGGTGCGTCTTATGGTCGCAAGATACAGTACTCACTCACCAATCCCGTGGCCGCGGTCCCAATGCAGCCTCCGGTGCGGTGGTGTCGGGGCTCTCATGTGGCTGCAGCGGGGCTCTGTGCTGCGTGAGGGGCTCCGCCGGCATTTCGTAGTAGCCCGAAAGCCCCCCGCAGCTCCGCTGCTGCGACGCGGTGGCTTCCAGAAACATGTCCGCCAGTGACCTCCGGAAAGATGGCCGCCGCAACGAGAAATACAAATCTCGGCATTGAGATCTCTTCCATTGCATTGGGACAGCCGCCACGTGACTGGTGAGTACTGTATATTCTGAGCGCACAGCAAACCCCACAGAGCACAGCAAACCCCACAGAGCACAGCAAACCCCACAGAGCACAGTCAACCCCACAGAGCACCCCTGCAACACAGAGCACCACCACCGCACCAGCTTGGACCACTGAATGACCCCTGTGACCACTCCTCTACCTGTGCTGATCCCTTCGCTGGTAAGCTGAATTCGGACTGTAAGACGGACCCCCATTTGACACATTTGTTTTCCCCTATTTTCCTTCTGAAAATTTGGGGTGCGTCTTATGGTCCGGTGTGTCTTATAGTCCGAAAAATATGGTAATTAGTGGACACACCATGATTTAACATGTCCCTTTTGTCACATTATTTTCAGGGGTACCATCATTTCTATCCAGGCCTATTTCATGAGTTTTATTTTTTTTTAAATTCTATGTAAGCATGGTTGAAAAGCAATGTCGGACTTTCATTTGTTCATTTTCATAGATTTTTGATTTATTATTACTTTTGTCAGATTCAAGTTTTCAAGTTATTTCTGTGACCATTGTGGGTTTTTCTGTTGTTAAACGAGGGGTACCAACAATTTTGACCACTTGTTTGTATATGTGTGTGTGAAAATAAATTATTTATGTATATATATATATATTATAATATATATATATATATATATATATATATATCCCAAGTGTATTAGTAGATGTAAATGTCGGCTCCAGCGTCCATCATTCTGCCCTGATGGATGAATTATTAGTCATATCTGATCATACAGTGACCTCAGTGCAGCCGGGCTGTATGAATGGGCTGCTACAATGAAATCCTTCTTGTTTTGGTATTTTCTGCCAGTGAGACGGTTGGGTATGACGTCTCCCGTTCTCTTCCTGTACACACCATGTGACTTCCATTTTCCGGTCAGTTTAGCTCATCTCATAACTGCAGCCTTAAAAAGTACTTCATTATGTATTTCCCTGGGGTTATCAGCTTAGAAAGCGGCTGTTATGCAGCGACCAGCCTGTAAAAATGAGAAGGAAACCCTCTCGGCATAATATTGCCTGGAGCCGTCTCCAGAGTGGCAATAGCCCTTTATTCTCTATATTCCATACCAGCAGATCTCTCGTGGTCTCTCCCATCCTTGATCGGCAATGCTTACTATTGAAAATAGAATTGTTTTTTAAGAATCTTTTTGCAACATGAATGTGCAGAAATATTTCTAGAGACGCTCAGTACATGATGCCGCCATATAGATACATCAGGTGGAAATCTCAACTAGTGCTACAGCATATGGACATACGAGCTGTGTGGTTACATCGGGTTGGATCTCCGTGGACCGTTCACTTTTAGTATACCCAGCAATTCAGTGCACACGTGATCTGTCCTAGAGGTGAATCTCTAATACTTGGTGCTAGGGCTGCCACCAGGAATTTCAGGACCCCATACTGGCAAAATTTTGGGCACCCTTGATACTTTGCCCAGGCTCTACCCCAGCTACCCTGCACCCCTCAAACCATGTAAACTGGCCCCATTAATTATCCCTTATGTTGTGTATAGGGGATAAGTATTAAGTTACTAGAATATCCCCTTTAAGACAGGTAACTGTACCTTATAACCGGCAGCAGGGTTGAACTTAGTAGCTTGCAGGCAGCATACAGAGATGGCCTCCAACTTCACACTGCAAAAGCAGGGAGGGGGCACAAGAAGAGTAGCGGGTGGGTAGGTGGGCGAATAGGAGGTTGGAAGGGCAAGTGGATGCACAGGCACGTTCACCTCCTTATTTTCGGCCCTCAATTCCTCCATATAATGTGCTGCAAGAGCCTGGGACATTCTGGCAGCTTAGGAGCATTCGGGCGGGCCTGCAGTGTCTGACGTCACTGATGTCCGACGCGGCCAGCCCCTTCTGCTGCGGCCATTGATGTAAGTAGCTGCGGCTCTGAGTGACTAGGGTCCCGGGGCTTAATAAAGCCAAGTAAAGTAATTAGCCTGGGCCTCAGCATGCCATGCAGTTTGCCAGGCCGTATATATATATATATTTTATATATATATATTATATATACATAAAATAGGCTCGGCCTTGCTGCCTCACCGCAGTGTGTCTCACCCTGTCCGGGTCCCATACGCCAGTAATGGCAGTAATGCCCTGATGGTGGCCCTGCCTGGTGCCAGCTGAATGCCTGACTCACCTTGGCTGCAGCCACAAGATATGACACACATGAGAAGTTTGTAGAAATGACAGTTCTACTTTAAACAGTCTGTGGTTTCTAGTGAATACAATTTGGAAAGTTGTGCACATAAAACATATGCATTAGAAAAATTGGATTAAAAAGTTCACACAACCTTTAAAGGGGTTGTCCAGCACTATTCTGCTAGCACTGTGCTGTTTCAGACTGCTCCTGCCAGCGATTCAGCAGCTTCCGCTGATGTCATGTCGACAGACCAGCGCCATCTCTTTCGCTCTGCTCTGTTGACGCGCAATGACTGCTGACTAGAGTTGAGTGAATTTGATCGGGTCCCAGCTTATTCGGCAAGCTATAGCGCTTTCCGAATAAGCTGCAGAGGGAACCAGGATACATGGAGAGCGCTGGCTGATTAGCTGTCTGGCGCCACAGCTGCATGTGTCGCGGCTGTGTCACTGTCGCAGCACATGCATGGAGAGCCCAACACACGGAATAAGTAGGGCCCCGATCAAATTCGCTCATCTCTACTGCTGACGTCATGCTGATTGAAAGCCGGCTTTCCGCTGCCTAACAGCCGGGAGCCAGCTGTCAAGCAGCATGATGTCGACAGTCACGCCATGTCAAAAGAGCAGCCCGGAAGAAGAAGAGCTGCTCTGTTGATGTGGACCAGCTGAATTGCCAGCAGGAGTGGTTTGTGATGGCTCGGAGTCAGCTCTGGGTAGAACAGGCAGGTAGTTGCCTGTTAGCAGCTATCTACCTGTTAATTTTTAGCAAAACCAAAAGAAATGAGCTGGAGTATAAGTTGATATACATGCAGTGTGTAGGAGCATGTTCACACTGGCCATTTAACAGACAAAACCTAATCTAGAAACAACATGAACATATACCTTGCTATAAGGAATAGTGCATATAAATAACATGGGGTACTTAGTAAACACTGTTTTTAATATAAAAGCCATCCCACCAGCGCCCAGCTGTATCCAGTTGGGACGGTCCTAACCTCTAGTATTAAAACCTTACCATATGTCAAAAATGACCTCAATGTGGATAAGGGCTGAGCAGGGCTGGGGTCCGACTATGGACACCCAGCAATGGGAAGCTATATAATCTTTAATAATAGCCCTTATTCACAGTGAGGTCATTTTTGACACATAGCTTAGCAGGAAAAGGCTTACCATGTGCCCACGATCCAGAAACAGCAGCGCTTTGGATGTAGTGTATTTTCGTTGTGTCCAAAACGCTGCGTTCTAATCACGCAGTTAAATCTGCGTGTGTTCAGTGAACCATGCGGATTTACCGCATCTAGTGAACGGCTCATAAAACCCACACCACGGGTGAGTTTACACAGAGCGGTAAATAGAAGCATAATGGATATGGGACTTCTATAAATCCCATCCACTGTTCTTCTAATGTGGAACGCAGCGTTTTTTATGCAGCGCAGGTGAGATGCATCCAACACGCTGCTATTTCCTGATCGTGGGCACAAAGCTTTAAAGGGATAAAATCACTGTATCTGCTGCAGATCTACCAGTTCTCTGAATTCTGAGCTGTGTATAACCCGCCAACACCACTGACAGCTTTCTGTATACACTGTGCATAGGCAGAAAGCTGTAAATCGGTGAGAGCTCATTAAATAGACCTCATGAATATGGAGGACTACATGGCAGCAGGATTACTAGTCCTCTAATGATAATCTGCTGCTGATTAAAATAGTGATTTTATCAAAACTACAGCAAGCAGCCCAGTAAGTGATACATCGCTGGAATCGGGGTTTGTCTCTTCCATTATTCTACTCTGATATTAGGTGGCAAAAACCTGGCAACAGAAGTCGTGTATCCCTAGTGCCCAGGCTGTGAGACAGGAGTTTGGTGCCTCACTAAAAGCTGGATTGGTGGTGACCTGGTAACACAAAAAAGGAGAAAGGCAGAAGTCAGGCGTCCATTACCCAACTGCAGCTGCTGTTATTTTATGTAGTATTGGATCTAGGCTGATATTGTAAGATATAGCTTGTTGTTTGGGCTGGTCATTGTATTATCCAGAGGGCTTAATGATTAGTGTCTATAGTACAGACACCCCAAAACACTTGGACTCCTGCAGCCTCAAGGGTCGACCTCTTTTTGCAGCTTACTGCACAATGTGTTACATTTTTCTCATTTTGACGTGAAATACAATATAAGAATGACGAAACCTTCACGTTTTTACTTCCTGCCTGTATGCAGATAACAGGGAACTGGCTAGACTGCACTTTTTCTACTTCACTTTTTCCTTTAGTTACGTTTTTTGTAAGATTAACTGGCCATTATTTAATAAAACCAGTTAATAGTCACATTTTAATTTCCTAAACTCCAGTGGAAAACAGAGAGCTTCACTTATTGCGCCATAACGTAACCGCTATGTATAAGGCCTATTATTGCAATAAATAAATATACAGTATATATATATATATATATATATATATTGCTATACAAAACTGAATAAGCTCACATAAACACAACTAAATATATAGAATCAAAGATACAACAACATAAATGGCCTCATGCTAGAAACAAAAGCTTAAAATCTAAAGGCCAAAGTTGTCCATGTGAGTCCTGTGCAATCAGTCTTACTACTTCATTTCTTCTTGTAACAAGTTTTGATTTCTCAGTCAGTTCTCATCACATAAATACACATCACTTGATCTGCTCATCCAATAAACATTCAAGGTTATACAGCGCGGAGTTGGAGAATCTGCATAAAATTTATATGGTCAAAATCATCACTTGCTTAATAATTGTGCCCACAGTGTATGTTCAGGCTGAAGGCCGCAAAACCACAAACAAAGACAATTCAAATCAAGGAGTAAAGAAATGTAGGAAAAAAATAAAAATTTGGTAAACCCTCTTTTAGGTGGAGTTCTGACACTTGTGAAATATACATTCCTATGAAGCTGTCAAATTCGAGTAAGGAGACCTGCTGCCAGTCCGTGCAGCTAAATTCCCCCCTCGCTTTGATGGCCCCTTTATATACCCCCTTGACATTTTCTCAAGCAGCTTCATCAGGTAGTCATCTGGAATGGTTACCAATGAACAAGTATGACTCTCTAAGAAACCATTTGTGAAATCACTGGCAGTCAGTGTTTTTGACCATCAGATGTGTTTTGCACAGGCTGTGTTATTGCACAGTTCCATACAGTACAGAGCCCTATTCCACATGTTCAAAGCCAAAATATGCTAATAACTCAACTACATAAAGAAAAATGACACATCATTACTTTTATTATTATTATTATTATTATTAATATTTATTTCTATAGCACCATTGATTCCATGGTGCTGTACATGAGAAGGGGTTACATACAAATTACAGGTATCACTTACAGTAAACAAACTAACAATGACAGACTGATACAGAGAGGAGAGGACCCTGCCCTTTCGGGCTTACATTCTACAGGATTGTGAGGCAGGAGACAGTAGGTCGGGGGGTTGCAGCAGTTACGGTGTTGGTTGAGGCGATATCTCCGGTAGTGGTGAGGAGGCAGCAGGGTCATTGCAGGCTGTAGGCTTTCCTGAAGAGATGGGTTTTCAGGTTCCGTCTGAAGGATCCGAATGAGTTTGATAGTCGGATGTGTTGGGGCAAAGAATTCCAGAGGATGGGGGATATTCGGGAGAAGTCTTGGAGGCGGTTGGGTGAGGAGCGAATAAGTGTGGAGGAGATAAGGAGGTCTTGGGAGGATCGGAGATTACGTGAGGGAAGATATCGGGAGATTAGTTCAGAGATATAAGGAGGAGACAGAATTATAGATGGCCTTGTAGGTCAGTATTAGTAATTTGAACTGGATACGCTGAGGGAATGGGAGCCAGTGAAGAGATTTGCAGAGGGGAGAAGCGGAGGAGTAGCGAGGAGAGAGGTGAATTAGTCGTGCAGCAGAGTTAAGGATGGACTGGAGAGGTGCGAGGGTGTTAGCAGGGAGGCCAGAGAAAAGGGTGTTGCAGTAGTCGAGGCGGGAGATGATGAGGGCGTGCACAATCATTTTAGTAGATTGAGGGTTGAGGAAAGGACGGATTCTTGAAATATTTTTGAGCTGAAGGTGACAGGAGGTAGAAAGAGCTTGGATGTGCGGTTTGAAGGACAGGGCAGAGTCAAGGGTTACTCCGAGGCAGCGGACTTCTGGTACGGGGGAAAGCGTGATGTCGTTAATTGTGGTAGATAGGTCAGGTAAGGAAGATCTGTGGGATGGGGGAAAGACATAGGACATGAAGGTCATTTATTCTAGAATCTTGAAGATATTCTCAAGTGCAGACTTGAGCACAATTAATAACTATGGTGAAACTAGCTATTTTGAGCACAGAACCTTTAAGCGAAGACCAATAACTGTTTGCTGCAGAGGATAAGTTCATCAGTGTTAACAGCATCAGAACTCACAAATTGACAGCTCCTCAGGTAACAGCCCTCATAAATTATGCACAGACATCAACTCTCTAAAGGAGAAGGCAAAAAGAAGGCCCTTATGGTCAAATTGTTGTAAAGAAACCACTACTCGGGACCACGAACAATAAGGCTTGTTTGGGACAAGTAACATAAGAACTGGACATTAGATAAGTGGAAGTCTACACTGTGGTCTAATGAGACAAAATTTGAGATTTTTGGTACCAAGAAGGAAAGAAATGGAGTGCTGTGTTACATGACGTCGCCTCCACAATAGCCTGACCTCAAACCAATTAAGATGGTTTGGGATCACACCTTATTGGCCAACAGACTGAAGACAAAGCAGCCAACAAGTGCTCACCACATCTGGAAACTCTCTTTAAAGACTGTTGAAAGCCATTACAGGTGACAATACTTGAGAGAATGCAAAGGATTGTAAATCTGTTGTCCGAGTAAAAGAGTGGGGTACTTTGAGGAATCTACGGTCTAACACACATTCTGGTTTGTCTCATACATGTTTCTGTACTCGTTATTTCCATATGTCTTCCCTGTGGTTTTACTGCCTTTAGTCTGAATCTACAATGTGCACATTCCAATAGAAACCAGGAAAACCACGGCATGAACAAGTGTATTAAATCTTGTGACCGATGCTGTTAGGAATTAAACTGGAGTAAGATTCGCTTCTAGCACAGGGTAGTCAATATCCAAAAGAAGAAACATATTTTTCCAGGACAGAACATTTTGTATTCTTTCCTAATCAGGAACAGCAGTTAGTGTATAGACAGAGAAGGGTGCTGGCTTAGCTATTGAAATGAGCCGTTGGCCAGCCGCCTTCACACACGACTTTCTAGTCTTGTGGAAATGCAGGAAACTCTGTCCTGTGTTGGACACAAACTAGAAGAGGGACCTGGCAAGAGCAGGATTGTAAGTGAAAATCAGGGCACCTCCAAGATGGGAAGTGTATTAGTAAGTTGCTTAAAGGGGTTGTCCACTACTAGGACAACACCTTCTTGAACTAAATGTTTGGCCCCAATAAAATAAAAAAAACTTATACTCTCCTCCTGTGCTGGCGCCAACCCGCGGTGTCGGAACTTGCTGTCCTCTGCTCTCTCGTACGGTGTTTGTGACACCGGCCACCAATCAGCGCTGGCGTTACTTTCCCCTCCTACGTACAAATTGAACATGAAGAGGAAGTCCGGGCTGCCGCTGACCCATGGCTTAGTCTTCATGTTCAGTCTGTGCGTAGGCTGGGACAGTGACGCCAGCGCTGATTGGTGGCCGGTGTCACAACACCGCACGAGAGCTCCAGGACCGTGAGTGACCACGCCGACACAGGAGATGAGTATAGGCTTTTTTATTTTATCGGGGCCAAACATTTAGTTCAATAAGGGGTTGTCCTAGTAGTGGACAACCCCTTTAAACTTAAACTCATTAATGTACTGTTTCTTAGGTTGGCAGTCCCTCTAATAGGAAGGACACCAGTGCTATTACCCACAGGTACACATCCTTTCAGCATTCTTTTATGTTGCATGTGTTCTGAATATTTTTCTTTTTTTTTCTGTATTTTTCCTTTCTCTCGCTCTCTCCTCGATGCTCCTTTTACACAGAATTGTCATGCGTTCTTCTGATAGTCCGGCTTTTCTTTCGCACTGTGCTGTCAAACTTTGAGATTTTCTGAAGAAAACGTGTAACCCTGCGTAAATCTTCTCATTGAACTGCCAACACGTCTGTCGGTAGACAAACAATGGCCTTTCTGTTTGACGCTCTTCCCTTCATCACTTTTAACATGGCTCCTCCAAACTTTCCACTTCTGTCCGGGACAGGTAGAAAACCACAGTGATGACTGTACAGAACAGAGGATCCTTTATGTTCAGGCTCCCTGCATGTCCTTGTTGGGGCTCACCTTCCGAGACGCCGGTAATGCTGGCCTCGGCATGACGCGTCATCTGAATGTTTGTACGTGCAATTCAAACTTGCCAACTATGGTCTAAAAATAATCCCGTCTGGCAGTGCCACCCGCATGGAATATGGGTTTTGCATCCAGTTCATTTGATTTCGAGGAGGAGACTAGAAATGATATTTTCTCAGCAGACGATTCCTATTATGCTGTGCCCGGACAGGCCAGTTACCACTAAGAGCCATCACTCCCCGTCCATGAGAAGAGCTTTTTAGATGGCCCTCCTTTATCTGCGATGCCTAGAGATGAGAATATCGCACATGCTAATACGCTTTGCTTTTCATTGGATTTCAAATGGAGACTTTGATCTTTGTGACACTGAATTGATTTCTGTGGGCAATGCCGCGATTATCAGGAACAAAGCCGAATATTGCACGTTTGTGGCATTTAATTAGCCGCATTATTCACATTGCCTCCAGATAAGGATCAGGGGGACGTCGCTGTCATTGCTCATGTAAGGAGCGGTACAACACCTGTGTGTGTATTGTGTCTTCTCTGCATACTCATTATGACTTTCTATGCCGAAAACTAGCAATCAGATTCTTCACACATCTAGAAAATGGCTGCCGTTAACCAATCGCGTCAGGTTGGACCAATGGAAATCTGTTACATCAGTCTAGGGACTTATTCAGACATCCGTTTTTGTGGTTCAGGTGCTATTTTTTTTTTTTTATGAATAGCACTAGTACCTGTGATATTATATGGGGTGGTTCATATGTCTGATTTTTTATTTTTTTTCCTCGTTCCACACAAAAACTCAGTCCAAAATTGATCAGGGGTCGGATCCAACTCACTAGTGTAAGTCTATGGAAAAGTGTGAGAAATAATGGCCATCACTGGGAGGCCATTCATGTTCTGTCCTTTCTTCACAGACTGTATAATAGAAGTGTGAAAAGCCTCCATTGTTTTCTTTTTATTTTGTCCAGGAAAAACGGATGAAACTCTGACCAAACTGATGGTAAAAGCTGACACTGACCACAATCAAACTCCGATAAAAAACTAATGAATCCTCCATCATGTTTTTGTGTTCTAAAGAAGTCACTGATGTCTTAATGAGCCCTAAGACTAAGTTCAGACGAGCGCTGAACTTCATGGACCAGTCACGTCCACAGCAGCAGATGGATAGTGGACAGGGGCAGGAGCTGCCAGACTAGCGCATGCTGTGATCTTTCACGATAATCGCCCTTGTATCCTGGCACATAAACTACCGTTGGTCCATCAGCCATCTTGTCTGCAGTCTGTGGCGCACTCGGACTGAGAATATATTCGTCTGAACTTCGCCTACAGCTGGTCATTGATGTGAAATTATCCGCAGATCGGTGACAGATCTAGCCTGGTTTTACGACCTCCATACACATTAAACTAAAGTTGGCTGAAATTGTCTGTGTACGGCCACCTCCCTATTCTCGCCCAAAAAAACTGTCCGGGATAAGAAGGATCCGACACACACTTTGGATTTCCAACCGAAGTCCGATCCTTTTATTCTCTGGGAGTGAAGTCACCCCCAGAGGGGTCTGTCAGGGGCCCCTCATAGAGAACACAGAAGCCGATCACTCCTGTGTATGGAGGAGATGGAAAGATCGTTCAGCTGGCAGCTTTCTGATGTGTATGGTGGCATTAATGGTAATGTGTACGCACGATTAGGATCCGTGAGAACACAGACAATCAGATTTTATGTGAAAAGGAAATGACACTTGCATAAACGTGAGCCTGACGGGAGTTGTCTGATGAGACCATACACGTCTAGGTTCTGCTCATAATGGATGAGAAATTCCAACATGACGTGAATGTTTTGGCAAACAGCAGTCTGCTGTCAGTGGGGTTTGTATTTATTTTTTTTTTAAATCCTTACACATTCCCTGTACTTTTCTGCACTAGTATACACTTTAGGTCCGTGCAATAAAGGACGTGTGATCCATGCGGCAGATCTCATCCTCACATGTCGGCAGCCTGTGCGTGCGATGTTTTAGTCCAAACACGTTACTGGCGGACGGATGGTTTGGCTGCGATTTTGAACAATTGACAAACTTTCCACTTGTGGGAACTGGTTGACTGTACATGTCGTGGCCAGTTTTTCCTTCTTTAGTAGTTGAAATTGACTCTGCAGAAGTACAGTGTTATTTTTATACTTCCGTATTCGTCGTACCGTGTAATGGATTAGTATAATATTACAGAATTGCTTTACTTTTTCTTCACCAGTCGGCAGGTATTCCAGGAGCCATGTAAAACTATAGTCATTCCATGATGATGACATTTAATACATTTTCAATTCCGTCTGCCACAACTTGATCTCTGACAACTTTCCGCTGTATTCATCCTGAGTCTCCCAAATAATGAGCCTAATGGCTGAAACAGAGGGCAGAACTACTGTGACACTAAGGCTACATTCACACATCTGTGTCTTTTTTTATAATATATATATATGTGTATATATATATATATATATACATATATATATATATTATATATATATATATATATATATATATTTATATATTATGGACCATTTTTTTTTCTTGTCACAGTTTTTTTTTTTATTTTGCATCTGGTATTAAACTGAAGGAGGTGAACTGTGGGTACTTTTATTTATCCATACTCCTAACAATGGATCAGTGAAGAATGTATAAAAGCACAGATGGAAAAATGAAGTGCAAACTGTCTTTCATGTTTTATCCTTTTTATACGGATCCCCAGAGAATTTAAGGGATTTTCCAGGCCTGGGATTGAAGTCTGCAGTCACTTTATTTGACGGCAGACTTGTTAGCGTGCTCACTGTGCGCTGTAAGAACTGTCAGGATTTTCCGGGAGCAGATGGGGATGTGACCGAGAGTATGCGATTTGCATACATGCAGTCACGTGCCGACTAGACGTCTGCGACTGCGCTCAGTACAAATGAATTGAGCGAGGCGAGACACGTCTAGTCGGAATGTGGCCAGAAGTCTGCAAATATCTGCTGCTACTGGAGAATCCTGAGGATTCAGAAGTCTGCAGTTTCATAGAGTGACTGCAGATTTGACCCCAAGCCTGGACAACCCCTTTAATGGCCGAGACTGATCAGCAAAATGGATGAGAATAGGACAGGCTCTGAGTCTCCTAGACTGGAGATAAGGATCAGTTTTTTTTTTTTTTTTATACCGATTTGTGTATGGATTGTTGCGTCCATATGGATTCATGTTGCGTTCTAATGGAATAAAACGGACAGCGCACGGATCTGTCATGAATGTGTGACTTCACCCTGAGTTTCATCTGTATTTGAACACCAATACAAATTCTGTGAGCCCATACTTTAGCTGTATTTGACTTGGACTTCTCACAGAGGCGTTGTGTGCCTCTTACAGAGCTATTCTCCCCTAGAAGTTTTCCTGTGTGTGCAGAATTCTGTGCCCTAGGCTGCAGCCACAGGTCGACACTATGAAACTAATAGGGTCTCTGTGGGCGGTTGTATAGAATATGTCTAAGACTTTGTGGAGGAGACCAGGAAAATGGGAATATGGCTCAATATAAATAATATCAGGACGACTTTCCGGGTAAATACATATATTTTATATTTATTTTGCTTGTACACAGAAGGTATTGTCATAATATGATATAATTAGTACCTGGTAAGGTGTACACCAAACAGAAGTACAAAGGTTCAGCAAAGCGTAGTTCTAAGTGCACCACATACAAGTTCAATTTATCTGTTGCTACATACATAAGAGCTTAGGTCCTCTCCGAGTCCGGTCACCGTCCCTTTTGTCCTTTTAATCTGAAATGCTAAGTACATGGGAGCTCCGGCGCTTGGCTTGGTTCTAATACAAGATAGTTGCTAATCGCCCAAAATAATCAGAAATAAACTTTGCAAAAAGTGTAACAATGTGAGAAGATGTTACATGCTTTCTTAGGCCTCTTTCACACATCCGCTTTTTGCCGTCAGGCGCGATCCGACTCTTTTGTAAAAAAAAGGATCCGTTTTTTTAATCCTCCGGATCCGTTTTTTGTCATTAACTATCATTAGCGCCGGATGTCTTTGCGTTGCGTCCATTTTTTAAATGTACATTCCGGCGGCCGGACGAAACGGTCACTGCAAAGTTTTTTTTTTTCCCTGCCGGACCCGCCTGATAGCGCCTGATGTGCCGGCCGGAATCAATGCAAAACTATGGTGCCGGATCAGTCTTTTGTGCAATCCGCCCAAAAGCCTGATCCAGATTCTGTAAACCAAGGTCTCTCTCTCTCGGCCTTACGCTGCATCCTGAGGACCTCTCCCCAGGATAAAAGTGGGCAGTTTTTGCTCTTTATGCCTGCTGCTCTACTGAGTATTCCCTTTTTTTATTTTATTTTTTTTAAATTGCTGCATGGTTCTCGAGATAAGGACCTTTTTATTTAGTGCTACTTTGTATGGTTTTTAGCAAGGTGTGTCTCACAGGTAACAATGCAGAGCCGCCTAAAGACATGCCCCAAAGAATCCTGAGAGCTCCGCCCCCTTGGAGAATTAATGCAAGTCTATGGACCCTTGTTCTCAGTATCATCAGCTAAGGATATGTTCTCATGTACATAGCTTTTTTATGCATTTTATTTTTCTGCATGAAAAATACTCTAAAGCTGCAAAAGAAATTACTGTACTCATTTTTGGTGCATGTATTTATTTTTACGCATTGATGCATTTATTTATTTGTGCTAAACCATTTTGATCTCCATGGGGAAAAAACCTGCAGGAAAAACACACTGCAAGTCATAAGAGGCAAGTGAAAAAAAAATTCCCCATGTGAATGATGTTTTAAAAATCACATTAATTTTGCTGTTACTGTAAAACACTGTGGGCCCTTATTCATCATGGCTGGCGTTTTGTACACTAATGTTCATGAATTCAATGCATCTTACTCCAGCGTGGCTTTCAACAGGGACATCTTACATACAACCGCTGCCTGCCTCCTCCAGAAATGCTACTTTTATACAATTTTACAGTAATTTAAACTATCAAAATGACAAATTTTAATAAATTAGCTGGTAGGCTTCACCAAGCACTGTACCACCAAAGCTCTGCCCACATTGACGCAGCTGCCTGGACCTGGCATAAAAAGGCCAAAAGTTGGAAAACTTTTTTATGCAACTGGAAGCATGCCACGATAGTACGTCTCCGCTGCTGCGTGCCACGATAGTACGTCTCCGCTGCTGCGTGCCGCGATAGTACGTCTCCGCTGCTGCGTGCCGCGATAGTACGTCTCCGCTGCTGCGTGCCGCGATAGTACGTCTCCGCTGCTGCGTGCCGCGATAGTACGTCTCCGCTGCTGCGTGCCGCGATAGTACGTCTCCGCTGCTTCGTGCCGCGATAGCACGTCTCCGCTGCTGCGTGCCACGGTAGCACGTCTCCGCTGCTGCGTGCCACGGTAGTACGTCTCCGCTGCTGCGTGCCACGATAGTACGTCTCCGCTGCTGCGTGCCGCGATAGTACGTCTCCCCTGCTGCGTGCCGCGATAGTACGTCTCCGCTGCTGCGTGCCGCGATAGTACGTCTCCGCTGCTGCATGCCGCGATAGTACGTCTCCGCTGCTGCGTGCCGCGATAGTACGTCTCCGCTGCTGCATGCCACGATAGTACGTCTCCCTGCTGCGTGCCGCGATAGTACGTCTCCGCTGCTGCGTGCCACGATAGTACGTCTCCGCTGCTGCGTGCCGCGATAGTACGTCTCCCTGCTGCGTGCCGCGATAGTACGTCTCCGCTGCTGCGTGCCGCGATAGTACGTCTCCGCTGCTGCATGCCGCGATAGTACGTCTCCGCTGCTGCGTGCCGCGATAGTACGTCTCCGCTGCTTCGTGCCGCGATAGCACGTCTCCGCTGCTGCGTGCCACGGTAGCACGTCTCCGCTGCTGCGTGCCACGGTAGTACGTCTCCGCTGCTGCGTGCCACGATAGTACGTCTCCGCTGCTGCGTGCCACGGTAGCACGTCTCCGCTGCTGCGTGCCACGGTAGCACGTCTCCGCTGCTGCGTGCCACGGTAGCACGTCTCCGCTGCTGCGTGCCACGATAGCACGTCTCCTCTGCTGCGTGCCACGGTAGCACGTCTCCGCTGCTGCGTGCCACGGTAGCACGTCTCCGCTGCTGCGTGCCACGGTAGCACGTCTCCGCTGCTGCGTGCCACGATAGCACGTCTCCTCTGCTGCGTGCCACGGTAGCACGTCTCCGCTGCTGCGTGCCACGATAGTACGTCTCAGCTGCTGCGTGCCACGGTAGCACTTTCAAGATAAAAAAAAGAAGTATTTCTGACGTAAGAGGAGATGAGCTGGTATTTTGTCATTTAGAAGAATCAGCTATGGATGTTCCATCAGTTTCATTAAACCACAAGTATATTTAGCTAAATGGAAGCATGTCTGTTCTCTAGTTGGGATTGTGGTTTGCATTTCTGGAAATGGCATAAATGATTGAAGTGACGGGTGCATTTCAATCACTGAGTATGGGAGGTGACGAGGTTCCAGAATAATCCTTCTGAAGACTTTGGGCGTTCATGACAGCTGATGCCAACAAGCTGCCTCAGTGTCAGGCTCTATAACCTTGGAATAAAAGATCTCAAAGTTTCCCTACTTTTTAATGAAGATGGTCAAATAGACTGAGCAGTATCATCACAAATAGAAGCACAGCGCTCCGCTAGCAATGTGTAGGGAGCTGTAAATCTGCTTCCTAGACTTATTTTTTTATGGCATTCCTAAGGGTGCAGGGTAAGTTCACATTGGGCGTTTTTGCTGCTTTTCATGCTAATTTTCTGCTGCTTTTTTACAGTACCAGCAAAGCCTATGCGTTTTCAGAAATCTCATGCACACACATTGTTTTTTTTGTCATCAGAATTTTGTGCATTGCAGCGTTTTTTTGACATAGAGCATATCACTTCTTTCAGCTTTTTTTCAGCGTTTTTGCAGCGTATTTCACTCATTGACTTGAATGGATGGTAAAAAAAAATGCTGATAATTCGCAGGTTGACAAAAGACAGCGTGAGCGCTCAGCTGTGTTCGGAGGTATAATGTTCACCTCCGGTCACTGGTGTCAGCTGATGGGACAACAGCTCCCATCATCTGACACCTGCTGCCGCTAGTAATGAGAGCAGGAGCGGATGATGGAAGTATTCAGCAGCTGCTCCTGCGCTTTAAATAAATAAATGAAGAAAAAAAAATCTTGCGTGGGTTCCCCCCTATTTTTGATAACCAGCCAGGCAAAACTCACAGCTGAGGCTGCAGCTCTCAGCATTAGCTAGGCTGGTTATCAAGAATAGAGGGGTCCCCACGCTGTTTTTTTAATTATTTAAATAAATAATTTAAAAAAAAATGGTGTGGAGTCCCCCCTATTTTTGACAACCAGCCTTGCTAAAGCTGACAGCTGGGGGCTGGTATTCTCAGGCTGGTAAGGGGCCAAGGATATTGCCCCCCCAGCCTAAAAATCGCAGCCCGTAGCTGCCCAGAAAAGGTACATCTATTAGATGCGCCAATTCCGGTGCTTTGCCCATCTCTTCCCACTTGCCCTGTATAAGTGGCAAGTGGGGTTCATATTTGTGAGGTTGATGTCACCTTTGTATTGTCAGGTGACATCAAGCCCTGAAGTTAGTAATGGAGAGGCATCCAGAAGACGCCCCCATTACTAACCCCATAGTTACCTTGTAAAAAATCACTCACACCAAGAATAAAGTCATTTAATTGAAAAAAATGACACAGACTCCTTTATTAATCTTAAATAAACCATACTTACAACCTCGCCTAATTCCACCGAAGCCCTCGTTCTCCTGTTATAAACCAAAAATAATAAAACAACAATATCCCACACCTCCCCGTCGCTCTGTCCCTCGCCGTTATCCATGTCTGGGGAGAAATAGTTCTCAACTGGACGGCGCCAAGATGCGACCGTCCAGGCTGAGAACCACTGGTGAATGAGCTGCTCTGAACGCACCCTGGCTGAACTGCGGTGACCTCTCTGAGATCCCCGCTAGCACCGTGAGAAAGCCGCACATGGAGTATCCAGGAATACATCAGAAAAATGGCACCAAAAGATGAGATGCTGAGAGAAAGCCTAAGGCAGCAACAGATCTGGAAGGAAGAACAGGAACAAGAAGCGCCATGGCAAGACAAAACCGCTGCATGGGAATGTGCCATCGACAGATAATGGAGGTGGCTGACATGGAGAAATCCTACCAATGGCTGGAGAAAGCTGGACTCTGACACAGCACAGAGGCACTAATCATAGCTGCACAAGAACAAGCACTAAGTACCAGATCCATAGAAGCAGGAATCTACCACACAAGACAAGACCCAAGGTGCAGACTATGCAAAGAAACCTCAGAAACTGGCCAACACATAGTGGCAGGGTGCAAAATGCAAGGAGGAACAGCGTATACCGAACTCCACAACCAAGTAGCGGGAATTGTATACAGGAACATCTGCACAGCATATGGGCTAAGTCCTCCTAAGTCCAGGTGGGAGACCCCAGAGAAAGTGGTGGAGAATGAAAGGGCTAAAATCCTGTGGGACTTCAAGATCCAGACGGATAAGCAGGTGTTGGCTAAGGCCTCTTTCACACTTCAGTCGTTTGGCGTCAGCTAAAATCCGCCAAAGTGTGAAAAAACGGATCCAACGGACGACCATCCGTCAAAATCTGCCACTAATGCAAGTCAATGGGGAAAAAAGCGGATCAGCCAAAAAAAATGGCGGATCCGTTTTTTTCACACTTTGGCGGATTTTGACTGACGTCGAACGACTGAAGTGTGAAAGAGGCCTAACCAACCAGACATTGTGATAGTAGACAAGGATCAGAAGACAGCAATGATAATAGATGTGGCAGTGCCAAGTGACAGCAACATCAGAAAGAAGGAATATGAGAAGCTGGAGAAATACCAGGACCTCAAAGGAGAACTGGAGAAGATGTGGAAGGTGAAGGCAACAGTGATTCCAGTGGTGATAGGAGCACTTGGATCAGTGACCCCTAAGTTGGAAGAATGGCTACAACAGATCCCAGGAGCAACATCTGAGCTCTCTGTCCAGAAAAGTGCAATGCTGGGAACAGCTAAGATCCTGCGCAGAATCCTCAAACTCCCAGACCTCTGGAAGTTTTTTTGTGTTCTACACACACACACACACACACACACGTACACATCTATCCTATGTGTATATATCTATTCTATTTTAATCTAACGTGTCAGTGTGATTTTACTGTATGCGGCAGATGAATTGCCGGATTTTCAAAAGATCTAGAGCTATGGTTCTACAGGAAGTAGTTTTTTTTTTTCTCTGAGGGGCATTCAACTTTATTAGCATGCACAAAGAGACACAAGTTATCCCCAAAAACACATGAATAAAACTGCACCAAAACCGCAACAAAAATGCAAACAAAAACTCACCTAAACGTGTTTTTGCTGCAGCTTTTTTTTTTTTTTTTTTTTAACTCAAATAGATTTTTATTAAGATAAACATCACAGTATTCATATTACAGTGATACAATCATTTTGATTTCCCCATTAACAACCCCCCCATTACAAACTCAGTCCACCCCACCTCCTCCCCATTTAGACAGCTCGCACTCTTCCATTACATAACCTGTACAGGAATATAGAGTTGTGTTATACATTATCACCTGCTACAGCAGTATAGACCAGCATCCCCACATATGAATAGCCCAGCGTCCATTCCTCACCTATCTGCCTCCTAACCCAATTCCAGCCATGGCATCCACAGTTTGTCATACATCCCCAATTTCCCCCTTTTCTTGTATAACCCTTTTTCCATATTAATGACATGTTTCACATAGTTAAGCTTCTTTCCTGCCAAGAAATCTGGTTTTGCTGCAGAAAAAAAGCGCAGCAAAAACTCCCAGTGTGAACTTACCCTTATGCAAAGCTTATTAAAATCTCCCTCTACCTTGTGCTGGTGATGAATATGTCACTGTGTTCTAGGAAAGGTGGCCATGTCCCTATATAGCCACAGGCTTTTTCAGCCACCAGGTGTTCCAGACAGCCCTTCCTGCCCATTGCCATGCACGCTTGCTTCAGCTGAGTGTGCATGTGTTGCTATTGCAGAGAAGGGATGTAGGTCGCTGCGAGACTCCTGGAGGGACGAATGATCTCTCATAGAAACGATGGATCGGTCAGGATGAAATGACTATGCCCAATCTTTCTCTCCCTTCCTCCCACATCTGCAGATTTGGAATATTTAGTGTTTTCATTTAACGATAGGCAACCAGCTTGTATCTAATGAGTGTGGGCCCCTTCAGACTCAGACACAGCGTCGCCTCATTACGTTCTCTGGCTCCATCTTCCTTTTCTTATTGGAGATGGAAGCTTTAGATTCTATGCATACAGAATCGATCGTCGTGTCCTACCAGTATTGAGCTAAATTATACCGGATCGAGTGACTGCTTTTTCTCTCTTTTGCAGCACCATCATAATTCTTGTAAATGCTGTTCCTAAACATGGTGAGACAAGACTTGGGTGGGGTTTTGTTTCCTCCGGCTGCAAAATCCTTTTTTGCTTTTTTTCTTATAAAATGACTGGCAAAGATGGCATCCATTGTTACACACCCTCAGCTGTAATAAGTACCTGATGAAAGCTTAGTTCGGGAGGCAAATTACCGAGGACTTTCTACTTTTTTTTGTATATACCTGGCATGTTTCTGATTAAGAAATCAATTATGTACACTGTGGAGGAATGCATTTGGACACCTACACAATAAACTTACCGGATCTTTTATGAAATCTCACACAAAAATCCATAGGTATTAATATGGACTTGCTCACCACCTTGCAGCTTCGGATCTTCTGGGAAGTCTTCCTACAAGATGTTATGTGTAGACGTTTTTGACCAATTATCCAGAAGAACATTTTTGAGGTGGCACTGAGGTTGGGTGAGAGGACCTGACTCACAAGCTCTGTTATATCTCATCTTAAAGATGTTGGAAGGGGTTGAGGTCCTGACTGTGTGGACCAGTCAAGTTCTTCCTCATCAGATTCCCCCATCTGTCCCTTTATGAACCTTACTTTGGGCATCGGTGCACAGTCATGGCGGACCAGGAAAGGAAATGCTCTCGAGCGGATTCGGAACTCCCATAGCAATGAATCGATAGAGATGGCTCATGTCCCAGCCTGGAGGTCAGAAGGGAGGCTTGGGGAACCTCTGTTCTGGAGATAGGTGGGGCCCCCATTTACGACATATCCAATAGATATGCTCTAAATGCTTTTTGTGAGGCAACCCCTCATTTATTAAACTAGTTCTTGTTAACCTGTAGGCTGCCATGAGGCTGAAGATCAGTGCTGATAAAATATATCAAATACATTCTTTTAAAAAACACACTAAAGTTCTGGACGCCGTGGTTCTTTATTATTTTGCTCACTTCTTCTTGATTGTAGAATGTGTTATGCTATTAACCCATTGTGACGATGAATGAGAGGCCGCGCTCCCGCCCCGGTCTGCTGCTCCTGCTGTTATGGAGCATATCTTTGTTATCCTTGGAGCTTTGGCTGATAATAGTTCTAAGTTTGCATCGCTTTGGCCTTCAGAGCTGTAATAATTGAGGGCACTTCCTGTTTCCATCATGAAGTAATGAACGGTTCTACTGTTGGACTGTTTTCGTTACCTTGGTAGGTTTGGCTGCATTTGTATACGGTGAATGTTCTTGTGTTTGGTCTGCCAGAGGTTCAGCTGGAGCAAGCCGGCTTCATCTAACCATGCGGCTCACATTTATGGCCTCTTGTACTCACTTCTATATTTTTAGCTAGATAACAAAGAATTAAAAAAAAAAAAAAAGAATAAAGTGCTATATGGAAACGTGCTATCAACCAATTCATGTGATAAATATACTTAAAAGTGCAAGGAAAACATTGACATCAAACTGAGGCTTCACCAGGACGTGACTTTATCTGGAGTGTTCTGTCACGATTCTCTTTTAAGTTCTTCCTTGTTTTGCTTCTCCTTTTTTTTTTTCTTGCCGCAGCTTAAAATCCTCATGCATACGACCGTATTAAGCTCTGTGTTGTAGACTACCTCAACAGACTAATAATTGAGGATATACACTTTATTGGAATCTGTAGATATGTGTATGTATGTAAAATATATATATATATATATATATATATATTATATAAAACCTGTGCTTAACTCACCCTCCTGGGGTCCAGTGCCGAGTCGGCTGCTGCACTTGGTGTCTTTTATTGTTTGCAGCCCCGATGTCGGGTCAGCAGCACTGCAGCCAATCAGTGACCTCAGCCGCTCTTGTCGTTAGCGCTCTGGCAGAGCAGCTCTGTTATTGGCTGCAGTGCTGGCGAGGTGACATCCGTGCTGCAGACAAATAACATGCAGTTGGAGCTGAGATTTAAGTGCCCTTCACACGGCCGTATAAAACCGGTACCGGGAAAAACAGTACCGTTGTCATCAGTGTTTTGGATTGGTGTGTGGCATCAGTGTTTTGGATCGGTGTGTGGCATCAGTGTTTTGGATTGGTGTGTGGCATCAGTGTTTTGGATCGGTGTGTGGCATCAGTGTTTTGGATTGGTGTGTGGCATCAGTGTTTTTCCTGGATGGACAAAGAATGAAATTGCAAAACTTTTCGCCATGATATAATAAGGTTCTTATCTTTGTTGTACTATGGTCACCGATCACACCTTATAATAACCGGCGTCTGCTCGGGGTTGTGAACTTTATGCTTTTATAGCACAATGAAATCTCCCACTTGTATCTATCTCACCACCTCCATCTTTTCTTTCAGGGAGAAAGTGAATCAGATAAAGGGCTTTTGATGAGAAAACTAGTCCTCTCTGGGGTCCTAGCAAGTGAAGAAATCTATATTAACCAGCTAGAAGCGCTGCTTTTGGTAAGTAGATTTTCGTGTTTATGAGTAATAGTAGTAATAAAGTCATTAAGTGTGGAATTATTATTGGTTTATAGGAAGTTGTGCGTTACTGGTGGAAAGATTAACGAGGTGATGATGCAAGACGGGTGGGTATGCCATCCTGTGCTGCAGGCGGTCGCCCCATCAGGTTGGCCATGCTAGCAGAGTGTCTTCGGCTTGAAAAATATGTTAGTCCTCGCACCACCTGTTCGACAGCCGCAACACATGCAGGGATTGCCATTTGTTAGTCAATTGTCGCAGGTGTTGCAGCTGTCGAACATATTCGAGCACGCCAAAGTCACTCGGTTAACACCCGTGCATGATCGGATAACACCTTATCCCAGCACGTTCGCTCATCACTATTGTTTTCGTTTGTTCCTACTACGGTACATATCTGCACCCATTGTTTTAGTTCGAGGACGTGGTTTGTTCTTGCTCGTTATCTTCTGTTGAGGTATGTTATTATATACACCTTTTTTTGTGTTTTTTAATTGTGTTTACTTGTTATATATGTGTGTGTGTGTGTATATATATATATATATATATATATATATATATGTGTATATTTTATATATATATAATGTGTATATATATATATATATGTGTATATATATATATATTTTTTTTTAACTCGTGCTGTCCTCCTTTTTGCATAGACTTTTTGTTTTCCATTTTAAAAGATAATCTCTTTATTGCCCATAAGACACAATCAAAGCGCAGCTTTCATTTCATGTTCTGCTCTGGTGAAATGAAGGCTGTGCTGCGATTTGTTTCTACGGACAATAAAGTCAGTTTGTGCTTTAAAAGACCGTTTAATAAACCTGCCCTCGAAGGCATCTAGTGACTCCTGGGCCCTAATGCCAGACCTCTAACAGGGCATCCACCGTATTCCATGCACTACAGGGTTTTGTGTTATGTGGCTTTGTGTCCTGTTGGGCCTCAGGATCTTGGGGCAAGTCCTATATCTGTACTCCATACACCCTTGTATGTAAAGGCATCCACACAACCTCTTGCATAAAAAAAAAAAAAGTATAAGCATAATTTTACCAGCAAACATTAGTAAATGTGTGCATTTTCATCCAACGTTATTACATTAATTCCTCTAGCCTAAAAGAACATGTAATTATTGGTGAATGTGTAAAGCAGGAAAGTCGGATCAATCAATGGCTCGTTAGATTTCACGCCCCTGCTGTTACACCTTGGGTCACACCCTTCCATTTCCTTATAGTTTAACACTAGTGATGAATGAACATGCTCAGATAAGGCGTTACCCGAGTGACTTCGGCGCGCTCGAAAAATGTTATAGTCCCCGCAGCTGCATGTCTCCGGCTGTTAGACAGCCGCCACACATGCAGGGATTGCCTAACAGGCTGTCTATCAGCCGCGAGACATGCAGCTGCAGGGACTCGAACACGAAGTCACTCGTTTAGCACCCGAGCATGATAACGACTTATCCGAGCACGTTCCCTCATCACTATTTAACACTTAAAATTCAATTATCGCTGGAAGACGTGACATGACTATGACAGCGTTTGGCATTTGTGGTCCTGTGTAGAGGTTTTTCTTGGATTACACATCACAATACATAGGAACAATCAAGATTGGATGGAGCCCAACAGTGCAGGAAACAAAGTATAGTAAGCGACCTGAACCCAAAATTGAATAAAAAGGTAGTCTTCTCAAAGAAGATCGAAAGTATGCATAATATGTGTATGGTGAAACTGGAAATTAGCCACAGAAAACTTAGTCTAGATTAAGGACTTTTTTTTTTATATTTAAAAATGTAATATTTTTATATACTGGGGTTGTAGAAATTAAGCTTTATAACATTGAAACCCTTTTTAAATACTTCGGCCCACCTTTACACAAAACCAGAGCTCCTGCTCCCGGCTCTCACGGCTCGCTCTGCTCTTCCCCTGCTTTCTCTTACCGTTAAAGATGGCAGCAGTAAGGATATAAGGTTATGCACAGATCTACAGCGGACACGGGAGAAAGTATCTATGGAGGGAATAGAAACATGGCATTAGATGAGGAAGAAAGCAAGTGAAGAGAAAATTACAAGCAAGTGAAGACCGCAGCCCCCTGGATACACGCAGACCTCACATCCAGCATGTATTACAGGGAGGGACACTCCTACAAGAGAAAAATCTGAAACTTGGACCAGGCTGCAAACTGCATATCAGGGAGGGTTGAACATGAAAAAATGAAAGAAGGAATGAAAATTGCAAACTGTAATTTTAGTAACTAAAGATAACCATGAACACATGTACAAGTCATTTATTCCATTGCAAAATAATCTAAACACCTTGAAACTGGAATCCGTTTGGTTTTCTGAACTGGTTCTGCTTTTTTAAAACAAAATGCTAATGTACTAACTTCTCTGTGCTACGGCAAATTTTACTTTGGAAAAAACAAATCATATGCATTTAAAAGACAATATGACAGCTATGTTTTTTTTTTCTTGTCTAGGGGTCACTGCTACAAAGCCTAGCCAGCCTGTATAAGTGTGCTGAACGCACTGATCCATTAGTCTGGGTTTGGTTGACAAGTCGTTTTTAGGGAATAAATATTTTGGTGCTAAACGCGTCATAATCGTATCGGTCAAATGCTTTTCTGGCCAAAGGCTATTTTACCAGATTCAGCCATAATGATGCGGCTCAGCCATAAAGTGCATTGTCGTTGACAAGAGGATGAATAACAATGGGTATGAGGGCACCACCTGATATGAGGGATCATTCCAGCACAGACTATTCATGTAACAAAGCAAGAAAAGAAAAAGTGTGCAAATGCCTGAAGATCACCGAGTAAACATATCAATTTTATTTCTGTAAATCGCACACTATTACAGTACAAAAAAACATTAAATCAATGAAAAAGGCTGAACGCCCAAACATAAGTGCACATAGGTGGCAGAGGAAAAAAGACTACCACCTAACCTCACTCCTTAGTGCCATATATATTGCGGGTATTGCAGTGCCTGTGCATATTGTGATATACTCCCCTATATGACCTATGGATACCTTGTATGTTATTAGTCTGGCTAATTAGGTGAGGTGGTTGTCTTACTATGCTCTGTCACCTATGTGCATTTATGTTTAGGCGTTTAGATTTTTTAATTGTTTTTAATGTTTTTTGCACTGCACTAGTGTGTAATTTTACATAAATAAAATTGATATTTTCACTCTGTGATTTTCTGACATTTTCACACTTTTTTCCTTTCTTGCTTCATTGAGAAGAGCGGTATTAGCATTGGTAGTGGCTCATTGCGGAACAAAAGATTTTGATTGGAGAAACCCAACCTACACATCCTTCCTTTACCCTAAAATCTGACCGTTATGTAATAGACGGGAGGCTACAATACACAGGCCAATGGGTCAGAAGTCGGTGTGTTTTGGATAGCTATTATAATGGTGACTATAAGAGCCCCCCAAGTCCATACAGTGTACAAGAATAATAGCCGCCATCAACAAAGAACCTGTTATTGCATACCAAAAGGAATATTCTGCCATATAGAAACCTTTTGTGTTGTGTTATGCTTGTGGTGTGAGCAGAGACTATTGTAAAGGTTTGGGTTTTTTTTTGGGTGTTGTTAAATCACCTTTTGTTGAAGTTAAACTTCCCTATGAAAGAAGAACAAACATATAAGACTGTGCCCATTGCAAAACTGCAGCCAGCGGAAATGTGTGCATGTATGTATGTATGTATGTATGTGTGTATATATATATATATATATATATATATATATATATATACACAGTACAGACCAAAAGTTTGGATACACCTTCTCATTTAAAGATTTTTCTGTATTTTCATGACTATGAAAATTGTACATTCACACTGAAGGCATCAAAACTATGAATTAACACATGTGGAATTATATACTTAACAAAAAAGTGTGTAACAACTGAAATTATATCTTATATTCTAGGTTCTTCAAAGTAGCCACCTTTTGTTTTGATTACTGCTTTGCACACTCTTGGCATTCTCTTGATGAGCTTCAAGAGGTAGTCACCGGAAATGGTCTTCCAACAGTCTTGAAGGAGTTCCCAGAGATGCTCAGCATTTGTTGGCCCTTTTGCCTTCACTCTGCGGTCCAGCTCACCCCAAACCATCTCGATTGGGTTCAGGTCTGGTGACTGTGGAGGCCAGGTCATCTGGCGTAGCACCCCATCACTCTCCTTCTTGGTCAAATAGCCCTTACGCAGCCTGGAGGTGTGTTTGGGGTCATTGTCCTATTGAAAAATAAATGATGGTCCAACTAAACGCAAGCCGGATGGATAGCATGCAGCTGCAAGATACTGTGGTAGCCATGCTGCTTCAGTATGCCTTCAATTTTGAATAAATCCCCAACAGTGTCACCAGCAAAGCACCCCCACACCATCACACCACCTCCTCCATGCTTCACGGTGGGAACCAGGCATGTAGAGTCCATCCGTTCACCTTTTCTGCGTTGCACAAAGACACGGTGGTTGGAACCAAAGATCTCAAATTTGGACTCATCAGACCAAAGCACAGATTTCCACTGGTCTAATGTCCATTCCTTGTGTTCTGTAGCCCAAACAAGTCTCTTCTGCTTGTTGCCTGTCCTTAGCAGTGGTTTCCTAGCAGCTATTTTACCATGAAGGCCTGCTGCACAAAGTCTCCTCTTAACAGTTGTTGTAGAGATGTGTCTGCTGCTAGAACTCTGTGTGGCATTGACCTGGTCTCTAATCTGAGCTGCTGTAAACCTGCGATTTCTGAGGCTGGTGACTCGGATAAACTTATCCTCAGAAGCAGAGGTGACTCTTGGTCTTCCTTTCCTGGGGCAGTCCTCATGTGAGCCAGTTTCTTTGTAGCTCTTGATGGTTTTTGCAACTGCACTTGGGGACACTTTCAAAGTTTTCCCAATTTTTCAGACTGACTGACCTTCATTTCTTAAAGTAATGATGGCCACTCGTTTTTTTTTACTTAGCTGCTTTTTTCTTGCCATAATACAAATTCTAGCAGTCTATTCAGTAGGACTATCAACTGTGTATCCACCAGACTTCTGCACAACACAACTGATGGTCCCAAATCCATTTATAAGGCCAGAAATCCCACTTATTAAACCTGACAGGGCACACCTGTGAAGTGAAAACCATTTCTGGTGACTAACTCTTGAAGCTCGTCAAGAGAATGCCAAGAGTGTGCAAAGCAGTCATCAAAGCAAAAGGTGGCTACTTTGAAGAACCTAGAATATAAGATATAATTTCAGTTGTTTCACACTTTTTTGTTAAGTATATAATTCCACATGTGTTAATTCATAGTTTTGATGCCTTCAGTGTGAATGTACAATTTTCATAGTCATGAAAATACAGAAAAATCTTTAAATGAGAAGGTGTGTCCAAACTTTTGGTCTGTACTGTGTGTGTGTGTGTGTATGTGTGTGTATATATATATATATATATATATATATATATATATATATATATATATATATATACCGTATTTTTCGGACCATAAGACGCACTTTTTTCCCCAAAAAGTTTGGGGGAAAATGGGGGTGCATCTTATGGTCGCAACATACTCACAAATCCGGTGGCGGCGATCCCAATGCAGCCTCCCTGTGCTCTGTGGTGCGGTGGTGTCGGGGCTCTGTAGTGTGGCTGCAGCGGGGCTCTGTGCTGCGTGGGGGTCTCTGCCGGCATTTCGTCAAAGGCCGAAAGCCCCCCGCAGCTCCGTTGCTGCGACGCGGAGTCCCCAAGCTCACCAGTGTGCTTTTTTTTCAGAATGTTCCAAACTTGACCACTCCTAACATTTCTGAAATCTCTCTGATGGATTTCTTCTTTTCAGACTAATGACGGTCTGTTTCTCTTTCATTTAGAGCTTTTTTGACCAGATGTTGTGGGTTCACAGCAACAGTTTCCAAATGCAAATGCCACACCTGAAATCCGCTCCAGACCTTTTATCTGCATAACTGATGATGGATTAACTAGGGAAAAGACCATACAGCCCATTAAATTGTTGTCCAGTTACCTAAGGTCCAATTAAAAAGAGGCAACTACATATCAAGAGCAGTAATTCCTAAATCCTTACTCCAATTAGGATGTTAATACACTAAAATTAAAGCTGAGAGTCTGCACTTTAAGCCCATATTGATTATATAACTGTATCTTGAATATGTTTTGGAAAATGGCTAAAATGCCAAAACTAGTCGCTTGCCAAATATTTCTGGACCTAACTGTATATTATGGAGAGACTAGTAATGTTTTTGTGGTTTTGTATTAGTCACAACAAATGCTGTATTATGTGCAGCAAATAAAACTCAAGACCATTAAAATGCTTATTCCTAGACTTTTTAGCATCTACGGTGCATTTGTTTATTTTTTGGGCGAGGGTGGGTGGAATGAGAAATTACGGTATATGGGAAATACATTTGTACGTTTTTCGGTTCCTCAACTGAACCCCTGTAGATATCTTGCAAAGGTTAGTGGTTTTTGGTTTTAACTTTGAGTATTTTTTTTTTCTTACCGACTGATGAAAGTTTGGGGCTTAACAGAAGGGAATGGCTTGGCCTCTATGGCTAGGTTTCATTGTGTTTCTTGTCTGTAAAGTGCCGCATGGTTAAGAAGCGTGGTTATAATATTGCAGTAGGTGAATCTGTTGTGGATTCTCAGAAAGTGCCGGTGACCTATGTCATGTGTATGTACTTCATCTAGCGTTGTGAAGCTGCAGGGACTTTCTTGCATAGTTTGTGCTGCACACAATCTCTCTCTCGCAATGTAAAGCCTAGCCCGTCCTGTCCTAATCCTCACAGAGAGTTGTAGGGAAGCGGCTGCTGCAGTCAGTTGTCTTACTGCCAGTCACAGATAGTAAAAAGTAGGAGAGGGACATGGCTGAGCTCCTGAGACTCAGCGGAGTTTGTTACATACTTTTGTAGTTTTGATTGATCCTATTTTGTGTCACAAAACAGAGAAAATATATTTTGTGTATGTTCTATATTTAGACGTTTCGACTTTTCCCGGTTCTTGCTCTACCCCATTACTTGTCTCTATCTGAAAAGAGAGGAGGCTGGGTACGGTAACACCTGTGTGCTGTAAGCAGCTTTGTTTGGATTGTATGGGCATACGCCTCCTGGATTTGCATCAGTGTAAATATAATTCTAATTACGCAAATACAAAATGTGGAAGTGCCGAGGAACAATCATTCTCTTCAGATCATTTAAAGCAACCAGCCTGGTTTGCGGCCAATGCTTTGCCATGGATTTGTCGTGAGATCTGTGGCGAAAAGAAAAAAACTGTGTAATATCTGAACCCACATAATGTGCTATATTTAAAGGTGATACCCATAATTAGAAGAAGAGGGGTGTGCTTATTTTCAGAAACTCTGCCATTCTTGTCCATGGGCAGTATCTGCTATTGTACTTCATATACACTCCTGTGAATGAACTAGAGTGGCGCTGTTTCGAAAAGTAAGTAGACTTTTTTTTTATTTTTTCCTAATCATGGACAATCCCTTTAAACAAAGCAACTTCTCATTATGAGGGATCTTACCTTATAACCTCCCTTCTCACGTCTCTGCCTGTGTGAGTTTGTTGTATGTATTGTTTAGGGTACATCAAGATAAGGGGTCTGATTCATCAAAGCGTTTTACCCCAGTGTTCTAGCTTAAAAAACTTTTGAATAGTCGCGTATTTTTGGCGATACTCGAGGTTGCTCTCAAGTTCTGTGACATTTTGGCATTCTCACGCTCTCAGACAAAATGGGCAGAGCGAGGACGGGATGGGGACTTGGCGACAAACCGCTAGTCAAATTCATGGAGAGCTGCGGCTTTCACTACAAGACAAATCTTACTCCAGCAAGAACTGGAGTAGGATTTGAGGGGAGGCACACACCACTCGTCTGATACTCCTGATTCATGAACAGGTGTAGGCTTCTTTATGAATCAGGAGCGTCTGATTCCAGCACATCTCTTCATCAAGACTGGCATGAATAACACTGGCCTTGATGACCTGAGGTCTTAATTTCAACCACCAAAAACATCCAATGCTGGTATGTGACAAATCTCCAGCAAATTCCGTATTGCGTTTAGATTTTACACCATCTAATAAAAGGGATGTAGTCTATGATATAAATCAGTGAGCTGAATTGACATGCCGTGGATATAAAATCTGTTCTGTTCTGCAGAATTGTTTGGTTGCAGAATGATTCTTTTCTGCAACAAAGGTATGAGATTTTGGTAAACTTTCATCAATTTTTCTGCTAATGAAATGTGCAAAATATTAGCTGCATATCTGAGTAGATCCTTAAAAATGGATAAACATTGAAGCTGCCACTTCATTTTGCAGTTTGATGGGGTTAGTGGGATCCGATCCTACTGGTAATGATAGACCAGATTTGGGCAAATTGTGATCCACGGGCCACATCCGGGCTGGAAAATAAAAGCAACTAAACAGAAGTTCAGTGCGGGCAGCAACACAGACCTGACTGGTACATGCAGATCTGGTGCACATGCGACATGGAAGAGCGAAGGGAAAGGTAGAAGGAACACGATTGAGAAAAAAATAGAATGCGAAAAAGAGCAAAACAAAGTGCTAGGAAGAGAGAGGGAGATTGTGACAGAAACAGAGAGACAGACATCAAGACGAGGACAGACACTATGGGAAAGGTCATAGTAAGGATCAGCATTGATTAAGGTACACCTATGCATATTATGGCTGAAAAACAGGAACATATGATTTGTAAAAAGCAGTAAGGCCCCTTTCACACATCAGTCTTTTGCCGTCAGTCACAATCCGTGGGCTCGACGGATCTGTCGCAGATTGTGAAAAAACGGATCTGTCGCATCAGTTTTTTCATCCGTTTTTCGACTGATCCGTTTTTTTATTTCACACTGACAGGTTAAAATAGAATAGTTAGAATAGATGTATACACATAGTATAGATATATATGTATATACTGTGTGTATATATATATATATTATATTTCATGGAGATATAGATAGCAGAACAGCTGATAATTCAATTGTCGGCATCTGTAAAATCATCACAGAACCCGACCGGATATGAGACATGATTTACTTACAGTAAACCATTGCATATCCGTTATTTCTTATATGTCCCTCACTAATAATGTTAATAGTGTGTGTCTAAAATTTTGCAGCTATAGGTGTTAAATTAAAGGATTAATTCACGGGATCCCTTGCAATTTTCTCCACCAGAGAGGGCAAGCCAGTGACTGAGGGCAGAAATTAATGGCCTAGAGAGGGATCATTGTTTTTGGGCCCCCCCTGGCTAAAAAAATCTGCCCCCAGCCACCCCAGAAAAGGCGCATCTATAAGATGCGCCTATTCCAGCACTTACTGTCTCTCTTCCCATTGCCCTGTAACGGTGGCATATGGGGTAATAAGGGGTTAATGTCACCTTGCCATTGCAAGGTGACATTAAACCTGGTTAATAATAGAGAGCTGTCAATAAGACACCTATCCATTATTAATCCATTAGTCTGAAAGGGTTAAAAAAAACACACATATTAAGAATAAAGACTTTTAATGAAATAAACACACATTTTAATAAAGTCCACTTTTTTCAATATTTATTTATTTTCTTTTATATATATAAATCCTACACAGATCTGACGTAGTCCAGCGCTACCCCTGATTCCTTCGTATAAAGCCTACTGAGCCTTGTTCTGAGGCATAACTTTGGAACTCAGGGGCATAGAAGAAGAAGAAAAGAATGTCCCAGAAACCTACTTTGCACTGGCGAGGGCTAATAGCCCAAAACACCGTGTCTGCAAATTGAGAATCTGATTTGGCTTTTATCCTAAATCATATTACAAGACTCGTTAAAGGGTTGATTGTGACTTGTAGGATCGCTACTTCCAACAGGTGGCGCTATAGAGTTCAAGTCCTCTTTTTCTCTGAAGAGGCAATTTGCATATTAAATGTCCCAGAAACCGTGAGAATTGGAGTCGATACTCCAGTGAATGTTCCTCTTTAAAAGCATATTCTGAAATTCTGGATGAGTTGTCATAAAAACAACCAAACACAAAAAAACATCTAAACAAAAGGCCAAAACCGCAGCAAATAGTAAAGCATAGTTGTAAGCTCTGAATCCATCCTGAAGCCTCATTTGGACCCCGTGGTTCTTCTATGTGTTCTAGTTTTCACAGAACACGTCCCAGGTATAATCTATGGGGCTGTCCCATGCCTGTGTCTTTTTGCGGCCCATAAAGAAATCATACAAGTTCATTTTTTACCAGTATCTTGGATGAATATCCCAATAAGTCTATGCGTCGGTGAAAATCGTGGACAGCGCACGGACGGCATCATTGTGCAGACATTAATATTGTAATGGATGGGAGAAGGCTTGTAATTTAATCATACGGTAAAATCGCTGACGGCACAACCTGGTACATTGACGAAACGCTGACGAAACTGATCTGCAACGCTGATGACACTTGTACCATTTTTTTCTGCATATATGAAAATCACTGATATCTAATTGAAGCCCAATTTTGGTTGGTTATTGACTGAAAGGAACATGTTTGTAGATGTTGCGCCCTTTAAATAACTACACGCACGTCTGACGGTCACCGAACCTTCTCTCAGACGCTTTGTATATTGTGTTGGATTTTATTTTCAATTTCTGAGAATATGATAATGGTAGGAAGGGGATTACTGCGTCTTATCACAGTCGGAAGCAAAACCATTAAATCCTACTAATGCTGAGGGAGCATTAGGTTTTGTGTTTCCATTGCCAGTATATTGTGACGTTCATGTAATAAGATACGCTCATTGTGTAGATGGATAAATGGAATACAATACCATTGTTAGTTTATTTTTTACTATGCAGTATAAAATAGTTAAAAGGCGATTCTAGAAATGTATATTCTTGTGCGTTCACCTCTTTGGTATCCTAAGGTGTAAGATTTTAGTAACTTATTAGTAATGAGCGAGTATGCTCGGATAAGGTGTTATCTGAGCATGCTCATGTGCTAATAGAATATCTTCGGCTTTCTCGAATACTAAGTTCGAGTCCCCGCGGCTGCATGTCTCACAGCTGTTCAGCAGCCTTAGCACATGCAGGGATTGCCTAACAGCCGCGGGGACTTCAGCATAGAGTATCTTCGGTATGCTCGAATAACAACTTGGGTTACCCCATTAATTTTGGTAATGTACACCTATGTGAATCCTGACATTTTGCTCCCGGATAACAACTTATCAGAGCACGTTTCGTTCGTTATTACTTATCTTTCAATGTATAGAATTGTAAGACTACAGCCTGAAAGAAAATATGTCAACAGGTTTTTTCCACCTAATTGGGGAGCAGCATAATGTAGAGACAGAGATACTGAATCCAGCAATTGTCACTTACTGGGCTGCTTGATGTAGTTCTGATTAAAATCACTGTTTTATCAGCAGGAGATTTTGACTAGAGGACTAGTAAACCTGCTGCCATGTAGTCCTCCATATTCATAAGCTCTACATAACTCCGCCCCCACTACTGATTAGCAGCTTTATGCCTATGCACAGTGTACAGAGAAAGCTGCCAATCATTGGGGTGGGTAGGGTTATGAATGGCTCCGCATTCAGAAAACTGATAGATGTGCAACAGAGAAAACTTATTTAAACTGCAGCAAGCAGCCCAGTAAGTGACACAACACTGCAATTAGTGTCTGTCTTTACTTCATGCTGCTTTCAGATGGGGGGGCAAAATCCTGGTGACAGATTCCCGTTAAAGCAGTGTTCTTCTTGGCAGAGGTCCTACCTCTGAGACCGCTACGTATCCTGTTAATGAAAGAAGCGAGGTCTTGAAGCATTTCAGCCTCACAGCGGCTCTGATGGCCACACACTGAGCAGTGATCTGCGACTTATCCCCCTTTAACTGTACATAGCTACCAGTTTGTTCTAGCACCCTGTAGTGCGGAGATTTGCAAATGGCACTATGCTAAAGACATATGTGAAAGTTCATCATTGCTTCATCAGCTCTGCTGCTCTTCATTGTTTGTCATCACTTCCTATTCTGCAAAAAAACAAACAAAAAACATCTTAAACAGGTTGTCCCACAGAACCATCCTCTGTAGCGATCAGCTGATTGAGGCTGGTCCTCTATGAACAGCTCTCCGCTCTCACATGGGCGAGGGGTGATTGCTCAGAACCTTCTTCTGAGATATAACCCATCCAGAAATAAAAATATATGGAAAGTCACAAGCACGTGACAAATTTTGTCAAATTTACTCTTCTCACAGACTTCCTGTACATCTGCAAATTAGTTCTCTCGCAAAATGTAACAAACTATCTTGCGAGTATCACCTAGAAGAAGTAGCTACCCTGTAAGTCCATGCTTGACCCTTTAACAAGACCTTCACATTTGTGGACTTCTCATAAAGTTGTCAAGTTTTCATTTACCGTATTTTGCAGTTTATAAGACGCATCGTATTGTAAGACGCACCCCAAATTTTTAGAAGAAAAATAGGAAAAAACTTATTTTTAATAAAATGGTGGTGCTTCTGACAATCCATGCATCTGCCCCCGGCAGCCATTTTCCCGGAGTCCACCGCAATGTAAACCATGGAAGTGCGTGAGTCCTGGGCTTTCACAAAATGTCGGCGGATCCCCTGCACCACCGAACCCCTGCAGTGTCGCACCTCCAAACACCCCCTCATCCCAGCCTGCAGCAACTCTGCGGCGCGCTCTTGCCTCCTCCAGCAGCGACCCTCAGACCCTTCTCCACCGCGGCCGGTATGACATATTCGAATTATAAGACGCACCCCCTTTTTTTCTCCAAATTTTGGGGCAAAAAGTGCATCTTATAATCTGAAAAATACGGTATTTCTTTCTTTTTTATCAGTAAGTGCAGCAAATTGGAAACTATCACTAAATCCAACTGAGCCTTACCCGCGCACCTGGCAGCTTAGATCTTGGAGTGATTCTCCATCAGGATTGGAAGGCTGCCTTCTTCTCCAAATGTCCAGAGCTGGGAACACGCTCTTCTAAACCGATCCCTTCTTATATAGTGAATGATTTACATTGGCTGTGGGTTACACTACCAAAATCTCTCATACACCCCCTTTAATTCTCAGACTGACCTTCAACCTGAGATTTTTAGAAAATATAGTTTCGATACTTTCATAGTGTAATTTTCAGAGAGACGCACTAGAGGGGGTGTCAACCAAACGATCGGCCGAGGTAAGGTTTTCAGAAGGCTTGTTTGTCATCCATGATTGGGCTGTAAAGGTTATTGTCCTGGTTTGGTCTTCTCTCCAATTACACACAGCTCTCGTTAACAACTTCTAACTACTGCACCCAGCACGACTGAAAAATCCAACATGACGCATCAAATTTTCAGCAATCGGTTGTCCTGTGGAACACGAAGGCCAAGGGTTGAAGGGTTGGCAGAAGATGTTCTAAATTGGTATTTTCAGATGTCCGAAATCTCTAGTGCGTGGCCTCTCCACGGCTGATTGGCTGGAAGTTTTCCTTGTAGATGCTACAGCAGAGTATAATGCGTGTTAATTAATGAACTTGAGGGTATGGCTAACTTGGGGTCTTCTAAAGTGAAGTGTTAATGTCTCCACTGATTGTCGGTGATTTTTATTTTGTTTTTCAGCCAATGAAGCCACTGAAAGCCACTGCCACCACCTCACAGCCTGTTCTAACCATGCAGCAAATAGATGCCATATTTTACAAGGTCCAAGATATCTACGAGATCCACAAAGACTTCTATGACAACCTCTGCCCCTGCGTGCAAGAATGGGATGACAAAACCACCGTTGGACACCTATTCCAAAAACTGGTAAGACAAAAAAAAATCCTTACAATCGGAAAGGAGCGAGTATCCCTGGTATTTCACATACGATATTGCAGGATCACATCTCTGATCTGTTCTCGCCTTATTTCCGCACCATTAGTAGTCGGTAATGAACCTTTACTGGCTGATTCTCGTGTTGGTTTTCCAGCTGTAACTTTTAAAGGGGGGTTTTCTAAGATTTTACAAAAGTTGGGCAAGAGATGGTAAATGCTGTAAAATCAAGATAAAAACAATTCTGACCCGTTATATCCTCTGCTGCAGGCATGGCCCTCGCTAATCCTGCAGGGATAACATCTCATCTATTATTCTCATGAACTATGCAGCCAATAAAAGGATTTTAGCAGCCATGTATTGTAAATATAAGGGTCACCTCTGAGCAAAGTTATTGCCTGTAAAGTGATGGTAGGAAGACGTCACTACAGGACTGATGGGGGAAAACATGGTCTTAATTGTCCTCATTCCCCACCACAGTTTAAAATTGCTCGTTGAAGCACATAGTGGTTTAATATCTCCATTAACTGTCCTGATCCTCCTGCCCTTTAACTTGCCATCCAGTCTTTTTAAAGCAAATCTGTAATGGGGTATTTGCTATGTAATCTGAGAGCACCATAATGTAAGAACAGAGACCTTGATTCCAGTGACTTGGCACTTACTAGGCTGTGTGCTGTTGTTTAAATACACGCAGTGTTTTATCAGCAGGAGATAATCACTACAGGACAACTGGCCTCATGCTTCCTAGTCCAAACACTCCTCCAGCACTGATTAGCAGCTCTCTCACTATACAATGTACAGAAAGCTGTGGTGTGCTTATACACAGCTCAGGGACTGAGCTCTGCTAGATCTACAGCAGAGAAAACTGTGATTCTATCAGAACTGCTGCATCCAGTAAGCTAAGTGATACATCGCTGGAATCAGATCTCTGTCCCTACATCATGCTGCTGTCAGATTACATAGCAACTTGCTGACAGATTCCCTTTAAGTAGGCAGCATTTGTCAATGTTCTGCCAGCACTACAGGAGCTGTAACGTCATTTCCCAGTGTGCATGGTTCCTGCCATTGTCGGATGACCTGCACTCACTGATCTGAACGCCTGCCTCTGTTACACCTGTATGCAGGTTGACAAACACCAGAGCAGTAAGCAGGAATTTGTCGTCGTACCTTTATTTTAAGCATAAGGTGTAAACTTTCTGATTGGTGAAATTTTTATAAGAATGAGAAAAATTTGTGAATAAATGAAACTGGAAGCAAATGTCATGTATCGGCCTCAGCAATACTGTATCAGGTCATGGTCTTCCCCGGACATGAGGCTTCTGCCAGGCTCACGACACTCTTGCTTCATAAGGCGAAAAATGGTTCATCAAAGGATACAGAAATAGGTCCCATTGATGATTTTGTGACGTACATAAAATGTAATCAATACTTGATGTTTCGCCTCTGGAGGTTGAGAATTTGCAGCAGTTAGGTCTTGTCAACCTCTTGATACTTGGTCTTTGTGTATTGATGTGATCTATTTTTTCTGTGTTCATTATGTTGTAGTCACAGTGGCCAATAAGTCATTGATTAAAGGGATTTTCTGGGTGTTAAATATTGATGGCCTAATTTTAGTAAAGCCTGTCTGTCAATGTTTGTTATTTGAGCGTTTCACCTCCAATTTCCCGCACTGAGTGTCAGAATGAAGAGGCGTTGACGGTGGGGTATTCAGGGCAATGGGATTTTTTTTTTCACATCTGCATATACATTACATAGAAAAAAATGTATATAATCTGTTGACATTTTATGTTTAGACTGGACAGAGTGAGTCACACAGATCTTTTTATTTTCCTGATGTTCTGTCTGACACGCACGTTTTAAAATAAAGTGCCCAATTGCATTTGTGCCGGTTTTTATCATTGTTTTTTTGTGTGTTTTGTGCCTTTTTGTTTGCGTCAATATTTTTTTCATTTACAGCCATTTTGACATACATGTTATGTGTTCACCTGTTTTTCTTTTTTTGCCACTGTGGGTGGAGTTTAAGGTATCCAGATGTTTTCACCTTGTCTTTTTTGTGATTTTTCGAAAAGACGGTACTGTTCTCCAGTCCCATCCACCCCAGTCTCCCATTCACCCCACTGGAGTGATTGTATGTGTGACAGATATTGTTGCGTAGGGTTTTTTTTTTTTTGCCATTTTGCAAAATGTGCAACTTTTTGTGCAAAAAGTCACAAAAATTTGTCGAGGACAAGAATACAGCAATTTTTTTACATTATGCAAAAATCATGAGCAGTCTGCGCATTTTAAAGAATTTGATGCAAAAAACATGCTACGAATACCACAAGACAAAAAAAAGAAAATTTGACTCAATTTCAAATAATGAATCAGGGCCACAGTTTTGATCTTATAAATACAACCTTCTCCTTTTTTTTTTTTTTTTTTTTTTAAATCTGGCTATATTGTGTTTCTGGATGAATGCGGAGGCGGCTGCTGACCTTGAGTGGTTGGGCTGTATGTGCTTTTGGAAGGTTGAAACAATGGAATTACCTCTCAATGTCACTTAAAGTGAATCTGCTGGCATGATTTCAGCTCCCCAAACTATGCTGTGTTACTTAAGACAAATGAGCTGTCAGTGAAGAACAGAGCTGGAGTGACAGAGGCTTCAGGGTATGTGCACACGTTCAGTAACTGGCCTCTCCTCCAGGCCCTGGGTACCATATTCCTGTTAAAAATAGAATAAAAATAAAAAATAGTAATATACTTACCCTCTGTCGGCCCCCGGAGTCCTCCCGGTCCTCAGCGATGCACGCGGCGGCTTTGTTCCCAGGAATGCTTTGCGCCAAAATGACCTTTGTGACGTTGCGGTCGAGTGACCGTTACGTCTTCAGAGGTCATTCTCGCAATGACTCACTGGGAACGGAACTTGCCGGCAGCGCCGCTGAGGACCGGGAACACCGCTGAGGAGATCGAGGGCCGACAGGAGGTGAGTATATCCATATTTTTAATTTTTTAAATTATTTTTAAGATTCTATCTTTAACTATTGATGCTGCATAGGCGGCATCAATAGTAAAAAGTTGGTCACACTTGTCAAGCACTATGCTTTACAAGTGTGACCAACCTGTCAATCACTTTTCCAAGCGATGCTTCAAAGCGCTTGAATTCCGCAAGCTAAAACCGCTTGCATAACGTTTGTATTTTGTGGGAAAACGCATGTGAATTCCGCATGCGTTTTACCCGAGGCGGGGAGTTGCGGACAATTGGGAAAGCACTCAGATCGCAGGTGTTACCGGTTCACTTGTAAGTCACGCATGCCTTTATAGCACTTCTAGATTTTTTGGCAATTATGAAGACGTGCAGGCGCTGTTTGTTCTGCTTCTTTTTTTCTTTCTCATTTCACAGAGATCTGTTTTCATAAAGCATTAAGAAGTCTAGCAAATGTTTTGGGGCACCAGTCACACCGAGAGGCTGTTACTTGGCAACTGTGACGTTGCTTAAATTAATTAGTCTTAAGGATGCAGCATATTTATAATTTCCCAAGCGGTGATGAGAGCGAATACACGAGGGCTCACTACGAGATTAGCGGAGTAATTATCGGGAATCATTATGTTCCTCCATGGCAAGGCGTGTGCTCCGGGACTGTACAATGTGCGGCATGATTGGCCAGACACCACCCAGATTCATTAGAAATGTCATGGATATGTATCATCATTGGTGCCATATTGAGCAAAGTAGAAGTTACTGGCGAATCATACAGTGTAGAAATGCCTGAGCCCCAACGGGGTGTTTATCCTTACCAGATACTTTTCAGCCCTTGCCCAGAAGTAGAAGGTAACCCAGTGGCAGAAAATCTACGGGTGGCCAAACACCATTACCATAATTTTACCTCTATACAAGTCACTGGTGCGACCACACTTAGAATACTGTGTACAGTTCTGGTCTCCGGTGTATAAGAAAGACATAGCTGAACTGGAGCGGGTGCAGAGAAGAGCGACCAAGGTTATTAGAGAACTGGGGGGTCTGCAATACCAGGACAGGTTATTACACTTGGGGTTATTTAGTTTGGAAAAACGAAGGCTTAGGAGTGACCTTATTACAATGTACAAATATGAGGGGACAGTGCAAAGACCTTTCTAATGATCTTTTTACTCTTAGACCTGTGACGGGGACAAGGGGGCATCCTCTACGTCTGGAGGAAAGAAGGTTTAGCCATAATCACAGACGCAGATTCTTTACTGTAAGAGCAGTGAGACTATGGAACTCTCTGCCGTCTAATGTTGTAATGAGTGATTCCTTACTAAAATTTAAGAAGGGACTGGATGCCTTTCTTGAAAAGTATAATATTACAGGCTATATTCACTAGTTTCCTAGATACAGCGTTGATCCAGGGAGCTAGTCTGATTGCCGTATGTGGAGTCGGGAAGGAATTTTTTTCCCCAATGTGAAGCTTACTGTTTGCCACTTGGGTTTTTTTTGCCTTCCTCTGGATCAACATGTTAGGGCAGGTTAGGATAGGATATGGGTTGAACTAGATGGACTTAAAGTCTTCCTTCAACCTTAATAACTATGTTACTATGTATTACACGAACGTTGGTCAAGCCTGTTGATTTTGGCAAATCTTGACAATCATGTAGACTGCCCATACTGCCCACACACATTTGGTGAAAGTTTTCCAAACCTTGGCAGAACCGGCTGCCCATCTGATGTTTAATGGGGGTCCTCTCGATTCTCCCCTGATAAGTTATGTCCTGGGAGAAAAGAATTGAGCCTCTGGAATTTCAACATCCAGACATGTCTGGCAGCAGCTTCCTCCTTTCACCCATTGACGAGTCATAAATGCTCAGCCGAGCTCTCGAGTACGAGGGAGTCGGGGAAAAATGTCTCTCTGCCAAACGATTGCTTAGTTGACCGTTATCTCATGTATGGCCAGCCTACGTGCATCAGGTGTGTGTCCAACCTTTGAGGTGGTGGCTTGTGTCAGCAAGCCAAAGCAACAAGTCCACTTTTTTTTTAATAATACTATATACAGACTTCAACGCCTTCATAAGTGAACAATAATTAATATGAATCAATTTCTTATCACTGGGTTAATATTTTGTTTAGAACTAAGGTAGGTACCGAAGTTTGAGGACCATAATATATACTTATAGTATTCACATTTCTCAACTTCTTTTTAAATTCCTATGAAAAATAATAAATTGATTATACAGTATCAATAAGAGATAATTATTTTTATTTCAAGCTGGAGTCGGTACCTTTTTCTACTGATTCGACCCAAAACTAGCTCCATCTGTATAGACTTACAACACATTTAGGAGGAAAAAAAGGATTGGGTGATGTTGAATTTTAACATTATTGGTCCTTTGTTCTCAAGGGCAATAAGCCACCGCTATTGGTGTCTGGCAGTGTTTTTCCCTCTCCCCATTATGAACACCTACACACTCGCCAGATGGGGAATTCATGTGTCTGGGGATCTCGGGAGAAGTAACTGTAAGTGATGAGTGTCTGTGGCCAACGTTGCAGTATAAGTAAAGAAATGAGCCGGAGCACGTGCTGGTAGAAGTGCAATGTGTAGCTCCACATTCACACTGAGACCATATTTACTTACTGTATTTTCTCAGTGTTGCACTATGTAAAGCACAAGTGGATCCATACTCTATCCAATCTGCAGTGTATGTTTGATCTGCGCATAGGGAAAAAATTATGTATATGAATGTTGTATGAGCTGAACATAAGCAACTGTTATTCCAATGCACACATGGCCCATTGACTCTCATGGATAAAAAAAAATACACTACACCAATTCTTTTACACTTTCCAATACAGTACAAGAAGGTATTCCAGCACATACCGCGTAGACATTTCCCAAAAGAATGTCCTTTAACATTTAAGGGGAAGGGAAGGACCCCAAGATAAACAGGAGGAGAACATACAGACTCCATGCAGCTGTAATGTGCAGGATGGCTCATGTCTGATGAATGCTTTCTAAATATTGGAACCCTCTACTAAAGTGGGCAGTGCCGTGGCACGAATGTGTGACTGCTCTATCAAATTTTCTGTCTGTGGCCTGGAGTTGAGGGCATGTGTGTCTACTACTGCCATAGACAGCAAATAAAGCGGTGGTCACACATGGGCACAACCGCTCCATTCACACGGAAGAGAAATGGGACCATTATTCTTATGATCAATAGAGGTCCTAACACTTGGAACTCCAGTGATCATACATTTACCAACTGTCCTTGTATAGGTGATTAATTTTTGCAATCATATACAATGGAATTGAGTATATATATATATATATATATATATATATATGTATGTATGTGATATATATATATATATATATATATATATATATTATATCTAATATATAAAGCTGAATGTATGTATGTGTGTATGTATTTGGGTATGTTTGTCCGGGATTGGAATCCGCACCGTCGCACTTACGGGCATGAAATTTTGCACGCCCGCACGTCTCGACCCCGAAAGAGTCCTAGGCTATGTTTTGAATCGAAATTTTAACCCCGCGCGTTCCAAGTCGCCAAACAATTTTGGCCCTATCTACATAATGGGAGAAAGCTGAATGCTTGTGTGTATGTCCGGCATAGGAATCTGCATTTACGGGCATGAAATTTTGCACACCCGCATGTCTCGACCCCGGGAGCGTCATAGGCTAGGTTTTGAGTAGAAATTTTAACCCCGCGCATTCCAAATCGGCAAATAATTTTGGCTCGGGATAGGAATCTGCACCGTTGTACTTACGGGCATGAAATTTTGCATGCCCGCACATCTCAACCCCAGGAGCTATAGCTGTATGATGAATTAACCTGCACGTCAATCGCAAATTTGGCCTATCAAATGAACTGAATCTGGTGTATGTCGGCTAGAATCTGCATTTAGCATGAAATTTCCACCCGCACGTCTCACCGGAGGTCATGCTAGTTGATCGAATTAACCCCTCATTCCAATCGCAATAATTTGCGATAGGATCGCACGTGACTTCGCATGAATTTGCTGCCACATCTCACCAGACATCATGGCTATGTTGAATGGGAATTAACCCAGTTCCAATGCCAAACATTGCCTATCTACAATGGAATGATATTATAGATATAATCATTACAATTTGTTATAACTAACCGTAGTTAGGTACTATGCCCGGGCAGCGCCTGGCTCTTCAGCTAGTATATATATATAATACAAAATCTGAGGCTAAAAAAAATCTTTTAGAACTTAGAAAATTTTATTTGTCATCAGTCACACAGTACCACCAACGTTTTGGCCTTCGTCAAGGTAATTCTCTAAATGAAACATAACAATAATTACAAAAGTGGCAAAATACATGTTACCATAGTTAATTCAAAGACTGATGTATCGTGAATTACAGTAAGACAAAATGAATATAAATGCAACCCAGCATATAAAATAGAGGACAAAAACAAAAAAACAATCATGAGGATTCCATCATCCACAATTAGACATAGGGTAGTACTGTAAAAAAAATAAGGCAAGATCACCAGATCCAACAAGGAGACCAATAATCCCATGTGGATCTCTACTTATTTCTGGGATCCTCATGGTTTTCTATGTCTTTTCCCTATGCCGGAGATAATAACTAAGATTCTCCTTTTTAATTACTTGCTGCTGTTATGTAATTGCAGTGAACATTCAGTATAAAACCGCCTGTGACTTTGATGCAGCAGGTTATGGATGCCTTAGGATATTGCAATGGTTGTTTGGCCTTGTGTCAGCCATTTTCACATAAGGCCCTGTTGTCACGGAAACCCTGGCCGAGGCTAGATCGGAAGCTAAATGTATGGCTTCCTCCTTCTGTATGTTGTAATTTAGGGGGAAATGTACGTCCGGTAATCCCAGGGTGTGAGAACTTTCTCTGTGCCCTTCACTTTCCTCTCTTTTTTTTGTTTTTAGGTCAGTCAGCTGGGAGTGTATAAGGCCTTTGTGGATAACTACAAATGTGCCCTGGAGACGGCGGAGAAGTGCAGCCAGTGTAATAACCAGTTTAATAAGATCTCCGAGGTAAGGCTGTGACGATCTGCTCATTTCTTCTGGCCCCTGTTAGAGCATTTGTACTTTTAATGCAATTTTAGCAGTCAATGGAGAAGAGATGTGAAAAAACGCAAGTGTACGGCCTTCATTCTCCTTCATCCCCATTTAGACACCACTAAAAAAACACCCAAAAAATAATGTGTACATGGTCATTTCATTGATGAAAATTTAGATGGTTTTTAGCTTTGCAAATTGATCCCAGTGTTTGTTCCTTCCTTTATTTCCTCCTTGAAATGTATGAATAAATAGACTGTGTATTTTCAGTTGGGTGAGGGGTCTCCCTGCTCGGTCCACCATAGTCCAGAGACTGTGCATCGAAGCCCATTTGATATGATGTTAAGCTATCATCCACTGCCGAAGAAAAATTCCAAGAATGGGTCTGTAGGGGTGTTAAAACAATAATAAAAAAAATAACTCTACTGCTCTACCACTTCTCCATACAGTGAAGCATCCCCCTCCCAATCTTCTGGTTACCTCTCCTGGCCCGAGGCATTGGATGACCTCTGCAGCCAATCAGAGGTCTCCTGGCTCTATCTTTCCATTCAAGCGGAATGTGACCAGTGATTGGCTGCAGCGTTTACCCTTTGCGGAAGCCAGAAGGCACTGGCAACAGTATGGAGGAGTAGTGGAAGCCTTTTGGGTATTCAGTAGTACGAGGAGTTAAGACTGGTTAGCTTTTCTTTTTAGGAAGACCCCCCTTATCATTAGTTAGGAAGTTTAGCTGATTGCAGGGGGTTTCACTCTGTAATTAGTTTTTCCAGCAGAGATAATCATTACTGAATAATCACTGTATTGTAGGGAAAGTGAAGTATTACACCGCACCAATTGGTGTATTTCATGAATGCTAGACCCCTCGCAGTGGCTCCCTACTCTGTCTAGGACCCCATATTTCTTCTATGTTCCTATTGTGCATATCAAAAAGGGATTTTATATGGAGGCCTCCTCTTTTTTTACTCCTCCTCCCCCCTCAATATCCATTTTCTGTGGGACCCCTGCCGAGCCTTCACTCCACACTTGTAGTTCAGCTCTCATCCTTTTTCACATTCATCTCCATTATTTGCGGTTGGGTTAAATCTCAGTAGAAATATGAAGTAATACATTTTGTTTGAGCCATACCGTAAAATTTCCATGATTGTGTTTTTTCAGTCGGCATTAATGTGTATTTATCAGCTATGTTATTATCTTGTTTGAACCCATCTCCCTGAGCATAAATCTAAGATGGAAAATGGTAAATGATAATCTGTATTATTATCGGCAGCGGTCTTTCTGCATGTACAGAAATTGATTGGATAGGTAACGGGCCCAAACCTCTCTTACATTCCAATTCCTGAGTGATGGTTGCTATAAAAGTGCGGTTTCTCATCGGGCAAGAACCTATTAGACCTTTTATAGGTTGTATACCATTACAGAGGAATAAAGTTATTCTACTAAGCATATTCCATAAAATACAATTCCTCCTCGTGTAAGGAGATACTTCATCTATAAAGTGCTTACACCTTGTACTACTATCTAATTATGTGAAGATAAAGTAGGAAGCAAAACTATCCATTCTCTACAAGTCATCCCCCCAAACCATCAGCCTTGCGGAATCTCATCTTCTGTGCTAGCGGGACCTTGTGCTTACAGTGTATGTGACAATTACAGGCCATTACGTGTAGCAATAAGGAGAAGTGAAGGTTACTGTCCGCTTTGCTCAGGTATCACAGAACACCCAGGAGTGCTCTGAATATCCTGCTTCCTTGGTTCGGTTACAGAAAGTGGTGTGATTTTCAGCTCTTAGCCCACGCTCTTTGATGCCTTTGACATGTTTTTTGCATAGTGTCAGCATATTCTGGCGACAGACAGCCATAGCATATGAAGTCACTAAAGCGAAAATAGTGGTTTAAAAATAAAACATACTGCATTATGCATCAATTTCTTTTTCTGAATTATTTCAGTGTTGACCATTTTAGTATTGAGGAACCCATGGAGGAATATTATCATATTGGGGTAAACGCTACCAATTATCTCAAACTCGGACCAATCCTCTAAATAATTTAGTCCCTCACTTTAGACTACTAAATGAATCAAGCCTTCATAAAAATATTGCTGCTTTCCACTTATTGCGTATTCATAGAATAGGCCCGACCATTAAGGTCAGCAGAATGAGGACTTGTCTACTCTTTGAGTAAAGCGATGGTGACCTATGTGCACTGCTACTACGTCAGTCTTTATAGCATTACGGGACTAGCCCATTGATGTGCTGCACTACCTCCAACAGTCCTAAAGACTTTAAATTGAGTAGGAGTGCTTAGGCCACCCTACTAAAATGGGACATAAACCTTCGTTTTTGGTGAGCTAGTAGTTAATTGGGATGAGCGAATAAGATATTATGCAATCATGCTAACCAAGCGTTATTCGGCGTGCTGGAATACTATGTTCGAGTCCCCGCGTCTGCATGTCTCACCGCTGTTCGACAGCCTAATAAACATGCAATTCCTGCAAGTGTTGCGACTGTCAAGCACTTGCGAGACATGCAGCCGAAGTCACTCTTAGCACAAGAGCATGCTCTGATAACACGCATGTTCGCTCATCACTAGTAATTAACTCTTTTATACTGTGGATAGGTGAAAACTTGCTCTAGCTGAAACATCCTTTTTAAGTCTCCTTATTCTTGGCCTCTTTTCTTCGGGGCTCTGCACCTAGACCTTGACGCTAGCCACGGTGAGGATCTTGTGTGGCAGACCAGCCTGTCGCCAACAGCTGCCATACGCGTAATTATGCCACGGCCAGGTGCTTTTCCACAATACCTGTCACCCAATGGTGCTTTCTATAAAAGGTCAAAATTTGTCCAGAATCACTGACTATGCTGCAGACTTGTGTCAGGGATCCATAAAACTATGACTGGGAAGCTCTCACCTAAATGTAGGGGCTCCCATTCACTTCGGGTGGTACAGCCACCATGGTAACTTTAGAAAGTATCATGAAAGAGAACATTAAGGAGCCTTATTCTTCAGGGCTCCACCTTCCCCGATTGGTGATTACAAGGCAGGTGTCAGTTTGTATGGTGCCAGAAGACGTACCGTGGTCAAGCTGTTGCTAACTCGGCCTGGCACTAATTATGTCCTAGTCCCAACGTTCAGCCTAATGAAGGGTGTGTTACACTCACTTCTAGGCTGCAGGCCTCTGCTGTCCCCTGGTCTCCATCATCAGGGACACCCGCTTCGATTCAACACATAGTACTGGACAGTTCAAGTACATCAGATTGTATCACGCAGTATTTGACACATCTCCCTCCGTTTCTTGTTTCAGTAATCTTCCCATTTTTCCCGCTTTACTTTTTGTTCTTCCTGAAATATCCCTACATCCACTGATCCTATCAGCCCCAGGGATTTCACGTTCAGTCCCGCAGTATATCTGAGATCCGTTACCTTTTCCTCACGCAGTTCCATGACCATCTTCCTCTGTATGGAAGGGGTTAAGGTGCTCTCCATAGAACCTGTATCAAGCAGTAGCTTCCAGGCAATGCTGGAATGTCTGCAGAGACTATTGTAAGGGGCTCATACCACCCAGAACACTTTGTACTCACTTCTGCTATCAGCCCACTGCACCTTCAACTACAGCTTGTGACTTGGCAAATGAACTCTCCTCCCGAAACAGGAAGCAGTCTCATTTACTGGCCTTAACCCCTCCCACTGTCGGCTAGATCAAACACTTAATATCTGTTCCAGCAGCCTGTTGCCGGGCAGATCTCTCTTACAAACACTATGCATCTTATAACAGTGTGCACTAAACATATTACACTTACAATGCTTATCACACTCTATCGTATGTCCTAAATCTTGATCTGTAGCTTACCCTATGCAGTCCTATGCTGTACACTACAAACACTATCTTTATCCTGAGCACTAAACTGTCTATGAGAGCCCGAGGCTACGTAATAGCCTCAGAGAACGTTAGCCTGTTAGGTCCTGCGATAAACAGAGTGCAACAGGCTGTGCCAGAAGTATTGCAGTGTATGAGATCAGCAATCAAAATGGAAATATGTTCAAATCCTATAGTGGAACGAAGTAAAAATGTAAAAAAAGGCGTCATATTATTTTCAGCAGAGAAATAATAATAAAAAAAAGTTACTGCTCTCAGAATACAACAATGAAAAATCAAATTAATTTTTGAAAAAAGGTTGGTTTTAGCAGAAAAGTAGCCAAGAATAAAAATAATACCTGCATAAATCTTGTATCACTGTAATCACATTGACCCGAAGAACAAAGCTGTCCTATCACTTTTACCACACGGTGAACGGCGTAAAGGAACCTTGAAATTCCAACATTTTTTTTTTTGTTCAGTCTCAATAAAAAATTATTATAAAATATTATGTACCCCAAAATGTTAGCCAATAAAAACTTCCAAAATTGGGTTACTTGTTATTTTTTTGCTGGTTTGGCACCTGAAGGACTCTTCAGATGCAGTATGATTGTCCGCAATCTATTCCAGCCATGTTTGAGCCCAAAAACCTAGCTCTGCCGTGTAACCAAACAGCAGTGTTTGGCCACATACCTTGTCTTAGGTCTATTTTTTCTTCTTACCCTTTGAGAAGATGAAAATTTTGGGGGTAAGTCAATATATTAGAGGAAAGAACACGTCAGAGTTGCAAAATGGGGCTTTGTCATATGATTGTCTAGTATAAGTTTGCACACAAATTTAGCGCACTGTGATGACGGTTACACCGTCCCTTTCTTCATGGCGTTCCTCTTTGTTGGCAAAGGCGTGAAAAGAGTCTAAACACATAATTTGTTGCAGGTTGTGCAAATCAGTTGTTAGCGCATAATACACCAAAATTCTGGTGATTTAATTTGATAAATCTCAAGTGATCTAGTCATAAAAATGGCTGATCACAAGTAGCTCAGTGGACCTGACGGCGCTCGGTGTGGGACTTGTGTGCCCCGTGGGTTTAGAGTGCCCATGCGCCCACTAGTGCAGTGTTATTAAATGCCCTGATGTATAGGAGGCAATACTATTGGCATGGGTATGGTACAGATATAGGGCACTATTCCTCTAGTAAAGGGCTGTAGAATTGCCCAAACTGGCATCAAACTGTTTCCCCCTAGGATAGGACAGACGTGATCATCTTATAAACATGAGGATTCCTTTTGTTCCCTCCTGACTTGAGTTGTCTTTTTCAGAATCTGAAGGTGAAAGGACCCAAGGACTCGAAGGAGCAGCCGACGTCTGTTACCATGGAAGGTACTGAGCCCTCTCTGCCTGTCGTCATATATTCCAGCCTTTGTGTCTGTTGCTCCGGTCTCCATCCTATGATCACCTTTTTTCTCCATGTCTTAGCTGATTTGAACATCTGTTTGAGCTGAGCCATTGTAGGGAACACGTTTACTCAAGGACACTTCTGAGATTTCTAGCTAGGACGATATCATTACCCTGATTAGTGCTATCGGCATCGGACTCCAGTGTAGTGAACTCACCCTTTCAGTGCCAGAGCAGTGGCAGCGCTCTACCAGGAGGATGCCTGGTAATTCTGCATCTGAAGCTGCCGGTCTCGTTGTACCCGGCCATCCACCCCTCCTCAGTTAAGCCTTTTTTTTTTCAATGAAATCTTTCATGACATCATTGATTTGCTCAGCCCTGTAATGCTCTTTTATGCTTACTCTAGATCGCTTCTCTTTTTGGGCACGCTTGTGCGCGCTAGCTACTGCTTTGGGGACAATACATTCCTTAAAACGCTTGGAAGTGAGGAGGAAACAATTTCTCCACATCCCTCTTTAAGATGCCGATGCTGTCCACCTTGAACACTCCTCCCGGTCCCGCTCCTCCTCTCACCATCCCTCCCACCTCTCCTCATTGCATGGAGTGCATGTCTGTGACTATGTGGTAGCCTGCATGTTAGGTGGCTGTCATTGTGCTGAAGCCCGCAGATTGGCTTGTGCCGGCTGGTGATGGGGAGTGGGGCGAGACATGGCTGGATGCTGGGGCAATGGAAATTCTCTTCATCTTCCGTCTTTGCTGTAATTGCACTTATGGTAAGGTGGTTCTTCTTTTCTCTTTGGCATGTGCTTTATTTGTGGTCTGTGCTTTGTGATATATTGACAGGAGTGAATGCTTCATTCACACAGCCTTGTATTTCATTCATATCCCTTTAATTTGGGAAACAATGAATCTGTCGCTTTGAAATATACTCTTACATGGGAATTTTAAGCCGTTTCTCGCTGTCATGTAGGAGAAGATTTCGGTGACCGGTTCTTTTTTGATTGCAAGCTTCACCGCACAAGGCTGTCATTCCCTATTGTCATTTCTTCCATTTGTCTTCTGTAGCCACGTTCCTGCGGCTCGGCTCCAGCTGCTTTGCTCTTTTGTCTTGCATTACTTGTAGATAGTGACTGGTGAGAGCGGAACTCCTATATCAACATGGTGAGAGCGGGGCATTCATCCTCTGCCAAGTGCAGGGACGGAGAGTGGAGTTGTAAAAGGTTCTTGTGCTCGGCCATGTGTCTCCTGGTCCAGAGGGAGAGAACAAGAGCTCTGGGTTTTGTGGAATTTGCACTCGCCTTCATTGATTCTTTGCATTGACATTTAGTTGGCAGTATTATGGCTGTGAAGTCTGCCCTGTGGCGAGGGGCGTTCCTAATGATGAAACTCTGGTGTCAAAGCAAATATGGGGAGCTCTGTGCATGAGTGGAGCGTGCGATCGGGGAGGGTCAGACACACTGCAGACTGATGCATTCAGGTCACCGACTAAACAATGGACATGGGTGACTGTCTGCTGCGGCGGGTCAGCCGATGAGATCCTGCCTCCCTGACGCACCTATGCTATGTATTATACAGTGTGATGTCGCCTGGGGGGTGAAATACTCCACTATCATTTACTAAACTTACAACTTCCTGAGTTGTATTTAATAAAACAAATTATATATGTGCATGCGTATATATGTGGTGTATTTGTATATAGATACATATGCATGTGTGTGTGTATGTGTGTATATATATATATATATAACAGAGAGAGAATCTATTATATTCCCAAACAAACTGAATGCAAACACCACTCTCCAGCGCACACACCACTCACACTCACCCTCCAGTCCAGCGCACACACCACTCACACTCACCCTCTAATCCAGTGCACACACCACTCACACTCACCCTCCAGTCCAGTGCACACACCACTCACTCTCACCTTCCAATCCAGCACACACACCACTCACACTCACCCTCCAATCTAGCGCACACACCACTCACCCTCCAGTCCTGTGCACACACCACTCTCACCTTCCAATCCAGCGCACAAACCACTCACACTCACCCTCCGGTCCAGCGCACACACCACTCACACTCACCCTCCAATCCAGCGCACACACCACTCACACTTACCCTCCAATCCAGCGCACACACCACTCACACTCACCCTCTGGTCCAGCGCACACACCACTCACACTCACCTTCCAATCCAGCGCACACACCACTCACACTCACCCTCCAATCCAGCGCACACACCACTCACACTCACCCTCCGGTCCAGTGCACTCACCACACACTCACGATCTGGTCCAGCGCACACACCACTCACACTGACCCTCCGGTCCAGCGCACGCACCACTCACACTCATGCTCCGGTCCAGCGCATGCACCACTCACACTGACCCTCCAGTCCAGCGCACGCACCACTCACGCTCTGGTCCAGCGCACACACCACTCATATTGACCCTCCAGTCCAGTGCACACACCATTCGCACTCGCCCTCCGGTCCAGCGCACATAACACTCACACTCACCCTCCAATCCAGCGCACACACCACTCACTCGCCCTCCGGTCCAGCGCACACACCACTCACACTCACTCTCCAATCCAGCGCACGCACCACTCACACTCACCCTTCGATCCAGCGCACAGACCACTCACACTCACCCTTCGGTCCAGCGCACACGCCACTCACACTCACCCTCCGGTCCAGCGCACACACCACACACTCACGCTCCGGTCCAGCGCGCACACCACTCACACTGACCCTCCGGTCCAGCGCACACACCACTCACACTGACCCTCCGGTCCAGCGCACATGCCACTCACTCGCAACAGCGCGCACACAAACATATATATTAATGAATCAGTAGATATTTATATAGAAATGTACATATTGTGATAATTTACAGGGGACAGTTAGCTGTGGGGGGGTTACGCCATTTTCTGGGTTCGATGATTGGCCTCTCAATACACATTGTCCATAGCATTCCTCCTGGTGACAGTGGCGCCCGCAGGAGTTGGCACAGTCTGTTCAGTTCCTCAGGAGCAGAGTGTGAACAAATCACACCTTTATTTTTATTTTTTTTTTTTTAGGGAGCTATCACAGCAAGCTTGTAATGAGTCTAATTAGCTCAAGTCATGGAGCGTCCGGATGCAGTGGGATCCCTCCCTTCTCGCCACCAATTCTAACCACGAGATCCTATCTGACACACAATAAAACCTGCTTTCTTTTTCTGCTGTGCACGTTCCCTGATTCCATGAAATGTGACAGAATGGAGGCAAATCTGTCACTTTACTCGCTGCCCTGCTGTAATGACGCCGCTCAGGAAAACTGTATTCCAAATAGCCATTTTCGGTCCCGTATCAGAACCTGGACGCTGATTACGCAGCCACATGCCGCCTTATAGATTTGCTAATGAAAGTTCAACTTCACTTTCTCTTGAAAAGCGACTGATTTCTCTGACTGGTAGAGGAGATAGAAGTCACATTCGCTGTAATATGGGGGGAATTGTATCCGCTAGACACTGGTAGGATTGACCTCATTGTATACAAGAACTATAAAGGATGGCCGGGTCTCTGAACCTATGGCAGTCGCAGTAGCTGTGTTCTTCTGGTATTGGCCTGGTAATGGCCGACTCTGCTGTGACCCTAACCCTAAAAATAATGTGTTCAGATATGTGCACTACTAAGGGGTAGACGAAGGAAAGGACTGAAGATTGTTGTATCCAGTGACTTCTGTGCAAAGCCAAAGGTGAGCGAAGAGTGGGAAAGAAAAGGTTTTGTTCATGCTTCAATACAATTACAATAGTATCTTTGTAAATATTTTTGATTAGGGGCCAAAGCTCCTATTGAGTAATGTAAGACGGTATCATCAACCAAACTGGGTTTATGTGCGTTCTGCATCCACGGACACATAAGTCTGCCTATGAAGAGACGAAAATTGGAGTCTTGTCTTTTTTTCTCATTTTTTTCCTCAACCCGCAGGAAATAAATGATTGCCTGCCATTTTCCCCAGCAGTGATAGCTGATTGCTAAATAGATATGTACGCCCTGATTTTCTCACCGGTCTTGATTAGGGGGGCCGGTAGGAGTAAGATGCTCCTGATTCACAGGAATTTCTGACAAGTGGGGTGCACCTCCATACTCCACACCAGAGTCTTACTCCAGTCCCTGACTCTGGTTCCTTTTAAGTATTTTATGTATGTATAAAACTCAAAAATTAACAAAAATAATCTCACTGCAATACACAATACATATGGACAGAAGTATTGGGAGACCCACACTATACATCTGCAGTAGATTTTGACCTTCCATTTTAAATCCATAGTTATTAATATGGAGTCCGTCCCCACTTTGCAGTTTTAACAGCTTCTACTCTTCTGGGAAGACTTTCTATATGATTTTGGAGTGTGTTTATGGGATTTTTTCCCCATTCTTCGAGAAGAACATTTTTTTTTACATCAAGCACTGATGTTGGATGAGAGGCTCCGTTCTAGTTCATCCCAAAGGTGTTCTATAGGTTTAAGGTCAGGCCGGACTCTGTGTGGACCAGTCTAAATTTACCTAACCATGTCTTTATGGATCTTACTTATTCTGGAATAGATGAGGACCTTCATCAAACTCTTCACACAAATTTGGAAACATACATTTGTCCTAAATGTTTTGGTATGCTGAAACATTAAAGGGGTTGTACCAAGTTTGAAAGTGATCTCCTATGCCTAGGACGCAGAATAACTTCCTAGTCACTGTGGTCCTAAGAGGCCTTGGCCAACCCTTACAAAACGATCCCTCTTCCACCACACACTGCATTTGGGCAGATAACGTTCTCCTGGCTTCACCAAACCCAGACTTGCCTATATGATGCCAGATAGAAAAGTGTTATCCGTCGCTCCACAGAACACATTTCCACTGCTGTAGAGTTCAGTGGTGGTGGCCTTATATCACTCTGTTTAATGCTTGGCATTGTGCTTGATGATGTAAGGCTTGCACGCAACTGCTCAGCCATGGAATCCCATGCCATGGGGCTCTTGGTGCACAGTTTGTGTCTCCGCTTTGTGGCTGATTTGCTTGTTGTCCCTTCCACTTTTCAATAATACCACTCTTAGCTCATGGAAGAAATGTCATGAACTGACTAGTTACAATGATGGCTGTTATTACAGGACTGGCTGGTATCACCGAGATCCTTAGAACGAGCCATTCTTTCATTAATGTTGGTAAAAACCAGACGGCACAGCAAGGGGCTGGATGTGAGATGCCTGTGACAATGGGACTGAATGAAGTGCCTTTCCCAATACTTTTGTCCATGTAGGATGGTGGATAGGCAGGTGTTTTCTGATATGTCTACATTGTGAGGATTGTATGCGTCAGGACGGTCATTTGTCCGTTATGTATTTTATACTTTCCACCCTGGTGACCAACAAAAAGCTGAGAAGGTTAATCCCCCGGTGACCCGTGCTCTTTTAATGACATCAATGTAATTTTAGATCATATGTACGTATAGCCCCTTATAACTGGATCATCCGCCTTCCATTTACGGTACATGTAGATCTCCAGAGATCCCTCTCCTGAGTCATTAATTGAAAAGTAGGAATTGTCACAGATGCATCAGTCGTGATAACTTTTGCAGAACAGCCTTTGCTACTGAGTGGGAAAGTGTCAATACTATGGCCACTTCTCAGACCTAGTCCAATTTGTCACTTGGTTGCAGAGTTACTCTCAGGGTTTTTTTTCCAAATATTTATTACCTATCCGCACAATAGATGATGTATATTCTCTTGGGATCCAAATTTCTTGGATTACTGAATGGTGCAGTAGTGCACACGAGTGACCACCACAATGATGAACTGCTGTCCCCGTCAGTCCTGTAACAGTGAGTGGAGCTGTGGTTGCGCAGGCGCACTAATCCTCCGTCCACAGAGGAGTTCGGGCCCCCATTTTTGGGATTGTGGAGGGAGTTGATAAAGTGGTTTTTCAAATAAATATGTTTTAACTATGAAATGTCTAAAATTCATTTGCAGTCCTCCAAATTGTAAAACTTTATGGCATATGGCTAGTGTTGTCTTTATAAGACAGTCCCTTTATCTTCATTCTGACATGTCTCTTATCAACGCCGTCTTATCATTGTTCTGCTGAACTCGCAGCTTTACAGAAATCTCTCAATAAAAAAGATATAACCTTGAACATACAAGGATTTATTGATTTTTATTACGTTTCAATACTATAAAGAATGTAAGTGACACTTTGGAGGATCTTTCCTGTGGTCACTGATATGTGGATTATTCCCTTACATTGGATACTTGCGCCATTTCAGGAAGCATCTCTGCCATCAATCAACTCTGGCAATATAGAATTGGAGACGTGCACAGCGGCTTAAAGGGGCTGTCCACTACTAGGACAACCCATTCTTAAACTAAATGTTCGGCTCCAATAAAATAATAAAGCCTATACTCCTGTGCCGGCGCTGTTCCTGCGGCGTCTGCACTCGCTCTCCCTTGAGGCTGTGATGCGGTTTTGTGACACATGACACCGGCGCCCAATCAGCGTTGGCATCACTGTCTCCGCCTTCAGACAAAGTGAACATGAAGGGGAAGGCAGGGTTCAGCGGCAGCCAGGACTTTCTCTTCATGTGCAGTTTGTCCAAAGGCGGAGACAGTAACGCTAGTGCTGATTGGGCGCCGGACGTCGCGTGTAATTCCACCACTTCACAGCCCCGGGACCGCGAGTGCAGACACCGTTGGAACGGAGCCAGCACGGGAGGCGAGTATAGGCTTTATTATTTTATCGGGTCCGAACATTTAGTTTAAGAAGGGGTTGTCCTAGCAGTGGACAACCCCTTCAATGTAAAAGTTGAAATAATATAGTAATTGATTTTTTTTCACCTAAAAGTTTCCATATTCATGCAACGAAACAAAAAAGATTTTCATTCCGGATGATTATTTTTATTACCTCTATGTATAGTGGAAAAGCCGTTAGAAATTCAATATAGGAAATTTTTCAGCAGAATTTCACCTTCCCAAATTGTCTATATGTGCATGCAGCTCTTTCAAAGAAAAGTCCAGCAATAACTTTACAGGGCCAGTCCAATCCTCCAATACTGAGAAATCAGCAATTGAATTGATATGCAAATGAGATTGTAGATCTGAAGCCTCCGTCACTCCGGCTCTATTCCCCGCTCAGTGCTGCCTCCTCCTTCTTGACTGACAGCCTCTATGCTGTGTGACATCATGCAATAGAGCTGGAGTGACCGAGCCCTTCAGCTTCATTTGCAGAGCAGTTTAAACTCTTATTTTTCAGTGACGAAGAAGTGGACTGGCCATGTAAAGGTTATGGATGAACTTGTCTTTGAAGGAGCTACATGCACATATAAATAGTTTGAAGGGTGAAATCCTACCAACAGATTCCCTTTAATACTAATCTTTCTGACATGTGACCATATAAAACAGTATTCCTGTCCTTTTAGGAGTTGTCCTGACCATCACTTTTTTGTTAGAAGGATCTCTTGAAGATAAGCCCATCCCAGACCCTTTCAGCTGCACTTATGAATGCTGAGCCTAATGTTGACCATTGTGTAGAGATATTATAGATTTATGGTTGGATGATGAGGAGACATGAGGGCCAGTGGGTGCTCTTGTCCGCTGTCTTTAGAAAGACTTCACTGGGTCAGGGCTCATCCCACTAAACGCCCGTACTCCTTCCCCGTGAGCAGAACACTACTCGTACCACACTTTAATATTTTATTGGATCACCAACAGTCATCAACATATAGTACATTCTCGGAAAGTTCACAAGATGGTGCAAAAGACAGTCTCACCATTCTTCTCACCTTCTCCTGGCTCGCTGGAGATTACAACCTCCAACCTTTGTGGCATCCAGGGCCAACTACCCCAACCAGTAGCACCCTGCTTTGGTGGGCACCCACAGAAAGGAATCTGATCAAGCACATCGAGGTATGTGGCCAGGTGACCTGATTATCCCAACATGGGTCCTACAGACAACTTTGTTGGTTCTTTCATATCCCACAGCTCTCATTTCAGGACATTGTCCCACGTGATTAGGGAAAGATGGGGCAAGGTATTCTGTGTCCGCTCCAGAGAGGTGTTGAGTGTCTGACCGCCACTGATCTGATATTGGTAATCAATATCATATGACCAGAGAACCCTTTAACGTTGTAGTAATACTATTATTTTTAAGGGTATGCCACACTAAACAACATCGCTAACGGGATCGCTAAAAAACGTCACTATTTAGCGATCCGTTAGCGATGTTGTTGTGTGCGGCAGCTGCCAGCGACGAGCTTCCTGCTGTGATCTCGCTCGTCGCTGGAATCGTTCCGGACCCTATTTTATCGTCGGCGCTCCCGCTGGGTAAGTATATATCGCTAGTGTGGCACCTTTTCTTAGCGATTTAGCGGTACTTTTGTACCGCTAAAGTCGTTAAGGAGATCGCTAACCGCGATAGCGTCCTTAACGACATCGCTAAGTTAGGTGCTACTAGCGATATAGAAACAATCCCGCTAGCGATCTCATTAGTATGCGACGCTAACGAGATCGCTAGCGGGATTGTGTAGTGTGGCAGTACCTAAGTCTTAAGGCCGGCGTCACACTAGCGAGTTTGATGCGAGTTAGTCGCACGACTAACTCGCATCAACACCCGGCACGGCCGCCCGCTCTCGGACCAGAGTGCGCGGTGGCATAGAAATACATGCAGCCGCGCACTTGGGTCCGAGAGCGGGCGGCCGTGCCGGGTGTTGATGCGAGTTAAGGTACTGCCACACTAAACAATCCCGCTAGCGATCACGATAACGACGCATACTAATGCGATCGCTAGCGGGATTGTTTCTATATCGCTGATAGCGGCTTAACTTAGCGATGTCGTTAAGGACGCTATCGCGGTTAGCGATCTCCTTAACGACTTTAGCGGTACAAAAGTACCACTAAATCACTAAAAAAGGTGCCACACTCAGCGATATATACTTACCCAGCGGGACGCCGATGATCAGAATAGGGTCCGAAACGATCAGGACGACGGACGAGATCACAGCAGGGGCCACGTCGTTGCTGCATGCCGCACACAGCAACATCGCTAACGGGATCGCTAAATAGTGACGTTTTTTAGCGATCCCGTTAGCGATGTTGTTTAGTGTGGCATACCCTTTAGTCGTGCGACTAACTCGCATCAAACTCGCTAGTGACGCCGGCCTTACACCTTCTATGGTGGCTGTCACCCAGGCTTCTTAGACTCTGAAATGACATATTTGAATAGTGCTATGTATCGCAACAGATATAACCATACATGCTATTTAATCTGAGATAACATAACATAGTGCAAAATAACCTAATTCCAAGGATGCGTCACTTATTAGCCTATGTTGTGGTTTCAATGCAATCAGTGTTTTATCAGCTGGAGTTTATCACTGCAAGACTAGGTCTCACGTGCAGGCCAGTCCAGCTAACCTGTGTAACCCCGCCTCCACCACTAATTGGCAGCTTTCGGACAGTGTACACAAGAAGCTGCCAATCAGTGATGTGGGTGGGGTTATACACATCTCAGTATTTTGAGCACTGCTGCATATGCAACAGATGAAACTGGGACTCTATCAAAACTTCAGCAAGCAGACCAGTAATTAATTCATTGTTCGAATCAGGCTCTTCTGCCCTATGTTATGCCCAGATTACAGTGCAATCATCTGCTGACAGATACCCTTTAACCATATGGTGATTGCTTGGCAGGATGTGATATGGCGGTCTTATATCTCGCACGTGTCTATATAAATCTGACGTTAGGATTGTTCCGTGATGAAACACTCTACTAGAAAGCTGGATGTCAATATTCATTGTATTGAGTCTGCTTTTATAGATATTGTGTGATATGAATGTTCTTATTACTGCTTTGCTTTATTACTCACTTTATGGCTTTTTTCTTCTTTCCGGACCACAGACATACAAAAGGATAATGCTGATGTTAAGGGGAAGCGTCGTGTACGGCAGAGCACAAAAGCCATTGTGTCTGACTAGCAGTAAAAAAAAAAAAAATAGCGGGATGCGTTTGCTTAATGTTGGAGGGAAAAGGTCTGAGCTGTGGTGTTGGCGCAGTGTGTTTACAAGCTCCGGCTCGTACCGTCGGGCATATTAACCCATGTCTGCACCGCTAAGAGCTTGGTGATTCACTCATTCATTATTCTGGGATTATAAAGGATGATGATTCATTCTTCTTAAATATTAACGTAATATCTGGCGTTATCTGGGGAAATTGCCTCCCTGGTGTTTTGTAATTCACTAGTTTTTCATTTCTTCATGCACGTGGCCATTGCAAAGCTTTCTAAACCACAGAATTGACCCACACTTGCTTATATTACCATCTGCGATTGGTGATGAATGAACTGAATTGTAGCCGGACTAACATACACTTGTGTTTTTCATTTTCTACATTTTTTTTTCATTTAATTTTTATTGACTAAGGTGCTTGGATATACACGAGCTAGCTGTAGATCCATCATCCTCCATTAACATGCACACTCCGAGCATAGTATTTCTACCACTAAAGGGCAAAACGCTGCCGACAGACCTCGGAAAGTGGTTTTCGGTTCTGGGAAAAAAGGATTGGGCAAGTTGAAGTCTTAACATGCTTGATCCCACTTTTCCTTGACTTCTGCCACTCTTATAGGGAATTTGTCACCAGGTTTTTGCCGCCACCATCTGCGAGCAGCATAGTGTAGAGACAGAGACACTGACTCCAGTGATGCCATTTACTGGGATGCTTCCTGTGGTTTTTTTTTTAATAAAATCACTGTTTTATGTGTTTGGCTTTTATTTCCAACTGTAAAACATATTTTTTGTCTTGCTTTACACACGTGTGGTTCTACCAGAAGGGTTAACAACTAGTTAATGACAACTAGTCTGACAAGTCCCGAACCGAAAACCTAACTGCAGTGGGGAATTGCTGTTCCATGATAGTTTTACAGTTGTGATGTGGCTGTAAATGGCCAGATTGCAGACGAGTCATATACAACAGAGAATCTGCATCATTTTTAGGCTAAGTTCACACTGGGCATTTTTGCAGTGTTTTTTATGCAAATTTTCAGCTTCGTTTTACAGTACCAGCAAAGCCTATGAGATTTCAGAAATCTCATGCACACAGCTTGTTTTTTTTGTCATCAGGATTTTGCGCTTTGCATGTTTTTTTTGCACAATGGATCCTGTCACTTCTTTTAGTGTTTTTTACCCATTGAAACGAATGGGTGGTGAAAAAAACGCACAAAAATACAGATATCAGGTTTTGCTGTGATTTTGTGCCAAAACGTGATTCTATAAATAGGACTTTTTTTCCCAACACTAAACTTTAATCAGCATGCACCAGAGGCAAAAACGCAAGAAAAACATGCTAAAAAAACGCCTAGTGTGAACTTACCCTTAAAGGAAATCTGTACAGCATTTTCCTATTTAATCTGAGAGCAGCATGACGATCAAAAGTTTGCTGTAGTTTCAATACAATCAGTGTTTTATCAGGAAGAAATTAACAGTGCGAGACTAGGCGTTGTGTGCCAGTCAGTCCAGCTAATATGTGAAACCCTGCCCTCACCACTGATTGACAGCTTATTGAAAGAGTACACAAGGAGCTGCCAATCAGAAGTGTGAACGCGGTTCTACAGAGCTCAGCATTGTGATCACTGCTACAGCAGTTGAAAGAGGGATTCTATCAAAAGTGCAGCAAGCAGCCCAGTAAGGGATACATTGCTGGAATCAGCATCTCTGCCCCTACATCATGCAGATCTCAAGAATGCATAGTTGACAGATTCCCTTTAACAAATGGATACGATTCTGCAGCTAAGATAGAACTTAAGCCACAAATCTTCCCCTGCACCTGGTCCAACTGTTGCCCCATTGTTGGGGATTGATGTGGAGTTACCATGTTGGTCATTAGTATACTTTTCCTGCATGTTTTGATGTTCTTGTGCCTATCCTGAGGTTCAGGTCTCCTTGCCCTCAGTGTAAGCTGAGGCAGGATATTATCGGGATTTCCAGTCTTTTTTTGCTAATGTCTGTTGTGTGTATGGACGTCACTTATCTCTGTTCTGCAGGCATCTGCCATGGACTGTTATTCAGTGCCGGCATCATTAATCCCAGGAAAGCGATGGTGTCCGATAAGGAAATGTATCATCCTTTGTTGACTGATGGGAAAAGCCGCCTACAGCAGAGTTGGAAGGAGCGATTCTTTGTTGCATCAGTGATTTAGACAAATTTGCTTCTTACTCTTAATTTCCCTATAGTGACTGGAATATGGCCAGCGACAATTAAAGTTACACACTAATGAGATCTGTGCAATCTCAGCCATACTAATTGTCTGAAAGTAGGGCAATTTCTCTGGTTCCCATAGTCTAGAGCCACAGTGGGATGTGAGTATATGTTTTAGCTCTCAGGTAATTTACTTATTTTATGAAAAGTCAAGAGGAATCTGAATATTGTCAGTGTTCTTTTTTTTTTTTTGCCTTATTTTAATATGGGTCAGATGGGATAGATACGGTAACTTGCCATTGTTTGGAAAGCTGGTATCTTTGCATTATCTTATCAAGGTTTTGCTTTGTCTTTGGCAAATTTAGACAGAAAGGAAAAAGGAAATAGTCATGGTTGGGGTACGTGCACATGGGGCGAAATTTCCACAGCGAATTCTGTTGTAGGTTCAACCTCAAAGCTGCAAATTCTGCATTTATAACAAGGGGATTTTGATGCAGATTTCACCCCTGTCCAATGAAGTAGAGAAAATCGACCATTCAAGTCCAAAAAGCATTGACGTGCTACAATTTGCCCCGCAAGTCAGTCACGCGCAGAAAACTTGTAGTTTTAGATTTTTAAAATATATGTTGTTTAGTAGAAAAATACTTATGGATGTTCTACACGCAGATGATGCACAGCAAGTACACCAATGTGCATCTACCCTCTGTGCATACGGGATTGTCCACAGGATAAAGAGACGGCAAATCCACAGCTGAAGTCCATTTACGCTGCGTCTCTTCTCTGCAGCGTGTCGATGGGATTTCCGTCTGGACCCATGTGAATAAACTCTAAATCATCCAGTTACATCCAAAAGTCTGTAGTGAGGCCACAAATAAACCAAGTGTCGAGACAGCGGTTATCTGAGATTAAGTGTTTCATCTCATCGACTTTCAATTTCCACGTAACAAGAAGTGAAACTTTGTAATTAAATTTGCATTACACAAAAATAAGCATTTTCTATAAGTGGTAAAGAGTGGAGGAGCAGCCCAGACATGGCTGAATATTGCTGGCCATATGGTCTGTTTTGTAGCCAGGTGGCACAATGCTGTTCTCTACCAAAGAAATAATTGAAGATAAAGTATTTTTTTATGACAAATCTTTTCGATTATGATAAATAAATAAAAAATTGCCCCTGGACAACCCCTTTAACTGACAATATCTAGAAATATTTATTGTAAATAATGTAAATGCATACTGCCCAATCTGTGCTGGAAATCATTGCCACGTCTGTACAAGGACTCTGCTCAGACCTGATGTAGTAAGGGGCCATAATAAGGACCATTGATTGCACTGGGCACCGCGCAGTGCTTTACTGCCACCGTGTCCGAAGAAATGATCGCCCAGTGGTCACTTCTCTCATATTCGGAGCTGAACACCTTCCCTTGTGTAATAGTGGGGAGGGGGGACAACACCGGCTGCTCAGGCCTTTACTATTCAACCCCTTTTTAATAATCAATCAAAATTGTTAAAACATTTCAGCACCAGTACATAGTAAGTGGATGTTTCACATTTCAATGGGAGCCATTATTTCTCCTAGCAGGCGACCACACAGAGGTCAGATATTCATCTTCTCCAGTGTCTCGGTGACTGCAGATGTGGCAATGACGTATAAAGAGCGTCTGGATGAGCCATTTGCAGCACTTTTACAATACATTAGTTTGCTTTATAGAGACTCTGAGACATAAGCTATGTTATACCACAACCCAATGATACCTTTTGCCCCTCGAACAGTCATAATATATATTGTGACTGTTTGACGCCATTTTTTTGACTGTTACAATTCCATCTTTTTCGACACATTTCATGTCCCAGGGGCGCAGACAAAATTGCTTTGCTCCCGTGCTTCATTTTTCGCCGTTGGTTGCGCTGCTATACCTTTGATTATTGATTATATATTATAATATTAGTATATAATTTTTTTTTTTTTTAGGTTTTGGAACATCCAAGTTTGTCGGCTGTTCATATTTCTTACAATGTAGATTTTCATTTTCTCTTTTTGTGGTTGAGGTCTCGGTATCCTCGCTGACTGTCTTCTTAAATCCCCAGGCTGACACTGGGTTAGTACTTTAATTTTTGAGCTGGTTCAGTCTTTTTTTCTGAAACAAGTCAAGTGCCTACTGCTGTTTAGAAGTGAGGAGCGGGAAGCATTCATGACGGTGATGAGCGACTTCTCTTCTACCCAGTGCTTTTTCTGCTCTACTTCTATCTCTGCTTCTTGGAATAATGGGTTTAACTGGCTCAAAAGAGATAATAAGACAAGCCGCTGGAAACTTGGAATACGGCTCCCTGCAATGACAAATGTAATGCTGAGCGCCATTGTGCCAGTCTTGTGCAATCAGATTCACCTTTGTGTACGAGAAGAACGGGCAGGTGACAAAGCAAAAATGGTACTGAAGGTACAGAGAAAAAGTGTCTCTACTGATGATAGCTCTGCACGCAGGCGGTTTGCTCGGAAGCTTTTATGTTTTATTTGTTTTTTGAATGATAATCACATATTACTGTAAGGCTGCCTTCACACACGTTTTATTTTTTTTTTATTTTCTTTTTTGTGCATTTCTACATATTTTTTTTAGGGGGTAGAGGTGGTTGGTATTTTTTCTGCTTTTATTTATATTGGCATATAATAATTACTATATATAATATGAGTGTGTTGTCAGTCTTACAAATAAGTCTTCAATATCAGGTCGGTGAGGCGTAACACCCAGCACACACACACCAGTAATCTGGTTGCAGGTCCCGCCCCTTGTTAAACTCTGATTTCATAGATATGGCATGGAAAATATTGTACAGGGTGGGCCATGTATATGGATAGTGGTGACCATGGTGGCCATTTTGGATCCAACTTTATTTTTTCCAATGGGAAGAGTGTCATGTGACCTATCAAACTTATTGAGCCCATTTATATGGATACACCTAAATAAAATGGGAATGGTGACCGTTTTCTTGCGTAGGGTGTCTTGCATTGAAATCTGCAATGACCCGGGTACTGCGTTCACCAGACATCAACACAATTTCTATCCGCTCCTCACGTGTTAACCTCTGCGACATGTCAATGGCTGTAAACAAAGAGAAACTTGTCAATAACTCATGAAAGAATAAAGTTAAGTTAAAACCGAGCACACCATTGTTTTTTGTTGTGAAATTCTCAATAAGTTTGATGTGTCACATGACCCTCTTCCCATTGGAAAAAATAAAGTTGGATTCAAAATGGCCTCCATGGTCACCACCCATCTTGAAAAGTTTTCCCCCTCCCATATACTAATGTGCCACAAACAAGGAGTTAATATCACCAACCATTCCCATTTTATTTAGGTGTATCCCTATACATGGCCCATCTTATATTTCTATTGCCTTGTGAGGTCTCTGATATGGAGCCGTGTTGTCTGCCTTTAAGGGCAGCTATTTTCACCTTGCCTTGATTAAAGTTTCTTTGGTAATCGGGCTGTACCCAGTCAAAGTTTGCCCTTCTGAAAACTGTCAGCTACTTGTTAATTATCCTGTGGAGAAACTCAATGTCTGCTCTCTATCAGATAACCTGCTTCAATTACCTGTTCACAGCGGGATGCAGGCAGTGATCCAATGCCCCCAGCCTTTTATAGCTCATAGCTCCATTTGTGACAAATATTGTTCAATATCTCATGTCTGTGAGTGGCAAAAGTATGTGAACCTTTTCTTCCAGTATCTGCTGTGACTTCCTTCTGCAGCAATAACTGCGTCTAAACAATTCTTGTAATTGATGATTAGTCCTGCACAACGGAAATTCAGCCCATTCCTCCATACTAAATAGCTCAAACTCTGTTATATTGATGGGTTTTCTACTAGCTTTAGATCCTTCCACAACATTTTTTAGAGGCTAAACGACAGGACTTTGACTGATCCAAAACATTAACTTTATTCTTTTTTTAACCATTGTGTTGTAAAATGGCGTGTGCTTTGTGTCATTGTCTTGATGTATGACCCACGTTCTCTTAACCTATCATAGACAGATCTCTTGACATTGTCCTTTATAATTTGCTAATAAAATTCACTTTTTCCATCAAGGATGGCAAGCTGTCCTGGCCCAGGTGCAGTAAAACAGACCCAACCACTACATTTCACTGGTGATATGAGGTTTTCTACCTTTTTTTTTTTTTTTGCAGTCTTCTGTCTCCAAACATAATGCTTCTCATTTCAACCAAAAAACTGTAATTTACTTGCTTTCCTCTCAAAACATTGCTCCAGTAGCTTTCTGGCTTGTCCAGGTGATCTTTAGATATATTCTTTTTGGAAAGAAGCGTCTTTCGCTTTGCAATTTTACGATGTACGTACCGTAATTGTTGTTCAGTATCCTTCAGGTGGTGGACTCATGAATATTATCATTAGCTAATGTGAATAAGGCCTTTAGTTGCTTTGAGGTTACCTTGAGTTCCTTTGTGACCTGACAGACTATTATACTCCTTGTTCTTGGATCGCGCTGACGAAGGCTAGCGCCGAGATGCTCGTTGGGGTCTCTTGCCATTCTTGCGGGAGGAGATGAATACAAGTACATGCACTGTTACAATCTTCTTACCTAACTAACACTCTTTACGATACCTATGATATTTTGTCTCCTCCTGTTATATAATGTCGCCTCCCTTTATGGACTCAGTTTGAGTTTGTTTTAAATATTTGATGTGACTTTTTATTATTGCTAAATAAAACGTACTACTTTGTCTACCTATGACTATATATCTTTTTGTGAATAGGTCTTGTTAAGCCATGCACTGGCATATTGCCTTGAGTGCTATGAATGTTGACAATATGGTTGGGGTCTGCAGTGAGAACTTACTATAAAAATGTATATGCATTTTACTATGTTTCATTCCCACTTTCCTCCTTACATGCACAGTCCAGCCCGTATCGCTCTTGATTTCCTGTGTATTAGCTTATCTGCTCCTAATACCCTTTCCTTTTTCTCCTTTTAGCTCTTCTCTACAAGCCTATAGATCGTGTGACGCGGAGTACCTTAGTGCTTCATGTGAGTAATAATGTGTTGTCTAATCCAACCCAACTCCAGATTTCATTAATAATATTTTCTTCAGTTTCCATAGTAGCGAGTTACCAAACCAAGTATATCTGTCAATAAGGCAAAACGCGTTTGACGATGGTTAACCCTTTTCTGCCCAGTGACCAAAACATCTGTTTGTGGCTGTCATCTTTGCGGGACTGTGATGCGCAGCGATGCTCCCACTGCATCTCCCTGGGATCATAAAGCCTGTCCAGCCCTCATAGCAGGAGCTCATGGTCCATACCTAGGATGTACCCCCAAATCATTTGGATCCAGTGTTTACAATTTTGTAGCCTCCACTTTCCAGTGAATACTTTGAATATGTATAAATCCAACCGCAAAACCATCCTGTTCAGTATAAAAGCAAATATTAACCCATTTTATCTCTTTTACGCGCTTGTAAGCACTGCACTCCAAGCCTAAGATACCAGCCACCGATTACAGTTGAGGGCTGTTCTTGAGAATTGAGATGATTTTTTTTTAGTTAAAAGTAAAATTGCAAAGTTGTTTGTTTTTATATCACCTCTTTACAACTGTAACCCGTTATCATGATGAGTATAACCCTTTAAGCCAGGGATGTCAGATTTAAATACACAGAGGGTGAAAATTATAAGCTTAGACAAAGTCGCAGGCCAAACTTGATATTTGTTAAAAAAAAAAAAAAAGTCTACAATTAAAGTTTTTCCTTATCAAATAAAAAATTTACTTTTGGAATTGTATTGGCATAATATAATATGTTATGTAAGAGCAGTACGAAGCATATGGCACAATGGCCAAATTGAAATATGTAATAACAAATTATATAAAAAAAAAACCTTGAATAATACAGATAATAAAGTATGATGCCATCAAAAGTGCCCCCCAAACACATTGATACCCCCACAGTGAAGTCCTCCACAGTACCCTTCACATGCAAAGTATGATGACTCCACTGACCACCCTCAATCCCCAACAAAGAATGGTGACCCCATCACAGCATGTCCTCCATACAGTGTAATGGGTCCCACATGGTACTCCATACAGTGTAATGGGCCCACATGATACTCCATACAGTGTAATGGGCCCCACATGGTGCTACATACAGTGTAATGGGCCCCACATAGTACTCCATACAGTGTAATGGGCCCCACATGGTGCTCCATACAGTGTAATGGGCCCCACATGGTGCTCCATACAGTGTAATGGGCCCCACATGGTACTCCATACAGTGTAATGGGCCCCACATGGTCTCCATACAGTGTAATGGTCCCCACATGATGCTCCATACAGTATAATGGGCCCCACATGATGCTCCATACAGTGTAATGCGCCCCATAAATCACAGTCCTACCTGTGGGCACGCACGCCATCTCCTCTGCAAGCGCACCATCCCTCACATCACTTGAGCCACCACTCGTGCCCTCCTCAGCACGCATGCGGCCTGATGGGTCGGCGTGGAACCTGATGGGTCGGCATGTGTGCGGAGGAGAGCAGCGGTGACGCTAGTGATGACGGGGGTGGCGCACGGTTTGCGGAGAGGATGTGTGTGCAGAGGAGAGTGGTAGCGGCGGTAGTGATGAGGAGATAGCTCTCATGCCCCCTGGCAGGCTTGCCATAGGTTTGCCACCATTGCCCTAGAAGGAAAGCTCTTAATAAATTATCCCTTTTATCCAAAAAGTCATGTATATGGAGTCAAATGGAGAAAGTTTAGATTCCCTCCACTGAATATCGTACTACAGTCACATCTTTTTCCTCTGTCAGGATTTGTCGGATTTACTTAGTCTTTGTTTTCGGTCAGGGGATGAATATAAATTTGAAGCGGTGACTCATGAATCACATGGACTACCGCTGTGATGTGAGAGTGTGGGCTGCAGAGCTGTGCTCGTACTACAAAGGGAGAAGGATAGTGCTGTGCTAGGGGATGAATGCATTCTCTGCAATGTCCTAGAAAGGACGTTGTGATGAGCTTTGTCCTCTAGCTGTATGCTGAAGGTCCCACTCAATGGACATGCCAGTGCTGAGTGCAGGGGGCTGTATGGTGGTACATGGAGTGCACTGGGAATCAGTGCTCTTAGGAGGAAATACGTCCATATTACCGCTTGTTATAGAGGTATAATAGGACCCCATGCACCTCCATGATTGCCCTGCTGTGTCTTCATACACCAGAAAAGAATTTGTGAGATCTTCCAGATTGTTCGTCTAGAGGCCTATTCACAAAACCTTATGTACGCATCCGTATTATGGCCACAAGTCTCAGCCTGACCCCATTCTGCAGATAAAGTAATGGACACGACACTTCGAGGACAAGCTGTTGGGCAGGTGCCAGTTCTTCTCTGCTTCTCAGGAAAGCTGAGGATGCCACCGTGCCTGAAAAGCCTTGAAGCCGAGATTCATGGCATTGCCTGCTCACCTGTAGAGATCCCTTATGTCTATGCATGTCTAACAATAAGGTATAGAAGGTGGACACATTGTAGAGTCAGGAGAATCAACACTAGGGGGCACTATAATGATACAGTAACAAGTAATTCTCAGCACAGAAACACTGTTAGGGGATTGGTTGATATAGGAACTTCCTATATCTAAACCAACATCTGGGATAACCCCTTTGGTATTAAAGCACTCATGTAGAATGCAACCTTCCTAATTTAGCAAGCTTTACAATGCTCCCCCAGGAGCAATGATGTCACCTAGACTGAGTAATATGTTCTGGGTGAGCGCCCATGTGTAGCCGGCTCCGCACTGACCCATGTTAGCAGTTCTGTTATGTGTCAGACATTTATTAATATTCACATAACTAATAAAATGTTCATGGCCTAGTGAGGTGCGGATCTGTGCACACCTAAAAACTCTATTGATCTGAGTGTTCATGTTCTACCGTGCCAAACAAATGTCAAAAATGCAAAAAAATGCAGGATGTTGGACCTCACGATACAGACTCGTACATACATAAATACATGCAGACCCATGCAGAATTCAGGAAAGCTTCTAAATAAAAACACAAATATACTAATCAGGTGTGGGTTGTTCCCAATTACTACTCAGTCTTTTCACCCTATATATTGGTTAGGTTACCCATACAAAATACATTTTCTTAGATGACTGTTCTGTAAAGTGGGTCTGTATTCAGACTATGCTTTTCTTTGAAGGGACATAATGTGCATTGGTTTCCCTGTCAGTAACCAAAATGGCCCAAAGAAATCTTGGTGATTTGGCAATTGGCTGCCTGTCAGCCACTGTGAGATGGAGGCAGGGGCGACCGCTTCTATTAAATAGGGGATTTATAATTATGTGACCACTGTATTCTGACTACTTCTTATAGGCAAACTACCATATGTTTTTTAGGCTAATAGGAGAGCGGAAATTTCCCCATATTGTCTGATGGCAGATTCGCAGTCTCAATGTGAACACATACTTGATGCTTTGCTAGATGTTGTTACTTATATTTCTCTGTCCTTTCCTGTGTTTCAGGATCTTTTGAAGCATACACCTGTCGACCACCCTGATTATCCACTGCTACAAGATGCACTTCGCATCTCTCAGAATTTTCTGTCTAGTATAAATGAGGATATTGATCCACGGAGAACTGCAGTGACAACACCAAAAGGCGAGGTGAGACCATGGCCAGAGCATGCCAGGTGACCAATGAGACCATGTCCAGAGCATGCCAGGAGACCAATGAGACCATGTCCAGAGCATGCCAGGTGGCCATGAGCCCATGACCAGATCATGCCAGGTGACCAATGAGACCATGGCCAGAACATGCCAGGTGACCAATGAAACAATGAAACTATGGCCAGAGCATGCCAGGTGACCATAAGCCCATGACCAGATAATGCCAGGTGACCAATGAGACCATGGCCAGAGCATGTCGGGTGACCAATGAGACCATTGCCAGAACATGCCAGGTGACCAATGAAACTATGGCCAGAGCATGCCAGGTGACCATGAGCCCATGACCAGATAATGCCAGGTGACCAATGAGACCATTGCCAGAGCATGCCGGGTGACCAATGAGACCATGGCCAGAGCATGCCAGGTGACCAATGAGACCATGACCAGAGCATGCTGGGTGACCAATGAGACCATGACCAGATCATGCCAGGTGACCAATGAGACCATGGCCAGAACATGCCAGGTGACCATGAGCCCATGACCAGATAATGCCAGGTGACCAATGAGACCATGGCCAGAGCATGCCGGGTGACCAATGAGACCATGGCCAGAACATGCCAGGTGACCAATGAGACCATGGCCAGAACATGCCAGGTGACCAATGCGACCATGGCCAGAACATGTCAGGTGACTAATGAAACTATGGCCACAGCATGCCAGGTGACCAATGAGGCTATGGCCAGAGCATGCCAGGTGACCGATGAGACCACGGCCAGAGCATGCCAGGTGACCTATGAGACCACGGCCAGAGCATGCCAGGTGACCAATGAGACCATGACCAGAGCATGCCAGGTGACCAATTAGACTATGTCCAGAGCCTGCCAGGTGACCAATGACACCATGGTCATAGCATGCCAGATGACCAGTGAGACTAAGGCCACAGCATGCCAGGTGACCATGAGCCTGTGGCCAGAACATGCCAGGTGAACAATGAGACTATGACCAGATCATGCCAGGTGACTTACCAGCTGATAAAGTTGTACAGTCAGAGGCATTTTTATCAGCTGTCATCAGCTGCTTGGGAAAAGTGCAAGAGCTTTAACAACCAAACAAGCCTCTCACCTAGAAAAATACATTGCACTGGCGAGGGGCAGTACCCCGAAACACCATGTGTGCAAATTGAGATTGTGATTTGGCATTTATCCAATTTCCTATTGCAAGGGTCGATAGTGACTTGTAGGATTGTTGCTTCCTACAGGTGGTGCCATAGAATACCAGTCCTAGAATCATAGAATCATAGAATGGTAGAGTTGGAAGGGACCTCCTGGGTCATCTGGTCCAACCCCCTGCTCAAAGCAGGATTCTCTAAATCATCCCAGACAGATGTCTATCCAGCCTCTGTTTGAAGACTTCCATTGAAGGAGAACTCACCACCTCTTGTGGCAGCCTGTTCCACTCATTGATCACCCTAACTGTCAAAAAGTTTTTTCTAATATCTAATCTGTGTCTCCTCCCATTCAGTTTCATCCCATTGCTTCTAGTCTTTCCTTGCGCAAATGAGAATAAAGATGATCCTTCTACAATGTGACAGCCCTTGAGATATTTGTAGACAGCTATTAAGTCTCCTCTCAGTCTTCTTTTTTGCAAGCTAAACATTCCCAAATCCTGCAACCGTTCCTCATAGGACATGGTTTGCAGACCGGTCACCATTCTGGTGGCTCTTCTCTGAACTTGCTCCAGTTTGTTGATGTCTTTTTTAAAATGTGGTGCCCAAAACTGGACACAGTATTCCAGATGAGGTCTGACCAAAGAGGAGTAGAGGGCAATAATGACCTCACGTGATCTAGACTGTATGCTTCTGTTGATACATCCTAGAATTGCATTTGCCTTTTTTGCTGCTGCATCACACTGTTGACTCATGTTAAGTTTGTGATCAATTAGTATACCCAAGTCTTTTTCACATGTGCTGTTACTTAGCCCTATTCCTCCCATTTTGTATATGCTTTTTTCATTTTTATTGCCCAGATGTAGTACTTTGCATTTTTCCCTGTTAAAATCCATTCTGTTAGTTGCTGCCCACTGCTCCAGTTTATGTATATCTTTTTGAATCCTCTCTCTCTCTTCTCTAGTATTAGCTACCCCTCCTAGCTTTGTGTCATCAGCAAATTTGATCAGTTTACCCTCAATTCCTTCATCTAAATCATTGATAAATATGTTGAACAATACAGGGCCCAAAACAGAGCCTTGTGGTACCCCACTTGAGACATTCTTCCAACTGGATGTGCAGCCATTTACAACCACTCTTTGGGTCCGATCACTAAGCCAGTTATGAATCCACCTAACAGTTGCCTTGTCCATTCCATACTTAGTCATTTTTTCAATAAGGATTGTGTGAGATACTTTGTCAAATGCTTTGCTGAAGTCAAGATATACTATATCTATACTATACTATATATATATATATATATATATATATATATATATATATATATATATATATATATATATATATATACTATATCCTCTTCCTCTCTAAGGAGGCAATTGGCACAAGCAAATTACACAATCAATCAAGCTGTCTTTGAGGAATCAAGGAAAAGACTTGGGGAGGGATACCTGGAAACGGCACCTAAACATACCCTGATAAGTAACATCATACCTAGTAACCCTGCTATGTGGGCAACACGTATAAATAGATGTATAGAGGAAAGCATGCTTCGAAGAGGTCAAATGAGAACCAACAGATAGAAATAGATATTAGTGTTAATGAGGTGAAATATCTGGGATGGGTTGGATCACTGATCAGTACACCAACGCACCAAACAGTACACAAAAATTACTAGAAACTACAGTAGATCATGAAAGCAGCCATAAGCAAGTAAAATGAAATCTCCTTAATATATATCAGGTACGGAGAAATCAGTGATGAAAACAGTAGGCATGCAGGGAACCAGGTCACCCATTTAGCTATAGAATGTCCTCCTGGATGAATAATTTCTAACCAAACGCACATCGGGCACAGTGGTTTCCTGCATGTCTAATTCTTCATCATTGATTGCTCAGTACCTAGTATATATTGAGCAGATCTATGGCTGCTTTCATGTTCTAGTTTCTAGTAATTTTTGTGTACTGCTTGGTGTGGGGTGCTGTATTTGGTGTATGGATCATTGATCCATCCCTTGCCAGACCTTCCACCTCAGTAACACTTAGGCCGGCGTCACACTGCCGAGTTTGATGCGAGTTATTCGCGCGACTTTCTCGCATCAACACCCGGCACAGCTGCCCGCTCTCGGACCCGAGTGTGCGGCTGCATAGAAATACATGCAGCCGCACACTCGGCTCCGAGAGCGGGCGGCCGTGCCGGGTGTTGATGCGAGAAAGTCGTGAGACTAACTCGCATCAAACTCGGCAGTGTGACGCCGGCCTTATAGTATTTATTTCTGTCTGCTACAGGTGTTATGAGTTATGTATCGTTACAAACACTTCCAGGTCTTATCTCACAGTGCTGTCAGATCTCACCCTCCCCCTAACTGACTGCCTTGAGATGAGCTCTGAAAGTGTTTGTAATGATACATAACTGTGCTGTATCTTTACACAGTAGATTCAGAGATCAGTAAGGAGAGGAGGGTGTGTTCTTTTCTCTTTGTTTGGCTGCGTGCTTATGATTGGTCAACTTCATTCCAGGGAAGAAGTGCACACCCCCAGGGACAAATCTCAGGTCATGCCTAGCTGACCTGTAACATAGTTATAGCCATTATCAAATATCATTGTAAAGATGTGTATTTGGTTCCATTCACATACTGTATGTAGATTGACTGTATGGATATGGCTGGTTAAAATTGTAATACAGAAATCTCCTTGAAATCTATGAAGTTCAGGAAAAATTATGGACAACCCCTTTTATATTAATAGTGTAACAGTAAACAGTCTACATTGAAATGCTCCATTGTTCCAGCCTCTCGCTACAATGTGGCATCTTCGCCACACATACTTACAGACGTTGAATCAGACAGCTGTGCATCTGCTGACAATGCGGCTCTTTCGGAGAGCATTGAGGATAATGATAATGTTTTATAGTGCAAAGAGCGAGTCTTAATTGTGTCATCAAAAATTTGCCCTTCTTGCTCTCTATATAACTGTTTCAATGCCCTGCCATATGCGTGCAATTACAAATGTCCCAAAATAAGTTTCATAGCATCTGTTTGCTTGGACAGAAAAAAAGTTGGCCTGAAGACTGGTTTTTTTTTTCTACTTATTACAAAAGTCCAGTAAGTGAGTATTGACTTCCAATTATCATGCAAATTCAGTGTCCGGTAGCTGCTGCACAAGCGTGTGTGTTCAGGCAGTAGGCGGCATTCCC
>JARQOD010000002.1:586614021-586638351 GCA_033576555.1 Oophaga sylvatica
GACCCGGGTCACTTTTTGGAAGCTTCCCCGTTTGGGGGTGAATTTTCCCCCGATTAAGTTCGGCCCATTCTAGGAGCTGGCCTCACGTGGGCTTTTCCCAAGGGCCGGGGCTGCAGCTCTCCGACGGAATTGGCGCTCGTCCAACGTTTAAAAAATTTTTTATAAAGTGGACTGTGTTTCCCGCTAAAGCCCCTCGGACGTGGGGGTCCCGGCAGCGTTTTAAATTTTGGGAAACTTGTGTTTAGCGCGGTTCCCCTTTGTTTAAGGTTTTTGGGGGTTTCGCCTTTTTTGGGTTTTTTTTCCCACCTTATTTTTGACGCTTTGGGACGTCCCATCATAATAAATTCCTGTCTCCCTCCCCCTTCTGCAGCGAAAACAGGTTTTTGGTAAAACTACGTAAAATCCTTTTCACAAAGGGAAAGGGGGAGACCAGCACCCTCCCGGGCAGAATGTTTGATGTTTTCAGATCAGCACACCCTTACTGTTACGTTATCTGGGGTTTGGTCAGCGCCAAAAGGCTCTGTTCCACACGCCACTCATCCAGTATCGGTTCCGTGAGTATACCTGAACCTGGGTTTTTTTTTGGCTTTCTTTGCATGCCCCCCTTATCCTTGTTTTTTTTCTCGAATTCCTTCGAAGGGGTTTTTGCTCCGCTGGTGATCTTGGTTTTTTTTCCTAAAAGTTTGGGGTACACGGAAAGGGAGTGGGAGCCCAGCTGGAGGGGCCAGCCAGTCACACCTTTTGATTGAGGTACATCCTGATTGGGGTTCCGCCTACCCACAGTAATAATTCCTGTGTCCCCCTCCCTTCCTTCGCTAAAGGGGTTTTACCGGGGTTTTCCAAAAATCCGGTTTTCCCTGCGGATTCTGCAGATTCCCGCGGAAAAATCCGCACAGAATCCGCATTGTGTGCACATACCCAAAATGATTCAAGTTCGTTTTTGGGTGAAAAACCCCCTTTATGAGGTTTCCTCGACTTCTGTATCAGTGCTGTATTGTAAATGATTTATTCTGTTCATGTCCCCTATGGTAAATTGTGTAAGATAATGGGTCGTCGTCTTTCCCCTCAGAGCTACCTGTTCCTGTTATCATCAGATTATGAGAGTCGGAGTGGAGGGGGCCATTCAGAAGCTGCAGAAGAAAGGTAAAAGCCTCCTGATATAACCCACTGACAATTTGTCTGAATTGATGGACTGTGTCCGCTACATACTTATGTTACAAAATAGGAATTTTATTAGTATCAAAAAATAATATACAGGAAATATAACATCAAATCGCCTATAAGGCACAGATAAGGGAAAAGACAAGCAATCACATGTAGTATTGCGGTCCCTCGGTAAAAATAACCTCTGTAGTACGAGGTGGGGGGTAATGCTAACAGAAATATACTAATAAATGACTTTGCTACTATTAATCTAGTCTCAAATTCATATACCCGAATGTATATACACAGCCGTGCTTCCATGGGGCTACGTGTCCGTTGAAGCGAGGCACTATGGGTGAGAGTGGATGCATTTTTTATGCTATGATTTCTGCTTGTGATATATGTCCATACTCGGGATAGCCTGGTGACGTCACCGTTTACTATATATTATTGTGATCTTTTTGACTTTTTTGAGGGCTTATCGATCTGAGTTTGTGGAAGCACGGCTGTGTATATACATTCTGGTATATGAATTTGAGACTAGATTAATAGTAGCAGAGTCATTTATTAGTATATTTTTGTTAGCATTACCCCCACCTCGTACTACAGAGGTTATTTTACAGAGGACCGCAATACTACATGTGATTGTTTGTCTTTTCCCTTATCTGTGCCTTATAGGCGATTTGATTTTATATTTCCTGTATATATATTTTTTGATACTAATAAAATTCCTATTTTATTAATTTTTGGTGGTTTCTACACTATGTTTCGGATGTTTATTATATCTTAGTAAATTACAAAAACATGGCACTCAAAAAACTGTATAGAAATCGGTGCACAAGTAGGGTCTCCAGCCCAAATAGTAGAATCAAAACAAAACTTGGCACTCAAATATTGAATAAATGGACCAAAAATGAAGGTAGTTGCTGTGGTTATTGTCTTTTTATTTGCATCCGTGAAAGCTGAAGGTGACGTACATAACAGATGATGAACGTTTTCGGCTATACAACATAAGCCTTCCTCAGACAAATTGTACAAATTTTGCACTTAGAAAAGACGGATGTGAAAAATAAAAATGAATTCAACCACAGGAAATGAGCAACTTGGAATGCAAAAATTGGGGACAGAGAGCTGATAGCCAAAGCTAATAACGATGAAGCGCTGAGGGGAAGCACACTGGGACACAGGAAACGCTGTAGGCTACAGTGGTACAATGAAGGAGCGCTTGATAAGCTTGCAGAAGCAGTTGTGGCCGTACCTACCTCCAGAGCTATCAGCGCTCTGTCCCAATTTTTGCATTCCAAGTTGCTCATCTCCTGTGGTTGAATTCATTTTATTTCCACATCCGTCTTTTCTAAGTGCAAAATTTGTACATATTGTCTGAGGAAGGCTTATGTTGTATAGCCGAAAAGTTCATCATCTGTTATGTACGTCACCTTCAGCTTTCACGATGCAAATAAAAAAGACAATAACCACAGCAACTACCTTCATTTTTTGGTCCATTTATCAATATTTTGAGTGCCAAGTTTTGTTTATTATATCTTAGTTAGTGTACCAAAAATTTGTATACACCTTTTGTCTCTTGAAATTTCAGGGAGGTGGACATAATATGTATGCATTATGCATTCTGTTCTAATTTGTATAATCCGTATGTTACAGCTGTGCCTCACCGCCAAGATTCACTTTATGTCCAGCCAGTAAAAAATTGTTACAAAACGGCCAAGAAGGAGTTAATAATAATAAGCACTGCCATTCTGATGCTGCTGGATCCCCGTACAATCTTTTACTTCCTGAAGCATTGATGATGTCCTGAAAAAAGGAATATGTGACCACTGCAGCCAATCACAGGCAGCAGTGCACATACCCTTTAGGGTGATTTCACATTGCGGAGTCCGGGTGCATGCACCGACTTGTCCAATAGACTGCAGTGGTGACTTTTTTTCGGGAGTGTATGTCTACCCTACAAGAGGCGGCCTCTCGGACGCAGCCTACTACCTCTGAGTGTCCCCCTCCAGTAGGGGTAAAAACTACCCCAAAAAAGTGCACGACAGAGCGCCCGTTCGCTCTGCTTTCACCATTGCAGTATATTGGCCACGTCTGCGCATGCGTCCGACCCCGTTTTGCTGGGTATTTCGGACGTGTGCCCTCCGACAGTGACAAAGAACGCATGTGAAAGCACCACTTGTTGCGTTTTCGCTGCGTTTTTTCTTTTTCTGCAGCGAAACCTGCTCTCCTGGCAATAAAGAAGCTGCTTACACAAAGCCGGTTTTGCTGAGTATTTGCTGCATATTTGCTTCATTTTGTTGTCTCTCGTGAATGCTGATGATGTTTAGTGCCCCCAAGAAATCGTAATGCAATTTCCTTAAGGATTTGTGCACCAAAACCGCAGCAAAATGTGATACCTGTGTTTTTTGCTGCGTTTTTCAACTTATTGCTTTCTATGTGTGAAAAAGATAGAAAAAAATTTAATTAAATTTAGAGTACTCGCGCCACAGAATAACCACAAAATATACAGTACTGATCCAGTGACAACGTACCTAAGATTCTTCACGTTGATTCCCACTGGTAGAGTGACGATCTTATTGGTGCAGTATTTAGACCAAAGGAAAATCAGTTGTAATGTCGACTGGAAGGACTAAAGAGCAAAGATGGTAATATAATCAATACCTCATACCAAAGTATATATATCAAATAGATAATAAGGATATATAACAGTTAGGAGTAAACGGTATTTAGATGTGAAGTACCACTAAAAATAAGTTACTGGATACCCCTTTAAGAGAACGTGCCTTTGTTGGATAATATGCAGAGCGCTCTAGTTTGCAAGAACAAAGTGCAAGTGATAAATAATTGCCTTCCTATTGTGCAAAACGAGCCACAGAGGATAGTTAAATATAGAATTAGCATGTGCATAAAAGTATACTGATCACAGTTTGCTGCATAGAGAGTAGCCACTGATAAGGTGCAAAGAGTGCTAGACTGGGACGCACTAAGGTGGTATATGTGCCTATTACCAAAATTATATATATGGAAGTGGTCTCCTTACACGTGGTCACCTTAGAAATCCTATGTACGTAATGAGAAAATTGTACCAAGTGTGTTCACCCAGTACCTTATGGCTTCAAGAAGCCTGGGCTGCAAGAAAAAGAGACTGTGCCGTAAGTGACAGTATGGTACTTAGCTCTGGGTACAGAGAAGCTTGGTCGAAGCGCTGATAAAGAACGGAGTCTGTGCAGTGATTCTGGGAGCTGCCCCGGCCGGCGGCAAGCTCTCCCTTTCACTGGCGCTGCGGCGTAGATGCACGTGGAGACGCCAGCAAGTCTCAGTTCACGTTTGACATTGCCGTAATCATATTGATGAAAAGAGTCCTATTGCATGGTCATTATTACCACAATGTACACCGTAAAAACAATTGCCAAAAAACATGTCAGAATTGCGGGGGTTTTTTTTCACAGTTTCTCAGCATTTGGAATTTTTTTTCCCGTTTTCCAGTATACTATTGTGGGTGATAAAATGAATGGTGTCATTCGAAAGTACAACTCATCCCACAAAAAAACAAGTCCCCATATATCTATGGGGCAAGAAAATACAAAAAGTTATGGCTCTGCTAAGAAGAGGAGGAAAAAAGCAAAAAAACGGAAATTGGCTGCTTTGTGAAGGGACTAAGGTTACGTGGGGTTTTATTTGGGGTGCATTTTAGTTGCTGTTTTTATTATTTGGAGCGTGGGGAAATAATGACAGCGGATCCACACCTATGCTCATATCACCTGGGATGGAGGATATAGATACCAGGATGGGCCCAGGATGGAGGATATACATATACCAGGAGAGGTATATACATATACCAGGATGGGCCCAGGATGAGAATAATATATATATATAAAGGATGGGCCCAGGATGGAGGATATACACATATATCAGGATGGAGGATATATATATACAAGGATGGAGGACATATATACCAGGATAGGCCCAGGATAGAGAAATATAATATATATATATAAAAGGATGGAGGATATACAATATATACCAGGATGGAGGATACACATATACAAGGATGGAGGACATATATACCAGGATGGGCCCAGGATAGAGATAAATATATATAATATATAATATATATATATAATAATAATATATTAATATATATAATATTATGGATGGGCCCAGGATGGAGGATATACATATATACCAGGATGGAGGACATATATGGATCAGGGAAATGCTGTAGATATAGTATATCTTGACTTCAGCAAAGCATTTGACAAAGTATCTCACACAATCCTTATTGAAAAAATGACTAAGTATGGAATGGACAAGGCAACTGTTAGGTGGATTCATAACTGGCTTAGTGATCGGACCCAAAGAGTGGTTGTAAATGGCTGCACATCCAGTTGGAAGAATGTCTCAAGTGGGGTACCACAAGCTCCTGTTTTGGGCCCTGTATTGTTCAACATCTTTATCAATGATTTAGATGAAGGAATTGAGGGTAAACTGATCAAATTTGCTGATGACACAAAGCTAGGAGGGTAGCTAATACTAGAGAAGAGAGAGGAGGATTCAAAAAGATATAAATAAACTGGAGCAGTGGGCAGCAACTAACAGAATGGATTTTAACAGGGAAAAATGCAAAGTACGACATCTGGGCAATAAAAATGAAAAAAGCATATACAAAATGGGAGGAATAGGGCTAAGTAACAGCACATGTGAAAAAGACTTGGTTATACTAATTGATCACAGACTTAACATGAGTCAACAGTGTGATGCAGCAGCAAAAAAGGCAAATGCAAATTCTAGGATGTATCACAGAAGCATACAGTCTAGATCACGTGAGGTCATTATTGCCCTCTACTCCTCTTTGGTCAGACCTCATCTGGAATACTGTGTCCAGTTTTGGGCACCACATTTTAAAAAAACATCAACAAACTGGAGCAAGTTCAGAGAAGACCACCAGAATGGTGACTGTCTCAAACCATGTCCTATGAGGAACGGTTGCAGGATTTGGGAATGTTTAGCTTGCAAAAAAGAAGACTGAGAGGAGACTTAATAGTGTCTACAAAATCTCAAGGGCTGTCACATTGTAGAAGGATCATTTTTTATTCTCATTTGCGCAAGGAAAGACTAGAAGCAATGGGATGAACTGAATGGGAGGAGACACAGATTAGATATTAGAAAAAACTTTTTGACAGTTAGGGTGACAATGATGGAACAGGCTGCCACGAGAGGTGGTGAGTTCTCCTTCAATGGAAGTCTTCAAACAGAGGCTGGATAGACATCTGTCTGGGATGATTTAGAGAATCCTGCTTTGAGCAGGGGGTTGGACCAGAAGGCCAGGAGGTCCCTTCCAACTCTACCATTCTATGATTCTATACCAGGACAGGCCCAGGATAGAGAATATATATATATTATATATATATATATATAATATATATATATAAGGATGGGCCCAGGATGGAGGATATACATATATACCAGGATGGAGGATATAAAATATACCAGGAGGGGGCCCAGGGTGGGATGGACATGTAACCAGGAAGGGTCCAGATTTTGCAGTTACGCTACTGTAATAGTATGAACTTTAACGGCAAAGTCTAACATGTTAAACATCTTAAAGGCTATTCCCATGTTATACTATTTATGGTCTCTCCACAGGATGTGTCATGAACATATAGACATTGGTCCCAAAAATGGGACCTGCATCTGTCATGCAACTGTCAATCTTAGTTCTGAGACAGCTGAAAGTCCCACCAATATTCCAGAATGTATAAGGTTGGATTACCCCTTTAAATGCAGATGCTCTTCCTAGACCAATGTGAACCAGGTGTTTTACAGATTTTTCATAACTGCAATTTAGTTTTTTATAGAGTTTTTTCCAAATCTGTTTCTGAAATTAACCTGCAATGTCTTTTTTTTTTTTTTTTCTTTAAATGTTGGTTTGTCCTGCAGATTTCACCTTTTCAATGTACGACAAGTATGCATCAAATCTGAACGGAGCACATGCTTTTTTTTATCACAGATTTGCCGCAGAATTATTGCAACTCAAAACTTGTACATGTGGACATTCCTGAGTTGTGTGTTCCTTTCATTTCAGATCTACAAGCCTTTGCACTCAGTTCTTTGGAGCTCCAGGTGCTCACCGGATCCTGCTTCAAGCTGAGAACAGTTCACAACAGCCTATAATCAGCAATAAAGATGGTAAGGACTGCGGCCGGCCGGTATACAGCCTCCTGACCACTGTGTGGCACTGCAAGTTTTATATTGACATTTTCCTTTTTTTCATCTAGTGAACAAGAAAATCATTGCCTGCTATCTGAGAGTAATGACTGAAATTTAGATTTTGCTCATTGCAAAAAAGCAATTAAGGCATTTATGTTCATCTCTGTTTTTGAGACAGTCCCTTTTAAGCCGAGTGGCAACAGACAAAAAGATGTAAAACATTCAGACTTTGAGGATTTTGTAGTGGTTTTAGCCACTGAAGTTCTTGGTACAGCATTTTTTTTTGAGTCACCCGAGCCAAAATCCAGCAAAAAGTAAAATATTTCCCATTCCGTTTGAATCCACTTTTTTGCTTTAGTTAAAAAAATAAATAAAAATGTAGCATGCGCCCCAACATAAAATATCTATGTGAAATCATTCTTAAAAGGATTTGCCAAAATTCAATTAGGGGGTCTGTGTTCCCCTTGTTAATGAAAGTGGTCATATAGGCCCTTTATGTCTTGTGTATGGGACTCGCTCCATCACTTCTAGACTGAACTATGGTGACACCTGTTGGAAGTAGCTATCTTTGAAGTCAGTATCGAGCCTATTTGCATATTTAATTTCCAGAGGAGCTTTGCATGGCCTATAAGTCTCCATACACTGGCAAGAAGTCAGGCATGCCACTCTCCAGAAAGAGACGTTACCCCTTAGATCCTATTGAAAGTAAAGAGCAGCAGAGGACATGCAGTATTCATAGTATTCATTCCACCTTTAAAGCCGGTCAGTGTTATCTGTTGAATTCAGTTTGATCTGTCTTATAGTGGACTCGGTCATATTTATTATGGAAGATAGATGTCTAACAGACTTTTTCTCCTTCGTCTCAGGGGGACACAGGGCTGTGGGTGTTTCTTCTGCCGCAGGAGGCTGACACTAAAGAAACAAAAAAAGGTTAGCTCCTCCCGCCGTATACACCTCAGCACTGGCCGCAGGCAAACCCAGTTATTGCTAGTGTCTGATGGAGGGCACCTCTGGTTCTTTTTCAGACCATTTTTTTTTTTTTTTTTTTCTTTCCCCCCGAAGATGAATAGGGGGAAAGATCCTATTGAAAGGGTCCGATCTCCCCAAACCATCAACGGGGGGCAAAGGGTAAAGCCTCCACGTATCCTCTCCCGCAACGTGGGACCGAATGCCGGACTTAGCCCTGTCCACCCTGAGGTATTGAAACCCTAGGTTGCACAGAGGCAGGAGTTTGTCCGTGCAGCCCCCACTGCGCCACCAATGCTAGACTGCGGTGCTGCAAGGAGGCGGGCGGTCCCTCCCCCCAATCCCCTGTAGGGTGATGGAGTTAGGGTTTTTCCCGCCCGCCCACCCTTTTTTACTACAAAGCCCCCCTCTAAATGCATCAGGCGGAATGGCTCACCTTTTTTGAAAACGGAGAAGATACTGGAAAAAGCCGCACCTGGAGCACCGCAGGTTCAAACGTCGGATTCCAGCCAGGTCACTCCTGGCCCGTGTTCCCCCCCGGGGGCCCTCAGGTCCCTGGCTTCGGCGGTATTGGGCCCTCGGGCAAGGACCGGGAACTTGGGGCCCGGGTGTGGGGGTCCGGCGCCGGCAGGGGGTGGGCCGCCCGGTCGCGGGGATCCGCCCCCGGGAAACGTCTCCTTCCGGCGGGCCCGCCCTCTGATTTTGGGGGCGGCCTCCGCCGGAAAATCTAGGGGCCGCGCTTCGGGCGGTGCTAGGGCCGGCTGCAAATTTAGTCCCCGGCTTCTGCTGGAGACAGGCCGGCTGGAGCGGGCCTCTACAGCTAGGCCGCGCCTCTCGACCCTCCCCCAAAGGCTCGGCAAACAAGAGCTCGCCTTCCAAAACGGGGGGCGCTCTTTTTGAAAAATTTGGAGCCAGACGCCACTGCACGGTTTAAGGACGCGGGGGGTACAGACAGGGTAAGTGCTCTCTACCTCCACCTGGTTTTTTCCGCTTACAATAAGTACTTCTCACTCCTTTCACTCCGTCGCACATCCATTAAATTTGCAAACTCCTTTGATAGATTTCATATTCCAAAAACTAAAGCTCATACGGGCTGTATCCCATGCTTTGCCTGTTAGGTCCCCCTTTTCCCCCCCAATTACCGGTTGCGAAGCCTGGGGACCCGAAGGGCTCAGGAACCCGCCCTATTAGGAACCCAGGCGTCAGGTCCCCCTGAATGGGCTCGGGCCCTGACTAAATCTGGGGCATCATTGACTAAGGCAATCGAGTCCCTTCAAGCTCCCGATGGAGCAGGGACAGGGTTTTCACCCTTTTGGGGCGACGTCCATGAACCCTCCGGCCTGCAGGGCCGCCCTCCCCCCCACTAGGCAACGCAGGGGAAGCAAACCCCCACACTGCGTCGCCTTTGCCGTCCGGAGCCTCGGCATTTTTTCAGTTCCGTCTCCCGCTCTCCCCACCTCTGACAAGTGATCATATTGGATTCTGATTCAGAAGGGTCCCTTAATTTGGAGGCACCAAATTGTCGGGACACAATTGACAGTTTGATTAAGCTTTCAATAAAACCCTTTGGGGGATAGACGATGAGTCCACCTTGACCCCCGTCAAAGGTTCCTTCAAAAGAGCCAGGCAAGCTCATAAGGTTTTTGGATCTCATCCTGAGTTTGAGGAACTAGTGCAGCGCCCCCCCCGGGAAACCGGACAACGCTTTCCAGGACAAAAGGCCCCCAATACTAATATCCTTTTGCTCCCCGAGCTTTAAGAAATGGGCGGAATCCCTGCGGTTGATCCCTCCTGTGTCGCGTTTGGCGTCTAAAACGCTCCTCCCCTTCCTAACGGTTCCTCGATCAAGGAACCAACGGATCGTCTGATTAAAGGGTTTTTGGCCCGCTCGGTGTTTGAAGCATGGGGTTTTTCTGCTCTTTTCTCCTTCTTTTGCAGCACTTGGTTGCTAAGGCCATGATATCCTGGTCGGAGTCTCTAAATAGAGCGCTTCAGGTATTGAGGTACCAAATCTGAATAACTGAGATTTCTAATCAGATAGCACTTGCGGGAGATTTTTAATTAATGCGTCCATGGATGCGACAAATTGCGCAGCCCTAGCTGCTGCTAATGCAATTCCCCAACAGAAATCTTGGGCTTTTGAACCTGGCGAGCAGATTCAATCTCAAAGAAATCGCTTACATCCTTAACCATATCAAAAATGGTCGGTTATTTGGCGAAAGGTTGATCACTCATATCTGATGCGACGGGAGGGAAGAGCATTTCCTTCCCCAGCAAAAGATTAAGCAGCCTTTTCGCCGACAGCTTCAGCCTCGCTTTAGGGCCTTTCGTTTAACCCAGGTTGGGCCGCGCCAGCTACCTCCAGCGGTTCAGGTCGGCCTAGTCAGGCCAGAGATCGTCAGGTCTCCTACAGACCAACCCCTGGGAAAGGACGATCTCAACAACCAAGATCTAGAGGGTCCAACACCCCAGAGATATTTGGACAAATGACTGGAGGCAGAATCCGTCAATTTATCCAGATAGGCGGCCGCTTACTCTGTTTCGCCCCATTTGGCTATCGATACTCACACGAGTGGGTCCGGGGGTTAGTCCCCCCTCGGGGTACAAAATAGAATTTTCCAGCCTTCCCTCAAATCGTTTTTTTTTCCCTCGCGCCTTCCCAAGGAGGAATCCCGTTCGCGCCTTATTCAGGGCGGTCGAGTCCTTCGGCACAGCGGGTTGTCGTCCTGTACCGGAGATCGAAAAAAGGGTCGGGTTTTTTCCAACCTGTTCATTGTACCCAAAAAGGACGGTACCGTAAGCCCTTCTGGATCTAAAGCGCTGAACCGGTTTGTAGAAAATTTGACATTTTCCAATGGATCTCTCCGTTCGGTCATTGCAGCCATGGAAAAAGGGGAATTTCTAGCATCAAAGACATTCAGGATGCCTATCTTCACATCCCAAAAATTTTCCCCCTCATCAGAGATTTCTTCGGTTTGCCGTCGGCAAACTTCATCTTCATTCGCAGCCTTGCCATTCGGGGTAGCCCCCAGCCCCCAGGGGGTTCACAAAGGTCATGGCTGCTGTTTTTGTCCTTCTGCACTCCAGGGGGGAGTCATCCTGCCTTACTTAGACGACCTCCTCATCAAGGTCCGTCTTTTCAAATCGCGAGGAAAGGTCAGCATTACGTTTAGACAAACCCTTTCTCGCCTGGGGTGGCTGGTGAATATAAGAAATCATCTCCCCGTGCCACTCGGGAAAATCACCTTTTTAGGGATGAATTTCGAAACACCGCTCGGGGTTGATAATTCTTCCTCAGGACAAGGCCTTTTTCTCCTCAAGAGGTACGGATCCTTTCGCCAACCAATTCCTCACACCATCCGTTTTGCATGAGGGTCCGGGAAGGATGGTGGCAGCAAAAGAGGCTAATCCATTTGCCCAATTTTTATCTTCGCCCCCTTCAAATTGCACTCCTGCAGTATGGGACGGGACCCTTACTCCCTCAACTTCGGTGGGCCCTCTGTCCCTGCAGGTCAGACAGACTCTAATGTGGGACAAGAGCACCACTCTCGACAGGGTCGGTTGTTTCCTCCAAATTCTGGTTTTTTTGGGTTTTCACAACGGAAAGCCAGCCTGCTCGGATGGGGAGCGGGTTTTTTGCACCAAAAGCCCGGGAACTTGGCTCAGCGGAATCGACCCCCCCCCATAAATTTTTTTTAAAGACCCGAGCTATTCGGCACTCTGAGACATTTTCACCACATCGGCGGGCCCCCCATCAAATACAATCGGCAATGCCCGGAGTGGCTAAATAAACCATCAGGGGTACCCGCACAGGGCGGCCATCACAGGAAAACAATTTGTTTGGGGGGAGGAAAAACACTCGTGATTTCAGCGGCCACTTTCCCGGGCGAGGAAACCGGGCGCGGTTTTTCAGCCGCACGGAAGCTCGGGGGGAAAGGTCGCTTCCCCGGGTTTTCAGCAGATATGCCGACGCGGGGGGAACCCCTGTGGACCTGATTTTTCCCCAAAAAATGCCAAGGGGCCCAACTTCGTCTCCCGTACCGGACCGCAGGCATTTCATAGACGCTCTGGCCTACCAGGAATCAGTTTATCTTCCTACTTGTTTCCACCAATACCCCTTCTCCCGGGGGATCAAAAGATAGGATAGAGGGGTTCCAGCGATATAACCCCCCCTTTTGGCCGCTGCTCGAAAAGCGGAGCTGGTAAAATTCTCACCGACACACCCGGGCGACTGCCAGAGCCGGGGTTTTTTCCCCCCCCGGGCCCCAAATTTTTTCCACCAAACTCAGCGGCCCTGTGTTTGAGGGGCCGGCCTAAAGGGGTCCTGCCCAGGGGGGTTTCAAAAAAGGGGTCGCCGCAAGATGGCTAACCCCCAAAAACCCCCTTTTTGGCTCGCACTACCACGGTATTTGGGAAGGGCTTTTTTCTTGGTGAGGGAACGGGTTGTTTCCCCCCCCCTCTTTTAAATTTTCCGAAAAATTCTATTTTCTCCAGGCGGCCAGTTCATCTACCCTGTACTTTTAACGACAGATTCAGTTTGGGGGTTTTTTTTCGCGAAGATCGCCAAATTTTCGGTTGGCCTTTTTCAGGGGTTGCCTTTAAGTTCCCCCTACAAGACCCCCTTAGAGGTTTGGGACCTCAATCAAGTCCTGGAGTCCTAGGGGGTCTCCTTTTAACCTTTGGGGGAATTTCTCTATCATTTCTTCCTGAAAGGGTTTTTTTTGGTACCATTACATCCATAAGGGGGTTAAAGGGGGCTGCCTGTCTTGTCGGCTCCGACTTATTTTTCCATCGGATAAGGTGGTGCTCAGCCAACCCCCCCTTTTTTTTTTGCCTAATTTGCCCTCATTTCTTTAAAAAGGGACTTTTTTTTGCCCTTTTTTCCCCTCCCGACGCCCCGAGGGGAAGGCTCCCAACGCTGGTTTGGGTGAGACACCAGGAAAAATTTACTGGGCGCCTTTTTTGACGACGGAAAAGCTTTTTTTGTCCTTCCCGAAGGTGCGGAAGGGACTTGCTGCCTTTAAAAAAACCCTTTGGCGGGGATTCGGTTGCCTTTTTAGGAGGGAAACCCCTACAGGGGCCGGGGTTCCCGCAGGGTTAAGGCTCCTCCACCAAGGGTGGGGGCCCCCTGGCCCTCGCATCAGGTTAGGGGAAAGGTTTGTAAAGCAGCAACCTGGTTTCCCGTCTGCATACTTTTTCCCAAACATTAAATGTCCAAAACCCCGACTTCGCGATGCCAGGGGGTAAAGGATTCTTCGGGGGGCGGTTGCCCCCTAAAAAGCAAGTGGTTAAAACACCCAAATGGGAGTCGTTTTTCCCCCCAAAAAGGGACTGTTTGGGGGCGTCCCCATTGGCCCCCAAAGAGACAAAGGGGGAAAAAGGATTTTTGGTTCTACCGTAAAATTTTTCCCCCAGACACTCATTGGGGACAAGCACCCCCCCAAGAGCCGGGCTTTTATTATTTTTCTCTTTTCTCTTAAATTGGTACAGCAGTTTTTTTCTTCTAATAACTGTATCTTGTTAACCTTTATTTATTTTTAGCCTCCTCTCTTTTCCCAAAAAAGGGTTTTCCCGGGGGCCTGCTGAGGGAAGGGGAGGAGGAGCTAACCTTTTTTAAGTTTTTTTGTGTCAGCCTCCACGGGAGAAGCATACCCCACAGTCCTTGTCCCCCCAAGAGTGTTCGGAAAAAATTTTTTCGGTGAGTAACACAAAAAACCCCCTTTTTTTTCGACTTAAAATTTGGGTTTTTCGAAGATATTTTAAAAAGGCCCCAGGCAACTTCTTTCATCGTAACGCCTTGACCCCTGGGGATCCCTCCCCCTTTTTTTTCCTTCTATAGTGATGAAGGGGGTGTACTTTATGCTATCTAACCATGCTTTTCCTCATTTTGAGGACCTGATTGGAAACAGTTCACAAAAAGCGTGGGCACCCTATGGCACCCAACGGGAGAGGTTTTCTAGTTGTATAATTATTTTCTGCCGCGAACCCTACATTACGACTTAATTTATAACCTGGCAGTAACACTCAATGGGGCACAGAAACACTCACTCCTTGAAAAAACAGGGGGAAAATTTTTTTTTTTAAACCTCACAGAACATTTGGGGGCCCCCGCAAAAATTTTCTGTAGCTCCCCCCCCCCCCAAACCCCCCCCCGGAGCGGGGGGAAAGACGTCCAGTCCCCCGTCCGACACGCCAAAACATTACACAGAAAGGGGGACATTTAAAATTATCTCGGGCACAGGAAAAATTTTATTTAAGCAAATCCAAATGGGGGAAAATTAAATTTTTTTCCAAGATCTATGTTTTAAAATGTACTTTTTTTTGGGGAAAAAAATGGTAATTTTAAAAATTTGCGGCATAAAAGTTTTGAAATGTCTGTGTTTTAAACACCCCAAAAAATTTTTTTGTTAAAAATTTTAAATTGTTTCTTGCTTTTTTGGAGCCCAATCCAACAATTTTAAACAACAGGAAAAATTGGTTTGTATTTTTTAATTTTTTTTTTTTTTTCGTGCGGATGATCCCTTTTAAAAAGGGAAATTTCCCTTTTTACCTAGTTTTAAACACTTACCATCACTGTTTTTAGCATTTCCCGGGGACCACTCCTGTCCCCCCCCAACCACTCTGACCGCAACTTCTGACTGACCGAACTAAAGGGTGGGGGGTCACAAGTTTCTAAATTGTAAGTCAAATGAAGCCTTGTTCTCACTCTCATAGCTTACATTGAGTTGTAACTTTTTGGAAAAACCAACAAAAAATGGAGCAGTCAGCAGGCCCCCCCCCAAAAAGGGGGGCCAAAAAACCCGCGAAAACACGGCTTTTAAATAAATCTAGGGGGTGGGGTTCTTAGTTAGTAGCAACACCCCAAAAGCTTAAAAAAAGGGGTTTTTTCCCCCCAACAAATTTTTTTTTAAACGTTAGATCTTGGAATAAAAATAATTCCCCCAATTGGATTTGTTTTCAAAAAATCCTGGGCGGGAGGGGGGGGAAAAATCTTAAAATGTCCCCTGCGTGTACGGGAATGGCTGTGCCCTGACCGACGGAAAAACCCCGACATACCACAGCCCCTTTAGCAGGGAGGAAGCAAAAGAGAATAACGCAAGGACAGACGGGTTTCTTTTAAATTTTTTTTCAGCTGCAATGAAGGGGAGAGCCACAGTATTCATTTTGAGGGGAGGGGGGGCCCCAGACAGATGCCCCCTCGATAAAAAAGGGGATGACTGGCGGCCCCTCCACTGGGGGTCCTCCACCACTCCATCAAAAATTTGAGTCCAGAGGAGGGTCGTCCCTAAGCAGCTCCTCAAAGATTTTTTTTTTTAATATTTCGGACAGGTTTTTGGGAAATCACTTTTTGTCAGGGGTCCCCGGGTTTTCACGCTGTGTACCCCAAACCCCTTTTCCCTTGGCGGCTTTTTACCAAACCCCCCTGCAGAACCCCCCCCGGGCCCGGGGGTAGGAGAGCTTCTTTTGGGGGGAACGCAAACCAAAACGGGGGTCACGCTTCTTTCCCCCTTGGGGGAAGCAGGGGCCGGGGCCAAAAACCCCTAGGGTCCCGTGGCCCTTGGCGGTGGTACTCCACAAAATTTTAATAATAAAATGTGTAAATGTTTTTAGCGCTGAATGAGACGCTTTTACTAAGTCAGTATGCAAAAACCGCTCCCTTGAAAAGCGTTACAACATGTAGTCATATGCCACGCGCGTGAAAAGCGTTCTCCATGTAATGTCATATGCTTCAGCCTGTTTTCAGCGCTTTCTACACGAAAGTCAGTAGGCTTCCCGCGCTGCTGTGACCCGCGCTGCTACATGTAATGTCCCCGAAAGCCGGGGGCTGACAGCGCTACTACATGTAATGCAGTAGCTTCAGCCTCGTGACACGTACTACATGAAATTCAGGGTGCTCACGCTGCCCTTTACAGGCTACTACATGAAAAGTCAGTACCACGCTGCGGACAGCGCTACTACATGAAGATGGGTGATTTTTTGTCCGCAGGGGAATACTGTGGGCAAGGGAGCGGGGGCGGGGGGAGTTTTCCCCTCTTTAAAAATTTAGCTAGCGGGGGGGGGGCCAAACTTCCCGGTTTTTTTAAGCAGGAAAAACGCGCGCTCTTTTTCCCTGCGACCCCCTCACTGTGGCCCGGCCCCTTACTCAGGGTCCTGGGCCCTCGGACCGCTCCCCCCTCATAAGCACCACCCAGCTGGGTGAAATGCGGATTCCTTTACCCCCCCAGCGCAGCGGCGCTATCCCGCGCTGCAGTCTCACAGAGACATTTAAAAATTTTGGGTGGGGGGTCACAAATATATATATTTTGGTGAGTTTGCAATATTAACCCCCCTTTGGGGGGTATTTTTTAAACCCGCAAAATTTGCACGGGAAAACCGCTGGGGTAACTCGCGGGGGGGCGTTAACCCTTCAGCGTTGAAAAAAAAAAAAAAAAAAAAAAACCCCCCCAGTTTTTTTGCGGTATTAAACCCTTTTTTCCCGCCAACAGGGGAACATTCTGAACAGAGTTTTTATTCCCGGATCACGCCCAGTTTCCCCCGCGGCAAAAAAAATAAAAAAGACCTCCCAGCTTAGCTTTTTGGGGGGGCACGGTGGAAAATTGGATGAATCGTCGAAAGATTAATAAATTAAAAAGACCTTTTAGGCAAAAAGTGTCTGCAAAAAACCTCCAGGGAAGCGACGCAGGGGCCCCCACCGGGGCCCACACGGGGCAGTCAGATGATCTGAAAAATTGGGGAATTCCCCTTTAAATTTTGGGGGGGGAAAAATCCGATTCAGATGCGGACACCGCAGGGGGGGTTTCCCCATGACAAAGGGACGGAGGCATTAATGGGAAACCATAAGAAAAAATAAATTTTAAAACCCGGGGGTAACAGCGCCTGGTAAATCAGACCATTTTCCCCCGGAGTCCCTGCTTCGGGGGGGCACAACTTTTTCCACTCTGGATGAAATTTTAAAGGTGTAATAGGGAGAACGTCTATGTCCAATAAGCTTTTTTATGGAACGCAAATTTTTTTGAACCCCTTTATCCTTGCTCTAAATTTTTAAAGGGTAATTGACTTCTGCTCCAAGGGGATTTTGTCTTTGTCTCAAATTTTGTAAACCCCTCTACTCCCTATTGGGGGGAAAAGGGGGGCTTACAGGGCCTTGGGTAAAAGGCAGAATTTGGGGGGCAAAAGCAAACATGGGGGTGGGGGTAAAAAAATTTTTTGAGCAGTGCAAAAGGGTCCATGTGGCTGCTAGACTTCTCTAAAACTGGTTGGCAGGGGCGGGAAAAGGGGGTTTTCAAAATGAATCTCCTTATCAAACGGGAACTGTGAATGGTTAAAACGGCAGCCTTTTATATTTTTTTCCGGTCTTTGGGTACGAAAAACTCGCTGGCCAAAGGCAAGCTTTAGGGGCACGTCAGAAGGTTTTTTGGCTAAAAAGTGGGGGGGGCCCCAAAATTTTTTCCAAAAAAAGGGTTGTTTGGGCCAAAAAACCCTTTCAAAAGGGGGGGCCATTTTTGGATCCGACCTCACAGACGATTTCCAAGGCTAAGGGGAAGGAACACAAAAACCACAGCAAAAGGGGCCCGGGGCCTCGGGGGTCCAGTAAGCCTGGTTTTATAGGGGGCGGCGGTCCTTTCGGGCCGAGGACAAAATTAGTCACTCCTCGTGGGGGTGGGGGGTCGCCTTTTTTTTCAGGAAAAAAAAACCCCCAGAAAATTTCGTCTCCCGGGGAACAGAGTTTCCGCCAAAAACCAACAAATTTTACAAAAAACCCCAAAGTCGGTGACGCCAGGGGCCACCGGGGAAATTCCGAGGGGGGGGGTTTTTTTGCCTCTTCTTTTCAAGGAGACTTGGATGGCTCGCTTTCCCCGATTCCTGGGTAAGGGGGGGAAAAGTGTCGGCAGCAATTTCATAAGTTTTTTTCTAAACCCCCCAAAATTTTTTTTTTGCAACCGCGTTCCGTGGGGAAACCCCACTTGTTTGTCGCTCAAAACAACCCCAGAGGTCGAAATCGCACTACAAAAGGGGTAGTGTTTTCCTTTTTCCGTCAAGGGGCCGGGGAAAAGGGTTTTTTTTTTTTTCCAACCTTTTATAGTTCCCAAAAAGGAGAAAAAATTTTTTGCCCGATTCTGGATCTCAAGCGTTTAAACCCGGGGATTTTTCCATGCCCAAAATTTTTCGCATGGAGCGTTTTTTTTTCCCTTTTGGCAGCTCTGCACAAAAAGATTTTTTGGTTAAAATCGACATCGCGCGCAATTTGCATACCCATGGGGAAAAGGTCACGCGCTTTTTTGATTTGCCATAGGTCGGGAATCTTTTCCATTCGTTGCTCTGCCGTTGGGCTTAGCCCAGCCCCCAAAGGGGGTTTTTTAAAAAAAAACGGGGGCCCCCCGGGGCCTCCTTCGAAGACAGGGGATTATATTCCCCTTATCGGACATTTTTTTTATCGGGCTTCCCGGAGAGAGGGAGGGGGGTGGGGGTTTGTCCTCTTTTCCCCTGAAAGATTTCGGTTGGCTGGTCTTTTTGGGGAATCGTCCCGGGAAAAACCCCGAGGAAAAATTCTCTTTTTGGGAATGCATCTCGACACTTTCCGGGCCCGGGAGTTTTTTCCCCCACCAACAAACATCCGTCTTTTTTACAGTACAATTTTACATCCTCAACGGCAATGTCCCAAAGGAAGTTGCTTTTTCGGGACGTGGGGGCGTCCATGGAGCAATTCCTTTTGCCCAGTTCCACTCCAGGACTCTTCAAAATTCATTTGAGTCGATGGAACATTTTCCCAACCCGGGGGGTTTTTTCCCGTGTCCCCCTTTCCGCGCGGTGCGGTTTTTCTGAATGGTGGTTCCCCGGGGGGAATCCCCCTGGGGAAGCTTTCCCCCCCTCTGAAGGGGCTCTAACCACCGATGCCAGCCTGAGGGGGTGGGGGGGGGTTTTGGGAAAAATCTCTGGATTTGGGGGGGAGGGGGCCGGGAAAAGTCTGTGCTCCGACAACACCGGGAAATTTTGGGGGGGTTTTTTCCCTTTTCCCCAACATTGGACGGGCCCTTTGAGGGGCTGCCATTTCCCTGGCAGACAACAATGCCGGCGTCGCTATATCAATCACCAAGGTGGGAAAAGGATTTTCCCGACTCAGGTAGAGGGTCCCGAATTCTGATTTGGGCAAGGCCAATGTACCAGCCTTTTGGGGATTTTAATTCCGGGGGGGTTTAGAAAAATTTTTCACGGACTTTCTCAGTCGCAGAAGAAAGGTTTTCCCCGGGGGAAAGGGCCTCCACCCAAAAATCTTTTCACAAATGTGCTCTCCGGGGAAAACCCCCCAAAATGGATTGAGGGGATCCGGGCCAATGCCAAGTTACCGACATTCTGTCCATAAAAGGGAAAACCCCAAGGCGGGGGGGTGGATGCCCCAAAGTGGCCAAAATTTGGGTCAGTTCGAGCTGATCTAGTATTTTCCCCCCCATATCCACTTTTTCAGTGCTGCGTCGGAAAAAAACTAAGGAAATTTAGCTATTCTAAAACTCCCCAAAAAGGGGCCAAGAAGGGGGTGGGGTTTTTGACAAAAAACGCGACGGGGGAAACCCCCGTTTTTCCCCCCCCTCTTCAAAAAACCCGGGCTTTTGACTCAGGGGGCCCCTTTTTTTATCCGGGCTTTTTTGTCCCGCGTTTGACGGGGTGGCCCCTGAACCGAAATCTTTACCCAAGGTTTTTTTTCCGAGGGCAATTTTTTTCCCTTCGGCTGCAAAAAGTCCGGGACTTCTAGGTTTTTCCACAAAATTTGGGGGAAAACCCTTTTTTTTGTGGTGTTTGGGGGCCCTCGGGAAACCCCAGAAAATTTTTTTCCCCCCCCCAAAACCCGTTTGGCTTTTTTTCACATGGGCTTTAAAAAGGGTTTTTTGGGGGGGTTTGCACCTGAAAGGTCAATTTTTTTGCCTGTCCTTATTGTTCCGGGGAACCTTGCTTCGAAAGAGACTGCTCCCCTTTTTTTCCCAGGAACTCTCTAATTTTCCGCCGGGGAAGGGGCCCGGGGCCCTTTTTGGGGGCTAAAACCTTTTTTGGGGCTTTCCAAAAAACCTTTAACCTAGGTTTCTGCTAGCCTTTCTTTACTTTTTTGGGGAAGGGGTTTTTTCCTTTTGCAGCCTTCCTTGAGGAGATTTCTAAATTTGGCAGCTCTTCTTGTTCGCCTCCTTTTTGGAGTTTTTTCCGATCGTGTTCTTGCCCCGGGGGGGGAAATTTTTTGCCTAAATGGTGTCACAATTTCATTTAAGGGGATTTGTTGCCTTCACTCTGCCCGGGGATCCGAAAAATAAAAAAGAGCAGTTTTACCCCTTGGTTTTTGTGGGGGCCCTTTGAAATTTTATCTATCTTTATAAGGTTTTCGAAGACGGACCCCTTTTTGGGGTTTCCCCCCCAGGTCGGGGGCGTGGTCAACAGCTTCCAAAGGGGTTCTATAGCCTTTGGGATCCCTCACTTTTTGGAACTTACCGCTTGGGGGTAATCTTCCCCCGATTAAAATTTCGAGCCCTTCCACAGAGCGTGGCTTCATCTGGGCTTTTCAAAAGGTGCTTGGCAGGCACTTTCCCGAGCGCGACTTGGCCTCTGTCCAACTTTAAAATTTTTATAAATGGACGTCAGTTTTTCCGCTGATGCACCCTGGACGGGGGCCCCGCACAGCTTTTTTTTTTAAAGTTCGGAAAATTGTGTTGCGCGGGTTGGCTTTGTTGTTAAGGTTTTGGGGTTTTCTGCCTTTTGTTGTTTTTTCCCACCCTTATTTTTGAACTTTTTGGGACGTCCCATCGTAATGAATACTGGGGCCTTTCCTTCATCCAGCAAAAAAAGGTTTTTTGGAAAATTACCTAAAAAAACCTTTTTCACAAGGAAGAAGAGAGACACAGCCCCCCCCAGGGCAGAATTGTTATGTTTCAAATGCAGCCGACCCTTACTGATACTTTACTGGGCTGGTCAGCGCCTAAGGCCCTTTCCACCCCCCCAGCCACGCAGTGTGGGGTTCCTGATATCCTGGAACCTGTGGTTTTTGGTTTTTTGCATGCAAACCGTACCTTGTGTTTTTTTCTAAATTTTTCCTTAAAGGGGGGTTATGTTGCTCCGCTGTACTTGGCTCTTTCCTAAAAGCTTTGATACACGGAGTGAGAAAAAGGAAAACCCGAGCTGGGGGGGCCAGCCGTCATCCCCTTTTTGATTATTTAACATCCTACTGGGCTCCGCCTACCCAAGAATAATACTTTCCTTTTCCCTTTCCCTTTCGCAAAAAGGTTTTTTACGGAAAATCTTTAAAAAATCCTTTTTTTTTTTTTTTTTTTTTAAAAAATATTTAAAAAAAAAACAAAAAAAAATTTTTTTTTCCCCCTTCCCAGAGCTGTGGATGACAGACCATGTCCCCGTACGGGGAACACAGACATTACACAGCACACAGCAGGGGACATTAAAATTCTCAGCACAGGAACATTTTATTTTAAACACATTCATTTGTGTACCTTTTTATTATTTTATTATTATTTCGAGATCAGTGATTAAAATCAAAATTTTTTTTATGGGAAAAAACCCTTTTAAAAAAAAAAAAACGGGGAGTGGATTTAAAATGTCAACAAATGGGAAAGATATTTTCAGTCAGCAGCATAAATTCCCGTGACCGATGTCCCCCCGCACCTTGTCCAGCTGAAAACCGATAGAAAGAATTGCTGCACGAGAAGCTTGATTGTCCCGTTTTTCTCTCTGAATGTAATTGAGCATTTACACCTCCAGTTTCCCTAGATTTCGATCTTCGGGCTTAGGTTTTCTGCATGTGATTTTTTCACTCTGCCGGGGGTTCGACCACTCTCCAGAACCGCCGCCAAGACGGACTCCTTTTGTTTGGGTTTGGTGAAAACTGACCATGGCGGAGGTTTTGTAAAATTAAAGTTTTTTCTGTATTCTAATTGGCATGAAATAGTATATTAATGGGGCCGACCAAAAGTAAAAACCTCTTTCATCGCCTATGGCCTTTCTCTTCCCAGCACAGTGACAAAAGCCGGGCCTTTACCCCTTTTGTTTGGTTTTTGTCCCTTCGCCTGAGGGCACGGCTCCGCATGCCCCCCTTTTGTCCAGTTAAAGAAATCCACACAACATAAAGCCCCTGCGCTCTTTTTAACTCATTTTTTTCAAAACAGTTTTTCACTGAGGGGAAACCCTTTTTTTATTCCCCGGGGCTAGACCTTTGCTTTTTTGCCCTGGGGGTGGTCCCACAAGTCACGAGACCCCCCCAATTTTTGATTCGGCGCTGTGCAAGCTAAAGTCGATCTAAAACTATAACATTCTGACTGTAAAAACGACACATTAACCAAACACCATATCCAGTTAAAAAAACTATTAAAACAATTTTTGTTTGTTTTTTTTTTTATATAGGGGTAAACAATGTTTACCATCTTAAAAGAACTCTAAAATAAAATTTTTTAAAAAATTTAAAAAACACTTTTAAATTTTTTTTATTTATTTTATTTATTTAAAAGGTGAGTTCACTAGTGCACATCAAGAAACAAACCGTATTATAACCCATGTCAACCCAAACTTTACTCTGCGGATCCCCCCTTTTCCCCGTGCCGGTCTGAGCCGTAAAAGCCCAATAGGGCCCAGTCGGATGGCCTGGGGCATCCCCCCTGAGGTTCATGCAAAAACAGTTTCACCATTTAAAACGGGGGGGTTTTTTTTTTTTTTTTATTACTGTGACCCCCATATAGGGGTTAAACTGCGTTCCTAAATGTCTAATAAGGGAAAAAGACGCACACTCCCGATTTCGGGGAACGGGACCCAGGGAAAATTTCAAGTTTTCCCGGAGCTTTTCCGGGAAAAATTTTTTTGGCAAGGCAGAAACCCTTTGACTTACCTTTAAAAACAATACAAAATTAAAAAAAGAGATCCTTTTTGTATCTGTCTCGGGGTTTCCCTGCGTTACCAGCAAACAGCCGAATTTATCACCATTAAAGCATGGCCTACATCGACCACAGCCCATAGCACAGATCCAAGCCTTTTGCGTGCCAGCGTAGCTACCGAAGGAAAAGCCGGGCTCCCGGGAGGAAAATTTTCAGGTATTGTCGTTTTTCCCCTCGCGCCCCCGCATCCTCCCCCTTCCCGGGATCAGAAAGCGGGTTACATTCTTCTTTTTTTGCGGGGGGGGGGCGGCCTCCAAAGTCATTAGCTGCTTTGTATTAAAACGTTTTTTTAAAGATCAGGGGGAGGATTCTTTGCACAATAATTTAAAATTTATTTTAGCTACTTCATTTTTTGCATTGTTTTAAATTTTTGGAATTTAAACCCTTGACCGCTTATAACAAAGTTTTTATATTTTTTTTTTTTGAAAAGGCTTTAATGATATAAATTGTTTAGAAGACCAAACTGAGGGGGATCAATATCATTTTTTTCACTCAAGATTTCCATACAAAAATGTCAGGGTGTCCAAAGAATAGCACCTGGTGAGGGCTTGCCGTGCCTTTTTTTAGGACTGCTCCCCTTTTTTTGGCCTTACTGGCTCAACTCTCCCATCCTCCAATAATTGCAGCTGGGGCAGTGGTACCCCGGAACACCGCCGGCAGGGGGGCCACACCAGGGAGGATGCTTTTGTTTTGGGGCCCCCCATAAGTGAAAAAGGGTTTTTTTCCCCCTGGGTAGAAGCGGATTCGGCGAAGAACCTAAAACTTCAACGGACAAAAAAGCATTCCCCAAAAAAGTTTCGGATGCTGTGAGGGGGCAGGGGGGCCATAAAGGACAACTGGCCATCCTTTCACCTACCCGTCCTGGTTGCTCAAAGCACGGCCCCTGGACCCGAAGGGGAGGAAAAAGCAAGGAGGCTGACCCAGGGGGAACTTTTCCCATTTTTAAATTTAATCAAGTGAAAAGCAACTTAACCTGCCTTGAAAGTCCTTTGCAAAAAGGGGGGTGGAAAAAGGCCCGGGGGGAACCTGGAGCTGTATTTCACAACCTGCCCCCAGGGGGCCCCCGGGCAGGGGCGCCCCCACTAGACCGAAG
>JARQOD010000002.1:586638451-586813027 GCA_033576555.1 Oophaga sylvatica
TTGTACTTCACGTTAGTGGTAAAATTTCTTTGATATGACTTGTGTTTATTTATGAAAAAAACGGAAATATGGCGAAAATTTTGAAAATTTAACAATTTTCAAACTTTAAATTTTTATGCCCTTAAATCAGAGAGATATGTCACACAAATTTCTTAATAAATAACATTTCCCACATGTCTGCTTTACATCAGCACAATTTTGGGACCAAAATTTTTTTTTGTTACGAAGTTATAAGGGTTAAAAGTTGACCAGCGATTTCTCATTTTTACAACACCATTTTTTTTTTAGGGACCACATCACATTTGAAGTCACTTTGAGGGTGAGTTTCCACGGTCAGGAAACGCTGCGTGTTTGGCGCTGTGCGCTGGCGCAGCGCCAAACACGCAGCGTCCAGATGTTACAGCATAGTGGAGGGGATTTCAAGAAATCCCGTCTCCACTATGCGTAACAATACGCAGGTGGCAAACCTGCGTATCCGGACATGCGGCGCGTCTTTTCAGACCGCAGCATGTCCTAGCGTATTGCGGCGACGCTGCGTCGCCGCAACATAATTAACACAGGGCTATGTAGCCCTGCGCTCTTTCCGGAGGTGTTCCGGAGGTGTCCTGAACACCTCCGGAAAGAGCGCGCGTCATAAAGGGGGCGGGGCTTAGACGGAGCGGAATTTCCGCTCCGTCAAAAGCGCTATGGTTCCGGACCGTGGAACCATAGCCTGAGAGATCTATATGATAGAAAATACCCAAAAGTGACACCATTCTAAAAACTGCACCCCTCAAGGTGCTCAAAACCACATTCAAGAAGTTTATTAACCCTTCAAGTGCTTCACAGGAGCTGAAGCAATGTGGAAGGAAAAAATTATAACTTTTTTTGCAAAAGCTTTACTTCGGAACCAAGTTTTTTTATTTTCACAAGTGTTAAAAGAAAAAATTAACCACAAAATTTGTTGTGCAATTTCTTCTGAATACTTCGATACCCCATATGTGGGGGTAAACCACTTTTTGGGCGCGTGGCAGAGGTCGCAAGGGAAGGAGCGCCGTTTGACTTTTTCAACGCAGAATTGGCTGAATGCCATGTCGCGTTTAGATAGCCCCTGATGTGCCTAAACAGTGGAAACACCCCACAAGTGACCCCATTTTGGATACAAGACCCCTTAAGGAACTTATCTAGATGTGTGGTGAGAACTTTGAACCTCCAAGTGCTTCACACAAGTTTATAACCTAGAGCCGTGAAAAAAAAAAAAATTTTTTTTTCCACAAAAATGATCTTTTCACCCCAATTTTTAATTTCCCAAGGGTAATAAGACCACAAAAGTTTTTGTGCAATTTGTCCTGAGCATGCTGATACCCCATATGTGGGGGTAAACCACTTTTTGGGCGCACGGCAGAGGTCGCAAGGGAAGGAGCGCTGTTTGACTTTTTCAACGCAGAATTGGCTGGATGCCATGTCGCGTTTAGAGAGCCCCTGATGTGCCTAAACAGTGGAAACCCCCAACAAGTGACCCCATTTTGGAAACTAGACCCCTAAGGAACTTATCTAGATGTGTGGTGAGCACTTTGAACCTCCAAGTGATTCACACAAGTTTATAACGTAGAGCCGTGAAAATAAAAAATCATATTTTTTCCACAAAAATGATCTTTTCACCCCAATTTTTATTTTCCCAAGGGTAACAAGACCCCAAAAGTTTTTGTGCAATTTGTCCTGAGCATGCCGATACCCCATATGTTGGGGTAAACCACTTTTTGGGCGCACGGCAGAGGTCGCAAGGGAAGGAGCTCCGTTTGACTTTTTCAACGCGGAATTGGCTGGACGCCATGTTGCATTTGTAGAGGCCCTGATGTGTCTAAACAGTGGAAACCCCCCACAAGTGACCCCATTTTGGAAACTAGACCCCTAAGGAACTTATCTAGATGTGTGGTGAGCACTTTGAAGCCCCAAGTGCTTCACAGAAGTTTATAACGCCCGGGCGTGAAAATAAAAAATCATATTTTTTCCACAAACCTGATCGTTTAGTCCCCAATTTTTTATTTTCACAAGGGTAACAGGAGAAATTGGACAACAAAAGTTGTTGTACAATTTGTCCTGAGTATGCTGATACCCCATATATGGGGGGGGACCACTGTTTGGGCGCACGGCAGGGCTTGGAATGGAAGCAGCACCGTTTGACTTTTTCAAACCAAAATTGGCTGGAATTGAGATTGGACACCATGTCGCGTTTGGAGAGCCCCTGATGCGCCTAAACAGTGGAAACCCCCCACAAGTAACACCATTTTGGAAACTAGACCACCTATGGAACTTATCTAGATCTGCTGTGAGCACTTTGAACCCCCAAGTGTTTCACAAAAGTTTATAATGCCTGGGTGTGAAAAAAAAAAAAAAACAATTTTCCACAAAAATGATTTTTTTAGTCCCAAATTTTTGATTTTTCACAAGGAAATTGGACCCCAAAAGTTGTTGTCCAATTTGTCCTGAGTACGCTGATACCAAATATGTGGGGGGGGGGAACTGTTTTGGCGCACAGCAGGGCTTGGAAAGGAAGTAATAACGTTTTGGAATGCAGACGTTGGTGGGGGTCATGTTCCGTTTGCAGTGCCCCAGATGAGCCTAAACAGTGGAAACCCCCACAAGTGACCCCATTTTGGAAACTAGACCCCATAAGGAACTTATCTAGATCTGTGGTGAGCACTTTGAACCTCCAAGTGTTTCACAAAAGTTTATAATGCCTGGGTGTGAAAAAAAAAAAATCAATTTTCCACAAAAATGATTTTTTAGTCCCAAATTTTTGATTTTTCACAAGGAAATTGGACCCAAAAGTTGTTGTCCAATTTGTCCTGAGTACGCTGATACCAAATATGTGGGGGGGGGAACTGTTTTGGCGCACAGCAGGGCTTGGAAAGGAAGTAATAACGTTTTGGAATGCAGACGTTGGTGGGGGTCATGTTCCGTTTGCAGTGCCCCAGATGAGCCTAAACAGTGGAAACCCCCACAAGTGACCCCATTTGGAAACTAGACCCCTTAAGGAGCTTATCTAGATGTGTGGTGAGCACTTTGAACCCCCTAGTGCTTCACAGAAATTTATAAACGCAGAGACGTGAAAATGAAAAATCATTTTTTTTCTCAAAAATGATTTTTTTAGCCAGCTATTTTTTATTTTCCCAAGGGTAATCGGAGAAATTAGAACCCCAAAATTGGTGTGCAATTTGTCATGAGTACGCTGATACCCCATATGTTGGGGTAAACCACTGTTTGGGCGCACGGCAGGGCTCGGAAGGGAGGGAGCGCCATTTGACTTTTTGAACGCCACATCGTGTTTGGAGACCCCCTGATGTGCCTAAATAGTGGAAATCCCTCAATTCTAGCTCCAACCCTAATCCCAACACACCCCTAACCCTAATCCCAACCCTAATCCCAACCCTAATTCCAACCCTAATTGTAACCCTAACCTTAATTATAACCCTAACCCTAATTGTAACCCTAACCCTAATTCTAACCCTAATTATAACCCTAACCCTAAGGCTAGGTTCATTTTGCGTTTTACCAGCCCGTTCAACACATAGCGTTTACGGGCTGGTAATGGTATAGCATAACGCGATCGCATTATGCTATACCCGCTAGCGCAGAGGAATCAGCAGATGATTCATCTGCGCTAGCGGTGACGGAGCCCAAACGCTGCAGCCCGCGTCCGAGGCTCCGTCACTGAATGATGGCACGTCGCAAACGCATGCCGCTTTACGGCATGCGTCGCGATGCGCCCTCAAATGGGGGTGAATGGCAGCGTTAACGGACTGCGTTACACCGCGTTATACCGCGGTGTAACGCAGTCCGTCTAACGGACTGCCATAACGCAGTATGAACCCAGCCTAACCCTAACGCTAATTATAACCCTTACCCTAAGGCTGCTTTCACACTTCCAGCGGGCGCCTGTCGGCGCCCCCGGCATTTTGCCGCAGCGCCGCATCAGAAAACCTGATGCGCCGCCGGCGGCCGCATGCGGTTTTTTTGCCGGATGGTTTCTGATGCCCGGAGACATCAGAAACCATCCGGCAAAAACAAAAAACGTTACATGCAGCGTTTTGTCCGGCCGCCGCAATGTACATTTGCGCCGCATCCGGACAAAACCGCATGCAACGCATTGACATGCGGCGCCATCCGGCGCTAATGCAAGTCAATGCAAAAAAAACGCATGCGGCGCATCAGATTTTCTGATGCGGCGCTGCGGCTAAATGCCGGGGGCGCCGTCAGGCGCACACCGGATGTGTGAAACCAGCCTAATGCTAACCCTAACCCTAATTATAACCTTAACCCTAATTATAACCCTAACCCTAATTATAACCCTAACCCTAACAGAAAAATGAAAATAAATATAATTTCTACTTTTTATTATATGTCCCTAACTAAGGGGGTGATAAATGGGGGGGTTATGTACTGTTTTTTTTATTTTGATCACTGTGATAGTTTATCACAGTGATCAAAATGTACTTTTATGAGAATGAATGAAAAAAAATTTGAATCTGCCGCCAAAGCAGATTGGCGGGCGCACTGCGCATGCGCCCGCCATTTTTTTTTGCAGGGAGAAGAAGCCGGGATCCTGGGGCCTGCGGGAGGACGGAGGACACCGGTAAGTATATGGGGGGGCGATCGGGGGACCCTCATTTTCTCCCCTCTGATGTGCGATCACATCAGAGGGGAGAGAAATCATTTTTTTTTTTTTTTTTTTTTTTTGCGATCGCGGCTATGCTTGCATAGCCGCGATCGCAACACCGGGATCGGTGAATACCGACCCGGAACATGTTCAATGGGGTCTCGGCTACCCCCGGTAGCCGAGACCCCAGAGAATATTTGCCCATCCCCCCACCAGCACAGCGGCACATAGCGGCGGGCGCACTGGGCATGCGCCCGCCATTGTCTTAACGGCGCCGGCACCGGGGGACACCGGAGGGCCCGGGGGCCACATGGATCTTATTGGGGGCCACATGGGGGTCCTGGGGACCCATTTTCTCTGTCCTCTGATGTCCGATGACATCAGAGGACAGAGAAATTAAATGGCACAACTTTTTTTTTTTTTTTTGTTGCGGTCGCCGTTATAGGGTTAATAACGGCGATCGCAACATCGGTGTCGGTAAAAACCGACCCGATTCATGTTCTCTGGGGTCTCGGCTACCCCCGGTAGCCGAGACCCCGGAGAAAATGCGCCTCTGGGGGGCGCTATTCACTTTTTCCACAGCGCCGTTAATTAACGGCGCTGTGGTTTAAGTACCCTTAATGACCGCCGTTAAAAGGCGTATCGGCGGTCGTTAAGGGGTTAAAAGAACTCTAAAATAATAATTTTAAAAATTCTAACAACACTTTTATTTATTTTTATTTATTTTATTTATTTATAAGGCTGAGTTCACATAGTGTCACTATCAAGTATATACACTCATGTATTATAAGCCCAGTGTCAGACACCAATACATTGACTCTGCGGGATTCACCCGTTTTCCTGTGGCCGGTCTGAGCCTGTATAAGCCCAATAGTGACCACAGTCTGGATGGGCGCTGCGGCATCCGCCCACTGTAGGGATTCATTGCAAAAACATGTTTCACTCACTTTATACGGGTGGTTGTTTGTTTTTTTTATTACTGTGACCCCCTATATAGGAGATTAAAGTCTGCTGTTCCTATACTGTCTAATAAGTGGTCTACGGACGCACACTCACCAGATGTTCTGGTGAACTGGGACCCATGGGAATGTTCAAGTATTTCCCGGGAGCTTTTCCGGGCAAATATTTTTGGCTAAGTGCAGAAATGCAATATTGACTTAGCCTTAACAATACAAAAGTTAATAAAAAGTAGATCCTTTGTATCTGTCTCAGGAGTTTCTCCTGCTGTTCACCAGCAAACAGCGCTGATGCTGTATCACCATTAATAGCATGGCCTACATCGACCACAGCCGCATAGCAGCAGATCCAAGCACTTGCGTGCGCAGCTGTGAGCTACCGATGGAAGAGCGCTGGTCTCCTGCTGAGGAATATTCTTTCTAGAGTATTGTGCGATTTCTCCTCGCGCTCCGCAGTCCTCCTGCTTCCCTGGGATCAGAAAGTCGGGTTACATTCTTCTTAATGTGCTGTGGAGGCGGCCTCCAAAGTCATTAGCTGCTTTGTATTAATTACTGCTTTCTGTGAACATGATGCAGAGGGAGGTATTGCTTTGCACAATGAATTATTTATTTTAGCTACATTCACTTTTTTGCATTGTGTTTATTTTTAGGAACTTAACCCATTGACCGCTTTATATACAGAAGAGTTTATAGTTTTTTTTTTTGCTATGGCTTTAAGTGATATAAACTTGTATTAGAAGAGCCAAACTGATGCGGAGTCAGATAGTGCATTTTATTCTTCATCTGCAGAGATCTTCTCATACACAGAATAAGTCATGGGGTGTCCAGATAGAAGTAGCACCTCTGGTGGAGGGCTTGCCGTGTCCTTTTAGGACTGCTCGCCCATCTTTGGTCCTTATCTGGTACTCAACTCTCACCTATACCTCCAAGTAATTGCTAGCATGCGGCAGTGGGTACACCGTGGAACACCGTCTCGGCAGGTGGGCCACACCAGGTGAGGATAGCTGTTTGTTTTGAGGCCCCCGATAAGTGTAAGGGTTTGCCTACCCGTGCATGAGACAGCTGGATTCGGCGGAAGAAACCATCAAAGCTTCAACGGACAGAAAAGCGATTCCCAACAAAGTGTTCTGGAGTGCTGTGAGGGGGCAGTGAGGCACATAAAGGACACTACTGGCCATCCATTGCATTCTGACCTGTCTCTGGTTGTCTCAACTAGCACTGGCCACTGGGACCCGATAGGCGCGGACAAGCAAGTGAGGCTGACGCCATGCGCAACTCTTCCTCACTTTAATTCAAGTCAAGTGAAAAGTCATGACTTCAATCACTGCACTTGAAAGTCCTGTTGCAAAGGGGGAGTGGCAAAAGTAGCAGGTGTGGAATCTCTGGGAGCTGTAGTCACGAACCTGCACCCAGGCGGCCCAGGGCATAGGGTCGCTCTCCACTAGACCGAAGCAGCAGTGGAGTTCGGTAGCCCCCTGGGTGTCTGAGCAGCTCTCTTTAGGATCACTCTGTTCACCTCCGTTGAGGAAGGAGCTAGAAAAGGTAACCTGAAAACATAGCCTGCTTCACCTTGCCCTGACCAGCCTACCTCAACTGGCGGGTATCCTCATAGCGGTCGACACACAAAAAAGAAAATGATGGTACTCAACCTTGGCACATGGAATGTGAGAACTCTGCTGGACAATATCAAGGCAGACAGACCGGAGAGAAGAACAGCACTGATTGCTAAGGAGCTAGCTCGCTACAACATGGACATAGCAGCTCTCCGCAAAACTTGCTTAGCAGTTAAGGGTCAACTGAAAGAGCGTTGTGGTGGACACACGCTTTTCTGGAGTGGCAGCACTGAACAACAAGATGCAGGCGTGGGATTTGCTATCAAATCTCACCTTGTTCTTAAACTAATCCAGCTTTTAGAGGGCATCAACGACCGCCTGAAGACACTTCAGCTCCCACTTGCAAACAAGAAGCGTGTCATGCTGATTAGTGCCTATGCTCTCACCATGACCAATCCAAGTGACATTAAGGATAAGTTCTATGTACTTGGAGACTTTAATGCCAGAGTGGGTACAGACTATCAAAACTGGGAAGGTGTAATTGGTAGACATGGCATTGGCAAGTGTAACAGCCATGGCTTTCTGCTCCTCAAGACATGTGCCACACATGACCTTATCATCACCAACACTGTTCCCTCTACCCATTCGCAAGTAGACACCATGGATGCACCCATGCTTGATATACTGGCATCTCATTGACTACATCATTGCCAGGAAGAGGGATAGAATGGACTTTAGAGTAATGAGAGCTGCTGACTACTGGGCCGACCACCACCTCATTGTGTCTAAGTGCAGGCTTAGTGGGGTTTCCCCTACGGCAGAAGACTACAAAGAGGCTGACTGTCTCCTACCTGCAAAGCAGAAGAGTTGCAGAGGAATTTGCCAATTACCTTGATGGCAGACTGTCAAACATACCACAGTCAGACAAGACTGGTGTTGAAGAACAGTGGACGACTCTTTAAGATGCTATTTACAATACTTCCATGAAGCATCTCAGACCAGCAGCCCGAAGTAACCAATATTGGTTCTATGAAAATGACAAAGAAATAATGGCACTCCTAGAACAGAAACATCAGTAGTACAAAGTGCATCAAAACGACGCCACATTGCTGGCCAAGAAGGATGCCTGTACCAGCACAAAAAGAAAGGTACAAGCTACGCAAGATGCAAGACACCAGGAAATCCAAGGCTATGCAGACAGCCGTGACCTCAAGCGCTTTTATGATGTGCAAAAGGTTGTATATGGGCCCCAATCATCCAACTCCTCATCTTTCTTAAACTCAGACGGAACTAAGCTTCTGACTGGAAAGAGATTCTGGAACGGTGGGTTGAGCACTTCAACAGTATTCTTAATCGCTCTGCCGTTATCAATGACTAGGCCATTGCTCGCCTGCCCCAGGTATAAATCAACAAGGACCTTGATGTTCTTCCCAGTGAACATGAAGGCAGTAAAACAACTCTCCTGTGACAAAGTGCCGGGAAACGATTCCAAACCTGCAGAGTTACACAAAGCAGGAGGCCCTGTCCTGATACAAATGTTGACTAAACTATTCCAGTCCATGTGGAAAAAGGAACAGGTTCTGCAACAGCTGAAAGATTAAACACAATGGTGGAAAAAGGAACTCAATTGAGACCCACCAGATGGTATAAAATGCAAAATTTTATTGAACAATCATAAACAAGGAATAACCTCATGAATGGTATAGAAAGGTGACAAGTACAAAATTTAAAAACACATGAGGGACGTGTGTATCCATAGGACACATCTCTCTACAGCCTGCTCAAACAATGTAATCCAAAAATTGGAATAGACAAAATTTTAACCTCTAATGTGGCCTATATAATAGGCTTGATGTAAGGTGGAATGACTAAGTAAACACCTGAGAAGTTACATACACCTAGTGGCCCAATATAGTGAAGCCCAAAACAATTACAATTATTAGCATGAATTGGAAAATAGTGCCGTATACCAAACTGTGACAAGTCTTGCACCTACATTAATTCGCTAATAAATCATCATGATTTGCCAATTTGGCAGAGAAATGTGAAATGTAAGATATTGATGAGATGTAAAGGCTATCACAAAGCTGAACATGCACCTAAACTCAAGGTGTCATATTCAGTGAGCTCACTGGTAAGCACTATATACCAATACAGTCAGAGCCAGAAATATTTGGACAGTGACACAATTTTCGCGAGTTGGGCTCTGCATGCCACCACATTGGATTTGAAATGAAACCTCTATAACAGAATTCAAGTGCAGATTGTAACGTTTAATTTGAAGGGTTGAACAAAAATATGTGTTAGAAAATGTAGGAATTGTACACATTTCTTTACAAACACTCCACATTTTAGGAGGTCAAAAGTAATTGGACAAATAAACATAACCGAAACAAAATATTTTTATTTTCAAAATTTTGTGGCGAATCCTTTGGAGGCAATCACTGCCTTAAGTCTGGAACCCATGGACATCACCAAACGCTGGGTTTCCTCCTTCTTAATGCTTTGCCAGGCCTTTACAGCCGCAGCCTTCAGGTCTTGCTTGTTTGTGGGTCTTTCCCTCTTAAGTCTGGATTTGAGCAAGTGAAATGCATGCTTAATTGGGTTAAGATCTGGTGATTGACTTGGCCATTGAAGAATGTTCCACTTTTTTGCACTCATGAACTCCTGTGTAGCTTTGGCTGTATGCTTGGGGTCATTATCCATCTGTACTATGAAGCGCCGTCCAATCAAGTTTGCAGCATTTGGCTGAATCTGGGCTGAAAGTATATCCCGGTACACTTCAGAATTCATCCGGCTACTCTTGTCTGCTGTTATGTCATCAATAAACACAAGTGACCCAGTGCCATTGAAAGCCATGCATGGCCATGCCATCACGTTGCCTCCACCATGTTTTACAGAGGATGTGGTGTGCCTTGGATCATGTGCCGTTCCCTTTCTTCTCCAAACTTTTGGCTTCCCATCATTCTGGTACAGGTTGATCTTTGTCTCATCTGTCCATAGAATACTTTTCCAGAACTGAGCTGGCTTCTGGAGGTGTTTTTCAGCAAATTTAACTCTGGCCTGTCTATTTTTGGAATTGATGAATGGTTTGCATCTAGATGTGAACCCTTTGTATTTACTTTCATGGAGTCTTCTCTTTACTGTTGACTTAGAGACAGATACACCTACTTCACTGAGAGTGTTCTGGACTTCAGTTGATGTTGTGAACGGGTTCTTCTTCACCAAAGAAAGTATGCGGCGATCATCCACCACTGTTGTCTTCCGTGGGCTCCCAGGTCTTTTTGGATTGATGAGTTCACCAGTGCTTTCTTTCTTTCTCAGGATGTACCAAATTGTAGATTTTGCCACTTCTAATGTTGTAGCAATTTCTTTGGATGGGTTTTTTTCTGTTCTTGCAGCTTAAGGATGGCTTGTTTCACCTGCATGGAGAGCTCCTGTGACCACATGTTTCCTTCACAGCAAAACCTTCCAAATGCAAACACCACACCTCAAATCAACTCCGGCCCTTTCATCTGCTTAATTGAGAATGACATAACAAAGGGATTGCCCACACCTGTCCATGAAATAGCCTTGGAGTCCAATTACTTGTCCAATTACTTTTGGTCCCTTTAAATACAGGGTGGCACATGTTAAGGAGCTGAAACTCCTAAACCCTTCATCCAATTTTAATGTGGATACCCTCAAATGAAAGCTGAAAGTCTGAACTTCAACTGCATCTGATTTGTTTTGTTTCAAATTCATTGTGGTAATGTCTAGAACCAAAATTAGATAAATGTTGTCTCTGTCCAAATATTTATGGACCTAACTGTAGGTAAAAAAGGGCAAAGCATGAGACAATAACCCCATGTGGGGAGAAAACGTACCGCAAGGCTGGTAGGAGTGTGATCCCCGAGCGGCATCACCCATTGGATGGTGGATACCACGTGACCTTGCACATGCGCCGCATCACTCCTCGGACACATTCAGGAAGGACCTTCCATACGCAACATGCTTTGAGTGCAGCGATCCACATATGTAGATCATTTATTTGATTGTCACGGCGGTATATATTCCGGACAGCCCCCTGCCCTGACACGCCTCCCGAAGAAGCTGTGCGAAACGCGCGTCGGGGCAGAGGGACGTCCGGGGATCACACTCCTATCAGCCTTGCGGTACGTTTTCTCCCCACATGGGGTTATTGTCTCATGCTTTGCCCTTTTTTACCTATTGGTATATAGTGCTTACCAGTGAGCTCACTGAATGTGACACCTTGAGTTTAGGTGAATGTTCAGCTTTGTGATAGCCTTTACATCTCATCAATATCTTACATTTCACATTTCTCTGCCAAATTGGCAAATCATGATGATTTATTAGCGAATTAATGTAGGTGCAAGACTTGTCACAGTTTGGTATACGGCACTATTTTCCAATTCATGCTAATAATTGTAATTGTTTTGGGCTTCACTATATTGGGCCACTAGGTGTATGTAACTTCTCAGGTGTTTACTTAGTCATTCCACCTTACATCAAGCCTATTATATAGGCCACATTAGAGGTTAAAATTTTGTCTATTCCAATTTTTGGATTACATTGTTTGAGCAGGCTGTAGAGAGATGTGTCCTATGGATACACACGTCCCTCATGTGTTTTTAAATTTTGTACTTGTCACCTTTCTATACCATTCATAGGTTATTCCTTGTTTATGATTGTTCAATAAAATTTTGCATTTTATACCATCTGGTGGGTCTCAATTGAGTTCCTTTTTCCACCATTGTGTTTAATTGTATTTCCTGTGGTATAATACCTTTATAGGGTTACTTGAAGTGGGCATCTTTTTGTATTTACAAACAGCTGAAAGATGCCAGCATAATCCACATCTACAAGAAAAAAGGCAAACGCCAATCTTGCGACAACCATCGAGGCATCTCCCTTCTGTCCACTGCTGGGAAGACTTTGGCTCTCCTCTTGCTCAGCCGCCTTCTCAACCACCTTGAGCAAGATTGCATCGTGTTAACCCCAGGAAAAGTGCCAGGAGCAAAGCAGCGACCTTTTCATAACCTTTGTCAACTTGACCAAGGCTTTCGTCACAGTAGGCAGAGACAGCCTGTGGAAAAATCTCATCATAATTGTCAAAGAAGCTCCATCATATGATGGTGAAGGTCCTGAATGATGGAGACGAAACAGAGACCATCTTGGTTACAAACTGCATGAAACAAGGATGTATACTTGCCCTGACCCTGTTCAATATGCCATTTTATGCCATGCTGAGAGATGCCTTAAGCAACAGCAAAGACGGAATCCATATCAGGTACAGGACTGAATGCAACTATTCTATCCCAGACGTCTGAAGGCTGTTACAAAGGTGCATGCATGAGACTGTTATCTGTGACTTTTGTTTGCTGATGACTGCGCACTCCACGTCAGCACAGAGTAGCAGATGTAGTATGAAATGGACCGTTTTTCACAAGATTTTGACAACTTTGCTCTCGTTATCAATTATAAAAATACTGTTATGTACAACCTGCTCCAGGAAAACGATACCAGCAGCCACACATTACTGTGAAGGAGCACAACCTCAAAGCAGTTGACAACATCACCTACCTGGGCAACACACTCTCATGCGCAGTGACCATAGACGCTGAGGTCAACAACAGAACTGCGATACTTAGCATCGCCTTCGGAAGACTGCATAAGAGCATCTGGGAACAAAGCGAATTTGTGGTCCTTACCACACACTTCTCTATGCCAGCGAGACCTAGACTGTCTACAGCCAGCATGCCAAACAGCTCTATCACTTTCACCTGAGCGTTTCCACATACTTCTCCACATAAGGTGGCAAGCCGATGTCCCCAACATGGCAATCCTGGAACAATCTGGGCTGTGCGGCGTTTACACTCTTATGCTGAAAGCCCAAGTCTCGTGGACTGGACCTGTGGTCAGGATGCCAGACAGCCAATTGCCTAAACAACTGCTGTATGGAGAACTGTGTTAGGGAAAGCGAGCAGTTGTAGGGCAGAAGAAACGTTCTAAAGACTGCCTTAAAGCATCTCTCAAAAACCTTGGAGTCAACATCAAACAATGGAAGAAGCTTGCCCCGAACCATTCAGCTTGCCGAGGCAGAATCGTTGAGGCAAAAAGAAAGCGAGCTGTTCTCAAGGCACAAGCGTTATCTACTGTTCTACTGTCCTGACCACATCTAGTTACTTATTTCACGTATGTGGGCAAGCCTTCAGGGCTAGGCCTGGCCTTATTCATCACCTCTGGACCCACAGCCACTGATCCTTCTCTACAACAGCAGATGTGGATCCCACAGCTGGGGTTCACACCTATTTTACTGACGGTTATCCCCCAACTTGTGGTGAAGAAATGGCCATGCATACGCAACTTTATATATTGACTTTCGTTAGATGTTTAGAAAATAAATGAGCAAACTGTCATCATGTCTGTCCTGGAGGAAGTGAGCGGCAAGACAAAAGCAAGTCTTCATTTTATCATAAGCATCAAACTTTATAAAAGGAGTAGCAAGGAAAAATGTTGGTTCTTCTATCACACCCAAACTTAAAGGGTATGCCACACTAAGCGAGATCGCTAACGAGATCACTACTGCGTCACCATTTGACTCAGTAGCGATCTCGTTAGCGACTTAGCTGTGTGTGACATGTAGCAGCGATGTGGCCCCTGCTGAGATGTCGCTGATCGCTTATGAACGTTCTGAGCCGTTTTTTGGTCGTTGGTGTCCCGCTGGTGAGCCTGAATCTGAGTGTGACACCCTTTGTGAACGATTTCACCAGCGTCACAGGTGGGACTAGGTTTTCCCAACGACCGCAGAGGTCGTTATACAGATCACTGATGAGTTGTGTTTGGAATCACAGATCGCTGATGAGATGTGTTTGGAATCTAACTAGCTATCACATAGCGATCGCACTAGCGATCTCGCCAGGTCGTGACGTTGTCGTGATCGCTAGTGCGATCGCTAAGTGTGGTAGTGCCTTAAGGAAAGCCAATAACATGCGGTTCCAATCGCCAGATCATGCGGTGCTCAGCTCAGTGGATTGCTTGGTTCATCACTGTAGCTTGTAGAAAACAAGGAAAGCGGCATTCGCCCGTGGCATATTACCAGTGTAGAGTGCCACTTTCCTCGTTTTCTACATGCTACTGCGTCAAGCTTTATACAGAAGTCTGCACTATTATCTATGGAGCCTTTAAGCTGTGCATAAAAAATAGGGGTTTTAGCACATTGAGACGAGCCAGTAATCAGCAACTGAGCATTCATAAGGGTATGTGCAGACGGTCAGTAATTGGCAGCGCTTTGGACGCAGAACATGTCCACTGCGTCCAAAGCGCTGCCAACTATTTAACGCAGGTGAATTCGCATGTGTTCATTGACCTGTGCGGAATCATTGGTTCCAATACATTGTACGGGTGACATTTATCTTGTGGAGACTCACGTCTCCGGGAGATAAATAGACCTGCTGCTGTCTGGAAAGAGAGTCTCCGCGAATGATCTGCAGGCGTCTCTGGACGCATAGTGGGCATGAGATTTTTTGAAATCCCATCCACTATGCTGTAACTTCTGGACGCTGCGCAAGTACGCAGCCTTTACTGACCGTGGGAACATACCCTGAGAGCCCTCAGTTCCCCGGTCATTGGCCATTTTAACCAGACCAGCAATCACTCAACAAATGAGCATAAAGCTCATGTGCATGTATAAAACTCATCGTTCTCAGCAGCGCATCATCCTGTGTAAACAGCACATGTGCTGTCGAAAACATATTATATGAGGACAGTACTAAAATATTAGCAATCGTTCTGTGCCCATCACTGTTTTGTCGCCCTTAAATGTCACCTGATCACCCGATCAGCTTTTATATAGCAAATAAGCAGTCCCCCCCCACCCCTCTTGATAGGCCTGTGTAAATGTATCCTTAGAGGGGTTAATATGTCATTTTATAGCTAAATCGATGAAGCAAGAGGTGATCTGTATAGATGCCCGTCTAAATGTAACACTGCTAAATATGGGAAGTTTTCCCTACAATGTGTTCGGGATATCTGGCTCCATACGTCCTGATAGATTAGCCATTGCCCTGAACTCCCATGTTGTAAAATAGCTTTTGATCTAAAGCAGCTAAGTGGAGCTGACATGTTAAGCTCGGGCTCCTTTCATGTACAGGCTTACAGGATCCTGCAAGTGTGACAGGGTCACGCTTAATATTTATCAGGTCCTGCAGAGAAGAATCTCATGCGGGAGTTCAGTAAAAGGGGCCCGGTTCTCATCAGTTTGGTTGCCCTGAATTGCCGGGGTACTTATGGCAGGGAAGCTTTGATGTCTAATACTAGGCTTCACCTTGCAACTTGATCTCAATATTCAAAGGCAATCTGACCCGACATTTCCCTGAAAACACATGTCGTATTCAGTGCGATTTTATCTTTACCAATCTAATTGGGGGATAATTATGTTCATCGACTAGCATTGGCCATCAGGTTTGGCGAGACCTTTTAAAATATTTCCAAAGCAAAAACTAGAAATGCAATGTTGTAATTCAATATCACAGAGGCGCATTTCACATATCACAGCTTCACTACATACAATGTGGAGTTTTTCATAATCTTGATTATTAAAGTCCGCTCCTCTTCTCTTGCCTGATAGAGAAAGACCTGTCACTCAGTAAATCCCGTACTTGCATTCCCCATTAAAACAATGCTTTGAAGGCAGCATTATGCCATTACTCTGTTCTTCTTTTTCTTGGAAATTGTGACCACTTTCCTTGTCGGTTGTATCTCTATTGATACTGTCAGCAATGATTAGATAAGGACATTTATTGTAATCCGTGCTATTGTCAAGGGAAGTGGTAACACCTAGTTGTCAGTTTATACACACTTTTCCTGGAAGAATAGTACAATGCAGAACTCCAAGAAATTATGCCTCGTCAATGTTATTTTATGAAAAGTATAAGTTTTTACTTAAAGCAGATATGTCAGAATGGCTGATGAGAGGACTGGTCTCTTGTTTGTCGTTGGTATAACAGGATGTAACAATTCTGGATCATTCTTTCTTAGAACTTTGGTTTTATTTGATCCTCTGTTATTCCTCCTACAAATTTTGACAAGTGGATGTTACCAGCTGGGGGTGTGTCCCTATAATTTCCGACCTAGTCCAATCAGCACTCAGTGTGTAGGAACACACCCCTTTGACAAGAGGAATGGTAACACCAAGTTGTCAAATTAATTCAGAAATTTCCTGTATGGATAACCGAAACAGTACAACCCCGAGTTTAAAGAGAATATTCTCCCGGTTTGTTATTTCTTGGGGAACACCGAAACGCCAACATTTTTCTAAATCACATATGACGAAAATCAGCTGCAAAATGGCTGAGCCAGTAGAACACGATGACATATAGCTATGAGATATCACTACGGCATAGTTTGTAGGCTTTACACTTGAAATGTGGATTATGTCTAATGTTGGATTTTGCCCTCCTTTCTTGTCTCGTCAGACCTATACTGCACACTAGAAGTAGACTCGTTTGGCTATTTTGTCAGCAAAGCTAAAACCAGAGTTTTCCGAGACACTACAGAACCTGAGTGGAACGAGGTAAGCAGTGAGGAACATTGCCCAGCCTTTGTGCTTCTCTGGACGACGATCTTATCCTATCCATACAGTCTATGGACTAGCGGACATGACAAAAAAGAAATGTAAATGTTTTCGTTAAAGGGATTATCCCATGCACGGGTGCAGTTACGTATACCTTCATTAGAAAGCCGTTTTCTATATTTTTCATACCTGATTTTTTTTCTACATTATTCTTTTTCCTTCTTTTCTTTTTTCTTCTAAGACTAATGTGCTGAAATCTTTCCATTAACAGCCCCATTGAGTTCAGTAGGATTCCTCTAATGAGAAATCCGTTACATCAGCTAGCTGCTAGTTATATCCGATAACCGCAGCTTTCTAGTATTTATTAAAATAGGTTGCTTAGAAGCTTGAAAATGAACAATTTTAGAAGTTTGACGACAGAGAAAAACTTGGTTACCATTTCTCTTTTTGCCTAATAAACACATTTTAGGATCATGGGTGTAAAAATCTAAAAATATATCTATAATATATATCACACAACTGATTTTTGGGCGAAAGGCTTTTTAACCACAGCTTGGAATGTGCTACTATTGAATCTATACATTCTTATCCCAAGTTCTGCACTTTGATACCAGCGTTAATGCCCTTTTTTTCGGCAGGAATTTGAGATCGAGTTGGAAGGGTCTCAGTACCTGCGGATCTTGTGCTATGAGAAATGCTATGACAAAAGCAAGCTCAACAAGGACAACAACGAGATTGTGGACAAGATCATGGGCAAGGGACAGATCCAGGTACAAACTATGCTGAAATGATACCATATTGTTACCAACGTCTGCTCCCTGTGTCGGGGAATCTGGTGGAGTGGTAGATTCTGGCAAGTAATTCTTTGGCCCCAATGTACCTTCTGTTATTTTTGGCTCAGCCTTCATGTGTATATCTTAAGACCAATAGAATTTGCATATTAGTCATTGTTTATCTCCTATTTTGATTTCTGTGCTGAACATTAAACTCGACCTGTCACTATGGTTATGGATAATGCTGCTAAATTCTTGTTATGGCGCCCCCTTCTGTTCTTTAGCTTCCCTCTCTGAACATCCAATTTGTGTCCTTCTAGCCTGGATCTTCTGACAAACTGTTATCAACAGGATTAAAGATTTTTTTTTTAAGCCATTCAACAAGAACCAGCGCAGTAGATGCCACTTCTCACCAACATGTAATGGGGCTGTAATAGAAAACTACTGCAAATCTTACATATCAAAAATAATAGTGTTCACCTCCTTTCCCCTGTGTTCCAGGCTCAATTCTCCGGTGGTCCTTCTGTTTTGTTTATAAGCAATTATTGTGTGACTTTTGCAGCCAATCGGTGGCCTGGTTAGCCATGTTCTGTCCTTTAAAGTGCAGTTTTAATTTTTAAAGGGGTTGTCCACTACCCAGTAAAATAATAACACCTACACTGACCTCTGGTATTGGCTCCATTTCATCAGTGTTGGCATGGCTGTCTGGGGATCTTGCGACTACCTCTCTCACTTTCTATAGATGTCTTGAATTGTCTGAAGGAGGCAGTAGTGAAGCCAGCACTGATCGGTCACAGAGATTCATGTGACATAATGTCAGGCGATCCCCGGGAGAGCCAGTTGCAACATTGATGAAATGGTTCCGGAAACGGAGGCAAGTAAAAGGCCTCATTCACACGTCTGTATTTGTATGCCAAAACCAGAAGTGGGACAATCCGAGAAAAACTATAATTGAAAGATTGACATCTGTTTTGTGTTTTGGCATAAAAGTACTAATAAAATACTGCTCAAAATACTGATGTAATGCTGCTCAAAAATACTGATGTGTGAATTATGCCAAAGTGTTTTTTTTTATTGGGGGGAAACATAGGGATTCAGAATGGGTTGTCAGAGTAGTGGACAACCCCTTTAAGCATCCTGGCATAGTGCACTCATGCCATCAAATAATTTTTTGTACTATTTTTTGCATATTTAGATGAATGTTCTGATATATAAAAAGAACATCCGGGGACGCTATAACAAATTTGTAACTGCTATGTAGAGAAAGTCAGTTCTGTAAAATATTTTGTCTGATTCAACAAGAAAATTGTATGTTTAGTAGTATTAATGTATGTACATATATATTTATATTATTATTAGAAATTGCTATAGCTGAGTTGTCTGGTTCTGTGATGTCTACTTTACTTTGCAGCTTTTCTTTTCTGTTTAGTACATGAAATCCTTTTTTATATCTTGTGAACATGGCGTCCGGCTCTGAGATTGATGCCTGTGTAATTCTCGGCATTCTGTGGATGCAGTGTTGTATCACATTGCCGCACGCTCTATTATCGCTCGCAGTTGTGATTCCAGTGATGTCATGTATAAAGCGTGCCATAATTGTCATGTTTCTCATTACTATTCCGCTCTGGGGGGTGCTGACGTCTCCTCCTCTGCTGCGGTGAATCTTTGGGGAGAAGGCAGGAATGCATCTAAGTTAATTTCTTCCTTCCCTCTCAGGAGATCTTGTCAGTCCATACAGCCCCTCGCTAGGCCCCCTGATATCCTATATAATTACCTCTTCCCCTTGAACTGGGGTCAGACCGGAGAGGTGCAGTGTTCAGAGGGATGATGGATTTACTAATAAAGCATGGGTTAATATTTTATCCTGTGCCTATCCCAGTGTGCGGCTGGCACCGTATGGTACAATCTTTGGGCTATTGGTTTTGTTATTTTTTAGTGAGAACCCTTTCCTTCCCGTCTCTTCATGTAGGGTAAATCTCCATCTCACCAGCTGCTCCTAGATGGAAATCCATTTATTCTTGATGTTTGGTCGTAATCTGTTTTCTTAGTGATAAGCCTTTAAAGCGGAAAATAGTTCTTGTATTTAACTCCCACATTCGAGACAGCAATGAAGTCCGTTCCATTTAATCTTTTATCATCATGCATCAAAAATTAGAACGTTCTTTGCCGACACTGAGAAACTCCAGGATGTGGCATGTCTGCTCATCACTAGATGAATGATCTACATGTCCCGTCTGGGCGATATCACTGATTGTAAACGTCTGTCTTCTGTTGCTAGTGGCTGGGTGGACTTTAAATGATTACTGGGGTAGTTATGGTGGAGCCAAGGTTGGGCTCTTGCCAAGACATTGGAGCTTGAAGGTGTCCGAAAGTTTCCACTGTCCCGAATGAGAAGACCATTGCTATTAGTGACGTGTCTCCGTTGGGTTCCCCTCTGTTTTCCCTTATTCACGTTCCTAGTAGGACAGAACGACTGTTACTACTTGTGCAAGATTTGCCATTCCTGTACAAAAGTTTACCAGGCTCAGAGAATCGGTGCAGCAAACCTGACCAGGTGGTGATCCCTCAGGTCTGGTTATGTCATACTCAATATATCATTTTTTATATGCATTAAAAGCCTGTTTGGCAAAATTAATGATCCGTAGGCTAAGCTATCAGTAGTGCATCAGTGGTGAACTTACGCTTGGCACCCCTGCCAATCATCTCATGAATATGTACTGGAATACGAGAGAAAATACCGGCACCAAATCCCCTATTTCAGCTGCAGATGGAAGGAAGAGAGCCACAGTATTCATTACTGATGGGTAGGCGGAGCCCCAGATCAGGATGTCACCTCAGATCAAAAGAGTGCTGACTGGCTGGCCCCTCCAGCTCGGGCTCCTCCTACTCAGCTCCAGTCTAAGATTTGAGGTCCAGAGGATGGTCGCTGCTAATGCAGCTCCTCAGAAGATTTTATTATTTTATATTCGGACAGGAGACTTGGATCACTAGTTGGTCTAGAGGTCTCAGGGGTACCAGCGCTGCTGTACCCCAACCTCTCCCTTGGCGGATCTGTACTTACTCAAAGTCCCTGCAGAATCCTTGCCGGCCCTGGGGGATGAGGAGAGCTTCCCTGGCGGGACGCAAACCACACGTGCGGTCACTGCGCTTCCCGCCCTGGGGGGAAGCATGGGCACAGCGCCAGAAACCCCTGAGGGTCCCTGTGGCGCCTTGGCTGGTGAGTACTCCACACAAATTTTATTATTAATGTGTGAGTGCTTTAGCGTCTGATGGCAGCGCTATTACATGTATATCAGTATGCTTCAGCGCTGCGGTGACAGCGCTATTACATGTTTATCAGTGTATTTCACCAGCCTCTCCCTTGGCGGATCTGTAATTACATAATGGTCCCTGCAGAATCCTTGCCGGCCCTGGGGGATGAGGAGAGTTTTCCCTGGCGGGGGCGTAAACCACACGCTGGGTCACTGCGCTTCCCGCCCTGGGGGGAAGCATGGGCATAGCGCCAGAAACCCCTGGGGGTCCCTGTGGCGCTGAGCTGATGAGTTTTTCCACACAATTTTTTATTATAATAATGTGTGAGTGCTTCAGCGCTGCGGTGACAGCGCTACTACTTGTATGTCAGTATGCTTCAGCGCTGCTGTGACAGCGCTGTTACATTGTAGATGTGGTGATCTTTTGTCCGCAGGCAGATACCTGCAGGACAGAGAGGGAGCAGGAGCGGGGGAGTTCGCGCTCAATATTCGAGCTGGCGGGGGGCGTGGCCTAAATATTCCCGGTCTTCTGAGCAGGAAGACGCGCGCTCTGGCGTTTCTCTCGCGACTCCCTCACTGTGGCGGCCATTACACAGGCTCCTGGGCTCCTCAGACCGCTCCTCTCCTCATAAGACACCACGGCCAGCTGGGTGAGTGCTGATTCCTCACCCCGCAGCGCAGCGATCGCTATCCTGCAGCTGCAGTCTCATTAGAGACATAAAATTGGCTGGGACTCACACTTCATATATATATATTGTGGTGAGTTTGCAATATTAACCCTTCTGAGGGTTATTTCTACCAGAAAAATTTTTTGACTGAATATCGCTGGGGTAACCCTGCCTGGTGGAGCGTTAACCCTTCAGCATATGAAAAAAAAAAAAAAAAAAAAGAAAAACCGCATAGTTTTTTTTTTTTGCTGGTATTACCGCTTTGACCTGTTCATACAGGTGAGACATGTCTGAACAGAGTTCAGATGCCGCGGATCACGTCCCAGTGCCATTGCGGCAATCAGATACGCAGACCTCCACTGCGTCTAGCGCTGCGGTCGACAGCGGTGAAAAATTGAACGATATCGCTCGATCGATCAACAACTTGTCTGACCTTTTAGGTCAATATGTGTCTGCTAATTCCTCTCAGAGGAAGCGACGCAGGCCGTTACCGGCCTCTACACGGAGCGAGTCAGACGTATCTGATATTGGGCAGAGTTCCCCTTTTAATTCGGATGGAGAAATATCCGATTCAGATGCGGACGAGCCGCAGGGGCGTTCCTCTATGGCGAAGCGTAGGAGGCATTGATTGAAGCCATGAGAGATATATTACAGTTACCGGAGGAGGTAACTAGTCGTCCTGGTAAATCAGCACGCATGTTCCAGGAGTCCCGTGCTTCGCGTACAACATTACCAGCTCTGGATGAGCTTAATAGTGTAATAAAGGAGGAACGTCTATGTCCAGATAAGCGTTTTCATGGAACGCATTTCTTGGATACACTTTATCCTTGCTCTGCGGAGTCAAAGGCTAATTGGACTTCTGCTCCTGAAGTGGATGTGTCTTTATCTCAGCTTAGTAAATCCTCACTACTCCCTATTAAGGGAAAAGCGAGCTTACAGGAGCCTTTGGATAGAAAAGCAGAATTGGCGGCAAAAGCAAGCTATGAGGCTGCGGGTCATGGATTCCGAGCAGTGCTAGGATCCATGTGTGCTGCTAGAGCTTCTCTAAGCTGGCTGGCACGTCTGAAGACGGAGTTGCACAATGAATCTCCGTTATCTGAGATACGGGAAACTTGTGAATGGTTAGAAACGGCAGCCTGTTATATATTTGATGCCGGTCTGGATACGGCATCTCTGCTGGCCAAAGCGCAAGCTTCAGCGGTCACAGTCAGAAGAGCTTTATGGCTCAGACAGTGGGCTGGGGACGCAGTTTCCAAACAAGGGTTGTTGGCCTTACCTTACAAGGGTGGCCATCTTTTTGGATCCGACCTCACAGAGCTGATTTCCAAGGCTAAGGCGAAGGAATCAGCATTACCACAGCGTAGGGCCATGGCCTCGGTGTCCAGTAAGCCTGGTGTCTATAGTGGTCGGCGGTCCTTTCGGGGCCGAGGGCGATCTAGTCACTCCTCGTGGGGATCGGGTCGTCCTTCCTTCTCAGGAAAGAAATCCTCTCAGAAAACTCGTACTCCCTGGAAGCAGAGTTTCCGCCAGGACAAGCGGGAACTTGACAAAAAGCCCGCAAAGTCTAATTGACGCCAGGGGTCCACTCGAGGATTCTCGAGTGGGGGGTCGCCTGCTTCTTTTCAAGGCGACTTGGATGGCTCGCGTTCCAGATTCCTGGGCAACGCGGATTGTGTCGGCAGGCTATTTCATAGAGTTTGCTTCTCGACCCCCAAATGTTTATTGTCAGTCTCGCGTTCCGTCGGAACCCGAGCTTGTTGTCGCTCTACAGCGAGAGGTCGAATCTCTGCTACAAAAGGGTGTAGTGATACCGGTTCCGTCAGAGGACCGAGGGAAAGGTTTTTATTCCAACCTTTTTATAGTTCCCAAAAAGGAGAACAAATTTCGCCCGATTCTGGATCTCAAGCGATTAAACCGGCATGTCCATGCCCGGAAATTTCGCATGGAGTCGCTTCGCTCCGTTGTGGCAGCTCTGTCACAGAACGATTTTCTGGTGTCAATCGACATTCGCGACGCCTATTTGCATATTCCCATCGGAAAGGCTCATCAGCGCTTTCTTCGATTTGCCATAGGTCAGAATCATTACCAGTTCGTGGCTCTGCCGTTCGGCTTAGCCTCAGCGCCAAGGGTCTTTACAAAAATTCTGGCGCCCCTCATGGCAATCCTTCGAAGACAGGGGATTACGATTCTCCCTTATCTGGACGATCTTTTGATCATGGCTTCCTCGGAGGAGGAGGCGTTGACGGCTCGGGATTTGTCTCTTCAGTTTCTGAAGGACTTCGGTTGGCTGGTCAATTGGGAGAAGTCGTCCCTGGAACCATCGAGGACAATCCTCTTTTTGGGAATGCATCTCGACACGTTTCGGTCGGTAGTTTCCCTACCACCAGACAAACAGTCATGTCTTCTTCGACATGTACAGATTATGAGATCCTCAACGGCAATGTCTCTACGGAAGTGTATGCGTCTTCTAGGACTGATGGTGGCGTCCATGGAGGCAATTCCTTTTGCCCAGTTCCACTCCAGGACTCTCCAAAGGTTCATCTTGAGTCGATGGAACCAGTCGCAATCGCTGGATTGCAGTGTCACCATTTCTCGCGCGGTGCGGGATTCTCTAGAATGGTGGTTACGTCCAGGGGCATTCTCCCTGGGGAAGTCTTTCCTCCCCCCGAAGTGGTCAGTCATAACCACCGATGCCAGCCTGACGGGCTGGGGGGGTGTTTGGAACAATCTCTGGATTCAGGGGTATGGTCATCGGAAGAGTCTGTGCTTCCGATCAACATTCTGGAATTGAGGGCGATTTTCCTTTGCCTCCAACATTGGACGGTCCCTTTGAGCGGTCTGCCAGTCCGAGTGCAGACAGACAATGCGACGGCTGTCGCGTATATCAATCACCAAGGTGGGACAAGGAGTTCCAGACTCATGGTAGAGGTGTCCCGAATTCTGATTTGGGCAGAGGCCAATGTACCAGCCATTTCGGCGATTCACATTCCAGGGGTTCAGAATGTTACAGCGGACTTTCTCAGTCGCAGAAGGATGGATTCCGGGGAATGGAGCCTCCATCCGGATGTGTTTGCACTACTGTGCTCTCGCTGGGGAACCCCCCAAGTGGATTTGATGGCATCCAGGTCCAATGCCAAGTTACCGACATTCATGTCCAGGTACAAGGATCCGAAGGCGGTGGCGGTGGATGCTCTAGTGGCTCAGTGGGATCAGTTCGAGCTGATCTATGTATTTCCGCCGATATCCTTACTTCCTCTAGTACTGCGTCGGATCAGACTAGAGAGAATTCCAGCTATTTTGATAGCTCCAGACTGGCCAAGAAGGGTGTGGTTCTCGACAATAATGTCGCTGTTGGCGGCACCTCCTTTTCCACTCCCTCTTCAACCGGACTTGTTGACTCAGGGGCCCGTTTGTCATCCGGACTTGATGTCTCTGCGTTTGACGGCGTGGCTCTTGAGACCGAAATCTTGACCCGTAGAGGTTTCTCAGCCGAGGTCATTGCTACCCTTTGTGCTGCAAGATGTCCGGCTACTACTAGGATTTACCACAAAATTTGGGAAACCTTCTTTTCGTGGTGTTTGGGGTCCTCTCGGAACCCGAGAAAATTTTCCATTCCCAACCTGTTGGCTTTTCTGCAGCATGGGCTAGACAAGGGTTTGGCAGTCAGCACTCTGAAAGGTCAGATTTCTGCTCTGTCCTTATTGTTCCGGAGAACCATTGCTTCAAATAGAGACGTGCTCTCCTTTTTCCGAGGTATATCTCGTAAGTTTCCGCCGCGGAAGGCACCCGTGTCTCCTTGGCGGCTCAACCTTGTTTTGGAGGCTCTTCAGCATAAACCTTTTGAGCCTATGGTTTCTGCTAGCCTTTCTTTCCTTTCTTGGAAGGTGGCTTTCCTTGTTGCAGTCACTTCCTTGAGGAGAGTTTCTGAGTTGGCAGCTCTTTCTTGTTCGCCTCCTTTTCTGGAGTTTTTTCCGGATCGTGTAGTGCTTCGCACTCGGGGTGATTTTTTGCCAAAAGTGGTATCACAATTTCATGTTAACCAGGATATTGTGTTGCCTTCACTCTGTCCGGATCCGAAGAATGCTAAAGAGCGAGATTTACACACATTGGATTTAGTGCGGGCCTTGAAGTTTTATCTTTCTATTACTCAAGGTTTTCGTAAGACGGACTCCCTGTTTGTGGTTCCAGCAGGTCGTCGGCGTGGTCAACGAGCTTCCAAGGATTCTATAGCTCGTTGGATCCGGTCAGCTATTTTGGAAGCTTACCGTCTTCGGGGTGAATCTTGCCCGATTAAGATTCGAGCCCATTCTACGAGAGCTGTGGCCTCATCGTGGGCTTTTCATCAAGGTGCCTCGGCAGTGCAGCTCTGCCGAGCGGCAACTTGGCGCTCTGTCCACACGTTTACAAAGTTTTATAAAGTGGACGTCAGTGCTTCCGCTGATGCAGCCCTCGGACGTAGGGTCCTGCAGGCAGCTGTAGTTTGAAGTTCTGGATGAACTTGTGTTTAGCGCTGGTTGCGCTTTGTTGTTAAGGTTGTTGGGTTTCTGCCTTTTGTTGGTTTTTCCCACCCTTATTTTTGAACTGCTTTGGGACGTCCCATCAGTAATGAATACTGTTGCTCTCTTCCTTCCATCTGCAGCTGAAACACGGATTTTGGTAAGAACTTACCTGTAAAATCCTTTTCAGCGAAGGAAGGAAGAGAGACACAGCACCCTCCCAAGGCAGAAGTGTCTTGATGTTTTCAGATGCAGCGCGACCCTTATCTGATAGCGATTATCTGGGCTGAGGTCAGCGCGCTAAGGCTCTGTTCCAGCATCGCCAGCTCATCGCAGTAGTCAGGTTCCGTGAGTAGTACCTGGAACTCTGTGGTTTTTGGTTTTCTTTGCATGCATAACCTGTATCCTTGTGTTTTTTCTCTGAAGTTCCTTCAGAAGGGGTTATGTTGCTCCGCTGGTGATCTTGGCTCTTTTCCTAAAAGCTTTGGTACGACTGGAGCTGAGTAGGAGGAGCCCGAGCTGGAGGGGCCAGCCAGTCAGCACTCTTTTGATCTGAGGTGACATCCTGATCTGGGGCTCCGCCTACCCATCAGTAATGAATACTGTGTCTCTCTTCCTTCCTTCGCTGAAAAGGATTTTACAGGTAAGTTCTTACCAAAATCCGTGTTTTCTGCCACTGCAAATTACCTCATCAGCCTGCATGAAGATACCGGTCAATAAAGAGCGTTCGGGTGCACACCAGAAAAAAATTTTAAAGTTTGTCCTGAAAGAGACAAAAGGTGACACTCGCCCTCCATGTAAAACGTTCCTTTATTTCATATTGTAAAAAAGTCACAGGACCTTCAGCACAGGACCCGTTGAAGCGCAGAACGTACGTTGTCCCATAATGTGTCCCACCATTCTCTCTCATGAAGTGTCCCGCCATTCTCTCGCGTGAAGTGTCCCGCCATTCTCTCGCGTGAAGTGTCCCGCCATTCTCTCGCGTGAAGTGTCCCGCCATTCTCTCGCGTGAAGTGTCCCCCATTCTCTCGCGTGAAGTGTCCCACCATTCTCTCGCTGAAGTGTCCCGCTATTCTCTCGCTGAAGTGTCCCGCCATTCTCTCGCTGAAGTGTCCCGCCATTCTCTCGCATGAAGTGTCCCGCCATTCTCTCGCATGAAGTGTCCCGCCATTCTCTCGCGTGAAGTGTCCCGCCATTCTCTCGCGTGAAGTGTCCCGCCATTCTCTCGCGTGAAGTGTCCCGCCATTCTCTCGCGTGAAGTGTCCCGCCATTCTCTCGCGTGAAGTGTCCCGCCATTCTCTCGCGTGAAGTGTCCCGCCATTCTCTCGCGTGAAGTGTCCCGCCATTCTCTCGCGTGAAGTGTCCCGCCATTCACTCGCGTGAAGTGTCCCGCCATTCCTCGCGTGAAGTGTCCCGCCATTCCTCGCGTGAAGTGTCCCGCCATTCTCTGGCGTGAAGTGTCCCGCCATTCTCTGGCGTGAAGTGTCCCGCCATTCTCTGGCGTGAAGTGTCCCGCCATTCTCTGGCGTGAAGTGTCCCGCCATTCTCTGGCGTGAAGTGTCCCGCCATTCTCTGGCGTGAAGTGTCCCGCCTTCTCTGGCGTGAAGTGTCCCGCCATTCTCTGGCGTGAAGTGTCCCGCCATTCTCTGGCGTGAAGTGTCCCGCCATTCTCTGGCGTGAAGTCGTCCCGCCGTTCTCTGGCGTGAAGTGTCCCGCCGTTCTCTGGCGTGAAGTGTCCCGCCGTTTCTCTGGCGTGAAGTGTCCCGCCGTTCTCTGGCGTGAAGTGTCCCGCCGTTCTCTGGCGTGAAGTGTCCCGCCGTTCTCTGGCGTGAAGTGTCCCGCCGTTCTCTGGCGTGAAGTGTCCCGCCGTTCTCTGGCGTGAAGTGTCCCGCCGTTCTCTGGCGTGAAGTGTCCCGCCGTTCTCTGGCGTGAAGTGTCCCGCCGTTCTCTGGCGTGAAGTGTCCCGCCGTTCTCTGGCGTGAAGTGTCCCGCCGTTCTCTGGCGTGAAGTGTCCCGCCGTTCTCTGGCGTGAAGTGTCCCGCCGTTCTCTGGCGTGAAGTGTCCCGCCGTTCTCTGGCGTGAAGTGTCCCGCCGTTCTCTGGCGTGAAGTGTCCCGCCGTTCTCTGGCGTGAAGTGTCCCGCCGTTCTCTGGCGTGAAGTGTCCCGCCGTTCTCTGGCGTGAAGTGTCCCGCCGTTCTCTGGCGTGAAGTGTCCCGCCGTTCTCTGGCGTGAAGTGTCCCCCGTTCTCTGGCGTGAAGTGTCCCGCCGTTCTCTGGCGTGAAGTGTCCCGCCGTTCTCTGGCGTGAAGTGTCCCGCCGTTCTCTGGCGTGAGTGTCCCGCCGTTCTCTGGCGTGAGGTGTCCCGCCGTTCTCTGGCGTTGCGGTGTCCCGCCGTTCTCTGGCGTGAGGTGTCCCGCCGTTCTCTGGCGTGAGGTGTCCCGCCGTTCTCTGGCGTGAGTGTCCCGCCGTTCTCTGGCGTGAGGTGTCCCGCCGTTCTCTGGCGTGAGGTGTCCCGCCGTTCTCTGGCGTGAGGTGTCCCGCCGTTCTCTGGCGTGAGGTGTCCCGCCGTTCTCTGGCGTGAGGTGTCCCGCCGTTCTCTGGCGTGAGGTGTCCCGCCGTTCTCTGGCGTGAGTGTCCCGCCGTTCTCTGGCGTGAGGTGTCCCGCCGTTCTCTGGCGTGATGTGTCCCGCCGTTCTCTGGCGTGATGTGTCCCGCCGTTCTCTGGCGTGAAGTGTCCCGCCGTTCTCTGGCGTGAAGTGTCCCGCCGTTCTCTGGCGTGAAGTGTCCCGCCGTTCTCTGGCGTGAAGTGTCCCGCCGTTCTCTGGCGTGAAGTGTCCCGCCGTTCTCTGGCGTGAAGTGTCCCGCCGTTCTCTGGCGTGAAGTGTCCCGCCGTTCTCTGGCGTGAAGTGTCCCGCCGTTCTCTGGCGTGAAGTGTCCCGCCGTTCTCTGGCGTGAAGTGTCCCGCCGTTCTCTGGCGTGAAGTGTCCCGCCGTTCTCTGGCGTGAAGTGTCCCGCCGTTCTCTGGCGTGAAGTGTCCCGCCGTTTTCTGGCGTGAAGTGTCCCGCCGTTTTCTGGCGTGAAGTGTCCCGCCGTTTTCTGGCGTGAAGTGTCCCGCCGTTCTCTGGCGTGAAGTGTCCCGCCATTCTGTGGCTGCAACTTTTTTTACAATACGAAATAAAGGAACGTTTTCCATGGAGGGTGAGTGCCACCTTTTTTCTCTTTCTGGACATCTCATGAATATGCTGTTGTGCAGTACAAATACCGTAAATGTAAATAAAAGGGGATGCAAAGCTCACAGAAGAGTCAAAGCCCCTTCAAGCAGCTGATTAACAGGGATGCGGAAAACCGGACCTCCACCGATCTAATATGGATGGCCGATCCTAGTGATGGTCCACTATAGAACTATAAACTGTCGGCTCCGCTCTTACCGTTTCTTGCTCATTGTTCTCCTTCTAGGAGCTCTAATGTACACTTTGTATGTATCGTGTCTTTTACCTTAGCTCCGCTTTCACACTCCTCTTGTGGATTGATGGCTCATCTATTAGGACTGAACGAGCGTGAAAACCTTGCTGGTGTTTTTTTTTTATCCTTTGAGTGCTATTTTAGGTTTTGTACAAGTTTCCCAGGCATTGCCATGTCTCACTTTCCCTAAATAGCTTCCTGAGCTTATCTTACGTGTACTTTTGGTGAAATTCATCTTGCGGAGTTGAGTCTGCTGGTCACGTATCGCACGTTTCAGTAGAGGACCAACATTTTGTGAATAATATATTTTACAGTGCAGGACAGGGCAAAGCCCAGTAGACACAAAATTAATATATTTTAAACTCCAGCTTTTCCTTAGGTAAATGTACTTGGGTATTGCGGAATTCTGGAGCCTCTGTTCTCAGATCTCCGTGTTCTTCCATTGTTATGTTATTGATACTAGAATGAATGTATAAATGGACAACTGGGCGTTACTAGTTTGGGGATGTGTCCGTACATGGTCTCACACTGTTCAATCAGAGCTAGGTAGGGATACACCCATTTTACGAGTGGTAACGCCCTGTAGTCAATTTATTCTTCCATTTCTAGGAGGAATAACAAAAGAATGATATAATGAAGACTTCTGAGAAAAGATGCTCCAGAAATGCTAATTCTTCTGGAAGAAAAGTATTTAGTAAAACAGAAACCTCCACAGAGCTGGCAGATCACTTTTAAAGATGACCTATCTCCCGGGGAAAAATGTCCAGTTTTCATTCCTATTTTATTCCCACTGCTGCCCTATTTCATTTTTTATTTTTTTTAATCTGTCTTACTGTTCTAGATATGTGAGGCTTTAATTGTGCTAATTTTTGTTTTTTTTTATTAGGAGGTGGGGCTTAAAGGGTAATTATGCAGAGCAGCCTAAATATACGCCCCCAGAAAATCCCGTGAGCCACGTCCCCTTGGTTGAGACCATGGACATTAGCACTAAATAACAAGGCCCATATCTCTGAAACGGTATGGTAGGTTTAAATAAAAAAAAAAGTGGAATATTTTGAGGAGCAGCAGGGATAAAATATGAGCGTTTAGATCTGGTACAGCTCCTTTTATAAAAAAAATACCAGTTCTCTATATGCCTATTTATAAGGATTCCCACTGCTCTTAGGGGAAATGATGAATTGTGTAAAAAGCAGCTAAGAGGAAAAAAAAACGTACTGTAAAGTGATAAAATGTGTGCATAAATAGCAGATAAAGGATATTTCAGTGCTGATCTCGATTTTTATGAAAGATATTAATGGGCAATTTGCAGCGTACCAATAATGTCATTGTAGGTACAATTAGCCGATCATTGTCTGATCGGTGCAGCGAGTACGGGTAAGGCCTGAGTATGGGGGAACCAGAAGCGTGTCACTGAATGTTACCTTGGTGTGGAACGCTCCCGTAGATGTGTGTTATGTTAGCAGCCGTGATGTAGAGATTTCTCATGCCTTGACATTGTTATAGACCAGGAGCTGGAGACCTTTCTGGATTTGATTGACTTGCAGGTCATTAATTGGACAGATATTCTCTGCAGTAACTCGGCTCTGTCATGTATGATCGCTCACGTGGGAAGGTGGAGGCACAACGTGGTTTATGCTGTTTTACATTCAAACCGTTCCTTATGTTTCTAATTAGATCAGTCCCTTCCCCACTGGGTCATTATCTTCCAAAACTCCCTATATAATTAATCACATGACTGAGTTATGTAAATGATCAACAGGAATAATCCTAGTATTGAAGATGCTACATTTTATGATCCAAACATCCTTATGGGAGATGATTGCACCATTCTGGAAGAGAAAAAGCGTCATTGTCAACAAAAAGGGCCCTGTGCCTTGATGCTGTTTTTTTTTTCTCTATTATGATGTTGAAAATTATGCAAATTTCGAGGGAAAATGGATGAAAATCCGCTCTGCCAGAGGTGCAATATGTCGATAGGAGACCAAGAGTGTTCGGATGCGGTTTTTATTTGTCAACGCGTTTGGAAGCATTCATGCTTCTTCATCAGGACAAGCCACAATGAACTTGGGCTGGTGGAGAGAAAGGTCCTGTCTGCTCCTTGGTAAATACTGATTTGTCATACACAGGGGAATGGTAACACCCAGTTGTCAGTTTATTCATATATTTCCAGGAGGAACAAGGTAACCGCACAACACAGTCCTAAGAGTAAATGCTCCAGCATCTGTCTCATGGCGACTACAGATTTTACGAAGACAGACTTTTCGGGAGAGATTCATTGTATGGACACACATGGGGCATTCTAGCTATGTCGAATAACTTTGCAAATATATTTGGTATACATGTGAGAACTAGATAATTTTGGGAAGTAAAAATTACTGCTTCAATTATAGTATGAAAAACTAATAGATATCCTGACCCTGAGGATTTATTCACATTGAGCATTTTTCCATCAATTTTTTTTTTGGTAGCAAAAGAATGCCTCATTTTCTATCAGCAAAACTAATGAGAACTGTAGCATCTCATTCATACCTTTTTTTTCTTGCATTTTACTTTTTACCTATGGTGTAATTAAAAAAAAAAAAAGCAAAACTTCATTATTTTCCCTGAGAAGCAAAAAGAAAAGCCATAAAAAAAATTGCACAGAGTGCATTAACAATGCAAAATTGCTGATTTATTTTTTTTTTCACTTTGTGTGCAGTTTGTTTTTTTCCCAACAAAAGAAAACCGCAGCAAAACTTCTGTGTATGAATCTAACCACAGGCTCCACAGCATACGACTCTGAGCCAAACCTGCAGCTGTCGTGGTAGAGCGCTGGCCTTTTCGGGCCACATTCACACATCCATGTGACACATTCGGAGTATGGACTGCAGTGCACGGACTGACCGCGGGTTTCCTGACCCAAACTTGACAGCCTCATAAATGCCTATAAGGCCGTCTGGTTTGTGTCGGCGGTCCCGCGGCTGGACCGTGTATCGCAGATCGTGACACATCGATGTGTGAATGCGGCCTTACAATGTATTATTCTATATGTGAACATTTCACTCTGGTTACAGGCATTGGTGACCACTTGTGGCAGGAGACTTAAACTTGATACCAAACTTTCACATCTGTGTAGTCAGCGTTCTGTAAGAGGCGACAGCTGGTTTCCATTCCCAGAATAAAGCACGTTGGTTAGGTGAGCACCTCATAGATTGTGCATTCTTGTGCAGTCGCGACTCTCACCCGGACCAGATGCAGTTGCGGTACTCGCAGATAACTTTTATGAATGTAAAAATAATTTGTTGCCATTGAGCCAAGATATTATTTTGTATACATTGTCATGTAAATGTTTGGGCACCCTGATCAAAATTACTGGTATTGTGAACAGTTAAGCAAGTTGAAGATGAAATGACCTCTAAAAGGGTAAAGTTAAAGATGACACATTTCCTTTGTATTTTAGGCAAAGAAAAAAGTATATAAAATATATGTATATATACATACATACATACATTTTATTTTTTTTCCATCTTTTACATTTTCAAATTTACAAAAAGGAAAATGGGCCTATGTAAACGTTTGGACACCCTGCATGATTAGTACCTGGTAGCAAGTATCACAGCTTGTAAACGCTTTTTGTAGCCATACGAGTCTTTCGATTTTTGTTTGAGGGATTTTCATCCATTTTTGGAAAATTCTTCCAGTTCTGTGACATTCCTGGGTCGTCTTGCTCCTCTGCTATTTTGAAGTCTAGCCACAGATTTTCACTGATGTTCAGGTCAGGGGGACTGTGAGGGCCAGTGTAAAACCTTCAGCTTGCACCTTTTGAGGTAGTCTCTTGCGGATCCTGACTTGTGTTTAGGATCAGTATCCATTTGTAGAAGCCATCTTCTTTTCAACTTTTTTTTTTTACAGATTGTGTTATGTTTGTTTCAAGAATTTAACATTTCATTGAATCCACTATCTATCCACTTTAGTAAAGGAGTCAATAAAGGCAACATCTCAAACTTGAAGAAAATTTTATTTGAACCTAGAAAAGTTTGAAAACTGGTCGAATGGTACATTTAACATTAAAGTATTTATTAAAGGGGATTTCCTTTTTTGTAAAACCCCTGTCTCCTGGCTTCCATTTGTTTTACTAATCTTCCTCTGGTTCAGCACTGAGCCTCCACCGCTGCTTCCGGTTGTATTTTGACTCTCATGGATCCACGCCCTGTCTCCCACAGTTCAGCAGATCAGCAAGCGTTCTAGAGATCGAAGCACCTTCCGACTTGAAATATTCTATCAGCACTTAACCTTCAGGTAGTCGCCCCAAAATACTTACACTATATTAGTCGCACACCTCGCTGTGGCACGTGTAGTCGACGTGTTGCACTGATGAGGCAGGAGCGCCCGAGCTAGGAAGCTACCGAAACGGACGGTTGCCTACCTTCCATAATTGCGGAAATATTACGAAAACAAAATTGGGGTCCAATGAACCCCACGCAACTAATTAAAGGCTGAAGTCTTAGAGAATCCCGTTAATTTGATATTTTTAGGAACTGGTGCAGCCTGAATAACGCACTCATTACACTCAGTCTTTGATTTATACATACCTGGTGCTAACACTGATGGACTTCTATAAAATATGCATAAAATGCTCGCTGCAAAAAAAAAAAAAAATGAGAGACGCAATATAAACCCTCTGAAGACTGGGGTGCAATACTCTCATTGCATGCGATAACTATAGCTTGATTTTAGGCGAAAGTATATTGTAGAGAATTTGACGTGATTTTAGGGAAAAAGAATAAATATTAAAATAGTATCAACAATGGGGGAAAAAAAATAATCACGATTGTATATTCTCACGAGCTCAAAAAGTAAAAAAAAAAAAAGATACTTGACAGCAAAATGTATTGTGTGTGGCAGGTGGGCACCGATCGTGTAGGCATTGATGCTGTAGTGTGTTACAGCACCCTGGTGCCCGATGTCATCACTTTAGTAGGTTTTTCGCCCATCGATGCCATCTCTCCGTCCTCGGCTGGACATACCTTGTACATATTCATCATCCCCCTCCTGTCTTGTCCAGTAGGCAGTAGAGATGCGGGATGCCCGGGGCCACAGCTGTGCCTGGCACCGGATGATTAATGATCCTCCCTGTGGTATCTCGGCCTCATCTCATTACTTCTGGTGTCGGCCACGTGCACAGTGTTTCGCAGGAGGTGGCACATCAAGAAGCTCTGCTATTGAAGTATTATTTTTTATGAGCCTCTTGGACATTACTATCCCTGATCGGAGAAAGCACAAGCTGTATCATTACACCAGAGGTCTGGACACTTCTTGTTACTTACTTAGTATTTAATGATCCAACATGCGCTCGACCCCGACTATGCCAGGAAACTGTTCATCAAACGTAGCTATCCCTGTGCCTCCAGAAATCATCCGGAATATTAATCTTTAGCGTCTGTAAGCGCCAAGGAGTCAAAAATAGAATTTTTTTTTTTTTCTATTCTGCGCAGAGTCACTATGGAAAAAAAATCACCAGTTGCCACGTTGCTATCTCAGCTTTGCGTGGGCAAAATAGAGAACTAAACTCCCCATATATCAGCTTTCCGCTCCTAGGAGTTTACGGCTGTTGCACAATTACATTATAAAATAATCGTAGCATAATAAAAAAATAGAAAAAAATCTGCAGAAATGTTTCATAAAATTCCTAAACATTACACATATAAAGTCGATATACGGTACCTATGTTTAGTGGACCTGGTCTTACGATGGAGGAGAAGGTCCATAAAGAACTCTGGAGTAGTCAAAATTAGGGCCGATCAAGACGATCACAGTCTGAATGGTGTCATAAAAAACTCAGACCACCAGCTTTTCATATCAATACTCCGACCAGGTGGGCAGCTTCCATTAGAAGAACCGCCTTCTCAATGCTCAAGATCTTCTCCAGATAGATGGTGGGATTCCCTATAAAACCGAGTAGCTGAAACAGTGTAAAACTATTGACAGATTTTTTTTTTTATTATTCTAAAATGGAATTACCGTAGCTTCCTCAGAGAAGAGCATAGGATATCCAGCACATCAATATATTGCAATTTTGAAAAACGATACCATACACTCAGCGGCCTGCCTGATCCAGGGTTTCGCCCTTTTGGCTTGATCAAGGGTCATGAATTTACTGTCCCTCCTGAATTTTAGGAGGTTGGGATTAGATTAGATAATTTTCTTCATGGATTGTAATTCTACAATAATACATTGATCAGGAGATGATTTGTGCATCTGTTCCATCAAAAATGGGGAGCGGTCCCAGCACACGCATCATTACCTATGGATTTATTTAGTGAATATTTGCCTTTTCTGTAACCAATCTATTGCGAGCTGTCACTATGTTCACATACCAATGCAGGTTTCTCCAATAATCCACAGGAAATCAGCGACAAATTTACAAAACATGTGGGTGTCTTAGATTTTGATTAGATCTTTCCGTAGATTTCAATATATGTATTGTAAGAGGGTAAAATCCACTGTGAAAATCTGCAGCAGATTTGATAACCGTCAATTGTCGCCCCAGATATGTTTTCTTCAGTATGTGGATGGTTTTGGTCAAATCTTCCCCATAATCTCATTCTAACAATATTTGACATATTCGGCATGTGTGAACATCGCCTGACCTGTTACTTATCAGTATATGATAGTGAAGTGTAAGTCCTGTATAATGTTGGTATATTGCAGTGATTTATAGGCTCTGCACACGTTATGCATCAATACACTCATGAGGCCTCATATTGCCCTTGAAAAACGGCAAAATGTGACCTTTACCGTTAATTTGAAGACATTTTATTACTGCACCAAACCTTCTGTGTGTGGATTCTCCCTAAAAGTGAAGTAGTAGCGTTTACCTGTGAGCATTGTGGATCCAGTGCTCAGTACTTGAATATTATAGGAATACTTTGTGTATGACAATAAATGATTTATACTAAACCCTCTCCCCTTACTGTATTCTTAGCTGTTTTATTATTCATGGGATCCCATTATTATAAACTGTCCCGATTTCACGTTCTGCCCGTGTCATAGGGTCAGCCATCGCGTTCCTGGAAATGATATTTAGGAGGCGAGTGTATTTTCTTCAAGGTGACACAAGATATAATCATTATGTCAGCGCTATCTCAAAACTTTTTGCTTGTTTTTGACCTATTTTGTGCTTTTACGTTTCGGATATTACACCCTCCCCTGACCATCACTGGTGGTCTGTTAGTGTATACAGGGACCCTAATAATGAGCAGACCTTTCACCTTGTGTCCCGGTATGCGGTGTACGTGTGGCTACAACAGACCCTGGACTCATAGATGGGACAACACGCTGTCTAACTCACTGACACAGCTGTCATCTCTGCTCCCCCTCCGCTCCTCGCTGTTATGCTAGCAGATTGGGGTCCTGACCTCTTCCTCCGCTCCTATAAAGTCATGTTTAGACTAAGTGCTTACACTGCCAGTCTTCCGATAGATATTACCGAGGGGACTGTCGTAGTAATGTATGGAGGGGGCCGGGATGTGCTTGGAGTGGAGCTACATGGGTGGTTTGCGAGATTCTTCAGACTTCATATGGAAACGCATGGCGGTTTTAATCTGATCAGTGTTGTGTGCTGTATAAGACGTGGGTGTTCAGGATTATTAATGTGGAAACTAGACTGACTCATAACTGGTTCCACAACTTCCTTGTTCCGCTACAATCGGAGCTGCTTTTTCAGGTGTCTTGTACATGGCCGTATTGTGTACCAGTATTTTTGGTCAGTATTTCATCAGTATTTGCAAGAACGAAAATAGAAGTGTCTCCAAATCACAGAATAGGTGCACATCTTTGTATTCTGCTTTCCTTCTCTGGCTTATAAATACTGAAAGACTATAAAGCTGACGATAAACATTAGATACGTAGCTGTCATTCGGCTCAGGGCTGTGGAGTCAGTGTTCATTTTGGTGGAGTCGGTATTAAATGGACCATCTCCGACTCATAAAATATATGATACATTGGGTCCAGTAGTACAATGCAGGATGTGCTGAATATTCTTTCATAATAATTTAGGTAAGTTATGAAATGTCCTATAAATGTCCGTTCTGTTCCTGATCTCGGTTTCAGTTGAGATGAATCTGTGCTGCACTTTATGTACATTCAGTAGTGAGGTAGGGCTGTGGAGTCGGGGTCAGGGAAATTGAGGAGTCTGAGTCGAGGTTTTGGCTTACCGACCCACAGCCCTGATTCGGCTGACGGCCATCTTCCCCGACTCCTCCATGTAGAGGAACACTCTGCTAGGCCAAGCACTCCTGTGATGCTCTATGAGAAAGCCACTGCCACAATCATCTGACATTGGCTTACCTCCTGGAGAACCAGGGGATCCACCGATCCTTATGTCCCGATATAATCTGTCATGGGAGAGTTGGGAGGCCCCTATACACATTACATGGTTGGGTTCAGACGAGTTTGATCTAATGTGTGTGGAGGCCTTGAGACCTCAAGTAGTGAGTGCATTTCCCTCTCCTTTTGGCATTTCTCTTTATCACATTAGGGAAGGCAGATTATTTTGCCTTTCCGGTGGCGACGCTGGAATGTTAATGCTTTGCAGGGTTTGTGGGGCGAGATGCATACCATCCCTGTTTTCTTGCTTTGCTCCGCTGTCATCTTAATGTTTTTAACAAAGCAGCCGCCACGCTAGCCACGCTCCGGCCTCATTTCTTGGAGAAAGAGCAGCCTATGTGTGTATGACACTGAACAAATAAATGCAGCTCTTGCCCGGTTTGTGAGACTGTGAGGTTTCCCAATCTGTTGGGGAGGGAGATGAAATAATATTTGCTAATCAGTTCTTCAATCAAGTTTTTTTCATACATCTTTTAGGGTCTTTCTACATTATCATGTTACATGGTCTGTGATGGCCATGATTGATCTCGTCCAAGATTTATTTAATAAATCAGAAGCATGACACAACAGACTTTGCAAGTGCAGCACTAAAGCAATTTTATTGATTTTTACTCACTCACTTTCAGGCTGTGTGCACACGTTCAGGATTTTCCGCGGCAAAAACGCTTAAATAACGCATGCAGTAAGCATCCTATTATTCGAATGCATTCTGCAATTTTTGTGCACATGGTGCGTTTTTTTTCCGCACAGAAAACGCATTGCGGTAAAAAACGCAGCATGTTCATTAATTACGCTGTAAATTTGCGTATTTCCCACTATATTATTGACCTAGAATGTTCAGGAATAAATCGCTGTAAAAATGCGCAAAAAAACGCGATAAAAATGCATCCGGATTTCCTGGGAAGAAGTCCAGTTTTTCTCAGGAAATTTCTGCAAAGATTCCTGAACGTGTGCACATAGCCTTATAGTACCATTAGTGATGAGCGAACGTCCTCTGATAAGGTGTTATCTGAGCATGCTCATGTGCGAACAGTGTGACTTCTGTGTGCTAGAATAATATGTTTGAGTCCCCGCGGCTGCATGTCTCGCAGCTGGTCGACAGCCCAAAACATGCAGGGATTGACTGTTTGTTAGTGACACCCTGGGAATTACTTTAATTTCTGAAGAGCAGAGGTGCGATAATCTGATCAGAATTATATATCGGCAGTACTTTAAAAAAAATATCCTCTGCACCAATAATTAGCGCTTCAGAAAAAGTCAAGATGACCGCACAATGAGCACCACTATCCCCATAGTTTGAAAGTTACTGAATACAGAGGAGTCAGATGGCTGAAGGCCTTATGGAATGGCCTTGTGGGCCACATGTAGCCTCCTGGTCACAGGTTATTATACACCGCTGCTGAAGAGGGTCAATATCTCAGTCACTAGAACTTACTGTGTGATGAAACTGCATACTGTACCACTGAAAGTTTTCTACAGGGGGAAACCAGTATCTGATGTCACAGATAATGATGATGACTGCACAGCTCCGGGCACACAATTATAATATAAGTGATGACCGTTCAGACTCCTGACTGTACACTTATAAAATACACAATATATTATCAATACTGATCCTGCCAAAGGAATGTTGTTATAATGTCCACATCAAAGGAGCTGTCCTAGATTAGATAATCATGGCTGCTTTCACCTGTAGAAATTCGTGGTACTGATTTTTTTTTTTTAAATATAGAAAGCAACCATGATTTTCTAATACTGGATAACCCCAGAAAAGGATATAAGGATATAACTAAAATACCTCATTTGACATTTTAAGCAATGTTATGTTTTTCTTTTATAACGCATCCAAGAAATATCGGTACAGTTTTTTGTGTAGATTATTTAAAACGATTTCAGTCTCTGCAAAGCATAAAAAATGAACACTGAAGGCTTCTTTTCCTTTTTCTTAACTATTTGCCTGTACATTTCATATTAATAACTCATTTTTGTTTGGTGCTGGGATGTTGGGTGTTATGTTCGTCACAGATCCCAAGAGTCCACATGTTTTTATGTTGCATACTTTCTGGAGATTTGTGCCTCTGACTTGTTCCTGCCAAAGTCTCTCTGGCCTCTTTCGCTGCCATTTCTGATTTTGACCCATCTGGGACAGGGGTCTGCAATTGAAAGCAGATGTTTCTTACGGGCATTTCTTCTGCTGGGTTTTTTTTTTTTTTTTTTTTTTTTTTTAAATGTGGATTTCATTTTTTGATCACATAGTTTTGTGCTTCAGCCTTTAACCAGATTGTGCGGGATTTTATTTTTTATTGCATGATTCTATCAGATGATGAAGCAAAGCATCAGTAACAGTGCAGTGCCCCCTCCCCAGTATCAGTGCCAGTCTTGTGTGTAAAGCGGGACCATTTTCTTTCTATTTTAATCAGAATGGGAACAGATCCCAGCAGAGGTAATAAGTGAGGCGTTCACAGGCTTTTTCTCTCGGGAATGTTTTCCCTTTTGCTTCTGCTGAGATCTATTCCTCTTTTTGAAAGAAATAAAAACTGAATGGAAATGTAACCTGCATTACACCTACGGAACAAAGCCTTATTCATTATCAGCCACCTATAAACCAGTGAAATCTTTGAAGATCTGTGCACGGAGCACGTTCACACGCATCAGTCCTAGCCCCCGGGGGTGCTCATAATCTCACAGTATAAGGGCTGGAATCAATGCTATTTTTTGCAGAAAAAAAATAATTGCAGTGTACACTGGAGGTTTACATCATGAGAATTTCCTGATGCTAATGAAGAATGTGACTGTGTAGGTATACAGTGATATAAACTGCCTGTGGGTCCCAATAAATTGCCTGTGGGTCCCAACGTTAAAAGGGTACTGCCATCTCCAAGATCCTATCCCAATATGTAGTGGGTGGAATAAGAATAATATTACAAATACCTCTAGTTATAGATTTAGTATAGTTCTTCTGATTCACTATATCATTTACCCCATGTTCAGAGCATTGTAGTAGCATAGATATCCATGGTTACGACCATGAAAAGCTAACTGTCACTATGAGTGGCTGTAACCATGGATACATCAGCTACTGCAATGCCCTGCACATGGGGAAAGCGACACAGCCAATCAGAAGAACTATACTACATTTCTAATTGGAGGTATTTCCTAATATTATTATTATTACACATACTACATATTGGGATCGGATCTTAGAGATGGGAATACCCTTTAATTGTATATGAGACTTACTTTCTGCTTCAAATCCTCTACACAATGGTATTTTTATGATTACATGATTGAATGATTAAAGGGGTAATCCATTTGAAATAAAATGTCTTGGTCCATTCTTAGATTATTTCTATTTAACACACTAATTTAAGTCTCTCTCCAATAATGCGCTAATGCCCTGGTTTTACTCCTGGTCCTAAGTCGGGTGGCTTCACTTCCGACCCTGTGCTTGGCACAGTAGAGAGAGTCGTGTGCCGACATGCAGGTCCTACCGTGTGCAACTGGAGAAAGTGAAGATAAACCTGTGCTGACAGTAGGAAAAGATGCAGTGGAAAAACCGTGAAGGTATCAATGCCTGTCTGATTGCTCATTTCATTAGCTGTCTATACATGAGCAATGACTGAGAAGGTGCCTGGCTGAGCTACCGAAATACGCAGTGAGTAGCACACACGTGACTCTGATGACACCTTCACACCGCAAATTCTCTCCTATGCTGAACACTGGGCCAGAAATGGAGCCGCTGAGACCAAGGGCGAGACGGAGACATCAGTGGAGCTTTGGAAACCATTGTCCATTAGTAAGTTATATAGAATTTTCACCAAGAACGCATCAAAACTTCAATAAACTGGATGATCCCAAGACCCCTTTAATCATGTGCAGCGGGTTTGGAGCTCTGTCTGAAAAATCGAGTCCTGGCCAGTGTGCTGATGTACCTACCCCCCATAACATAAAAAGAAAAAGTGGGTATTGTAAATTCTTATTTTTCTAATCTCCTATATACTTCATCCTCAGAGGCTCTGCATAGGGCCCTTTACCTCTCAGGCACCTCGGCGCAGACATGGCATCATTGGTACAACGTGGCGGTCCCTTTACATTTCTTTAAGGAGCAGGGAATAGCTTCATTTGACCGTTTCCTTCATTTCCTTCAATCTTCTATTCTCCGCTAGCTAAGCAGATTCCCTGAACAAATGAGATTTCTCTCTTCCTTTATTTACGCTGGATTGAGCCGCCTGGCAGTTCACTCTTTGTCAGGGCTTCAGAAGGAAAATGTATGGAGCAGAAGAACCGTGGAGGTTTTGTGTGGCCAATGCCGCTGTTATCAGTTACAGTCAGAAGCCGGCATCACGAATGGCAGAAAATCCACGTCCATGAAAGGTGGCGGCTAAAGCGGCATCTGCATGTGTACAAAAAAACACGTCCCACTACACCAGAGCAAGGACGCTCCATCAGTCCCTGGCTCCTCTGCTTGGTTATAGACTGTAGCCAATACAACTATTTCCATATCTATGAAGGTTTGTTGTATGGTGTAGAATAACACTGCCACGCTAAAAACCTATTTCTAGTTGTACTCAGTAGTCAACTGGCCCGGACAGTCTGTCTGATGTCTACGGGGTCCACCATAAAGGGGATATTCTCTCCCAAATAACTGCAGATTAGTCACGTCAGATTTGCATACAGGATCCTCATCTTTTGTTTTCCAAAGTTTTTATTAACATTTTGTATATTTTAACAGTCAACAAATTAACTTTATCAAAGCATATTGACATTTTCGCCTTACATCTGTTCTCCAAGATGATTTGTGAAGAGGGGAAATGGGAAGGGTCTTTGGGAAAAGGGGTAATAGAAGGGTAAAGGGAATGGGTTGAGGGTAGAGAACTCAGAATAAATAACTTTACATATTCTAGGCAACACATATTAAACAAGTGAAGAAAAAAAAATTGAATAAAGTATCCTGAGGCACCTGAAACCAGTAAAAAGGATTAGGGTTATGTTTAGGGTTTGGGAAATATTGAATTCCAGTGGTTCCATTTCTTCTCATATCTATTAATGCAGCCGTTGATCCTTGCGAATTTGAGGTCCAAAGAGTTATGGATGTCAAGTCTGTCGACAACGTCAGCAATTTGTGGGGTATCTGGTTGTTTCCAGTGGAAGGCTATCAGGTTTTTGACTATTAGTAGGATATGTACCAAAACGTATCTCTTGGAAGGATGAATGTCTTCTAGTCCCAAAGATAGCAAGGCTGTTTGTGGAGTCAGAGGGTAGTCTTTTTTAAGGAAATTATTGATAAGTAGGGAAACCTGATTCCATAATAGTGCAATCTTTGGGCAAGTCCAGAAAATGTGGAGCAAGTCTCCTCTGGAACCACATCCCCTCCAACATAGGTGTGAGTGGTCGCTGTTGATGCGTGCTAATCTTACTGGGGTGAAGTACCATCTAGTTAGCATCTTATAAAAGGATTCATGAAGGGGTAGGGATATGTTAGAGGAGTATGTGTATTTTATAGCATCTTCCCACTGCTCTGGACTTGTTGAGATCTGTAGATCCGTTTCCCACCTGGACATATAGATATTTTTTTGGAACTTATTGTCCTTGTTAAAAAGAGTGTATAAGTATTTGGTGCTCCAGAAGTCCCTATGCCCTATATTACTGAGTAATAAGTGTACAGCTTCTGCCTTTGTAGGCACTTTATGGATGAAGTTTTGAACGTGTTCTTTCAGAATATAATAGTGCATAAAGTCCGATGGATGAATATTAAATTTTAGTTTAATGTCGCTAAAACTAACAAAGTTGTTATTCACATAAATATCACCGATTTTTTTTATGCCTATTTGGATCCATCGCTCTGGGATTTGGAATTTATAGATGGTTGCAATCAGGGAGAGTGGGAAGTTATTTAAGTTAGCTAGTTTATTATGTTTCTTAGGTGGTCTAGCAATTTTGTCCCATGCTTGGGTTGCGGCTAAGAAGATAGGATGAAGCAATTTATAACGATTTAGTTGGAAAATATGATTAAGTAAGCATTCTTTCAATGGGCGGTAATTGACATGAAATTTTTCTAGTTCAATCCAAGCTGGAAGCGTGTTCTCCTTTACCCAATATATGCTTTGTTTTATTAGATTTGACCAAAAGTATGCCTGAATGTTTGGTAATCCAAGTCCCCCATTGGATTTGCTCTTAAAGAGAACATCCCTGGCCACCCTTGCTTTTTTCCCGTTCCAAACGAAAGAGAACACAGAGGATTGAAATTTGTTTAAATAAGAGGTCGGGAAGTTTAAAGGTAGTGCTCTAAAGACGTAAAGGATTTTAGGGAGTACAATTGATTTGACTGCTAGTATTTTGCCTGTCCATGTGAGACCAATTTTGCTCCAGGATTGGAAATCTTTTGAAATAGTGTCTAAGATGGCATCGCAATTTGCTTTTATAGTAGAGTGTGATTTTTTAGTGAAAAGAATTCCAAGGTAAGAAATCCCTTCATCCTCCCAGGTGAAGTCTGTTAATCTTTTCAAAATTTTGTTAATACGGTCGCTTACGTTGAGTTGTAGCAGTTTTGATTTCTTTCTGTTTATTTTAAAAAAAGAAATTGAAGAGAACAAATCTATTATTTTTAGAAGAGAAGCGGTGGAATTAATGGGGTCTGTTAGGGTTAGTATCATATCATCGGCAAACAAACTTATCTTGTATTGTCTTGTGGGTGTATCGATACCTGAGATTGATGTATCTTCTCGTATCATTTCTGCCAGAGGCTCGATGGCGAGGGCAAAGAGAAGTGGTGATAAGGGGCATCCCTGTCTGGTCCCGTTGCTAATGGGGAAGGATTTAGAAAGATTATTATTGATGTAGATCCTAGCACTAGGGGAGGAGTAGAGTGCAAACACCGATGACAGACAATCTTTGTTAAAGCCAAAATGGAATAAAACTGATTTTAGATATTCCCAGTTGATTCTGTCGAAGGCTTTTTCAGCGTCTAAAGATAAGATAATTGCTGGGCATTTGGTGGTGTTAATCCTGTTAATAATATTTAGCAGTCTCCTGGTGCCATCTGATGTTTGCCTCCCCTCTATGAATCCCAACTGATCTCTATTTATTAGTTTAGGAAGGATTTTTTTCAGTCTGTTTGCTAGGATCTTGGAGTAGATTTTTAGATCAGAATTAATAAGTGATATGGGCCTATAATTTTGAACTTCTTCTGGATCACTTTGGGGTTTGGGAATCATTATAATAATAGCCTCCAACATTTCTTTGGGAAAGTGTCCGCTAAGGGAAGCCTGATTGAAAATCTGTTCTAAGTGTGGGGCTAAAATTTCTACATAAGTTTTATAATACTCGTTAACAAATCCGTCGGGACCTGGAGATTTTTGTGACTTAAGACTATGTATAGTTTCAGATATTTCAGAAGAGGTAATGTGTGATGTTAAAGAACTCAGATCTAATGGACTTATTTTTGGAAGTTGTAGGTCTTTGAAAAAGTTTTGAATATTTTTGGTATCTAGTAGGGGAGACGATGGATCAAGATTGAGATTGTATAAGTTATAATAGTAGTCTGCAAACGTGTCTGCTATGTCTTTGGGATGTTGTTTGGTGATACCAGGATCCTCATCTTTTAACCATATACAGTGGAGAAAATAAGTATTTGATACTCAGTAGATTTTGACGTTTTCCCACCTACAAAGAATAGAGGTTTGTCATTTTTATCATAGATACACTTCAGCTATGAGAGACAGAATCTTAAAAAGAAAAAAAAAATCCCAAAAATCACATTGTATGATTTTTGTATAATTAATTTGCATTTTTACTGCATGAAATAAGTATTTGATACAATAGAAAAACAGAACTTAATATTTGGTACAGAAACCTTTGTTTCCAATTACGCAGGTCAGACGTTTCCTGTAGTTCTTGACCAAGTTTACACACACTGCAGTAGTCCACTCCTCCACTCTGATTCTTCAGATCTTTCAGGTTTCAGGGCTGTCGTTGGACAACATTGAGTTTCAGCTCCCTCCAAAGATTTTCTATTGGGTTCAGGTCTGGAGTCTGGCTAGGCCGCTCCAGGACCTAGAAATTCTTCTTATGGAGCCGCTTCTTAGTTGCCCTGGCTGTGTTTCAGTTCATTGTCATGCTGGAAGACACAGCCATGACCTGTCTTCAATTCTCTTACTGAGGGAGTGAGGCTGTTGGCCAAAATCTTGTGATACATAACCCCATCCATCCTCCTTTCAATACAGTGCAGTTGTCCTGTCCCCTTTGTAAAAAAAAAAAAAAACCCCAAAGTATGATCTTTCCCCCACCATGCTTCACAGTTGGGATGGTGTTCTTGGGGTTGTACTCATCCTTCTTCCTCCAAACTCGGTGAGTGGAGCTGATAACAAAAAGTTCTATTTTGGTGTCATCTGACCACATGACTTTCTCCCATGCCTCCTTTGAAGTTCACGAATGACCATCTGGAGCATCCAAACGGGCCTAGACATTTGCTGGTGTGAGCAGGGGGGACCTTGCATACCCTGCAGGATTTTAATTCATGACGGCGTAGTGTGTTACTAACAGTAATGTTTGAGACTGTGGTCCCAGCTCTCTTCAGGTTATTGATTAGGTTCTAGAGTGTAGTTCAGGGCTGATTCCTGACCTTTCTCAGACTCATCCTTACCTCACAAAGCGAGATCCTGCATGGATCCCCAGACGAGGAAGATTGACAGTCATCTTGTGTTTCTTCCATTTTCTGATAGTGCCAACAGTTGTCTTCTCACCAACCTGCTTACCTATTGTCCTGTAGCCCATCCCAGCCTTGTGCAGGTCTACAATTTTGACCCTGGTGTTCTTAGACAGCTGTTTGGTCTTGGCCATGGTGGAGAGGTTAGAGTGTGATTGAGCGTGTGGATCAGTGTCTTTTATACAGGTAGCGAGTTCAAACAGCTGCAATTAATACAGGTAAAGAGTGCAGGATAGGAGGGCTTTTTAAAGAAAAACTAACAGATGTTTGAGAGCCAGAATTCTTGCTGGTTGGTAGGTGATCAAATACTTATTTAATGCAATAAAATGCAATATAATCATGTAAAAATCATACAATGTCATTTTCTGTTTTTTATTTTTAGATTTTGTCTCTCACAGGTGAAGAGCAGTGTATCAAATACTTATTTTCCCCACTGTATATGAGGGGTGGGAGTCATGGCTGGATCCACACACACACAGCGATTTACAGTATTGCTAACATTTTTAGGTCAAACCCAGCATATGTACGGGTTACAGCTATTATTCTGGCTTTTTTTTTCTCCAAAAAGTTAGAAACCTCACTCATTTTATTTTTTTTTAAAGCACCACTCCAGTATTTTAATTTTGATTTTGTTTTTATTGCAGCACTGGATTGGTGCAACTAATGTAAGTTCCCTACCCCTGGTCAATACTGGTGCAAGCCTCCGCCTTCATCATGTATTGTTGCCGCTTCGGTCGTTTTCTGCAGGTTGTGACCTGCCGGATCGCTGAGTGTTTGCTAGATCAGGGTTCCCCAACTCCAGTCCTCAAGGCCCACCAACAGGTCATGTTTTCAGGTCATGCACACGTGATGCAATTATCACAGGGGCAATACTAAGGAAATCCTGAAAACATGACCTGTTGGTGGGCCTTGAGGACTGGAGTTGGGGAACCCTGTGCTAGATGATCCAGAAGGCACAACTCAATGTAAGTCTGAGAGCCAGATCGGGCCTCTTATAGACTTACATTGATAGATTGACTGGAAGTCATAAGTAACGGTTAATCAGAAGTTGCGATCGCAAGATGGCGGCGTATAGCCGGAGCGGCTCTGGAAAGAGCTGAGGATGGCAGCTGGTGATTATAATACTAGGGTCAGGGAACTTAAATTAGTGGCACCACTTTGGCGCGGAAATTTAAAAAAAAAATGCTGGAGTGGTGTCACGACGTATAACAGATATATTCTATGATAGTAACATATATCTAATGAGACAACACTCTATATTTCATATTATAGAAAATATCAACATGTATACGTAGAATCTGCCAGCAATGTCTTATTTGACATAATATCCAATGTATTGTGGGTCTATACTGTGCACGTGAAACGCTGTCTCAGGATAGAGGTGGACCGGGGTCTATGCTGACCCTGAACTGGGGTCCTGACTAGTCCCTCTACCTGGAGGTACTGTTAATGGTACAGAGGTCCAGGCCGCCAGCGTAACCCTGTCTCCTGTAGATCCCTGACCACTGTAATCTAGTCCTGAGAAGGACCCTGATTACCACCACAGGGAATGGGCAGGCAACAGCTTACACACAGTCAAATACAAACGAGACAGACAGGGGGTAAAGAAAACACTGCCTTGCATACAAAACTTCCACTACAGAGGAAAACAAAAGGTTAAGAAGATAAACAATAAGCGAGGAGAGGAAAAACCACAACAGGCACTCTTAGCTTAAGTCTTCTCAGAAACGATCCGCTCTGCTGGTCTGAATGAATGCTTTCACCGGCAACTTCCCCAGCAGACCAGCAGGTATATGAAGGAAGCTAATTAACAAAACATCAATCGCAGCTGGGCGAGGCTGGTCTGTCCAGCATCGAGAGAGAAAAAATTAACTCCCTCCGTGCTGAAAAACACCCAGCACCAGAAACTCAGCTGTGCGAAGTCAGGGTGTGCAATCGCGACGATCTCCGCCGCGACACACCCGTGACAGTACCCCCCCTTCTACGAGGGGCCTCTGGACCCTCAGGGCCTGGTCTATCTGGGTGAGTAGTGTGGAAGGCCCGAACCAATCGGTCTGCGTTAATATCCGACGCAGAAACCCACATCCTCTCCTCAGGACCATACCCCCTCCAATGAACAAGGTACTGAAGGGACCGGCGATTCAGACGTGAGTCAATGATCTTCGATACCTGAAACTCCAAATTACCATTGACCACCACTGGAGGAGGAGGTAGAGGTGACGGTATAACTGGTGCCACGTACCTCTTAAGCAACGATTTGTGGAACACATTGTGGATTTTAAACGTAGGAGGGAGGTCAAGACGGAAAGCCACCGGATTAATTATTGAACTGATCCTGTATGGCCCGATGAACCTGGGACCCAGTTTCCAGGAGGGAACCTTAAGTTTTATATTCTTGGTAGACAACCATACCAGATCGTTCACACTTAGGTCCAGACCAGACACTCTCCTCCTATCAGCCATACGTTTGTATCGGTTCCCCATAGTGCTCAGATTACTAAGCACTCCTCTCCACACTGAAGCAAGTGACGACGAAAATCGTTCCTCCTCAGGAACCCCAGAAGAGCCCCCCCCCATTGAAAGTACAAAACTGGGGGTGAAAACCATATGCCCCAAAAAACGGGGACTTACCAGTGGACTCGCTCCGCCTATTGTTAAGAGCGAACTCTGCCAGAGGCAAGAAAGAAGACCAGTCCTCTTGGTTCTCTGAGACAAAACACTGGAGATATGTCTCTAAGCTCTGATTCAGACGCTCTGTCTGACCATTAGTCTGCGGATGAAAAGCCGAAGAAAATGACAACTGCATCCCCCGACGAGAACAAAATGCCCTCCAGAATTTGGACACAAACTGAGACCCCCGATCCGACACCACATCGGAAGGCAACCCGTGAAGTCTCACAATCTCCCCAATGAACACCTGCGCCAGAGTTTTAGCATTAGGAAGAGCAGAAGAGCAATAAATGTGCCATTTTGCTGAACCTGTCAACTACAACTAGTATGACAGTTTTACCTGAAGACGGAGGGAGGTCCGTAATGAAGTCCATAGACAGATGGGTCCATGGACGCTCCGGGATTTTCAACGGTAAAAGGGCCCCAGACGGACGGGTATGTGGGGTCTTAGAGCGCGCACATACCCCACAGGACGCGACAAAAGTTACCACCTCTTTATTTAAGTTAGGCCACCAAAACCGGTGAGAAACAAGATCCACAGTTGCTTTACTCCCTGGGTGTCCTGCCAAAGCAGAATTATGATGTGCCTCGATAACCTTTTGTCTTAACTGATCTGGAACAAACAGTCTCCCTGGAGGTCCTACAGGGGCGTCCCCTGAGCCTCCAATATCTCCTCCTCAAGCTCAGAGCATACAGCCGACACCACAACTCCCTCCTGAAGAATAGGAACCGGGTCATCCGTCTTCCCGGCCCCCGGGAAACTACGAGACAAGGCATCAGCCTTTACATTTTTTGACCCAGGACGATATGTGACGACAAAATTAAACCTGGTAAAGAACAACGACCATCTAGCTTGTCTGGAATTCAGACGTTTTGCAGACTCTAAATACAGCAGGTTCTTGTGATCAGTAATGACGGTGACCGGGTGGACTGCCCCTCCAAAAAGTGACGCCACTCTTCAAAAGCCAACTTAATGGCCAAGAGTTCCCTATTGCCGACATCATAATTCCTCTCGGCGGACGACAATTTTTTAGAGAAGAAAGCGCACGGATGCCATTTACCAGGGGACGGACCTTGAGATAATACCGCACCCACTCCTACGTCAGATGCGTCTACCTCCACAATGAACGGTTGTGATGCATCAGGTTGGATGAGTATGGGTGCTGAAGCAAAACATCTTTTCAAGGAGGAAAATGCTTGACAAGCTTTGTCAGACCACCTAGAAAAATCCGTCCCTTTTTTTGTCATGTCAGTGAGAGGTTTGACAACGGATGAGAAATTACGAATAAATTTCCGGTAGTAGTTAGCAAACCCCAGGAAACGCTGCAGTGCCTTAAGATCCTCTGGCCGATCCCATTCAAGCACTGCCTTCACTTTCCCAGGGTCCAATACGGAAACCAGAAGCTGACACCAGGAATCCTAAAAACTGAAGTTCCTGTACGGCGAATACACACTTCTCCCATTTGGCGTACAGTTTATTGTCTCGCAAGATCTGCAACACCTGTCTCACATGCTCCTGATGAGACACAAGATCCGGCGAGTAAATTAAGATGTCATCTAGATAAATGACAACAAACTGTCCCACTAGGTGGCGAAAGATGTCATTAACAAAATGTTGAAACACCGCCGGGGCAGTAGTCAGACCGAAAGGCATGACAAGGTTCTCATAATGTCCCTCCGGAGTGTTAAACGCCGTCTTCCACTCATCCCCCTCCTTTATCCTAATCAGATTATACCGCCCCCCTGAGATCCAACTTAGAGAACCATTTGGCGCCCACAATCTGATTGAAGAGATCAGGAATAAGTGGGAGCGGATACGGATCTCGGACCGTAATCCGATTCAGCTCACGGAAATCCAAGCAAGGGCGTAGGCCTCCATCTTTTTTCTTCACAAAGAAGAACCCCGCGGCCACTGGGGAAGATGAAGGTCTAATATGCCCCTTGGCTAGACTTTCCGAAATATAATCCTTCATAGCTTGCCTCTCAGGACCAGAAAGGTTATATAACCTAGATTTAGGTAACTTAGCATCAGGAAGCAATTTTATAGCACAGTCATACGCACGATGAGGAGGTAATTCTTGACACCCATCTTCTGAAAACACATCCTCAAAGTCCTCAAGAAAAGGAGGTAAGGTTCTAGGCACGACCGCACCGATGACCGTGTTCATGCAGTTACTATGGCAAAATTCACCCCACTGGCTTATCTCTCTGGATTGCCAATTAATAACTGGGTTATGTTTAGTTAACCAAGGAAGTCCCAACACAATAGGAGTGGGAAGGCCCTCCAACACATAACAAGACAATAGTTCTTTATGTATTGCCCCCACTCGAAGGTCTATGTTATGCACGGCTTGCACAAAGCTACCTTGACCGAGAGGCCTGGCGTCAATAGAGAATATAGGGATAGGTTTGGCCAATACACTCAGTTGCATACCTTGCACCTGGGCAAACCGAGCGTCCACCAGATTAGCCGCGGCCCCACTATCCAGAAGAACAGAAATCCTCTCAGTTCCTGTACCTACCACCACCTCCGCTGGTACGAGAAACTGAGACGGACTTGGGGACGAAATACATACTCCCAGATTGTCGTCCACCACACAACCTGGGATCAACAGTTTTCCGGCGACTCTTTGCTCAGCAAAGTACGGGATGGACACCCCCCAACAAAATGTCCCTTTCTCCCGCAGAAGTAACACTTTCCTGTCTTGCGGCGCACCGCCGATCCCCTCCCTCGAAACGATGTCCCTCCTAACTGCATAGGCTCCTCATAACAAACCAGGGGAACCTCAATATGAGGGACTATAGTAGAAGGTGGAGTCATCACAGGGGGCGGAGTTACCTCGCACCTCTCTCGAAGCCGTCTATCAATGCGAATCGCAAGGGCCATAGCGGCCTCCAGTGACGGGGGAGAATCATACTGAGCCAACACATCTTTTAATTTGTCAGATAATCCTTGACAAAACTGACTCCTAAGAGCTGGGTCATTCCACTGAGTATCTGTGGCCCATCTACGGAACTCAGAAGAAAATTCCTCCGCTGGACGATCTCCCTGCTGTATCTTACGTAACTTCATTTCAGCAAGGGAGACCCGATCCGGGTCATCATATACCAGACCCAGGGCTGTAAAAAATCGATCTACTGACTGGAGAGCCGGGGAGTCTGGAGGAAGAGAGAACGCTCAGGATTGAGGGTCCCCTTGTAAGAGCGAGATGACAATTCCCACCCTCTGGTCTTCACTCCCCGAAGACCGAGGCCGTAGCCGAAAATATAATTTACAAGCCTCCCGGAAGGTAAAAAATTTGTCCCGCCCACCAGTGAATCTGTCCAGGAGAGCCACTTTAGGTTCAGATCTGGTTTGCTCCCGGGGGTACAAAACCTTGGACTTAACGTCCGTCAGCTCCATGGACAAACTCTGCAACTGCTGAGCTAACTGGACTACTGGATCCATGGTAGCTGGGGAGAATCTTTTAGAAGGGGCCGGTGAAAATGTCACGACGTATAACAGATATATTCTATGATAGTAACATATCTAATGAGACAACACTCTATATTTCATATTATAGAAAATATCAACATGTATACGTAGAATCTGCCAGCAATGTCTTACCTGACATAATATCCAATGTATTGTGGGTCTATACTGTGCACGTGAAACGCTGTCTCAGGATAGAGGTGGACCGGGGTCTATGCTGACCCTGAACTGGGGTCCTGACTAGTCCCTCTACCTGGAGGTACTGTTAATGGTACAGAGGTCCAGGCCGCCAGCGTAACCCTGTCTCCTGTAGATCCCTGACCACTGTAATCTAGTCCTGAGAAGGACCCTGATTACCACCACAGGGAATGGGCAGGTCACAGCTTACACACAGTCAAATACAAACGAGACAGACAGGGGGTAAAGAAAACACTGCCTTGCATACAAAACTTCCACTACAGAGGAAAACAAAAGGTTAAGAAGATAAACAATAAGCGAGGAGAGGAAAAACCACAACAGGCACTCTTAGCTTAAAGGGTATGCCACACTAAACAACATCGCTAACGGGATCGCTAAAAAACGTCACTATTTAGCGATTCCGTTAGCGATGTTGTTGTGTGCGGCATCTACCAGCGACGTGGCCCCTGCTGTGATCTCGTCCGTCGTCCTGATCGTTCCGGACCCTATTTTCATCGCTGGCGTCCCGCTGGTAAGTATCTAATCGCTGAGTGTGGCATCTTTTTTAGCGATTTAGCAGTACTTTTGTACCGCTAAAGTCGTTAAGGAGATCGCTAACCGCGATAGCGTCCTTAACGATATCGCTAAATTAGGTAGCTACTAGCGATATAGAAACAATCCCGCTAGCGATCTCATTAGTATGCGACGCTAACGAGATCGCTAGCGGGATTGTGTAGTGTGGCAGTACCTTAAGTCTTCTCAGAAACGATCCGCTCTGCTGGTCTGAATGAATGCTTTCACCGGCAACTTCCCCAGCAGACCAGCAGGTATATGAAGGAAGCTAATTAACAAAACATCAATCTCAGCTGGGCGAGGCTGGTCTGTCCAGCATCGAGAGAGAAAGAATTAACTCCCTCAGTGCTGAAAAACACCCAGCACCAGAAACTCAGCTGTGCTAAGTCAGGGTGTGCAATCGCGACGATCTCCGCCGCGACACACCCGTGACAAGTGGTGCTATTAAAGAATCATTTAAAAAAATAAAAATAAAATGAGTATGTATGAAAGAGCTCCAATACTGTACTCACTGACCATAAACACTATGTTGGTTGTGATATGACTACAGAGGGTTGGATTGTAGTCTGTTACCATGGAGACATATAGGTCTGTATAAGGGCTGTAAGCACAAAGCAGTAGAATTTATTTCTAGAACTTTTGGCATAATAAAATTTGCATTCAGAACTGCCTATAATATTAGTATAAACCAAATCCTTCTATATAACACATGTTCTGTTGTATTTGTGCCACATTTAGAGTCTCCATAGGTTTTGCTCCCAGTAAACCTTGTTAGTGGTGAAGATTGCATTAATTGTGGCTGGTGAGCAGACCCCCTTGGGCTTCTTGGCTCAGAGTCTGGTCTATTCCAGTACTCCAGACAATGAGCGTAATCTCCAGACAATGCCCTATTATATTCTATTCCACCCCTTCTGTTTTGAAATAGAGCTAAACAATATACAAGGAAGACAGGTGAAGTGTGAATTCACACCTGACTCATATGCAGTGGAGGCGCTCAGCGTGTGCAGTCTCTGCGGTGTCCGGGGGTGTGGAAGAGCCATCTGAAAGTATCTCGTCAGCCCGCCGGATGGTTCTGTTTTATAGGACACAAATTAATCTGTGAGCCATATGTGCTTGCAGATAAGACATCTTAGAGCGTGTAACGGATTGTCCTGTTTTATGTCGGGCTTTGAAGTCCTTTGCAAATCTTCATATAGAAATCTCACAACTTCTTCATACTGGTTTACGTTTTTATTATGGTTTTGGTTTACGATGTTTTGCTTTAGCCACTTTAACATTAGATTAAAGTCTGGAGTCAACTTTGTGCTTTTATCAGATCTGCCCTTAAGTCTGGATCTCATGGGACCCATATGGGAACATACGGAAATTTGTCTCTGGAGGTGGAGGATATTCTTCTAGAATTATATCTGCAGAGACCTTTTGATGTGGCCATAATAATGTAACAATGATGTAGACGTGATAAAGTAAGGAAGTTCTCATTGATGTGGCGTTCGTAGCCCTCAGAATTGCAAATAGATTTAATACTCATGAGAACTATTGTGTGGGTGTTGTGGGTTTTTTTTTTATGCGGTCACCACAGAGATATATTGTCCCTATGGACCTTTATATTTTCCGTGTTGATGAACTGTAATGGCTTTTCAATGTGTAACTTTAGATGCATCTTCATGAGAAAGTTAAGAGGCATATTAAAGGGAATCTATCACCCCATTTTTGTGATATCAGATAAAGGTATCACTGAATTGTGCGTCCCATAAGTAATCTATAGGTACCTATCATATCTCCTGACACCCCAGTTTCATGGCAAAATACCTTTGTAAAGTTCATTTTTCAGTATGCAAATACATGTGGTCCGGTTCGATGGGCGGTGTTTACTCTCATTCCCCCACCGCCTCCTGTCTTGCCCTACGCACTTCTTGTTAGTGCGTTCACGTATGGTTTCCGCGCTTTCGCTTTCAAAATGCCCCTTTGCGCGTGCGCAGTGGGCAAAGCATAAAAATCAGTACTGCGCATGCGCCACTGGATGACTTCCGGGGCATAGAAAGGGATGCAAAATACTGGCGCATGCGCAGAACTGATTTTCTACTTTGCCCACTGTGCACGCGCGAGGGTACCTTTAAACGCTCAAGCGCGGAAACAGTACGCTGTCTGTGATATTAACAGACGAAGATACGTCCAGCAAGCCGAGGAGCGGGGAGGGAGGATCAGAATAAACGCCGCCCATCGGACCGGACAGCATGTATTTGCATACTGAAAAATGAACTTTACAAAGGTATTTTGACATGAAAACTGGAGTGTCAGGAGATATGATAGGTACCGATAGATTACTTATGGGACGCACAATTCTGTGATATCTTTTTCTGATATCGCAAAAAATGGGGTGACAGATTCCCTTTAAGACGTGATCTTCAGAGACACAAAGTTTCCATGTGTTTATGGCCACACTTTCCCATACTTCACATTACCTACCCCTGCTTAACCCAAATGGATTTTCCAGCAATCGCCCTGCTCATCAGCATCGCGTGGTAGTTCTTCTGCATGTGTATAAACAGGACAAAGCGTTTCAGTATTAGGAAATGAGATTATTTGTGTGGGTGCTTCTCGTCAGAACTTTAACTATTAGATTCTTCGAATTTACCAATGTATTTTCCATAAGGCAGAGTCAAGGTAAAGCCGTAATCGAGCATCCCATGCAACCTCTATATGGCACACTTTGAAAACAGTAACGCATATTTCGTATTAGGTTTCATACATTTTGTGTCTTGTTTCCTAATAGAAGGGTTTTAACACAGTTGCCAGTGTGTATGCAAAAAGAAAACCGTCTTTTATGCCTTCGACCATGTGTTTTTGGCACGCTAGACGAGTGTTTTTTCGACATGGTGTTGTGGCTCATTTTGCACCACAGTTTGAAAGAACTTAGTTGACCAAAGTATGCCAACTTATAGATACAGAGTTGTAGGGTTTCTACTCATTCTGCTCACTCTCACGCTACAGTTGAGGTAGGTACGGGAAGCGGTTTCAGTAAAATCTCCAGGCTGGTTAAACTTCATAAACCGCTCAGCATAACCAAACAAAAAGACAGCCTTTTCCGTCACAGAGTGAAAACAGAAACTAAATAGTCCATACATTAGTTCGGGTTCGCCCACTCAGGTTAGTATCCAGCTCTTAAGTGCTTTAGTAAATACAAGCAATACTAGAGGCCTCTTTTTTTTTTTTATCTGCCATACCATGCCTCCGTGGATATATGAGCTGCTAGTCCCAAACTATTAACTCTGAGCACTATGCTTGCTGGAATCTGGTTTCCTGGGCTTACATCACCGAGGCTTACAACCTCAATGATACATCTCCCCTCAAGGACCTGTCCGGCAGCCATCTTACACAGTCTACAGAGGTCCAAAATCTATCCAGCATGAGCCACCTTGATAGAGCTAATGCTTTTTTAGACTGTCTATTCTAAGTTTGCACTGTCTGAAACAACTTTAGTGAATTGGTCTCAATATGGCCTGAATCATCAAGGAGATTTTGCCAGAATTCTGTAAAACACCTAAATTTAGTGACTTTTGTTGCTTTTGCACCACTCCCAGCTTCTCCACCAACTTTTAGGAAAGTGGACAGATCTGGTGTAGGACGGGGTTATAACTAAGCTTGCCCAACTAATTCTGGTGATGGTGTATGGCAATTGAAGGACGCACCAAATTCACAAAGAGGTGCTGCTTACTGCGTTGCACAGTTCATCAAGGCTGGCATACAAAACGCCAGTCATGATGAATCAGGCCCATTGTCTCTGTAGCTCGTGCCCACAAAAAAAATCACTTGCACCATCTCTATATGGTGACTTGTAAAGTGTCAACAGACTGTTAGGCACCCATTCAGGAAAGCTGTTGTCCCTTATTGCTTCTAGGCGAAATTCAACACTTCTTTAAAGTGGCTCCTCGCCTTTAGGGACAATTGTAGTTTCTTACTTTAAGGGAACCTGTCAGCAGGATTGTGCACATTAACCTACAGACACTGTCAGGTCGGCGCCATTATGCTGATTTAAAATGATATGTAATCAGAACATCACATGAAGACCCCCCCCCCACAAACAAGCCGCCCCCGAGCATGAGCATATCATTACATCAGAAGTGAAGATAAAGATTAAACTACAACCACAAGACAGATTTAATCAACCAAGGTATCATTTTAATCAGTATAACGGCGCCAACCTGGCACTGTAGGTTACTGTGCACAATCCTGCTGACAGGTTCACTTTAAAGGGAATCTGTTACCACATTTGACCTATCTACACGATTAATATGGGCATACTGGCTATAGACTGCCAAAAAAAAGTCTGTATGTCTGATATCAGATGCCTTGTTGTTGAGAAATCATCTTTTATCACTTTATATAAGTGACCTCTTTGCACTGGTAACTCACCCTTCATGTAAAATAAGCTTTGGAGGCAGAGTTATCTTCCAGACACCGTCCTCCCTAGAGCCTGGAAGAGGTAATTTATATAAAGTGATAAAAGATGATTTCTCAACAACAAGACATCTTCTGATATGAGACACAAAGGATTTCAGTATTCTGTAGCCTGTATGCTCATATTAATAGTTTAGATAGGTCAAATTGTGTGTGAGATTCCCTTTAAATAATTTCTTTCATTAGGTGTTGTTAAATATTTTTTTTTGCCGTATATGGGTTAACTGAGAATCCATCAGTGAGCTCATTCTGACGAGACTATATATAATCATTTCTCTAAATTCCACTCTTGCACTTTTTTGCTGATAACCCACAACTTGAAGTCTGTGCTTCAGGCTGCACTAAACTAGGTGGCATCCTTCTCCTGCTGCTAAGCTAGCATCTTTAATGCTGGAGCGAGCGTCTCGGGATTTTATAGAGCTGAAGTCCGTAGCGAATGGCTAAGAGAGTAGGACTCTACCTAGTTCAAAGGTACCTACATTGGGCAGTCCGTGTTGAGGGTTATCAGCAAAAATGTGTAATAGAGTGATTTAGTGAAATGATTGTAATGCAGAGTCCTGTACAATAATCTTTTTCTTATGAAAGTGGAGATACACTTCCAGTTGTTTTTTTTGTTTTTTTTAGAATGAGCTTTCTAAACCAAGTTTCCCCTCACAAGGGTATTTTTTAAAGGGTTTGTAATGAGGCAAAGGTCACTTCTGCTGTACTGTTAGCTCTGGTGTCAATGCAGAGCTGTGTGTGTTTGAGAGCGGACTGTCAGTCATTACAGGTCCCACACTGGTAACACCCCCTTTCATGTAAAATAAGCTCTGGAGGCAGATTCTCGGGGAGATCTTTGTCCCGCCCATAGATTTGAACAGCTCATATCCATATCAAGAAAAAAAATGCAGATTTCTCTGGAATAAAACATTGGATTGCAGATCTCAATGTACCATTTTAGTCAACTTTTATGACCTACATGTGCATATAGATGGCTGAGGAGGGTAGATCTTGCTGACAGATTCCCTTTAAGGAGGTAGAAGGTGCGACCACGGGCACTGTATTGCCTGTATATGCCATCTTGGATAATATTGATGTAGAAAATTCAAGCCCTGGACCTTATAGTGTATGCATTGTACAAGCTTCTGTCTCATTTATTCCCTGTCTCTGCTTTGGTATTTTGATATTTGTCTGATATCAGCAATATATTTTGCTAAATGCTGCAGAATGCCGGCGAATTCTTTGTTACTCAACGTAATATGACTCCATTCTAAATTAGGTCTGGATAATGCAAGACCTTTCCAAATCCTGCAGTAGGAAACCATTTTTTAATTTCGTCAGTATAGTCAATACTTCTAGAGCCTGTGAGAGATTAAAGGACAGGGCTTAAATTTCCTATTTTGGAAAGTAATACATTTTGTGTGAGGCCTCCTGGTAATTTGACCTCTTAATAGCTGCCATCATCTGACTTTGACCACAGCGCAGGAGCTTTCTTCACTAGATTTGGCATTCTTCACCGCTGAAAGAAGTTCAGTATTGGATGTATTTTGCATTCTGTGCAGCAAGTTTCAATACCTTGATATGAAGATGTTAAAGGACATGTTCTTATACTGGAAAAATTGATTTTAAAAATAAGCAACTTTGCAATTTGTTTTGAAAAATTTGCTCTGTTCTCCAGAATGGCTGGTTCTTTAGGTTAGCGGCCACTGTTCAGTGAACATGCGCAGTACGAGGGTGCCAAGTATGGCATAGTGCTCGGATCCCAGTAAGTGAATTATCTGAGCCGGGAGCATAGAGAGAGAGAATTTTTCCGTCCCTTTTTACCATTCACTTCCATTATGCTCGTTACTTGAGTCGAGCACTTCCGAGCGTGCAACGTGCTCCATTCAAGTACTGAGCAATGCAAACATTTCACTGTTCAATCAACATTACTTCTAAGCTTTCCAGTAGAGCTTGTAAGCACTGTGCTGAAACTGTCCGGGATCACTGGAGTGCACAGTTCGCTCCCAATCCCAGCCAGATTCAGTGCCTAAACACATTGGAGATAGCACAGTTCGGGCCAGCGGAGCAATAATGCCCAACAGACACCACTGACTATGATGGTAAAGTCTTACCTTATGGACTCGTCACTAGTGATGAGCGCGAGTGCTCGTTACTCAAGTTTTGCCATGGGTGCTCGGGTGAAATGTCCGCGTCCCCGTGACCGCATATTTTGTGGCTGTCTAACCACCGTGGAACACAGGGACGCAAACATGTCACTCGAGCACCCGCGATACTCTGTGGGTACCCAAGCACCCATGGCAAAATCGAGTAACGAGCACTTGTGCTCATCAATACTCTGTCTTCACTATTTCTACACTGCTGTTCATGGCGTCCACTGCCTCTGCTTACGTAAGTGGACAAATCCTAGCCGCTGGGCAGAAGTGTCTCCCATAGTGCTGTCACTTCTGCAGATTGTCATAGGCAGCTTTGTCCTTATACACAACAAACCATCATGTAGAAGTAGCTTATAAGCAGGGACGTGGCTGAGCAGCAGGAGATCGCTGAGAAATTCTATATAAGGATGTAATTTTTTTCTTAACATCTAACATTTTGGCAAAGTTTTATTAAATTCCCAGAGACTTCAACAAAATTGAGATTTTACAAGAATCACTGCAAAAAATGTGAACATATGTTCTCATACAGATGCACCCGTAGGCTGTAACATACTGTTTTCACAAAAAGGAAGACACACATATATATATATATATATATATATATATATATATATATATATATAATGTAATATCAGCAATAGTAATAGCAGTGATACTGTTGTGAGTGGGGAGGTCAGTGGGACCCCGTTACTGTGCCAGCCTTTCCACATTTCCATTCATTCTCTGCAGTTCATATATGGGTACATGATAGTGGGCTGTGTCTCATGTTACATTTTGCGAATATTATATTCTTCCCCCTAAAATAACACATATTAATAGTAATTCTAAGTTATCATTCATGAAACTTCTACATTTACCAAGTCTGTTTGGGAAAAAGCAGCGTTGAAATCTGTTTTCAGAGGGGTTGCAGGAGTCTGGCTTTGTTTTATAGCTCATTCCATACACAGCGCAAGAAATCTTCTGCAAATTTTTGCTTCAAATTCACTGCAAAATATGTGCTGCATGATTTGGAAACGTCACCTCAGTTGGTATATCAGGGTGAAATCGGCAATGAATCTACTGTACATGTCGCTTGGGGCGTATTCACACTGCTTATTTTTCAATCCCATTCAGGGCCACTTAAGCAGTGTTTACAGATCAGACGAGGCACTGAACTTCTGATTCCAGAGCAAAAATTTGCCAAAAGGAGTCGATAGAGATTTCTGGCCTTATTCATACTGCGTTCCTATAAGATCGAATTAAAGGATATTAGACTGACTTTAACTAAAGGCCCTTTAATGCTTATTAAATCTATACTTTGCTTGTAGTTTTTACTTTTGTAATTATAGAGAAGTCCGGCCTTGGCGGGCACTGCACATCCAACTCTCCAACCTCGCTCCCTTTTCTCTGGCTACCGCCGGCCTCTGATGGATAGGTCACTTTTCTCCGTGACCTGCGTCTCCTTTCCAAGATTCTGCGCAGTCGTTGTTATTGCCCGGGTCGTCTCATCAGAGGGGGTGACACATGCGCTGTAAGCGCTGATGACACTGCGAGAGCTGGACCATCAATCTGCGCGTGCACCGCCCCCTCTGATAGTCAGAGTGTAATCTGATTCTCTTGGATGGGGAAAAAATGTATCCATCTTCACCATTTTGTCAGTCTGTGGAAATCAAACTGCACTCAGATGTCAACCGAGTGCAGTCCAATGACTTTCTCGGACTCATTGACTTTCACGGCCGAGTGCGATGCGAATATCGGATCTAACTCAGGCATGCCGGGGTCCAAGGAAGAAGCGGGACATATGCACAGCCCCATAGACCAACATTGGTCCGAATGCGATTCGATGCTTTGTCAGATCGCACTGGGACTGAAAATACGGCCGAGTGCACGAATCCTTAACATCCAACAGACAACTCTTAGGATATGTTCACACTGAGCTTTTTTTTAATGTAGATCTTAAAGGGGTTCTTTAGGAAAGTCCACAGTAAAACTGCTACAGATACTTTTATGAATAAGCGTCCTGTTGATTTTAATAGGAAAACACTGATCGTTCACATGGTGCTATTTTATTCCACTTGAAAAAAAAAATCTACTTGTCAGTTCTTTGTGGCATTTCTGGTAGAAAACTGCTCCAAATATGAAGCAGAACAAAACGCCAACTATAGACAAAATAACTGAAAAAAAAGTGGCAGAACTTTTTTTTTTTCTTCTCCTCTTTTGTATAGATTTCTCAGCCAGAACAATCCAAATCCTCAGTGTGACCATCGCCCTCTATTCAGTGCGCACAGAGGGGCTGCAGAGCAGTCACCAATGAGTGTCATTGTCAGATTAGGTTTCCCCAGGTTTGACCCTATTTTAGTTATCAGATGACCTGTGCTTTGCTCCCAGGATTAGTGTCCATTCCCTGGAGTGGTATCTAAATGGTTAAGCTGTGTATGTAAGGGGGAGAAGCCTGGGCAGAAGGGAGGAGTGTGGGGAGGCAGGGGGCCGCCTTCTGAATCCCCTCCTTGCCTGTGAGCCTGGGCTCAGCTGTATGAAGCTGCAGGCTGGAGTCTGTAGGAAGCTGAGCTGGGATCTCTGCACTTTGCTGACCAGAATCTCTGGTCCTGGTCTGGAATGAGGAGTGACAGTGACTGGGAGGGCAGTGATCAGGTGCGTGGGGGGCCGGAGGCTGTGCCCTCATCCAGGTGTCTGCGCACAGGTGACACCGGAGTATAGAGGAGAGCGCAGTACCTGCACCGAGCCATGACGGAGGTGATCATGCAGACTGACTGCAACCTGAACTCTGTGTGCGAGCACCTGGAGCACTGCTGCCTGGAGAGGATGCAGGACGCGGGGGCCAAACGTCCGGCCAACACCGGGGCCCGACTCTGGGGACGGGTCCGGAATAAGCTGCTTGGACCAAAGGTAATTGACTCTTACCGCCGCTCGCTTCACCCCTGTTTTTCCCATTGGCGTCCCATGATAAATGCATTGGAAGGTTTGCATGGTAAGTCAGAAGGGTCGCCATTGGTACAGGTCCGGTAGGGCAGATGACTGGCGAGCCACGTCGTGGCCATGATTCCCCGCCAGCTGAATTCTCAGGGATTTTACAGTTGTGGTTTGGATTCTCCCCCCGCAGGAAACGAAGACCCAAACATTAGTCCTGTGTTAAATACAGATGTTCCTGGTAGATTAAATAATGTGTTGTTGTGCTGGTGCCGACAGATGGCACGCTCAGCGCTGGCTGCTTTTCCAAGCCGGCTCATTGTATACTCATTTTATTTAGCGGTAGATTGGGGGGTGAGTGATTTATCCTTATTCGGTTCTGCTAGATAGAAACTGGATTTATAAACTGATTTTCACATGCAATTTATGCCAGGTGCGGAGGACATGCTATCTGCTGTATCAGAGCTGGTTGTGATCTTTTCATATCTCATGTAGCAGAGCGAAGTCGGCTGTTCCAGCTCTGCTACATCAGATATGACGTATTCCAGTCTATGTGATCAGTGTATAATGGCAAACGAGCTCGCCTCTATACTGCGGACTGTAGCGTAGATTGCCGGAGCCGTGTGCATCATATTGGGGTCTTTTTCCCGGCCCTGGTTGGTATCATTACATTCCTTTTTGGACCCTTGGTGAAGTCTGTGTTCTGTTGGGCAGATTGTTACCATCTGCGTCTTCGGAGCAGGACGTCTACATCCAAGCGTCAGGACTGTATTTAATGTGCAGCGTTTTAGTATCGGGTGCTCTTATACAGGGGTTATGTGGTGCCCGGTGACTGCTATCCTGTGTGTGACCATTGGATGTGATGGACACCGGACAGATGACACTGTTATAGAGGTTGGTTTTTTGTTGTTGCAGTTTTGGGCTGGAATAATGAAGCAATTGCACTGCATGTGTCAGTAAATGTGGATGTAAGAGGCGCTTTGTATGGCGACCCTGGTGCCAGGCGTATATTCTGTGGCTGAACAGAGCAGATTCTGTGCTGTACACAGCAGTATCACATTGCAGACAGATGTAAGTGAGCAGAGCGGCACCGCTGCCCAGAAGCCATCCTGAATGACTGGCAGGAGAAGCGGCCTTTGTGTCTGACCATGAGGGCGGCCAGCAGCGGGCAGCTGTCAGGAGAATGTGGGGTATGATGTAGCATGCGTGCCACCCCATTCCAGGAGAGCGTGCTAGCGCAGTGCCATAGACGCCAGGCGTGCACAGCATTGCTCTCCTCTGAGCATGTAATGGCTGGGGATAGCAGCTGCCGGAGGTGCAGCCACATAATGGTGCAGCCTTGGCTTGTGACTCCATATAAGCCAGCTCAGGAATTTTTTATTTCAAGAGGAAATGTCTTTCGTTGTCAGTTAAGGAATAAATTTCAGTAATTGAACTGCATGGAGTCCAAGAAGATTTCCTGCAGTGTATACAGCGTACAGGAGGTCACACAAGCTGGAGATGACCACCATTAGACTGGCTTACGGGGTCTTGTTAATTATCGGTAGCTTATGCTTTCAATAGGTCGTCAATACCAGATTGGTGGCGGTTCAATACCTATCAGCTGTACACAGTGGAAAGGGAAAAGCGCAGCTCCTTACGCCGCGTAGTGGCCGTTCTCAGGTACTGCAGCTGAGCTCCTAATAAAGTGAATTGGCGCTGAGCTGCAGTACCCAGCAGTGACCGCTACACACAGAGCTGTCCGGGTCCATGCACTGTGTGCGTCCGACCGCCGCTACTGTGCAAGTACAAGTTGTACCCAAACAGAAGAAAATGGAGTCAGTCACCAGGAAACTGACCTCATTTATTGTGGAAGTAAGTGGCCCCTGTTCACATGTTCAGTAGTTATTTCAAGTTTTGGAACTGTTTTGGTATGACAAAGACTTAAAATGATTCAGTGGGGATGGAAATGTCTTATAATGGCTGCTGTTTGACTGCAATCCATTTTTTAGGTGGATCAAAATCTTATCTGCACAACTTTTTTGTCTGGCCAAAAAACAGATGATAATTGGATCCGTTTTTTTTTTTTTGCCAGGGAAAAAAATATTGGATGGTCATTAGTTAACAGATAGAAAAAATTTTAAGCACTGCACGCACCCCAGAGACACCTCTGGTAAAAATCCATTACAAATAGTTCAAAAACGCAGGCAAAATGGAAACCAAAGCGTGCAACGGATCTGTTTTTTTTGTACGCACATTTCCAATTATTGGGCAGTGTAAACAGGCTGCCGGTTATCATGATGATAAAATCGGGTGAAATTCTCGTAGTTCTCGGCAGCGCGTTGTCGTGTATAATCAGGACATGTGCTGCTGAGATCACCGGCTGCCTATGTGCAGTGAGCCGTCTATTACTGATCGTCCTGTGTACATATAATGCGATTTGCCTTTGTAAAAGTCTATTAAATGCCCATTGATCGGCAGACGGTTAACGCCGCCGTTCATCTGTTGTAAACTTGGCATCACTCATTATTTATCATCCCCATGTTGTGGTGTAGCATTTCAGGTGTTGTGGAACTACAACTCCCAACATGCCCTAAATGCCATACAGCCATCTAGTTGCCTGTGGCTTTTCCTGAATGCTAGGAGTTGTAGTTCGCTGGCGTGCTGAAGGTTGCTGACCCTTGTAGTACTGGATCCTTTAGCTTTTAATTCCTAAAGTACCAGCAAACCTCTATCTGTGGTCAATATTTTTCGGCCCCATTGAACCTCATCAGCTCAGAGTTGACATGGTTTCCGTGTTCCTGATTTCCAGAACCTCTTGACTTGTCTAGATAATACCTGCTGAACTGGAAGGTCACAAGATCAGGGACGTCTGACAAGGTCTGCGCACGTCTAATGAGTCAGGACCAGGGAAAGTGATAGTGTGAATGACTGTACAGCAGGTGACACCGGCCAAGGACCGGCCAGACCGGAGTGATTCACTGCAGACCAGTATGGCTGGTATCTGAGTCACCCACAGAGACGGACAGACCCCGATTTCCTCAGATCTGACCATGGCTGCTGTGTCACCATCTGCTGTTATGTGAGAAGTGGGACGACCTGGAGGACCTGTCATGTCTACATCACTGGTGTTAATTGTTGTAATACGAGGTGTTTCCATCTGAACTCTGAATGTTTGTGAACCTCTTTATCACACAATGTGCCTTTCACCTATTGTTCCTTACAATTTCACCTATTGTGCCTTACAACAATTGTCCATCAAGGTCTTGTGACACCTCCACTAATTCAGTGGAGAAGTAAATGCAAAGTCTGCAGATAACAGAGCAGACGTATATCTATGATAATAACCAGTGGGTACGGGTGGAAAGCATTGTTAATACTAGTAGTGGTTCAGTGCAAATATGTCCGTCTGACAAAATATATACACCTAGGTGCTTCTACAAGAGTAATTTAGGAGCCTCATACACAATAGACGGCTGTCAGACGCCCACCAATCTGATATCTGTGACCTATACTTGGATGGGCAATCAGTATCAACAGGCTGGAAAACCCCTTGAAGAGGTTGTAGATTTTCATGTAAGGAATGGGGAGTGCACCCCAAATTGGGGCTTAAAGTGATTATTCCACATTAGCACCCTTCTGCCCCTGATCAGACACTCCCTGGAGCCTGTACAGGAAGGATGGCATCCATTAGGTAAAAAAATGTGGTGTTTTTTTTTGTTTTTTTAAGATTGGAGCCATTAGACATAGATGGCTGACATGTCCGGTTTAGAGACAAGTTTCAGAAGGTCCCATCTGTATTTCTTTGTTTGACGGCAGCAGGATGTTTTGACCAGCCTCCGTTGAGGTGCATGTATGAATGAAGAATGCCGATCCTACCGATTGAGCCATTTTTGGATGCCTTTGGTTAGGGTGCATTCCTTTAAAAAATTATAGTAATCTCTCCCGTAGGTTTCATCATCAGCCCTTGGAGCAGAATTCTTACCACAAAGGTGAATCAGGGCTTTTTCTTCTTGCCAGGAGTAAATTCCCTTCTCTTCCAGAGCAGTGTTTTGTCAGCACAGATAGTCGGCTGCCAGTCCGTTATGTAATGCCGGTATTTCCTCACATATGTATCCCGTTAATCCTTACAAATGGCCTCCACCATGGCCGGGTTGATTTGTTAATAGGAGATGTGTGCTCCTTCACAATTACATTTAAACATCCAGCGTCGTCTCATTTCCCCCGATTTCCTTCATTGTGCTCACAACTGTCAGGATAATTAGAAACATGCAGAGGGCATCGGCTTCCTATCCAGGCTGCTGGGTGGAGCAGTTTCCATGGATGGAGCATTATAACACAGAAGGAATAACAAGGTCAGGAGATTGTGCACCGTCCTGACCGAGCCACGTCACCATTTCCATTCCCGTTTATTGTCGTTTGCAGCATTTACATTTTTGATGTTTTTGCACCCTGTGATTATCTCTAGCAGCGATCGACAAAAAACGAACAATCATTTACGCTACGTGGCAACATGGCCGAACAGATGCCTATTTACACGAGGAGATATAATAAAGTATGCGATCAGCGAAACATGAGCCAATACTCACAAGTCGTACAGGTGTTGCACTTGGATTGTAAATCTTTGAGCGATCTGACAATTTTTTTTACACTCATCAAATTGTGAAGGGTTTTATTATATAAATGTATATTTAATATATATATATATATATAATATATATATATATATATATATATATATATATATATATATATATATAATCCTGGATATGAATAGATGAAAATGACCAGAACATCCAAACTAGGGTGTACAGGTGCCAACTAAAAAAATATAGCTATAGAAAGGATAAAGTTGCACCCTGAATTGCTAAGAATGATAACTCTAGAACACTGGAACTGAATTACAGCCATAGAAAATAGGAAAATGCTACATTATGTACATATTGAATATTGGAAAAATGAATCTGCAATATTGCGATGAAAAATTGCAGTAAAAAGGAAGGTACTTAGCGCATAGATTGGCCAATATATGCGACCCCAAGAGCCAACGTCAAGGTGTAATTCATCGTGAGGTGTCCTATCAGGACAGGGACCCAACAATGAAGGGCGCCTTGACGTTGGTTGTTGGGCTCAAAAATTGGCCAACCTTTGTGCCAAGTACCTTTTTTTTCTTTCTTTTTTTTTTTACTGTCATTTTTCATAGCAGTATTGCAGTTTCATTTTTCCAACAATCCATATGTACATAGTGTACCATTTTCCTCTTTTCTATGGCAGTTCCAATGCTCTAGAATCTAGAGTTATCATTCTTAGCAATTCAAGGTACAACTTTATCTTTTCCTATAATGATATTGGATATGGTGTGCAATTAAAGTTTGTTAGGACTATATTAAATTTCCATTTATTATATATAGTATGAACTATGGTTAACTGAGACCAACACAATTGTTCACAGCCCTTGAAGGTGAGTCGTGACCAGTATGGAGGACACTGGCACCAGATGACAGGCCACGCTACAGAACAGTAACCATGAAGCAAGGATGTCCGCGCACTGTTACAGCCGCCATTTAATAAATAAATGGATGTCATCAGCTGGTTATTTACTTACGTCTCCTGAACTTGAATGGTCCCCATTGTGCCGCCCGGTTCTGGAGGGAGGCGCTGGGGAGTCTGCTAGCGAGGCATTAGAGATGGCTACCTGCTGACTCATGAGCGCTGTTCAGCTGAATCGCACTTACTCTGGCTTGTTAGTGCCGCATGCATAATATTCTCTTTCCAGTATCTCACAAGCATCCCTTTGAAGTTGCTGCGGATGGGGGACTCTTGGCTATTTGCTTTCACTGGAGAGTACAGATGAAATGTGAGAGGATAATTTTATTCAGGTCTGTTACTCCTTGTAATTACATCAGTAGGATGGGACCTCTGAATTTTGTGCGGTGGTAGAAAATAAAATAGTGGGTAATTTAACATCAAAAAGTTGTGGGTACATATGGGGACGTGAAATGGTGAAAAGCTGCACCACTAACTGCCCGAAAAAGCACCAAAACAAAGCGCCTGTGGTTCATGTAGAGCTCAGAGCGGTTGTGCAATCTGGATTGTTTGTATACTTGTGCAAAAGGCGAGACGTGGTGTAAAGAAGCGTGGCTTGTAGTACGCAGCATGGGCCATCTTGAAATGTGGCTCACCACCACTGAATTCTTCTAGCACTGTCCAGTTGAGAACAACAATGTCGGCGACGGTTTCAGATGTGTGTGAGGGTCTGGCTGACCCCGGAGACCTTGAATGGGGCAAAGCTCTAGAACCAAACACGACCACAAGAATGGAGCAGCTTATGTGGCCACAATGAAGGGGAGAGTTGCCGCCTCTAGTTGGGTCTTATCTTGGGTGATGGACGCTCACTGATCTCACGTTGATGCCTGGCTTACACTGTATTTTCCTAGATATTCTTCTCTCTGTAAGAAAATAGTTTTCATTGACTAATTTCATCAAAGTATAAAGTGTCTAGAAAACTATTGGATCTTCCAAGGGTTATAGTATTGTGGGACTAAATAAAAACACTAAAGTAAGCGTTTCCTTGGGTGCAGAATCGAGTGATACATCTTCGTCATCCTCATCTGCTTGCGGTGGATAAATATATGCCGTGCTTGTATGAGACCCCCTTATATTCCTTATGCTTTCTAGACCTAGAACCAGCCGTCACGTACATTGTTCTGGATTGTTGGCAGACACAGAAAAGGTCCCCTGTGCAAAAAACAGTATATGGGCCCTTGGCAGTCCAAGAGTTCTGCCTGTGACAGAAGCCATTGTGGAGGGTGGTAGTGGCCCCCTTGGCCCCTGAGCAGCCTCACAGATTGCACTAATGAAATGTCCGCTCCTGCAGCGGAATTTATATTCACATGATAAAAAGAATTGTGCCCGTGTTGGAGGTTTTTTTTTGTTTTTGTTTTTTTGTAACCTTGGGCAAAATAAACTGAAGCAGGAAATGTCTGCCTGCCTTTCCCAGGGGTTATAAATAGATGAGAAAATGTTTTCTAGACCCTATTGAAATGGAAACTTGAACTTTCAGATTCTCGCCTGTTTATCCCATGGCTAATTGGATAGAAATAGATTTTTTTTTCTTGAGTCTTGGAGAAGCATTTGCAGTTTTTTGACAGGTGTAAAAATAGAGGACTGTGCTTTGTTCTATCTTTATTTCTACCTTTGTGTTGTCTGCCGTGATATCGTTGTACAGGAGACAAACGTCACGATATTGTAACGAGCGGGAGAGCGGTTGTGTGCTGTATTCTGCTGATTGTGGGTCACCGGCGCGGTGAGTCCGTCTGTAGCTCTCTTGCCGTGCACCACTGGGCTCCTGAGGTTAAAATCTCTCTTGAGAATATGTGGCCATACACCTTGTGGCTTTAGAAGTCTGTTTTTCCTCGAAGTGTCCTATCTGTGTTTTTCCCTGATAATAGTCCATGGGTTTGTTCACTTGTCTGTGGATTTTTATTTTGCTGACCGAGTGTACCACAACAGAACACAAACATGTTCCGATTCTGATCTGAGACATGGATCAAACTAACCAATGCCAGTTTATGGGTCTGTGAAAACTATCGGACAGCATTTCATCCTAGTTGCATCCTAGTGCTGTCCGATTTTCATGTTTGATAGGAGAAGCTGAAAAAAAATTCTCATGTGCAAAAAATAAATATTGATCAAACTCTGATGATAAAAACTGACCAAACTGATGAAAATTGGCCCATTTTTTTTACGTACAAAAGAAATCACTGATGTTTTGCTGAGGCTTTAAAAAAAAACTTTGCCTGGACTGAGGACAACTCAATGTGTATAGGGTCACTGGACGTTCCCTTAACAGCAGATCTTGAGGGAGAGAAAGAAGATTCAGACCTGTTGGAATTCAACATGTCCTATCCTTTGTTCACAGTGGAGATAAGTTGTCTGGCAGTAGCCTATTTCTATCCATCTCTTGAGAACGCATGCATACTTGGCTGAGCTGAGTGTTCATATGTTTGGGGTACAGAGAATAGTGATCACTAGCAGCAGCTCACTTCTGAGTTGAGATAGGGGCTTGGCCCCATAGTGTTGCTGTGCCTGCTTCTCTGAAGGCTACCACCATACATGATAGTCTGAGTGGATGCAATATTGAAGATACTGTGGAATATGATGGCATATATACAGTTCGCCAGAAATATTTGGGCAGTTACACAAGTTTTGTCATTCTAGCTGTGTACCAAAACATTCAAGATACGGTTATATAATCAATGGACTTCAAGTTCAGACTCTTTAATTTGATGGTATTCACATCCTAATTAGAGTAAGGTTTTAGGAATTACAGCTCTTTAATATGTAGCTGCCTCTTTTTAAAGGGACCAAAAGTAATTGGACAATTATCTCAAAAACTCTTTAATGGGCTGCATAAGCTTTTCCCTCATTAATCCATTATCAATTAAGCATTTAAGAGGTCTGGTGCTGATTCCAGGTGTGGCATTTGCATCTGGAAGCTGTTGCTGTGCACCCACAACATGCAATACAAGGAGTTCTCAACTGAAGAGAAACAGATTATCATTTAGCTGGAAAAAAAAAAAAGAAATCCATCAGTTAGCAGAAATGTTTGGAGCGGCCAAATCAACAGTTCTGTAAAAAAAAAAAAAACGCACTGGTGAGCTTGGGAGTTCAAGATGGCCTGGACGTCCACAGAAGACAGCAGTGGTGGATGATCGCAGAATCCTTTCCTTGGTGAAGAAAAACCCCTTCACAACATCCACCCAAGTGAAGATCACTCTCCAGGAAGAAGGTGTTTCAGTATCGAAGTCTTCAAAATAGAATGACCAGATTAGATTTTGCAAAAAAAAAAAAACATCTAAAGAAGCCGCCCAGTTCTGGAAAAGCATTCTTTGAACAAATGAACCTAAGATCAATCTGTACCAGAATGATGGGAATAAGAAACTATGGAGAAGGTTTGGAACATCTCATGATCCAAAGCACACCTCATCCTCTGGAAAACATGGTGGAGGTAGTGAGATGGCACGGGCATGCATGGCTTCTAGTAGTGCTGGGTGACTAGTGTTTATTGATGATGTGACTGAAGACGCTGGTTTAATCCTGAAGTGTACGGGGCGATACTTTCTACTCAGTCAACCAACAGCAGATTGGACGGCGCTCCACAGTACAGAAGGACAATGACCCAAAACAAAACATACTGGAAAAGCAACTCATGAGTTTAAGGCAAAGAAGTGGAATATTCTGCAGTGGCCGAGTCAATCACCAGATCTCACCCCCATCGAGAATGCAGTTCACATGCTTAAGACAAAACATCAAGTAATTGCCTGGCAAGGATTCTCCACAAAGTATTAAAAGTGAACATTTTATTTATGGTAAAGTTAATTTGTCCATTACTTTTGAGCCAATGAAATGAGGAGGCTTTGTAGAAAAATAGTTGCAATTCCTAAACATTTCAAAGGATATTTTTGTTCAGCCCCTTTAATTAAGCCTGAAAGTCTCCACTTCAGTCATATCTCAGTTGTTTCATTTTAAATAAAAACAAATAGTGGCCTGCAGAGCTGAAATCACAAAGATCCGGTCATTATCCAAATATTTCTGGACCTAACTGTAAATGGTGGGAAATCGTATGCAGCCACTCTTGGTGTGAAGTGATTGCATATATCTGTTACATGATAACAAGAAACCAGACATCAAGTCTGAACCTGGTTTCTTTTTTCTTAATAGCTGGATCCTCAAGCAGTGCAAAGCAAGAACTGGCACGTGGACGTGATAGAGATGAACGGGGTAGGTAACATATACAGTTGTTGTTGTTGTTGTTATTTTTTTTTTGTATCATTAAAGGGGTTGTCTTGTCTATGCAATTTTACTCATTTAATAAATGTTTCTACAAATAAGCAACTTTGCTATTTACCTATTAGTAAAAATTAGAACTAAGAGATTTCTAATTCTGTAGGGTATTGTTCCTTGTCAAGGTCATCAGACAGCCTCCTAGACTTGCTAGCTGTTTGATAATACTGCAAACTCTGCTCTGGAGCTGGCCGGAGGTCTTGACGTGGCCGGATGGCTTGACGTGACCGGATGTCTTGATGTGGCCGGATGTCTTGACGTGGCCGGATGTTTTTAATTGTTTTTATGCACATGGTGTGATTTTTCAGGTTTAATAAATTTATATTTTTGTCTAATATTCTCGTGGTCCCTGGTCATGGTATGTCCTTTTCTTCTTTTTTTTTTTTCACTTTGCCAATTTCTGACATATCCCAGGTTGATCAGTCGTGTATCCTTTTGACTTAATATTGTATGGTCCCCTCCGCTGCTTTGTTTCGGATGGCTTGCCGTGGCCTGATGGCTTGCCGTGGCCGGATGGCTTGACGTGGCCGGATGGCTTGACGTGGCCGGATGGCTTGACGTGGCCGGATGTCTTGACGTGGCCGGATGTCTTGACGTGGCCGGATGTCTTGACGTGGCCGGATGTCTTGACGTGGCCGGATGTCTTGACGTGGCCGGATGTCTTGACGTGGCCGGATGTCTATACTTGGCCGGATGTCTATACTTGGCCGGATAGCTTGATCTGGCCAGCCTCCGTTCTCCAGCACTTGTCCCAGCCCTAAAATGTTAATCTCTAGGAGTTGTGGCACCATTGTGCTCCTGAAGGAACATAAGATAACCCCTTTAAGACAACAATCTCGACTTGTATGATTTCTTAACATACGGTAGCTAAAGCATGGATGGCTCTATGCTTAGCACTGTTTTTCCTGGGCATAAATCCAGTGAAGGGCACCATCTGCATGGGGTTTGTATGGTTTGCCTCCAGGTTGTAATTGATATCATCTCTATGTAACACTGTACGGCTCTCCCTGAATAGATTGTACAATGCAGAAACCTGCACATACTTTTTATTTTTTCATTTTGAACGTCTAAGTACTTGTCACTGTTAATAATTTACTAAACTATAATGATATCAAGTATTTGTCTGAAAAATTCCCCAGACCTGATAAATATTATTTGCCTTGGAGACCGTGTCAAAAAATTTAATTTGGCTGCACTTTAGTCCTGTTTTTATCAGTTGGTGAAAATGTTCAGGTCTTTCTGTAAGTGGATATTACATCACCAGAACACGGTAATATCACAGATTGCCCCAGATTTGCAATTTATATTGTGTACACATTTTCCATTAATGAGCCACATTAACTGAGCTCGGTCACTTCTACTGAGTGGTGAGTGAATCTCAGATTGGTTTCTACATCTGTAATGTTAGGTTCTCTTCACTTCCAAATTTGGAATTTATTTGGAAGATATTCCCTTCCCATGGGATACGAGATAGCTTTCCAATCGCTGAAGAGCCGACTGATCCCCACCTATCCCGAAAACAAAGCTCTGAAGATCCCTATGAATGGAGTGGTGGTCGATATTGCACACTGTCGTTCCATTCATTCTTAATGGGACCACCAGAGCTAGCCGAGGCGGTCTCCAACAGACCCATAAGAATGAATGGAGCGGCAGCGTGAATGATTGACCACCGCTCTGTTCAGAGCTCCTGTTCTCGTGAACGATGGCTGTCCTATTGATCAGACCTCCAGTGATCGGGAAGTTATTTCCTGTCCCATGGATAGGGGATCGCTTTCAACTCGAGAATACTCCTCTAATCTGATCTATCACAGCATAACGACTTCCATCATTTACAGATGATACCAGTATGAACAGATCATTAAACATTTGGTTGTTTCTCACGGCATCAGTTCACTTCTCCACATACTGATGATGGTCCATAGCTGGTACAAATATTATACTTGTAGACATATTAGCACTTTTTGATCATTTGTTTTTCTCTTTATTGACAGATCAAAGTTGAGTTTTCCATGAAGTTTAGCAGCCGGGATATGAGCTTGAAAAGGACGCCCTCTAAAAAGCAGACGGGGGTTTTTGGAGTTAAAATCAGTGTGGTAACCAAGTAAGTAGACCACTAGTAACATCCTCCCCTCTTACCCTTTGGTTTTAATGAGCACTTGTGAAGTCTGTCAGTTTCCTCTGACTTTCACCAATTACTAGTTCCAATGTTGGCGTATAAGCGCATCTTCTCTGGTGAAGCCAAGCTTATTACTGCTCCTCTCATGAGCACACTTCTGTCTCTTCTGCCAGGCGGGAAAGATCTAAGGTGCCATATATAGTTCGTCAATGTATAGAGGAGGTGGAGAAACGTGGCATTGAGGAGGTCGGGATTTACAGAATATCTGGAGTGGCCACTGATATCCAGGCCTTGAAGGCTGCATTTGATGCCAGTAAGTGGAGTTGATGTGTGACATAACGTAATGAGTTTTTGGGGAACATTTTTACCTTACGGAGCTTCTTTTCTTTCTTTCTTAGATAATAAAGACATTCTGATGATGCTCAGTGACATGGACATCAACGCCATCGCTGGCACCTTAAAGCTTTACTTCCGGGAGCTCCCAGAACCCCTCCTTACTGACAAGCTATATCTGGCTTTCATGGAAGGAATTGGTAGGAGTCCATTTTCATGTCTGTTCTGTAATCCTCTAACAATGCTTCTCATTATGGCAATTAATAGTCAGTTACACATTTTTTAGCCTTTTTTTCAAGTATTTGAGGTCAGATTTTTTAGGTACAACACCAGGATCCATAGAAACCATTCAGCTGTTCGGCAGCAAGGCCTGATGATCATTCTGGTGATCAGATCCTTGGTCACTTCAGGATTTGTGGCCATAACATAGCAGAAATATGCCCATATTACACTCTGGTGAAATTGTCCTTATATATGTAGGAGTGGCCAAAAATAAGCAGAAAGCTCAGATACCTTATGGTTTACACTTGTTCTCATCATCTTTAACTATTAATCTGCATACCAAATTGAAGAGACACAAAACACTGGAGCTTCCAGTCATTTTTTCATAATTTCACATTTTAGCCACATTAGTTGGCCCAGGGATGGCCAAAATTTTACATGCCACTGTAGGTCTAGGATAAGGTGAAGCCAGGCTAAGTTGGAGCAAGAAGGTGCTTCATAAATTAATGTCTGGTTACCTAGAGCTGACATGGTGAAGCCTAGTACTCACCAGAGGTGCGCAGATTGCTGGTCTGAGGTTTCTGGCCACAGAAGGGAAGTTTGCTGTTGTCTGTCTGCCACAAGGGACCGGACTGGACACATGATCAGGGCAGTGCAAATCTTTTTACCCAACTCTTTATTAATGACCTTGTGGATGGGATTGAGAGTAAAGTGTCAGTCAGTGCTGACGACACCAAACTGCCGGATACTAAAATCTGACCTTGACATTACAATATTGCAAAACGATCTGAATATGATGACTGAATGGGCAAACACTTGGCAAATGAGATTTAATGTAGATAAATGCAAAGTAATGCACCTGGGATGGAGTAATCCTATAGCTGCATATACAATAGATGGGAGTATACTCGGCACTACAGATCAATAGAAGGACTTTGGCATTCTCGTTACAAGTAAGCTGAGCAGCAGTACTTAATGTCAAGCAGCAGCCACAAAAGCAAATAAGATTTTAGGATGTATAAAAACAGAGATAAAATCCCGAGATCCCAACTTACTGTTACCCCTTTATAAATCACTGGTGAGGTCACATCTAGAATATGGGATCCAGTTTTGGGCTCCTCATTTTAAAAAGGATTTTCAGAAGTTAGAGTCAGTTCAACGACGGGCAACTAGATTATTACATGGGATGAACGGCCTCTCATATCCTGAGAGGTTGGAAAATTTGGGCTGTTTAGCTTAGAAAAACGACGCCTCAGAGGGGATCTCATTTATATGTATAAATATTTGTGTGGCCAGTATAAAACACTGGCACATGACTTATTCCTTCCAAAAACCTTACTGAGGACTAGAGGGCACTGATTACAGGTGGAAGAAAGGCGATTCCGGCAACTAAAAAGGGAAGGATTCTTTACAGTTAGAGCCGTCAGACTGTGGAACGCCGACCACAGCAGGTAGTAATGGCCGACGCTATAACAGCTTTTATACAAGGGCTGGGGGATTTCCTTGATACACATAACATTGCGGGTTATAGCTAGATTAGTGATGAAATGTAGAGTTGGTGGAGAAAGGTTGACCGAGATGAACTATGTGACTATAGGTAACGATGTAAATCTCAAAATTGCCAGTGAAGTCAGTGGCATCTCTGTAATACCCTGTCCGCTCTGCCATAATGGGAAATGGGAGCAGCACTGCACTGCCAGAATGAAGGGGGTCCCAAAACTCCTCTGGATGGTCTTCACTATGTCTACTTACAATGTCGTATTGGTGCCTCCTTGCCAGGAGAAAGCAGGGTAACGATGCGCCAGTGGCAGCTCTGCCACAGTATAATGGGCAGTGCTGGAAAAAGTGACAGATCGGCATGAATATCCAATTAATGCTAGTTATTCATCTTCTGCATGCTGCATCTACATGGATAGCAGCCCATGTGTATATACAGAGGGGCACGCACCATGTACACCCACGTGTGTGCGTGTATCAGTGATCAGCCATTCCTGGGCTGGCTCACCCACGATGGCTTCTGGTCCAGCTGTTTGCAGGGCTCCATTGTGGGCTCTCTCCTGTGGGTTATTGTGCGCTGCTTGTGAGCTCTAATCCTCTTGTGTTTCCATGGTTACAGCTCTGTCTGATCCCGCTGCCAGGGAGAACTGCATGATGCACCTTCTGCGCTCCCTGCCCGACCCCAATCTCATGACCTTTCTCTTCTTGCTTCAGCACTTAAAAAGGTAAGTGGATAAAACACAAGGAAGGATAGAAGTCACTTTTGCCATAAAGGAAAAAAAAAAATTTGCGAATTTTGTTGCATGGCATATGTACGAAAAAATTGCACTTTTTCACTTCTCTCACCATTTTCTAAAAGTGGCTAGAAAGTGGGCTACCAAATTTATTAGGAAATACTAGAAAATCGGCACAAACTGCATCAGTAACATAAATTTCCAATATCCGTCGTTAGAGCTGCCCAAGATGCTCCACATTTATTGAGTTGTGCGTTTCTTAAACTGATCTATGTGGGGTAATGGCTCCAAATTTATTAAGACTGTTGTTCCACCATTGGTAATAAGTCTGGGCCACAGTCACTGGTAACCTCTAAGACAGTGATGGCGAACCTTTTAGAGACGAAGTGCCATACTGCAACCCAAAACCCACTTATTTATCGCAAAGTGCCAACACGGCAATTTAACCTGAATATTGAGGTTTTAATTTAGAAAAAAACTAATACAGAGAGCAGACAGGGTCACAGACAGGCACAGGGGTACTAGACTGCAGATGTAGAGGTATATGATCCCCGTCCTGGTACATTGCCACCCATCCTGGTATATTGCTGCCCATCCTGGTATATTGCCTCCCGTCCTGCTGGTATATCACCTCCCGTCCTGCTGGTATATCGGCCCTCATCCAGGCATATGGGGCCATCCTGTTATTCACTAATAGTTGAAATGTTGATAATAATAATAATCTTTATTTTTATATAGCGCAAACATTCCGCAGCGCTTTACAGTTTGCACACATTATCGTCGCTGTCCTTGATGGGGCTCACAATCTTTATTCCCTATCAGTATGTCTTTGGAATGTGGGAGGAAACCGGAGAACCCGGAGGAAACCCACGGAAACATGAGGAGAACATATAAACTCCTTGCAGATGTTGTCCTTGGTGGGGTTTGAACCCAGGACTGCAGCGCTGCAAGGCTTCAGTGCTAACCACTGAGCCACCGTGCTAAGGAGGACAGGGGGCATTCCAGTCTTGTGCCATTTAGCAGAATCTGTAGTGATGAGTATAATGCCCCCATGGCCTTCTCAGTCTCAATAATGAGCACATCTGGACATGTTTCTTTCAATATAATCAACCCAATCTGGACTTCATTTAATTTCTACCATGCAGAGATTTGGAGAATCTGGTGTGGGCTGCAGGTCCTCTAAGACCTTAGGTCACTATCGGCCATTGCTCTCTACAGTTCTCTCTCCATTAATGTCTAGACTCGGCACGCAGACTGATGGGGTGGCGAGTGGGCTGAGGAGAGTGGCAGCAGCGCTAGTGCTGAGATTGTAGCGTGAGGCTGCCCACAGGGAGGGTTCTGCATGCCCCCTCTGGCACGCGTGCTATAGTTTTGCCACCGCTACTCTAGGTTGACCATTAAAGGAAACATATGCTGACGATGTTATCTGATCTGCAGACAGGATGTCATAGCTGATCAGATTGATAAACATTTTTTGTGGGAAAAGTTCCAGTATAATTTGCATTTTATTTATTGAAATCCCTGGTGATTGTATGCATGAGTCCAGTGGGCGGACCTACGTACTGATTGACAGTCTTATCATGACTGTGCATGCATAGATAGCTGTCAATCACTAGTAAGACCGCCCACTGGACTCATGCATATGCATGCAATCACTAGTAGGACCACCCACTGGACTACTATAGCTACAAACACCAGGGACTTCAATGAATAAAATACCAGTTATATTGAGTATTTTCCAACAAACCTATATATAATCCTGTTCAGCTTCTCCTTCTATATACCGTGCCGTCTACAGATCGGACTGCATATACAGCCGGACAGGCTCCCTTTAATGGTATATACGCATGGCTGAGATACTTAGTGAGTTTTCTGTCCTGATTTTATGGTTTTTGTAAAATTGCCTTCCCATTAGCAGCATTGTGGATGAGATTTTATGAAATATTCTCTATACATTACAGAGAAAATCTACAACTTGAATTGACTGGCATGACAGATTTGCAACAGATCAATTAATGCTGTGGATTTTTGCAGCGGATTTTGCATTGCAAGGGATGAAATGTGCTGCAGAATCCGCACAATTTGGTGTGGGATATGTGACTGTAGATTTTCCTATATGGATGTAAACTTATGGTTATCAGTTTAGGAATTGCGGGCTCCTCAGATTTTTGTGAATAGTCAGACCGTATAACGTGTGGTCACGTAGTCGGGATTTGATCAACTGTAGCTGCTTTCCACCAGTGAGATGTCCAGGCTCAGCTTGTCGAGTGACTTTCCATTATGTGTTATGTCGTATATAAACCGCCCGTACATGCGCCGTTCTCTATGATGGATATAGTTGGAAGGACTGGGTGCACTTTGTGGTATTTAACCTCCAGATTTCCAGCCCCCACATTGCACGGACTGGAGTCAGCGGAGGCTCGGCCCAGGTAACGATCGTGACTGGGACACACAACATTTCTAGTCTCATATTTTTCCATGGCTACAAATCTTTAGTAAATTCCTCTTATGAGAATCAGGCCAAGAGTTTAGAGGAAAAGTCAAGTTTTCCATCTGAGAGACGGGTACTCGCCAGCTCCCACATCTGCCTCGGCGGGAACATGAGAGGAGGGGATACACAGCTGTTTTTCTCATAGCAGTATCTCATGTGTGGCAGGACCTAAAAAGGCGCCGGGCGAGCATCGCTGGGAAAGTACAATGTGCCGCAGAAAAGCCACTCTTCTATCTGTAGAATGAGTTAGTCAGTCCGGCACACATCACTGCCGCACTCTTATATCTGGAGAATGAGTTAGTCAGTCCGGCACACATCATTGCCGCACTCTTATATCTGTAGAATGAGTTAGTCAGTCCGGCACACATCACTGCCGCACTCTTACATCTGTAGAAGGAGTTAGTCAGTCCGGCACACATCACTGCCGCACTCTTATATCTGTAGAATGAGTTAGTCAGTCCGGCACTCATCACTGCCGCACTCTTATATCTGGAGAATGAGTTAGTCAGTCCGGCACACATCATTGCCGCACTCTTATATCTGTAGAATGAGTTAGTCAGTCCGGCACTCATCACTGCCGCACTCTTATATCTGTAGAATGAGTTAGTCAGTCCGGCACACATCACTGCCGCACTCTTATATCTGTAGAATGAGTTAGTCAGTCCGGCACACATCACTGCCGCACTCTTATATCTGTAGAATGAGTTAGTCAGTCCGGCACACATCACTGCGCACTCTTATATCTGTAGAATGAGTTAGTCAGTCCGGCACACATCATTGCCGCACTCTTATATCTGGAGAATGAGTTAGTCAGTCCGGCACACATCACTGCCGCACTCTTACATCTGTAGAAGGAGTTAGTCAGTCCGGCACACATCACTGCCGCACTCTTATATCTGTAGAATGAGTTAGTCAGTCCGGCACACATCACTGCCGCACTCTTATATCTGTAGAATGAGTTAGTCAGTCCGGCACACATCACTGCCGCACTCTTATATCTGTAGAATGAGTCAGTCCGGCACACATCACTGCCGCACTCTTATATCTGTAGAATGAGTTAGTCAGTCGGCACACATCACTGCCGCACTCTTATATCTGTAGAATGAGTCAGTCCGGCACACATCACTGCCGCACTCTTATATCTGTAGAATGAGTTAGTCAGTCCGGCACACATCACTGCCGCACTCTTATATCTGTAGAATGAGTTAGTCAGTCCGGCACACATCATTGCCGCACTCTTATATCTGGAGAATGAGTTAGTCAGTCCGGCACACATCACTGCCGCACTCTTACATCTGTAGAAGGAGTTAGTCAGTCCGGCACACATCACTGCCGCACTCTTATATCTGTAGAATGAGTTAGTCAGTCCGGCACACATCACTGCCGCACTCTTATATCTGTAGAATGAGTTAGTCAGTCCGGCACACATCACTGCCGCACTCTTATATCTGTAGAATGAGTCAGTCCGGCACACATCACTGCCGCACTCTTATATCTGTAGAATGAGTTAGTCAGTCCGGCACTCATCACTGCCGCACTCTTATATCTGGAGAATGAGTTAGTCAGTCCGGCACACATCATTGCCGCACTCTTATATCTGTAGAATGAGTTAGTCAGTCCGGCACACATCACTGCCGCACTCTTATATCTGGAGAATGAGTTAGTCAGTCCGGCACACATCACTGCCGCACTCATATCTGTAGAATGAGTTAGTCAGTCCGGCACACATCACTGCCGCACTCTTATATCTGGAGAAGGAGTTAGTCAGTCCGGCACACATCACTGCCGCACTCTTATATCTGTAGAATGAGTTAGTCAGTCCGGCACACATCACTGCCGCACTCTTATATCTGGAGAATGAGTTAGTCAGTCCGGCACACATCACTGCCGCACTCATATCTGTAGAATGAGTTAGTCAGTCCGGCACACATCATTGCCGCACTCTTATATCTGTAGAATGAGTTAGTCAGTCCGGCACACATCACTGCCGCACTCTTATATCTGTAGAATGAGTCAGTCCGGCACACATCACTGCCGCACTCTTATATCTGTAGAATGAGTTAGTCAGTCCGGCACTCATCACTGCCGCACTCTTATATCTGGAGAATGAGTTAGTCAGTCCGGCACACATCATTGCCGCACTCTTATATCTGTAGAATGAGTTAGTCAGTCCGGCACACATCACTGCCGCACTCTTATATCTGGAGAATGAGTTAGTCAGTCCGGCACACATCACTGCCGCACTCTTATATCTGTAGAATGAGTTAGTCAGTCCGGCACACATCACTGCCGCACTCTTATATCTGGAGAAGGAGTTAGTCAGTCCGGCACACATCACTGCCGCACTCTTATATCTGTAGAATGAGTTAGTCAGTCCGGCACACATCACTGCCGCACTCTTATATCTGGAGAATGAGTTAGTCAGTCCGGCACACATCACTGCCGCACTCATATCTGTAGAATGAGTTAGTCAGTCCGGCACACATCATTGCCGCACTCTTATATCTGTAGAATGAGTTAGTCAGTCCGGCACACATCACTGCCGCACTCTTATATCTGGAGAATGAGTTAGTCCGCACACATCATTGCCGCACTCTTATATCTGTAGAATGAGTTAGTCAGTCCGGCACACATCATTGCCGCACTCTTATATCTGGAGAATGAGTTAGTCAGTCCGGCACACATCATTGCCGCACTCTTATATCTGTAGAATGAGTTAGTCAGTCCGGCACACATCATTGCCGCACTCTTATATCTGGAGAATGAGTTAGTCAGTCCGGCACACATCATTGCCGCACTCTTATATCTGGAGAATGAGTTAGTCAGTCCGGCACACATCATTGCCGCACTCTTATATCTGTAGAATGAGTTAGTCAGTCCGGCACACATCATTGCCGCACTCTTTATCTGGAGAATGAGTTAGTCAGTCCGGCACACATCATTGCCGCACTCTTATATCTGTAGAATGAGTTAGTCAGTCCGGCACACATCACTGCCGCACTCTTATATCTGGAGAATGAGTTAGTCAGTCCGGCACACATCACTGCCGCACTCTTATATCTGGAGAATGAGTTAGTCAGTTCGGCACACATCACTGCCGCACTCTTACAACCCTACTGACGGGTTAATAAATGAGTGGTTGATTTGTGGTTTCCTCCACACAATATAACATGGCGGTGATAAGTCACACTGACTGTACATATGATTCCCCCACCCATGAGAGGAGAACCTGGCACTTTCCGAGGGCAGGACACCACTGAGCAGTTCTGTCTGGAAAGTGAGGTCGAGCACATTCTGCCCAGATGTAGTCGGCTGCGTGGCGATTCCATTAGTACTAACATTAGTGTCCACACAGAGCTAATACCACATTGGTGGCTGAATGTGGTACATGATACAATACCGGGCAGCTGCACATAATTGCAAATTTAGGACAGCAAATTTTATTACTGTGCTCCGTGGATGATCTTGTCGCAAATTTGTTAAAATCTTAAAATAAAACTTTAGATGGTATTAACAATGGAACTCTTCAACAGATCCCACTGATTCTGAGATTCTTTTTTTATGACAGGCATATTGTACTGATGGTGGTAAATTTTGGTCGATATGATTTACATAAATTTCCAAAAATATCGAAAAATTTTTAAATTTCGCAATTTCAAACTTTCAATTTTATGCCCTTAAATCAGATAGTTATACCACACAAAATAATAAATAATATTTCCCGCATGTCTACTTTACATCAGCATAACTTTTGAAACATTATCTTTTTTGTTAGGAAGTTATAAGGGTTAAAAGTTGACCATCGATTTCTCAATTTTCCAACAAAATCTACAAAACCATTTTTATTAGGGCACACCTCACATTTCAAGTGACTTTGAAAATACCCAAAAGTGACACCATTTTAAAAACTGCACCCCTCAAAAGTACTCAAAACCACATTCAAGAAGTTTATTAACACTTCAGGTGCTTCAAAGGAATGAATGGAAGGGGAGAGGCAAAAAAAAGGTGGAAGGAAAAAAAAATTTTTACTTTTTTTCACAAAAATTTAGCATTGGCCCCAAATCTTTTACTTTCACAAGGAAAACAGTAGAAAATGGACCCCCAAAACTTGTTGTGCAATGTATCCTGAGTACGTCGATACCACATATATGGGGGAAAACTACTGTTTGGGCGCACAGCAGAGCTCTGAAGGGAAGCAGCACAGTTTGACTTTTTAAACGCAAAAATGACTGGAAGAGCGGACGCCGTTTGGAGAGCCCCAGAATTTGATAACATTAGATCGTCATATTGAATATGTCATTAGTTTTGAGTGCAAATGCTCGCTACTCGCGTTTGCATTGGGGTGCTCTGGTATGCACAATATCGCGGGTGCTCAAGCGACCCGATACAAACGCGAGTAGCAAACAGTGATGCTCAACACTAGTCATCATATCGTCCTTTTTTTTTTTTTTTTTTTTTTACTTTTTAGAAACACTAACCGTAACCTAATGGCAAAGAATGAAAGAAATAAAAATTATTATAAAATTTAAAAAAAATGTAATCTGACTATGGGGATGACATACTAATTATTGGTATTTGAGGACTGTGATAGCCTATGGAGATTTTCAGACGCTGCGGGGAAGCAGTTCTGCTGCTTTGCACTGTTGAGGGGCAAAACCCTGAAACATGTGTCTGAAAATTGAGTTTCTGGTTTAGCTTCCTATAGTAAGTCATCTGACAAGAGCCTTTTAAAGGGTCAATATTGACTTGTAGGATGGATTCCTTCAATACCAGGCATTAAAGCTCCAGTCTCTTCCTCTCTGAAGAGGCTGTTTTGCACATTGCAGTATTACAGGGCTTATATACGTCTCCATACGCCAACTTGGTGCTCTCCACAAGCAAAAACTTTACCCACTTTGCGGTTTAGTGCAAGCTATTGTTGTACAGTAACATCTGACTTGCAGGAATTCAGAGGATAATAAGGATTATATGCTGCTATTTAATGGCCGTAGCAGACATAACACTCATGATTTTTGCATCATTTAAAGGTCTTTTTTCATATCCTTCCAAAAGCAGGAAACCTGGAGAAGGACCCTAAATAGCCCATTATGTCCTCCAGCTCATTAACTGCTGCTCGCCTACTGATGGCTGCAGCCAGTCATTGACCTCCGCCGTCTTGTGCTGTACACCCGTAATCTGCTACAACGATCATGTGTGTAGCCAGCACGTCATTGCTTAGGCCAGGTAAAGACCGACAGAGGGGTGGATGTATGCGGAAAGGTTTTTGTCTGTAGGCAAATTTTTAATAATCTTGGAAAACCCCGTTAACATAGGACAAGAAAGCCCCCGGTCCGACAATAAATGAGTCCTCTCTTTGTAGCCTCCTGAATATGTGCATCCAAACCAGATGTCTAGATGAAGCTGAGAATATTTGGGTTATTTCCATATTCTTGTACTTTTGCAGCTTGAAGGTTCTTTTTTATACTTTTGTTTCATTTTGATTCTAGGGTTGCAGAGAAAGAACCAATCAACAAGATGTCACTGCATAACTTGGCCACTGTCTTTGGCCCCACATTACTAAGACCCTCTGAAGTGGAAAGTAAAGGTCACACAAACCTGGCATCAGACATCTGGTCACACGACGTTATGGCACAGGTGATTATCCGCTATTTTGCCTCTTAGTGCTTTCCTCTGCTGATCCATAACACATGCAGGTGGGATTAGCGCTTATTAGTTCCCCCACAGATTACAGATGGCAAATAGAGATTGTGTAAAGCGGTGAACCCCTCTAAAGGCACTCAGCGACATCGCAGCAGGGGCCACATCATTGCTACATGTCACACACAGCTAAGTCGCTAAACAGATCGCTACTGCGTCATAAAATCGATGACTCTTTAGCGATCTCGTTAGCGATCTCGCTTAGTGTGACAGTACCTTAACTAGAACTGAATATTGCATTCTGTGTAGCAGCCGCTAAACTGCTTTACTACGTCCATGTAACCTGCATACGATCATGACATCGCTCGTCTTGCACTGATCCTGAGTGACTTCCTCTATTATCATCCAGAGCTGCATTTACAATTCTGCTGGGAGTCACTAAGAAACTTCTTAATGAACAAACTCGGACAGCGGAGATCCTGTGTCACGTTTCCTTTTCCTAAATCTCTGCTGGGAGATTTCAGCCCTATAAACCGTAGCCTTGTGAGTGCAGCTCTGGAGCAGATAAAGCGATGTATTTAGAAACTTACTCAATGCTTTTTTTGTCTTCAGGTCCAGGTCCTTCTTTACTACCTGCAGCACCCTCCGATCAGTTTCTCGGAGCTGAAGAGGAACACTCTGTACTACTCCACAGACGTGTGAGCCGACATCCAGGAGAAGACCAGGCAGCTCCTCTTCTCTCTGTACATTTGGCAAAAGACATTCTGAGAATGATCCCACAACGCAGAGCGGCCCCCAACTTGCTCCTGTTCTTTTCTTGAATCCTTTTGTACAGAAAAGTGGAACGAAAACTATAAAATGAGCGGCCCTGTGCTCCCCTTGTAGCGAGCTGTATTTTGTATATTGGTTTTCAGGCATTATTTTATGTAGGAGCAGGCGACCCCGGGGAGCAGAGGTTTGGAGAACTCTTTCTTGTTATCCACATTCCTTCATGTGAGTGAACGGTTTGGGAAAATCTTGACACCTCTGCTGAGTTAATGGGTCTTTTAACCTGCCATATTCTCAACAACTTGTGCTGGAGACTGCAAACTGCACTGTATCCTTCCTCCCCTTGGGGACCACAGGGGCCAAACATGAAACCCATTGTTTGACAGTTGCCCCCCGCACACGGAGAGTGGAGGTTGATGAACATTGGGATACCCTGCTCAGTTCTGCGATATTTTCCTTCATAGACTTGGCAGAATATGAGCGGACGCTCCGTTATAACGTTTTTAATTCTAAACCGTTGCCATGAAGTTTTCTTCTAACTTTTGTCTTCTATTGTGGATGAAAAGTGCTTTTGGTCCTCTTTTTTTTTTTTTTTTTTTTTTTTTTTAATTTTCTTTTCCGTGTGGATTTGGCACTTGTGATTTTTGCTGCTTTCAAAAGGTGGTACGTTTTATGTTACTCCTCCGGGAATGAGGAAATTGACCGGTACCCGAACTGTACCACAACCGGTGAGTTGGCGTGTCCAACAATTCCGAGAAGTCAGACGCCCCTCGCTGATGCCAAACACATGCACACTCCCCTAAGAAATTAGGTTCAACTAATTAGGAAAATTACTTTATAAGAACAGATGGTCAGCTTGTCGTGTGTTTAGATCCTTCCTTACACCAACATGTTGGAAAGTAAAGGTTGGGTCTAGCTTAGATTTCTTTTTGAGAACCATCACCACTGATCCACTAGATGTGTCTGGTATTGCAGCTGCACGCTAATAAATTACAAAGGGCTGACCTGCAATACCACACTCCACCTCTGGACAGGTGTGGTGCTCTTTTTTTTTTTTTTTTTATAAAAAGTCCGTTTTTCTAATCCTGGACACCCTGTGTTTTCTGCAGCGGGGGTGACTGCACAGGCCGTCTCCTTTGCTCCTTCTTGGCAGCTTCTTGTGCAGTACATTGCTTCTATTTTTGAGTTTCCTTTTTTTTTTTGTTCCTATTTATTTGTATCAAAGGTTAAAATAATAAAAGTAGAAAAGCAGAAAAAAAGATATTTAACGAAACCAGAAAGAAAAGGCGAGGTGGGGTACAATACAATGAGAGCTTGGTTCTCCTCCTTCCATTGTAATGACACTGAAGAACACACACGACTGCATCATTCTCCGCTGTGGTTTTAGGAAACCCTTAACCAACCCTCCAGGGGGAAATGAGGGATTATTATTTTATTGTTTCTTTTTCCAAGGGAAACTTTTTTTTTTTATCGCTATCGATGGCTCTGGCCAGGGCAGTAGACAGTGCGGCTGTGATCGATCAGCCGCACGTGTACAAGTGCAGAGGGCACAGATTTGGCTGCGTGTACGGCCATTTATTTGACTTTCAATAAAGGGATTGGATCTGGCGCCGGATCCCGAAGTTAATGTGCGTTAGGTGATATTCATTATGGCCCCGATTCATCATGTGCGTGGTTACTTTCTTGTCTTTCTTTTGGTTGTTTTATTTGCTTTATATGTTGCTTTTTTTGAGTAAAATGTTGCATGTGAGTCTTCAACTGCACAAAAACAGCAGGTTTTGGACTCTGATAGGGTACAGGAATACAATTGCGCACAAATGATGCGATATTTTGAAACGTCACAAATGTTCAATTAGCCGGAAAGATTTGGATAATAAAAAAAACATTCAGATTGTCAAGCAAATCTACAAAATCACAAGTGCTGAAAAATGTAGCTTGAAGGTGGTGCAAAAACCATACTGAATTTGGCACAAACCAAAAAAAAAACTAATTTTAAATTAAAAAAAAAATGATGGATCGCTGTGATGTTTCTCCTAGGACACCCCCTGATCTGCAGACTATTCCTCCTTGGGATAGCGGATAAGTAATCATGTTTGTTGTTTGATTTTCTAGAATTTGGGTTCATATATTGGTCTGGTCATTTTATTATTCAGTAACTTTCAGTAAATGCATTAGTGTTTGTTTTTTGTGGGGGAGTATTTGAGGGGTGACTGCATTTTACAAGTTTGCAGCTGACGGTAACCTGAGCCCCAATATTCATGAGGTTCATGTTTCCTCCTTTTCGTGGATTAATCATACACAAGGTGAATTCCTCACACTGCTGATCCTCTCTCCCCACATCCACTATCTAGGGGCTGATATCTAGTTGACTATACCACCACGTAATATAAGGACACCCCAGCCAGGGATGTGGCCTTTATCTATCCCTTTAAGGCAAATTTTGCACCAGTGCCGTTTCTCCCCAATCACAGGTCTAATAAGTTGATCCGCTGGATTAGTACAGGTCATCACTGACGTGTCAGGATTTTCAGTAATGCAGACATAAAAAAGAAAAAAAAACCTTATGGAAAATATCATCATCCTTCACGGGATGGAATTGGATCTTGCTTTTCAGGCTGCAGTTCTTTTATCCCCATTGAAGCTATAAATCTTGACTTCCATCATTTTCATTCCATATTTACAGTATTAAAGAGAATCTGTCAGCAGGTTTTTGCTGCTATCTGACAGCAGCACAATATAGAGACAGAGACCCTGATTCCAGTGATGTCACTTAGTTTACTGGGTGTAGCAGTTCTGATAGTCATAGTTTTTCTCTGCTGCAGAGCTCAGATGTTGAGCTGTGTATAGCCCTGTCCACATCACAGCTTTCTCTGTACGTTGTATCGTGGCAGAAATCAGATAATCAATGCTGGAGGCGGGGGTTGGACTAGGACAGGGATGTCAAAGTCAAACACACCGAGGGCCAAAAAAAAAAAATTGCTACAAGCCGAGGGCCGGACTGACGCCGGCCCTGCTACCGGTGCATTGTGGGAAATGTAGTGTTGGTGCCAGGGCCGGCTCCAGGTTTTTATGGGCCCCGGGCGAAAGAGCCTCAGTGGGCCCCTTTAACACAGACCACGATTCATGATGCACAGATACTGCAGAGAAATATAGGTATAGTACAACGCCAAACACTTCACTTCTTCCATTACATGAGTGATATCTATTGTAAATTGTACAATAGCTCAAAAACCGCCAAATCCTCACAGCGCACAGTACAGACTGGACAGTACAGTCCTCCATACAATATTATGGGCACCACAGTCTCCCCCTCATCACCCATATAATACCCCATGCAGGATGTCACCCCCCATATAATGCTCCATACAGGATACTGGACCCAATATAATGCTCCATACAGGATACTGGTCCCCATATAATGCTCCATACAGGATACTGGTCCCCATATAATGCTCCATACAGGATACTGGTCCCCATATAATGCTCCATACAAAATATGGAGCTCTCCTCTGCGCTGTACTGCGTTCTGCACTGTTACAGCTCAGGAAAGGGCGCTGTGGAAAGACTCCCCATTATCATCATCATTGCCTCCCCATCATCATCATGGCCTCCCCATCATCATCAATGCCTGCCCATTATCATCTTCTCCCCATCATCATCAATGCCTCCCCATTATCAGCAATGCCTGCCCATCATCATCTCCTCCCCATCATCATCAATGTCTGCCCATCATCATCTTCTCCCCATCATCAATGCCTGCCCATTATCATCTTCTCCCCATCATCATCAATGCCTCCCCATTATCAGCAATGCCTGCCCATCATCATCTCCTCCCCATCATCATCAATGTCTGCCCATCATCATCTCCCCATCATCAATGCCTGCCCATTATCATCATCTTCTCCCCATCATCACCAATGCCTCCCCATTATCAGCAATGCCTGCCCATCATCATCTTCTCCCCATCATCAATGCCTGCCCATTATCATCATCTCCCCATCATCATCAATGCCTCCCCATTATCAGCAATGCCTGCCCATCATCATCTTCTCCCCATCATCAATGCCTCCCCATTATCAGCAATGCCTGCCATCATCACACAGACAGCACACAAGCACTCTCTCACATACATACACACACACACATACACACACACACAAAGCACCGCACTACATACACACACAGAGACACACACACAGAGACGTCTTACCTGTTCAGCGTCCCCGCGCTCTGTGCCACAGCCGGCCGCTGAATGATGACGTCATTCAGCGGCCGGCTGTGAGAGGAAGCGCCGGCGCCCCCTGGAGCCCAGAGCTGCGGCAGCGGAGGCACGGGAGAGGTAAGTATTGTTGCCAGCTGCTGCCGGGGCCCTGAGCAGGCGGGGGGGGGGGCCAGTGGCGGCGCTGACACCGCTCTCCTTCGCTAACGGGCGCGGGGGTGCCAGACTGCGAGTGGGCCCCCCGCCTGCTCAGGGCCCCGCCTGCCAGGGGGCCATAGATAATCAATTCGCGGGCCGGATGTGGCCCGCGGGCCTTGACTTTGACATATGGGGACTAGGAGGTATGAGGACAGTTGTCCTGTAGTGATAATCTGATGATAAAACACTCATTGTATTAAAACAGCAACACACAGCCCAGAAAGTGACAGATCACTGGGAATTAGGGTTTCTGCCCCTACATCATGGTGCTCTCAGACTACATAGCAAAAACCTGGTGACAGATTCCTTTTTAACACATTAAAGGGAATCTGTCACCCCATTTTAGCCATATCAGCTAAAGATATGGCTGAATAGTGCGTCCCATAAGCAGCCTATCGGTATGTTGCTTATATCCAGATACCCCCGTTTTGATTCCAAAATACCTTAGTAAAGTTGGGATTCTTTTCTGTAAATGAATCCCACAGACGGCGTTCTGCTTCCCGCGATAGCGCTTTCAAATTCGGCCCCGCGCATGCGCAGTGTGCTTTGCCCAACAGTGGGCAAAGCAGAAAATCATTACAGCGCATGCGCTACTCTTTCCTTGCCCTGGAAATGACTGCTTGCCTTGGACGACTTCCGGGGCAAGGAAAGAGTGGTGCATGCGCTGTAATGATTTTCTGCTTTGCCCACTGTTGGGCAAAGCACACTGCGCATGCGCGGGGCCGAATTTGAAAAGCGCTATCGTGGGAAACAGAACGCCGTCTGTGGGATTCACAGACGGTGATACGCAAGTGATGCCGAGGAGTGGGGGGTGGAGAGAGAAAACTCCACCCTCCGGACTGGACCACCCTCATTTACAGAAAAGAATCCCAACTTTACTAAGGTATTTTGGCATCAAAACGGGGGTATCTGGATATAAGCAACATACTGATAGGTTGCTTATGGGACGCACTATTCAGCCATATCTTTAGCTGATATGGCTAAAATGGGGTGACAGATTCCCTTTTAACATTAAAGTAATGCTAAATGACTGTAGGAGACATAAGAAACTCTAAGTCCTCGCACGGTTATGACCTAAACAGCCTTGCCTTATCCAGTGGAGAGCTGCTCCAGCTTTTTCTGGTCCCATATTCTGCTGCTTAGCAGAGAAAACCAGGCAGGAGAAGTCCTATTTCACAGACTTCCTGACTGATGAGCACTAGCACTGACTTTTTTACTTGGGAATAAGAACAGTATCAATGAAAGAAACATCAAATGCCGTCACGCTCCAGTGCAGCTGAGTACGTCTCGGTTTCCACCGATAAGAGGCGATTCTGCGCTTTGATCACTTTACTTGCGCAGTGATTTTCATTTTTCCCTTGGTGCAGTTTTAGAAGTTGTTTCCATGTTTAATGACCTTCATAAATGTTAATGTCGTCTTGAGAACACGATGAACCGCAAACAATTATGGGTCATCTGGCAGATCTGCGCTGTCCTGTTACTGGAACGAACGCTTTGTGGATTCTGGTAAATTCATCATCCGTTCCAGCTGCAGATTTCAGAAGGAGCTGTGGGTAGTGCCGAGTTTACTGCTGGAAGTTGTGGTGTCGCCTCGTATGCGGGGGATCGTATATATTTACTCTCTTTTCACCCATCTTTTTACGGATCCAATTACTCTACGTATGAAGTTTAGAAAATTATTTAGATTTTTTGATTTCTATAACCTCCCGAGTTCAGATTGCTCAGCAGCCCTCATCACATCAAAGCCTGCTCCCGATGCCGGAGACTGTTCAAAGCGCGCAACGTGAGGATTCACAAGTCTGCAGTCACATCGAAGGACTGTAGACTTCCAGCTTAAGGCCGGACAACCCCTTTAAGGCCGGGATCACAAATGTGACGAAAACGTCCGACAGTCGCATGTGAAATCCCAGCTCTGGCGCCGGCACTCGGGAGTGGAGTGCGGGGCTGCATGTATTTCTATGTAGTTCTATGCAGTCGCTCGCTCCACTCCCGAGTGCCGGCCCCAGAGCTGGGATTTCACATGTGACCGTCGGACGTTTTCGTCGCACGTGTGATCCCGGCCTAAAAGGAAAAGTGGCAATTTGTATCTTCCATGATCTACTGAAAATCCTGTTTGTGTCTGATCTTATAGTTTTCACATTTCTTTGTTTTTGTCTTTTTTTCAGAACTGTGTAAAAAGACAAAAAACAAACCAAGTAGCCATCTTGGTATCCGGTATATCTTGATGTAACCCGTCAGGCCATCCATGGGAAACTGCACAATAAACTTGTTCATTTTACTCGGGGACAATACAGAACAACAACCTCCTGCACTCCACATTTCACACACCGTCCTTAGCAGCAGAAAGAAAATACAATGGTTTTCCCAGATTCAGATTTCTTTTGGGGTTTGAGATTTTTTTTAGTTACATCAATATTGTATTTATGAAGACCAAGGGAAAAAAAAAATCTAAAGGGATGGAAAAATCCGCCTTGTATATTTTTATTTTGTCTGTACTGTTGCCTTGTCTGTATATTATTATGATGCTAGAAATGGAGCAAAAATAGTAATGATAACGTTAGTTAATAAAAGATTTACAAAATGTCGTTTTTGCTTTTCTCATGAATAAAGGACAAACCCCGAACAATGAGCGGAAAGTAAAGAATTAGTGACTGAAGAAGAGCTCGGCCCTGCACCCATGTGGATCAGGCACATGAATCCCACCATGTATCAAAGGGCGACGCCACATCATACATGTAATTAAAAAAAAAATGTATTTCTCTAGACGCACAGCATATAGCAAAGCTCCCATAGACTTTCATTAGCCAGATATATTAATATGTCCTTTCAAACTTCTGCCTCAACTCCATTGAAGTGTGCCTGACTATGCTTTTTAAAGGGATTGTCCAGTGAAATCACTTATCCATAAGTCAGGCGATCCCTGGAACCAACACCAAACTTTGGTCAGGTATCAGAACCCGAACTTTCACAGGTCCGCTCATCCCTAGAAGCGTGGTGAAAATGGATGTATCGCCAGATTTCACAATATAAGCTACATACGTTATTACATAGATCTCAGACATGGTGAGGCTGGTGTATTTACTTTGATAATCCATTTCAAAATGGCTAAACCCATAATTAAGATGAGCATTTTAAGTCCAACTATGGAATAAAATAACTCATGAGTCTTTTGAGTTTTTTCAATTTCCACTCCCTCCTGACTGACAGCTGCAGCTTGTACTGAGCAGTGTGAGATCTCAGCCGCTGGAGCAACACGGAGGAGCCGAGCTGGAGGTAAACATTCGTAAATAAATATTCAGCCATCGTAATGTGGATTTTCAAAGTAAGTATAGCAGCCTCGTCCGGTCTAATATTCAGTAAAATATACAGTTTGCTGATAAAAGTGGATGTCACCAGATTTCACCATGCAGACATACAGTAATGTGATGTAAGGAACAACTAAATGTTCTGTAGCAGTAGGGCTCACCTAAGATGCTAGAAACCATGATTGATGCTAATAACCAGTAACAGAAGAAAACTGCAGCCACTGGGAAAAGAAACGAGAAGCTTCTGTAGACGCAGGAGAGCAACACCCTATATACCGTAGAGAGTGTAGGCTCTTTATAGGTACCGGTATACGGCTGCATCCTCGCTTTTCCTCTTGGCTTCTAACAATGATGTGAGGTTCCTTTTTTTGGATGTTGTGACACAAAACTTTTTTTTTTGCCACTTAATCATCTCAGATCTCAAGTGGGGAAAAAAGGAAACATGTGTACACATGTACACAGAACAGCAGGTCATCCAGTGATGTGATCCATGTATATGGCAGCCTGCCGGCACTAAGGGTCCCGTGAGGTGTGCCTTGTTAGTGGGGCCTGGTTTATGTCCGCTGTAAGCAGAGGCTTTTTCAGAACCAACACTATTTACTCTGAGGTTACAGAACATGTGGAGGAAGAGATTCACTATTTGTAATACAGATACTTTTTGGGAAAGTTTCTGCAAACAGGATCTGTGCGGCTGGAGTCTCATTACAGGCAGGGTCCCCTCAGTGCGTATTGGGTGCGATCCAGCGAACATCCAGGCTGAGAAACGGGACAATTGTGCGTCACGTCCACTTTGGCCATCATCAGTTTCCTAGTAAGATGTGAATGGTAGAAGTGTAAATCCCCAGGACACCGCAGCGCCCGTCACTACTCCTGACATTCTGCAACTTACCAAGACGTAAAAAGGTTAACGCTTCTCACTTCTGCATGATGCGGTAAGTAAGTATTGCGAGCCTGTCCTATTACTAGGAAAAAAAATGTGTGCAGGATACGCGCCAAACAGACACCCAGAGCTGTATGTGGCATTTATGCCGCGCTAGGCACTGTAAGGGGTCAGATCCCCTACTGGTAAGTCAGACTCAAAGTGCCCATACCCTTTTGGCAACAGTGATGGCCTCCATACAGACTGTCGGCCAACAGATGATCATTAGGGAGGAAATAAGGATACAGAATCATGTCAGATTTCAGACTGCAAATCCTTTTCTGCTCTAGGGATAAGCCACCACCAGAGATGTCTGACAGCGACTCACAGAGCAAAGAAGCGCTCGGCCGAGCCAGTGCTCCTGTGAATGAGGAGAGTTGGGTGAAATATCTGTTGGCTGAACAATTGTCCATCCAACATACAAGTCCTTGCTTAGACGTATGTCGTCCATGCGTGCAGTGACCCTATAATGATCTTCTGTTAAATCAAATTAAGGATTAGTACATCACAGTATCAGAACCACCATCAGGACATGAGCACAACACCAAGTTTAGTACAGCGATCAATTAAAATGTCAGCCCCATGTACAAATGTATCCCATGAACCTGCAACTTCCCCGTCAGTCCGTAAAAGAGTTGTCCAGCTTTGGGGTGCAAGTCTGCAGTCACTATATGTGACAGCTGTGAGGATTCACAAGTCTGCAGTCAAGATTCTTCAGTGCCAGGTCCGGACCACAAGTATGTGATTAGCATATGTACAGTCATGTACCAACTAGATGTGCGCAGTCTCGCTTAATGCCAATGTACTGAGCAAGGCTGATCACGTCTAGTCCGAATATGGCCTGAAATATGAAAATTGAGTACTTGCGGTGAAATGCCCGCCTGCTCCCAGCACCAGAAAAATTTGCTCAACTCTCGTCCTCAGTCCCCGGAACTCCAGTATAATTTATTGAAGCCTTTGTATTCGCACGGCTCACACATATTTTTTTTTTTTGCTATTAGACAGTATGTATGGAAAGCTGATCAGACTGCGCACAACAGGACAGGATTTCACCACCTTTATAGAAATCTTGGCTATTTTATTGCCCTGGGAGATGATCCTTAGACCTCAGATTGTTCAGGCTTCAGAATTTGGAAATGAAAGGAATTCTTATGGAAAAACCCAAACCCTTTGCTAGGATCCATGCAGGACAAATCAAGGCCCCAGGATTCTCTTCATGGAGGTCTTCTTTAATTCGACCTCAGAAACATACGCTATGTACAGATGTATAAATAAGTTTTTGGGTAAAACAAACATTTCGTTACAGATAAATAGATTTCTTTCCTGTGGATCATAATCTGAAGGGTTTCTGACTGGCTCTTGAAAACTTGATAAGTAGAAGAACGTTTTCACTACAAAACCAAAACTCGAGAGAACGCGTCCTCAGTCCTGCGTGTTCCCATCAATGATGTCCATGGTGGAGTGGCGCCACCTGGCTGCAAACCGCTTCTACCGCAGGTAATAGTCTATGACGGCAGAAAAAGCAGCAAATCCTCCACAGCCAATAACTCCAGCTTTGAGTCCGGCTGCAAGAGAACAGAAGCTGCATTACTTCCGAGTGCCAGGACAAAGATCAGATACAGGCAGAAAAGACACAGGACTAGATTTTGTCTTTATGACTTTCACCCATCTCCTCGCAGAATGGCCAAGTGATTATGCAGATGGGGAGCATCGTCCAGTACCTTACCTTAGACTCTACCACTACCCGGATGCGCCATCTTTACAAGAATGATGCCCTGTGGGAGTCGGCTCTTCTATGAGAGTCACATTTTAGTAAGTCAATGGTCTGCATCCTGGGTCTCAATGAATGTGGCCTCATAAGAGCCCATTCACACGTCAGATTTCCTTACGTACGAGAAAAACAAGCCAATTATTGTGCTCAGTGTCCTCGGTTTTTCTTGTACGTGAAGAAAAAAAACATTCTCCACCTTCTCCATTCTGACAGTCTGTTAAAATTGAACTGCATTCCAATGTCATACGAGTGCAGTCTGATTTATTTATTTTTTTTAACAGACCCATAAGACTTGCATGGCTGATTCTGATTCAACCATCGGATCAAAATTCAACACGTCTCCCTGATTTTCGGTGGACCGCTCGGTCTGTGAAAAATCACAGACATGTGAATGGCACCATAGACTATCACAGGTATGAACGCTATCCGAGGAAATCACAGATCCCACTTGTATACAAGAAACAGAGGTGTGATCCCACTTGTATACAAGAAACAGGTGTGAACGAGGTCTAACTCCCAGCATATTCTGACTGCCTGCAGCGAGTGTGTGCACACTACTGAACTGTACAGATGTGTAACGAAAGCCAGACACAAGTGTCGCACACATCCCGCACTGGACTGGTCGCTGGCTAATAAGGAGGTTCAGCGGTTTCCTCCAGGACTGGTGATAGGGAGTAGTGTTCGCCTCAATATATACAGAAGCCTCCTAGGACCAAACGCCGCCCCCAGAGAGACACAGTGTATTCATCTCTCTCCACGTGGATCGTTTCTTGCGCAGGAAAACATTAAATATCAGGAAGCCGAGAGCATCCTATAAACTACTTATCTTTTATCTTCTTCATTCCTAAAACCTGAATAAGAGTTTTCAGAAGACAAATAGTCATGTAATCAATAACGACTCCGCCAATTATCTACTAACCTCTGAATCCAATAGCGCCCCCCGTGATACATCCACTAATTACACTGTTCTGCCAGTCGGACTTTCCACGATACTATAAAAGAAAAGAAACAAAGACGCAGAATTAGAGTTAGTTTGATGCTTGTTATCCCCCATTCCACAGCTATGATTATGGCATCTCATTAGTCTCTGTATATGACAAGTGTCTGATTAACCAGGAGTCCATGTGTTCTCAACGTGGAAAAAGCCACTTACTTTCTTTGAGAACAAAGGATCAGGCCTGTCAAAATTTAGCAGGCCCAATCCTTCATACCCCGATTTTATTTTGTATGCTCAGGCATCCCCTACACATTGTATTAATGTCAAGGAGCCGTCAGGATCAGCGGGTCCATCTAACAATATATTGTGTATGGGGAGAGCCAGAAAACGATGGTCCCACTAAAGCTGGAGAGTTCACCGGACATTAAACAACATGGGTACAGGCACCTTAAAGGGAATCTGTCACCCCAAAATTGCCGTATCAGATAAAGATATGGCCGAATAGTGCGTCCCATAACAAAGCTAGCTTGCCTTGGACGACTTCCGAGGCAAGGAAAGAGCAGCGCATGCGCTGTACTGATTTTATGCTTTGCCAACTGTCGGGCAAAGCACACTGCGCATGCGCTGGGCCGAATTTGAATTGCGCAATTGCGGGAAGCCAAACGCCGTCTGTGGGATTCACAGACGGCGATACGCAACGGATACCGAGGAGCGGGAGGGGGGGGGACGGGAGAGAGAAAACGCCGCCCTCCTGACCTGACCACCGTGATTGACAGGGAAAAACCAAAGTTTACAAAGGTATTTTGATATGAAAACGGGGGTATCAGGATATATGATACCTACCGATAGCTTTGTTATGGGACGCACTATTCAGCCATATCTTTATCTGATATGGCAATTTTGGGGTGACAGATTCCCTTTAACACCCAAAAGTCAGTGGGCCTTACCCTACTGTAAGGCTCAGCACACAATATACACAGTACAGTCCCATATCAAATACAACTAACACTTGGCCTCTGTCATATGAACCATCTCTACTTGCACATTGGGCGAGCACAATAGAAGATGCTACTAATGTATACGCCGAGCATGACCCCAGGCTATATTAGGCCTAAAATGAGCCAAAAACATGTTGCATTGGCGCTATATAGCAATATACTGATATGTGTACTGAATAAGACAATGTGCTGCCTATTTCAAAATGGGTTGAAAAATAAAATTTGATAGCAAGGTATGGGTGGTATAAGAAAACAGCTCCATGTGCCAGAGCCAGACTCTCAGTGTATATGTGAGTAGCCAGGCATAGTGTGAACACAGACCAGCCTCTCACTCATAAGTATTATATGCTTATTATTATACAGCACAATCAGTTCCTGGACACTGTACATGTGAAGAGGATGTAAGCACATGGAATCCACGACTGTCTGATAATGGTGTGAGAGGACAAGGCCGTCTCCAGCTTACAATCTATAGGGTATGGAGGAGGGAGACAGTAGGTCGGGGTTGGAGCAGCTCCGGCGGTGCTGTGGTGGCAGTCGGGTTATTGCACGCTTTAAGCTTTTCTGAAGAGATGAGTTTTTGATCGTGAAAGACAAATCTGATGTGATGAGGAAGGGAGGATGGGGAAAGCTCAGTAAAATTTGGGGAGATGGTTGGGGAGGAACTTATGAGAGAAGAGTAGCAAATCTTGTGAGGACTGGAGATTACATGTGAGAAGGCATCGGGAGGTTAGTGTGGAGGAGACAGATTATGGAGTTTTGTAGGTCATTTGTAGTCATTTCAGCAGGATTCATTGGGGACTTGGAAGCCAGTGAAGGGATTGGCAGAGGAATAGCGAGAGGAGAGGTGGATTAATCGGGTGGTCAAGTTAAGACCAGACTGGAGAGGTGAGAGTGTTGGTCAGGAGACCATAGAGGAGGAGATTGCAGTAGTTGAGGCAGGAGATCATGAGGGCATGCACTAACAGTTGGGTTGATTCGTATTGAGAAAAGGACAAATTCTGAAAATATTTTGAAGTTGGAGGCGGCGGGAGGTTCTGTCCACACTGACAATGGATGCGCTGTTCACTATGACATTATTTCCCTGATCCAGCAGCAAGTTATTAATGGGGATATACAAGTCATAACTAACCATTTATATGGCCGACGTATCCTGGCTTGTGATGGGCTGTAGATCCCCCAAACCATTACATGATGAGGAGAATCCACGGGTGGCCAGAAGATTTCAGGGACTGACCTGTTATAGGCCATATACTCTCAGACGCCCGGTGTATGGATTACAGAAGCTGCTTCTGTGAGAAATGACGTGTTCGCTTTAGGAGCAGTGGGTGACGTTGTCTCCCGTGTGTAGGCACAGCCGAGAGACTGAACATTTCTATAGACAAACTCTATAACTTCATGCCGTTCCGCAGCACAGTTTGGTAATTACTTGCTAAAAATAACAGGAACACGAAATCAGCCCACATATCACCATTATGTAACATATAGCTGGAATCAGCCAACAGCGAGAGAACACATTGCTCCTAGATGAAATGTCCGTGTCCTGTGGTGGGGTCTGTCATAGCCGCTTATAGAACAGGTAGAATTAGAGGATTAGGCCACGGTCACACGCTCAGTGTTTGGTCAGTATTTTACCTCAGTATTAATAAGCCAAAACCAGGAGTGGAACAATCAGAGGGAAAGTATAATAGAAACTCGTCACCACTTCTGTATTTATCACCCACTCCTGGTTTTGGCTTACAAATACTGAGGTAAAATACTGAACAAATACTGAGTGTGTGAATGTGGCTTTACTGTTATGTACTGGGCAATCTAAAGAACGCGCCTAGTAAGGCTCAGCGTCCACCGCTCGCTGCCTGCAGACACTCAGCAAATGTGTTCCCTATAAGTGACTTGAAGACCCTGGTCTTGTTGTAGTGAGGTGGATGATACACGTATGTGATTTCCCTCAGCCCTACATGTGAGATCAGGGATAATGCGGATATACCTGCGATCAGACAATGTGTCACAGGTGTGTACTGACTGCTGGGACCGGCACACCCCGGACCAGATAAGGTGCCGCTCTCGTATCCAGGTATCCGGTCCAGCAGCGCAGTCATTTGGGCCTGGGATGTAGATGCACGCTTTCACCATCGGTGAGGACCTCTCGTAATCATACATTTTTCACGTATTGTGTAGCTAGGGGATAGATGTATTTGGTGGGGAAAGCTTTGTGAGGGTCACCAGGAGTCTGACCCCGATATTTTCTATATACCTTGGTATGCTTCCACCGAGCACTACTCATTTACATTATCTGCCTCCACCAATTCTAGAATTATATGTGCATATATGCATGTCTTTTTATATATATATATATATACACCTTTTTCCGTTCACAGATTAAGTCATGAAGTGATTTCATGGGTCCACACACAACCTTGTGCATACTTTACGAGTATGTTCTTTCTACTTGCGCTACATTTTCAGTTTCACGTACTACTCTCATATTCAATCTAGTCTAACCTCCTTGATAATAAGCATTTTCCACATGAAATGTTAACCTGCTTGCCATATCATTTTTGTACATTTTTTGTATATACCTCATTTATTATGTCTTCATGTGTGTATTTTTATAGTGACTGATGAAGGTCCGCTATTAGGACCGAAACGTTTCCATTTGTTACTTTGTGGACACCATTAAAAATTTGCTTGATCACGTTAAGTTGAGTGCCGACTTTTTGATTTATTGACCCCTATATGACCGATACCATGGAGGAGCAGTGACAGAGGCATCAGGCACGACTCTAATTACATGCAGAAATCTTCTGGAAAATGAAAGATTATTTGCTTCAGGTTGTTGCATAAAGTCCTGTAAGCAAAGTACGGACAAGTTCTCAGCTCTGAGATTTTCTGGAGCCATCTTTTTATCCCCCTTTCTTTACCATCATAACTAATAATACAACCATAGGTTTGGGAATATGGCCATGTTTAGGCAGCTTTGGAGAAAGTGTAAACTTTTTTTTTTTTTTAAAGCAATAACTAAAGCTGATAGCGAGTTATCCTCCTCCAACACCGGAGGGGGAACATGGCGAGCACAGAGCTTGCAGACTAACAGTCAGGAGTTCACTTTGTTTTCCTAATCTCATGCAACATTCGCCGATCCTACAGATCTTTCATGTGATCACAAAACTTTGTGGGTGACCTTCTTTGCCCAGTGTCAGGAGATTAATGCCACCATCACACGTCGTACAATACAGGTCTAACACAGCAGATACGGACTTACAGATTCCACCAAACACTCCGTACAGGAGAACATCGCGCCCACAATGGCAAAGTTTTTGGCGTAGGACATTCCTCTCTGACCCATATCCTTCAGCACCTCTTTGGCAGTGGGAGTACGATATGGATCCTTAGGATCAAAGCCGACGTTGGTATCGATACCTGCAGTAAAAACACCGAAGGCTCCACCCAGGACAAAACCTGAAAGAGAAAGCAGAGACCATCATAAGTGGATGGCTGGACGATTGTAGTTAGTACCACAATTGTCAGGACATAATGGGAGTTGCACTTTTGCAACAACAATGAAGCCATGGCCGCCCATAGGTGCTTATGCAAAGTGCTTTTTGTATTGGCAGACCATGGGACGTCTTACTTGGTGCCAGTGTCAGCTGCACAACGCAGGAACCTCAGTGGGCCCTGTGCAATAAACTCACGATCCAGCAGAAATACAGTGGGCAACGGCTGAGACGTGTCCTCGGATCCCCTTACATCCCACGGTGTGAACAAGCCGCTCAGTGACCCCGTACTGTGACACGGGCCGGCCGCGGTCTCTTTTATGTAGGATTAGTTTTGTCTCTACAGGATCAGGTTACTTCCTCCGGTAAATTGCCAGGCGTAATAAATGGATGATAATGACACATAATAGAGGATCATTACGGCTGGCCTCATGGTAATAACGCACAGATGCTTCAAACAGCCCAGATCAGTAGGATGAATGATGCAGAACTGCTCGCTGGAGGCCTGGTGGGAACCTGCTGGTAGGCGACCACACTACGGAGTACATTATGCTCCTGGCCCCTGTTCTGTCCACTACATCATTTCTGAGGAGGCCATGTTAGTAACACTGTCCTATACAGCTGTGGCGACATGCTCATTACTAGTACTTTCCCAGAGCGCCTGATGTATTCGTCATGTTTGCAGTGTACAGAACTTGCTGCCTCCCTGGACCCTGGTCAGTCAGTGCTTGTTACTGTCCTTGTATCCTGCCTCTCACAGGCACAACTTTATTAATGGGGTTATCCAGGACTATATTCATTTTTTACTGTGGGACTAAGAACTAACAGGCAGGTTGTTGAGAACTATCTGCATTTCTGCCCAGCGCAAACCTCCACTGACACAGCGATCACAGACAGACTGCTCCGGTCGGCGATTCTGCGGCTTCTGCTATGTACAGAGCAGTGGCTTTTCTTCTGCTCTGTTGACAAGGTGTAATTGCTGACGTGATGTTGATTGACAGCAAGGAGCAAGCTGTCAATCCGCATGATGTCATCATTCAAGCCCCATCAAAAGATTAGCCCAGAAGAACAGCTGCTCTGTTGACGTGGAGCAGCTGAATCGCTAGCAGGACCGGTCAGCAATTGCTCTGAGCTGGGTAGAACAGGCAGGTATTTGATGCTCATTTTATAAAATATAATTTAGTCCTGGACAACCCCTTTAACCCATTTGGTCATACCAGATGAGAAACACATCAAGCTTCTCTGATGAAGAAAGACTCAGGAGAGGCAGTAAAGCCTGTAGTCAGAAAGTGAAGCTGCAGCACCAGAGAATGGAGATTCACAGCTCAACTGGAGATTTGGGGAATCTGAAGTCACCACCTCGATTTCTCTGTTGTTTTTCACCTGAACAATTTAGCAGGGACATTATCCTGTAAAAAGAAACCAATGCCAACAGGAGCTTCCGCCGCCACAATGGGTTGTCCTTGGTCTGTACTCTGTATAGTCTGTAGATAGGTGGTACATGTCGTCAATGTAAGTTACCCACAGGACTGCTGGGACACCCCAGATCCTAGCCTAACATTGCCGGGAGCTTCTCTCTGCCTCCTCTCTCCCTTGCCACCGCTTAGTACATCATAGTATCATCTTGTCCCCAGAAAATGGACAAGAATCCAGCCATCCATGCGATGTATGAGAACAGGTTAGTCATCACACTGGACCAACGTCTTTCATTGCTCCCTGGTCCAGTTCCAAAGCTCAGATGCACACTGTAGGCACCTTCAGCTGCTACTGCCCTGACCCTAAATAAAGTAAAATTACTTAAAAGGGGGTTGTCCGGTAAAAACCAACAAGTCCGCGGTCACTGTGTGACTGCAGACTTATGAATCCCTCCAGCGCATGCACTGTGGCCTGTGGGGATTCGTCAGTTTCAGACCAGGAAACTGAGAGCATATATGAGTTTTATATACCCCGGGCCAGTGGGCACGACCTCACTCTCCATACACTTGTATGAAAGAGGCCGTGTCCTCTCATCGGACACACACACACTGGCTGTTGGCATCATTGGTCACACCCTCGGTTCAATACAAGAGTATGGAGTGAGGCTGTGCGCAGGGGGCGAGCTCTGGCCAGAAGTATGTATAACTCATACATACCCTCCGGTCATGGGTCTGAAACGGCGAATATTTCATTTTCAATTCATAGGAACAATCTGTAGTCAGTGATGAGACTTTCACATTACTTAACTCGATGACGGTTTCTTGCTTTAAAAATTCTATGTAGATGGGAGGAGCTGGAGGTGGACAGACATTCTGCCGCATGTTCTCCTGAAACCAGTTAAAGTTCTCCATAGACCTTTATAAGCACCAACTGTCATATCCTACATCTGTATTAACTGAAGACAGATTTTACCCGTGAAGTGAGAATATTGACTATAAAAGATCAGTCCAGGAGGAGGAGGATTTTTTTCTGATAAGATCTTACAAAGTTTCTTATTTTCATGGTAATCATTTATAAGAAATAAATTAAAACAATGTTCACACTTCAAATTGTAGCCAAACAGCATTTCTAGTTGTCAAATTTAAATACTCATAGAATTAATGTTATAATAAAAAAAAAGCTCAGCTGCCTGCAGGGCTCCACTTCTAGCTCCTCCTAATAATTTCTACTTTTTTGTTTATATATTGTAGCACAAGATGAATTTAAAGGGGTAGTCCGGTCTTAAGCTACCTGTCTGCAGACTTGTGAATCCCTCACATCGCGAGGATCCTCCGGTGTCAGCACCAGGATCGGCAGTTATGTGACCGCAAGTGTGCATACTCCCAGCCACATTCCGACTAGACATGTCCGGCCTTGCTTAATACACTTGTATTGCGGCAATCTAGTTGGAATGTGGCGGTAAGTGTGCAGATCACACACTTGTGGACACCGGAGGATCCCGACAGCGCGCACTGTGAGGAGTCAGTGAGTGACCGCAGACTTGTAGCTTAAGACCAGACAACCCCTTTACGAGATTTAAGGCTGAGGGTTTGTTTTTTCTTAACTATTAGATAGCCCGTGTGAATAGCAATAAAACCTTGCTATTTCTCACCCTCCGCATCGTCTCCACCGGCTGCTGCAGCGACATCACATCTACTGCCCACAGATCTGCTGCAGCCAATCACTGGGCTGAATGGTGCTGCCGATGAGGACGCCACCACCCGCTGCCGATGAGGACGCCACCAGCCGCTCCGCCCAGCGATCGCCTGCTGTAGTCGTGAGGGCACTGCAGCTTGTAAGTATAGGACAGGGCAGCAGCACAGAGAAAAAAGGAGGGGGAGAAACTGCAGATTTATTGTTCTAATACATGTAAGTCAATAGAATAAAAAAAAACACTTATATCTAGAAACTCCCTGTTGGCCATGTTCACACATGCAGAAATACTGCTTTTGCTCCCGATCACTACGGCCTCTCCCTCTGTGGAGTTCAGGCCATTGCTGCTCACTATATCACCTAGCAACCACCAATCACCACACAGTTTAGCACATGGCAACCAATCACAGAGCTGCTTTCATTTCTCCAAAGCCAGTTACAGAATAGAAGCTAGTCCCTCGTTGGCTAAATGCGTCAGACCACACTCATTACTGGATGATGGCCGCTAACAGTCCGCTCACCCCCCACACAGGCCAGGGCCGCCTTGAAGCCGCAGCTCTCCATCACCCGCTCCATCATCTTCTGCTCATTGGATTTTATCGGCGCCGGGAATCCCCCGAGGCCCCCGGGAATCACATCCTTCGGTCTCCTCCTCTCCCCAACCAGGTGCTCCAGTATCAGGCTGTACTGTAATGTACCATCCCCGGGAGCCGCTGCTGAGGACGGAGTCCCGGCCCTGGGGGTCAACACTGTGCTTCCAGCGGGCGCCGCCATGACAGTCGCACACGTGATAGATTCCGCAGCGCACTTTCCACACAAATAGGAAAAAAAAAATAAATAAAACTAGTAGAACAGATGTCAGTGATGAGCAACAACGCCGCCCGGGAATCACCGGTCACCAGCTGTTAGGGGGGCAGCCGGCACGTTGAATCAACGGCACCGGCAGATTCGTCACATAATCACGTGATTGCTGCCCCGCCCCTCTGCTTCAGGCGGCCGCTTCATTGAGCGATGCGTGCGCCTGCGCGGCGACGCCGACACGAGGATCTCCCAATGGACCGCAGTCGCCGCACAGCGCTCTAGTGTCACGTGACGTCTCTAACGCGGCACAGTACCACAATACCACCGTACACCGTAATGCAACACTGCCATAGTGTACCACAATACCACCGTACACCGTAATGCAACACTGCCATACTGTACCACAATACCACCGTACACCGTAATGCAACACTGCCATACTGTACCACAATACCACCGTACACAGCAATGCAACACTGCCATACTGTACCACAATACCACCGTACACAGCAATGCAACACTGCCATACTGTACCCACTCAATACCACCGCTACACAGTAATGCAACACTGCCATACTGTACTACAATACCACCGTACACCGTAATGCAACACTGCCATACTGTACCACAATACCACCGTACACAGCAATGCAACACTGCCATACTGTACCACAATACCACCGCTACACAGCAATGCAACACTGCCATACTGTACCACAATACCACCGCTACACAGTAATGCAACAGTGCCATACTGTACCACAATACCACCGCTACACAGCAATGCAACACTGCCATACTGTACCACAATACCACCGCTACACAGTAATGCAACAGTGCCATACTGTACCACAATACCACCGCTACACAGTAATGCAACACTGCCATACTGTACCACAATACCACCGTACACAGTAATGCAACACTGCCATACTGTACCACAATACCACCCTACACAGTAATGCAACACTGCCATACTGTACCACAATACCACCCTACACAGTAATGCAACACTGCCATACTGTACCACAATACCACCGTACACAGTAATGCAACACTGCCATACTGTACCACAATACCACCGTACACAGTAATGCAACACTGCCATACTGTACCACAATACCACCGTACATAGTAATGCAACACTGCCATACTGTACCACAATACCACCGTACACAGTAATGCAACACTACCATACTGTACCACAATACCACCGTACACAGTAATGCAACACTGCCATACTGTACATCAATACCACCACTACACAGTAATGCAACACTGCCATACTGTACCACAATACCACCACTACACAGTAATGCAACACTGCCATACTGTACCACAATACCACCGTACACGTAATGCAACACTGCCATACTGTACCACAATACCACCGTACACAGCAATGCAACACTGCCATACTGTACCACAATACCACCGCTACACAGTAATGCAACACTGCCATACTGTACTACAATACCACCGTACACCGTAATGCAACACTGCCATACTGTACCACAATACCACCGTACACAGCAATGCAACACTGCCATACTGTACCACAATACCACCGCTACACAGCAATGCAACACTGCCATACTGTACCACAATACCACCGCTACACAGTAATGCAACAGTGCCATACTGTACCACAATACCACCGCTACACAGTAATGCAACACTGCCATACTGTACCACAATACCACCGTACACAGTAATGCAACACTGCCATACTGTACCACAATACCACCCTACACAGTAATGCAACACTGCCATACTGTACCACAATACCACCCTACACAGTAATGCAACACTGCCATACTGTACCACAATACCACCGTACACAGTAATGCAACACTGCCATACTGTACCACAATACCACCGTACACAGTAATGCAACACTGCCATACTGTACCACAATACCACCGTACATAGTAATGCAACACTGCCATACTGTACCACAATACCACCGTACACAGTAATGCAACACTACCATACTGTACCACAATACCACCGTACACAGTAATGCAACACTGCCATACTGTACATCAATACCACCACTACACAGTAATGCAACACTGCCATACTGTACCACAATACCACCACTACACAGTAATGCAACACTGCCATACTGTACCACAATACCACCGTACACAGTAATGCAACACTGCCATACTGTACACAATACCACCGTACACAGTAATGCAACACTGCCATACTGTACCACAATACCACCATACACAGTAATGCAACACTGCCATACTGTACCACAATACCACCACTACACAGTAATGCAACACTGCCATACTGTACCACAATACCACCGTACACAGTAATGCAACACTGCCATACTGTACATCAATACCACTACACAGTAATGCAACACTGCCATACTGTACCACAATACCACCGTACACAGTAATGCAACACTGCCATACTGTACCAGCGTACACAGTAATGCAACACTGCCATACTGTACCACAATACCACCGTACACAGTAATGCAACACTGCCATACTGTACCACAATACCACCACTACACAGTAATGCAACACTGCCATACTGTACCACAATACCACCACTACACAGTAATGCAACACTGCTATACTGTACCCCAATACCACCGTACACAGTAATGCAACACTGCCATACTGTACATCAATACCACCACTACACAGTAATGCAACACTGCCATACTGTACCACAATACCACCGTACACAGTAATGCAACACTGCCATACTGTACATCAATACCACCACTACACAGTAATGCAACACTGCCATACTGTACCACAATACCACCACTACACAGTAATGCAACACTGCCATACTGTACCACAATACCACGTACACAGTAATGCAACACTGCCATACTGTACATCAATACCACCACTACACAGTAATGCAACACTGCCATACTGTACCACAATACCACCACTACACAGTAATGCAACACTGCCATACTGTACCACAATACCACCGTACACAGTAATGCAACACTGCCATACTGTACATCAATACCACCACTACACAGTAATGCAACACTGCCATACTGTACCACAATACCACCACTACACAGTAATGCAACACTGCCATACTGTACCACAATACCACCGTACACAGTAATGCAACACTGCCATACTGTACATCAATACCACCACTACACAGTAATGCAACACTGCCATACTGTACCACAATACCACCGTACACAGTAATGCAACACTGCCATACTGTACCACCGTACACAGTAATGCAACACTGCCATACTGTACCACAATACCACCGTACACAGTAATGCAACACTGCCATACTGTACCACAATACCACCACTACACAGTAATGCAACACTGCCATACTGTACCACAATACCACCACTACACAGTAATGCAACACTGCTATACTGTACCACAATACCACCGTACACAGTAATGCAACACTGCCATACTGTACATCAATACCACCACTACACAGTAATGCAACACTGCCATACTGTACCACAATACCACCGCTACACAGTAATGCAACACTGCCATACTGTACATCAATACCACCACTACACAGTAATGCAACACTGCCATACTGTACCACAATACCCCTGCTACACAGTAAGTGTATACATATTAATCCATAAATAACCTTTATATCTAAGGTCACACTCCGTGTCACAATATGCCCAACCTGCCCTCACACTTAAAGGGAATCTGTCACCCTAAATTGGCGGGATATTTAAATGATGGCAGTCAGGTCAGATGGGCGGTGTTTTGGGTACTTGCCTTAACATGTTGTTCGCCGCTGTCTCCATTATTTCTGGGAATTGTAGTCGTTGCCCTCCATATAACGCGCCTGTGCATTGCAATCTTGAATTGCGCACGCGCAGTATGCTTTGCCCGCAGATTGCAATGCGCAGGCGCGTTATATGGAGGGCAACGACTACAATTCCCAGAAATAATGGAGACAGCGGCGAACAACATGTTAAGGCAAGTACCCAAAACACCGCCCATCTGACCTGACTGCCATCATTTAAATATCCCGCCAATTTAGGGTGACAGATTCCCTTTAACGAAAGGGAAAAGGAGTGTATATTACAAATTAATTTTATTAAACATACAATTACAAAATTGATAAAAGGATGCCTCATGTCCAGAAATGACTAGGCAAAAAGCGACTACCACTGGTCACGGAAATTTTTGCCCTAAATAAACCTAAATGGTTCCACACATAATTTATGTTTTATAATGCACCCAAAAGCTGCCTATATTTAGTAACAAATAAATAAATTAATAAATGACAATTTGTAATAGCAGAGTGCCTTTTCTGTATATTCATGGGATATATACAGTGGGTACGGAAAGTATTCAGACGCCTTTAAATTTTTCACTCTTTGTTGCAGCCATTTGGTAAATTCAAAAAAGTTTATTTTTTTCTCATTAATGTACACTCTGCACCTCATCTTGACTGAAAAAAAAGAAATGTAGAAATTTTTGCAACTTTATTAAAAAAGAAAAACTGAAATATCACATGGTCATAAGTATTCAGACCCTTTGCTCAGACACTCATATTTACGTCACATGCTGTCCATTTCCTTGTGATCCTCCTTGAGATGGTTCTACTCCTTCATTGGAGACAGCTGTGTTTAATTAAACTGATAGGACTTGATTTGTAAAGGCACGCACCTGTCTATATAAGACCTCACAGCTCACAGTGGATGTCAGACCAAATGAGAATCATGAGGTAACCATCCATGCCCATAACCCCTAGACCTTGAGCAGCTTGGATTGTCTGTCTCTCCACTCTTCCTCCAGACTCTGGACCTTGATTTCCAAGGACTAGTGTGAAGTTTCCACAATCAGAGATGGTTTGGGGAGCCATGTCATCTGCTGGTGTAGGTCCCCTGTGTTTTATCAAGACCAAAGTCAGCACAGCCGTCTACCAGGACATTTTAGAGCACTTCATGCTTCCCTCTGCCGACAAGCATTTTGGAGATGGAAGTTTCATTCTCCAGCAGGACTTGGCACCTGTCCACACTGCCAAAAGTACCAATACCTGGTGTACAACCAACAGCATCACTGTGCTTGATTGGCAGCACACTCGCCTGACCTTAACCCGATGGAGAATCTATGGGGTATTATCAAGAGGAAGATGAGAGACACCAGACCCAACAATGCAGATGAGCTGAAGGCTGCTATCAAAGCAACCTGGGCTTCCATAACACCTCAGCAGTGCCACAGGCTGATCGCCTCCATGCCACGCCGCATTGATGCAGTAATTGATGCAAAAGGAGCCCGACCAAGTACTGAGTGCATTTACTGAACATATATTTCAGTAGGACAACATTTTTGATTTTAAAATCATTTTTCAAGCTGGTGTTATAAAGTATTCTAATATACTGAGATAATGACTTTTTGATTTTTATTGGCTGTAAGCCATAATCATCAACATTAACAGAAATAAACACGTGAAATAGATCACTCTGTGTGTAATGACTCTATATAATATGAGTTTCATTTTTTGTATTGAAGAACTGAAATAAATTAACTTTTTGATGATATTCTAATTTTGTGAGACGCACCTGTACACTGGGCCACCATCAGGGCATTACTGCCCTGACTGGTGTATGGGGCTGGATGAACAGAGGGGCCCCGTCTCTTCTGCACACCGGGCCCCAGCGGCAGGCTTCTACCGGTGCAGTAACTGAAGCTGCATCCGAGATGCAGGTTCAGTTAAACTCTATTGCCATGCGGGCCCGCATGGCAATAGCTAAAAGCCGCCAGCCAATCAGATGCTGGCAGCTGACGTCAGTGGGCACATCGTCATTCGCCGGCGAGTGCGTGCTTGAACTGCATGGAGGGAGCATAGCCGCAGGAGCACGGCAAGGTAAGGAGAAAGTGTTTTTTTTTTTATTTTAACTGAAAGCGGCACAGGGACAGGATGGGAGAGACGGGGGAAGGTTGGGAGACACGAGGGGCAGTATGGGAGACACGGGGCAGGATGGAGACAGATGGGGCAGGATGGAGACAGATGGGGCAGGATGGAGACACATGGGGCAGGATGGAGACATGGGGCTGAATGGAGACACGGGGCAGGATGGAGACACATGGGGCAGGATGGAGACTCGTGGTGCAGGATCATGGGCACAATGGAGACAGATGGGGCAGGATCAACAGGCAGATGGGGCAGGATCAACGGGCAGATGGGGCTGGATGGGACATCACATGGGGTAGAATGGATACTCATGAGGGCAGGATGGGAGAACATATGGGGCCAGAATGGGAGAACATATGACTGGAGCCAGGAATGAGACACACGGGGCCGGAATGGGGGATATTATTACCATAAGGGCTAATTAAGGGATATTATTACTGCAGTGATGTATTTATTTTTTGAGGATACTGTTTTAAATGGGGGGGAGGTCCTGTTACTGTGTAGAGAGACACGATGTTGCCTTTTTTTCTTCATCTGGTGTAGTTTAGAAGTTGGGAAAAAAATAAGTGTGTTCTGCAAGCGGAGCTCTAGATAACTATTATTTCCTGCAGAGACGAGCCCTAGCTGGATGAAGATGAAAAGCAAAGATGAAGGACTTCACCTAGAGAAGTCACTGGTGAGTCAGTGTGTTACCTGTACACTGACACTATACACTGTATACTATATACAGCGGTCCTGTGTACAATGTCACCGGTGATCACTGTATTACCTTTACACTGACACTATATACAGAGCTCCTGTGTATAATGTCATTGATCACAGTATAACCTGTACAATATATACAGCGCTCTTGTGTATAATGTCACTGGTGATCACTGTATTACCTGTACACTGATACTGTATCCAAAGCTCCTGTGTATAATGTCACCGGTAATCACTGTATTACCTGTACACAGACACTGCATACTAAGTACAGATCCCCTGTGTATAATGGCACTTATAATGATATTAGTATTGTGGGTTTTTTTTATTAATGATCAGTATTGAAGTATTCAGTCACTATGTGGTGGTAATATGTTGTCTGGCCATGGTGTGGCGGTATTTGTTCCTTGTACAGTATGTGCTATTATTTGGTCACCATGTGGTGGTAATATGTGATCTGGACATGGTGTGGTGGTATTTGTCCCTTGTATGTGATATTCGGTCACTGGTGGTAATATGGTGTCTGGTCATAGTGTGGTGGTATTTGTCCCTTGTATGTGATATTATTGGTCATTTTCAACATTGAAAAATAAATATACCTAATTGTAAAGGATATTTTAACAAATTAATAGGATAGAGTAGAGCTTGGCCAAGAGTCTACCCTGTGGTGGCGACTTAAAAAATCTTTTGGCCAAAGCAAAGGCTGCTGGCTATATGTGTGATCTGGTGATGGGAACTGTTAATGTGTGATTGGTGAGAAGTGGAGTTTTCCCAAGAGAGAGCAGTGGGTCTGTGGACAGTTTGAGAGGTGGAGGCAGGGCTGGGATGGAGTCTGGGCAGAAAATTTTGCCAGTATGGGGTCCCGAAATTCCTAGTGGCTGCCCTGTATACTATATACAGAGGTCCTGTGTAAATGTCACTGGTGATCACTGTATTACCTGTACACTGACGCTATATACAGAGGTCCTGTGTACAATGTCACCAGTGATCACCGCATTACCTTTACACTGACACGATATACAGAGCTCCTGGGAATAATGTCATTGATCACTATATAACCTGTACAATATATACAGCGCTTGTGTGTATAATGTCACTGTTGATCACTGTATTACCTGTACCAGGACACTGCATACTAAGTACAGATCTCCTGTGTATAATGGAACTTATGGTGATATTAGTATGGTGTTTGTTTTTATTAATCATCAGTATTGTAGTATTTAGTCTCTATGTGGTGGTAATATGTTGTCCGGCCATGGTGTGGTGGTATTTGTCCCTTGTATGTGCTATTATTTGGTCACCATGTGGTGGTAATATGTGATCTGGTCAAGGTGTGGTGGTATTTGTCCCTTGTATGTGATATTACCCGGTCACTGTGGTGGTAATATGTGATCTGGTCATGGTGTGGTGGTATTTGTCCCTTGTATGTGATATTATTGGTCATTTTAAAAATTGAAAAATAAAAATATACCTAAATTGTATTGCATATTTTAACAAATGTTTAATAGGATAGAGTAGAGTAGGGCTCGGCCAAAAGAGTCTACCTCATTGTGGCGGCTTAAAAAAAATCTTTTGGCCAAAACAAAAGCTGTTGGCTATGTATGTGATCTGGTGATGGGAACTGTTAGTGTGTGATTGGTGAGGACGTGGTGCATATGTGGAGTTTTTCTATGTGTGGGCGGTGGGACTGTGGAAGGTTCGAAGGGTGGAGGCGGGGCTGTGTGGAGTCTCAAGGGGGCCTCAAAAATTTTGCCAGTATGGGGCCCTGAAATTCCTAGTGGCAGCCCTGTAGGCCACAGACTACACTATAGGTATAGACCCCCACTACATGATAGGTATAGACCTCCACTACACTATAGGTATATGTCCCACACAACAGTTTAGGCAAAGACCCCCACTATATGAAAGGTACAGGCACCCACTACATGATAGGTACAGGGGTTGGACAAAATAATGGAAACACCTGGAAACATCAACAAAAGTAAGTTTAATATGGTGTAGGTGCACCTTTTGCGGCGATTACAGCCTCAATTCTCCGAGGTATGGATTCATACAAGGTGTGAATTGTTTCCAAAGGAATTTTAGCCCATTCTTCAGTAAAAACACCCTCCAGTTCTTTGAGCGACGATGGCGGCGGAAATCGACGTCAAACTTGAATCTCTAAAATCGACCATAAATGCTCAATAATGTTGAGGTCTTGGGATTGTGGGGGCAGATGAGATGCTCAACTTCATTAGAAGGTTCCTCGTGCCATCACAGAACCTCCGCCATGTTTTACGGTTGGGAGAAGGCAGTCTGGATGGAATGCTTCTTTCGGCTGTCTCCAAACGTACACGCGGCCGGAGGTCGGAAATAGGGTAAGCGATGATTCGTCTGAGAATATCACATGTTTCCACGGCTCGAGGGACCAATTCTGGAGGTTTCTTCACCACTCTAAATGCTTGGAAACATTTGTCATTGAGAGCAGCAGTTTTCGAATTGCAGCTCTTCCGTGGAATCCAGATTTGTTCAGCTCACGACGAACAGTTTTCGTGGAAACTGGGTTCTGTAGGTATTCATTGAGCTCAGCAGTGATTTTCGGAGCCATGGTCTTGCGATCCTCTCTCACAATTCGCTTCAGAGTCCGACGGTCTCTCTCTGTCAACTTCACCTTTCGGCTGGCCCTGTGCTTTGCTGCGGACGTTTTTCCTTCTCTTTCAAACGCAGTCATTACTTTGGAGAGAGTACTTCTTGACACGCCAAGCATTCGGGCACTTTCGGTTACACTAGCGCCTGCCATACCAGCACCAACAATTTGAAAATCCGAGAGGTCTGCCATTGGTATCAGGTTCTCATCAATGTTCTTACAATTATGCAAAACAAACAGATAATTTACATACACATATCACATAACACAAATCAACTACAAAACATTACCATATGTCACGGTTTATAACATGTTCGAAGATTATGATGCCAAAACGTTAGGTGTTTCCATTATTTTGTCCAACCCTGTATATGTCCCACACTACACTATAGATATAAGCACACACAGACAGGTCCTCTGCCCGATACTCGGCGGCAGCAGCACGTGTGAGCTGGAGACGCCAGACAGGAGCGACCCCTGAAGCAGGCTACAGTTGCCTGTCATGAGGGTGAAGTGCTACCTAAGTAGCAGACAGAGGGAGGAACTTGAATAGAGTTTACAGAAAGTACCTCAGAGAATAGCGCTAGAAAGGAGGCCTCACATCCCACCTGAATAAGGAGATTCCAAATTGCTTTCAGGCTGACCGACTCCAGCACTATCTGTAACCTGAGCCCCGGACTGTGCCTACACAGCTCAGTAAAAGGTCAAGGAAACTGCAATCTGTTGTGTCTTCTGAATCTTTCATGCGTCACCTGCCCTGCACCACACTTTCTACCAACATCTCCTCCAACACCCTAGCTGCCCTGGGACAGTCCTACTCGTGGAGGGCTTAACCATCTTTGCTGCCCTTCAATCATCCCAGAGGATCTGCATTGCAGCGTCGGTCCCCTGACCGAGTACCACGGGTGGCGTCACAAACACTTTATTATAAACTCATTCATTTCCCCTTTTTCATCATTCCCCTTTTTATTGGATGCCCAGGGCCACGGACTGGGTCACTGCTGCCTTGACACTGCCCCTTTAAGAAGCAGCCCAGTACTGAGTATCCCACTGCCATGGCAGGCGATCCATATTCATATACTGATGTCAGTTATGGTGCCAAATTCATGTAATGATGGTGGTTCTTGTGATGCATTCATATAATGACAGTGGTTCTGGTGCAGTAATCATGTACAGGTCCTTCTCAAAAAATTTGCATATAGTGCTAAATTTCATTATTTTCCATAATGTAATGATTACAATTAAACTTTCATATATTTTAGATTCATTACACACCAACTGAAATTTGTCAGGTCTTTTATTGTTTTAATACTGATGATTTTGGCATACAACTCCTGATAACCCAAAAAACCTGTCTCAAAAAATTAGCATATCAAGAAAAGGTTCTCTAAACGACCTATTACCCTAATCTTCTGAATCAACTAATTAACTCTAAACACATGCAAAAGATTCCTGAGGCTTTTAAAAACTCCCTGCCTGGTTCATTACTCAAAACCCCCATCATGGGTAAGACTAGCGACCTGACTGATGTCAAGAAGGCCATCATTGACACCCTCAAGCAAGAGGGTAAGACCCAGAAAGAAATTTCTGAACAAATAGGCTGTTCCCAGAGTGCTGTATCAAGGCACCTCAATGGGAAGTCTGTTGGAAGGAAACAATGTGGCAGAAAACGCTGTACAACGAGACGAGGTGACCGGACCCTGAGGAAGATTGTGGAGAAGGACCGATTCCAGACCTTGGGGGACCTGAGGAAGCAGTGGACTGAGTCTGGTGTAGAAACATCCAGAGCCACCGTGCACAGGCGTGTGCAGGAAATGGGCTACAGGTGCCGCATTCCCCAGGTAAAGCCACTTTTGAACCATAAACAGCGGCAGAAGCGCCTGACCTGGGCTACAGAGAAGCAGCACTGGACTGTTGCTAAGTGGTCCCAAGTACTTTTTTCTGATGAAAGCAAATTTTGCATGTCATTCGGAAATCAAGGTGCCAGAGTCTGGAGGAAGACTGGGGAGAAGGAAATGCCAAAATGCCTGAAGTCCAGTGTCAAGTACCCACAGTCAGTGATGGTGTGGGGTGCCATGTCAGCTGCTGGTGTTGGTCCACTGTGTTTCATCAAGGGCAGGGTCAATGCAGCTAGCTATCAGGAGATTTTGGAGTACTTCATGCTTCCATCGGCTGAAATGCTTTATGGAGATGAAGATTTCATTTTTCAGCACGACCTGGCACCTGCTCACAGTGCCAAAACCACTTGTAAATGGTTTACTGACCATGGTATTACTGTGCTCAATTGGCCTGCCAACTCTCCTGACCTGAACCCCATAGAGAATCTGTGGGATATTGTGAAGAGAAAGTTGAGAGACGCAAGACCCAACACTCTGGATGAGCTTAAGGCCGCTATCGAAGCATCCTGGGCCTCCATAACACCTCAGCAGTGTCACAGGCTGATTGCCTCCATGCCACGCCGCATTGAAGCAGTCATTTCTGCAAAAGGACTCCCGACCAAGTATTGAGTGCATAACTGAACTTTGCTATTTGATGTTTTTTTTGTTTGTTTTTAAAAAACACTTTTATTTTATTGGATGTTGAAATATGTTAATTTTTTGAGACAGGTTTTTTGGGTTATCAGGAGTTGTATGCCAAAATCATCAGTATTAAAACAATAAAAGACCTGACAAATTTCAGTTGGTGTGTAATGAATCTAAAATATATGAAAGTTTAATTGTAATCATTACATTATGGAAAATAATGAAATTTAGCACTATATGCTAATTTTTTGAGAAGGACCTGTACAGATGGTGGTTCTGGTAATGTATACATATACTAATATTTGTTCTGGTAGTGTATACATATACTGATGATGTTTCTGGTAGTGTATTCATGTACTGATGATGCTTTTTGTGCTGTATTCATGTACTGATTGATGTTGGTTCTAGTGGTGTATTCATATACTGTACTGATGATGGTTCTGGGAGTGTATACTCTGTGTGACTGCAGACTTGTGGATTCCCCCCAGTGTATGCCCTGTGCGCTGCGCAGATTCGCCGGTTTCAGACACGGGAACATAGGGTGTGTAAGAGTTAGGCCGGGGTCACACTTGTAAACTTCAATACCCGGCACTGCCACCGGCACTCGGGACCGGATCGTTCAGCGGCATAGAAATAGTGACGGCCAGTGGGCGTATGACTAGAGGGCATGGCCTTGTTCCATACAAGTGTGTGGAGAGCGGGACCACACCAACTGTCCGGGGGTATGTACAACTCATACGTACCCTCAGTTGCCATGTCTGGGGGGGATCCATACGTCTGCAGTAACACAGAGTGACTGCATACTTATCGGTTTGGACCAGACAACCTCCTTTAAGTAAACTGCTAGTGCTACAATTACAGCAAATAGAATCTTAGCAACCAGATAAAATATACAGAAAATCTAATAAATGGTCTATCAGATCCGAATATTCGTTATTTCACTATAGACGTGGTCATTAGCAGTCCCTCATCCTATCAATCGCTGCTTGATTTTAACTGCACTACTGGTTTTATTCTTATTATTGTATTATTATTATTTTATGCATTTTAATTATATTATTATCTTTATTTTTGTTGTATTTATGTTATTTTTCTTGTATTATCATTGTTATTGGATTACCATTATTTTCAGTATTTTTATTGCATTTTTGTTTTTTTGTATTGTATTATTTATCATTTTCCTATTATAATTGACTGGTGTTATTGTTTTTGTGCATTTTTATTGTATTGTCATTATTGGGGTATTTATTATTTTTTGTATTATTATCCTTGTAGCATTATTAATGGTGTATTATTATTTTTCTGCTATTACAGTAAAACGTCCAGAAAGCCCCCCATAAACAGTGACATACATGTGACCCACTAAGCCCAGTCTTCGGTTCAGGGTCCTCCATGCACCTGCCATACATTACACTGCAATCTGTCCCCAGCTCCCATGTCCCTTCATACTGTCACTCCTGATGCCATCCACATCAGCTCATTTATGCCTTTGCACAGAGCCGCAGCTGCTGCACCTCACACACAAGGAGGCTCCATGAACGAGTTAAACCTGCATTGTAGCTCTGCAAGGACATGTGGGGGCGCGGGTCGTCGTCATAGCAAAGACAACAGTCCCCAAAAATAAGCTAGTTATTCTCCTACCTTGGGAAATGTAGTTCTGGAAAGGCCATTAGTTTATTTATATCCAGGTCAATAAAACTACATTTCCCATGATGCTACGGGGCCCAGCAAAGTGCGGAGGCGAGAGAGGGGGAGGAGGCTTCGGATATGGATCTGATGCCCTCTAGTGGCGGTATGAGAATATTACAACTGGTACCTGTGTCAGCTGCAGAAGAGATCGGGGCTGAGAGAGCGAGGTAAGAGGCAGCAATTAGTGGGTGCAGGAGTTGGCTGAGGTCAGCCAGAGATAAACAGTGATTATTATGGGGGGCAGTAATGGAGTGGGGGGCAAAGCTTTCCTCCACATGTTCTTGACTCCTGTGATTACAGCATGTGTCCTGGTGTTTATGTCCAGCACTGTCTGCATTACTGTATCTATGTAGAAATAATCCACAGGCTGAAATCCCAGTCCTGCCTGCTGTGAAGCAGAGTATTGATCTGTCCTCATCTGCATGGCCTGGATGAGGGTGCACTTGTTCTGTGCTGATCTGCTGCAGTGCAATGCTACTAACCTCTGTGCTCTCGGTATACAGCGCACAGCAGTGCGTGCTATGTAGTATACTGCTATACGTGTGAGTATATAGGGTGAGGGCTGCGCTAGGGACTGCCAGACATGTGCTCTATGTGTGCCGTGTGTATGCGACATGTACACCGTCACGGTGTTACACAGAGGCAACTACAACACTTTCTGCAATGCAAAAAGATAGTAAAATGCGACAAAAAGGCACAAATGGATTTTTCATTATGTTTAAAAAAAAGTTACACGTTTTCCAGAAAGTCTTTTGTGAAATCTATGAGTTACATTTATTCCTACTCTTTAAATTGTGCCTAGAACTTGATGTCATATGTTCTGTCTCCGTTCACACGTCCGCTCGGATGTTCCATTTTCGGGACATGTGGAATAAGCGATCCATTGCTGCAGAGGGGCCCCGTTTGGTTATTATGGTTGGTGTGCGCTTTTTGGAAAAACTTTTTTTTTTCCATTCTAAAAAAAAAAATAGAACACAAACAGATCCCATCTAATCACTGGGGCCCCTGTACTTGTGTGTGCACAAGTGATGCTATGGATGATCTACTCTGTTTGTTCCTGGAATGACCGGACAGATACTATTATTATTATTCATTTTTATAGCGCCATTTATTCCATGGCTCTTTACATGTGAGAGGGGGCGAATATAGACAAGTACAATAAATATGAGCAATACAGGACACACATAAGTACAGAAGGAGAGAGGACCCTGCCCGCGAAGGCTCACGATACTAAGCCAAATATACACTGATCAATAGGCATGAGTTGTACATACCATAGAGCAGTGTTTCTCAACTCCAGTCCTCAGGACCCACCAACAGGTCATGTTTTCAGGATTTCCTTAGTATTGCACAGGTGATGGAATTAATGCTTGAGCAGGTGATAAAATTATCACCTGTGCAATACTAAGGAAATCCTGAAAACATGACCTGTTGGTGGGTCCTGAGGACTGGAGTTGAGAAACACTGCCATAGAGGAAGGTAGGGCTTCTGCATTGGGGTTCATAAAAGTCCCAAAATTCTGTTGCCCCATTGTTTTTCTGCACAAAAATGTTTGGGTAAGAGAATCGACAAGCACCAGGCTTTCCAAGAATGGCATAGTGAAAGTCCTGAAGGGGTGTAGTGTGCTCCACTTTTGCTCTTGCTAAGCGCCTCTATTCCAATCCAGTGCTATATGGCTCCAATTCCTGTAATTAAAGGGAACCTATCAAGTCCCTGAAAGCATAAATTTCCCCATCAGCTTTCAGAGCTTTATTCTGTTTGATGCTAATTACTAATGCGCCTATTTGTACAAAATGAGCTTAGATACTGCCGCTCGCTGTTTGCAAATGAACCCGGGCTAGACGGGCAAGGTGTTTACTAACCAAGACTAGTCCAGGCTCAATATCTGCAGTCATGCCCAATGTTGGACTGGGGTTCCAAGGGCCCACCAGTAACCATTGCCAGGGCCCCACTTTTCAGCTACATGTATATGTGCCATTATCCTCAGTCACAAGTTTCTATAACAATGGACTGGTTTGATTGTTAAATAAATAAGATGCCGCCTCTGTATGTACATAGTGATTCAAGTATATTGTGCCGAGTGCTGCTCATGGTGGCTCACTCTTGCATAGGGGCCCACCGGAGGATTCTCCGGTTCTCCTGTGGGCCAGTCCAAGTCTGCTCATGACCCACTGCTGTGATTGATTGTTATCAGATTTTTTTCTTCTGTTTTTTTTTTTTGTCCAATGTGTTTCTTACAGGTTGACATTTGTTTTATTAGTATTTAAAAAAAAAAAAGTTTACAAACTTCACTTACCCAATAGACCGTAAAAATTAGGCAGCACTAGGATTCAGCATGGATGGCGTCCGTGTCCTGTCTGGGTCTTTTTTCATTACCCATTGACCTGAATATGTGATTTTGATCCACAAAATGATAGAACATGTACTTGATATACATGGGGCCTGAGATCAATGTGGTCATCAGTGTGGGATTATTGGGGTTTCAGTGCCTTTTAGTGATGGCAAATAATAAGGGGTTGTATCACTTGGGGCAAATGAGAACCATCAAGGGACCATATGAAGAGAAAAGTGTGTCATGGTGCGTCATTTGGTAAATCTGTTGCATTTATTATGGCAGAATTATTATAACATGGACACCACGCATAGTTTTATGTGTGAATTTAGACCATTTTTTTTGCATCGGTTGTTTTGTGCATAAGAAATAACTGTTTAAAAGAACTGAATATGTGGAACACAATCGAGGTTTATATGTCAAAACCCAGCAAGCCGTGACAACAACACGTTGCAGTTACAGACTTACCGGAGTCTATTCTTGCAGCCGGTGAAGCTGTGTTGGAAGTATTTTATCTGTATGATCCCAAGCAGAGCTGAAAATGGAGCAATTTATGCCAGTGAACAATCCTCCCACTCCTTCACCATAATAAGATTTCTTTCAAGCTGAAAACACATTTCTTCCAGGATAAGTGAATTTTATTTTATCAACTATGGACTTTTAAAAATACATTAAAGTTGATGTGAGATATACTTATACCTTAAACCATGGCATAATTGAGAAAGATCATAATTCAGATATTGGCATCCCCTCAAAGCACAAAGCCCCCTATATTTCCAGCAGTCTTTCAGAACAAACAATTACTCCCTGAACCAGTGGCAAAACTGGAAGCTTATGCAAAATTTCCATCATGTCCCCCAACTATACTGGTCTTTAATAATATTGGGCTTCTGTACACTTCATATACAGATCCAGAACAAAATCCTCCACCAAGTCTGTGATAGAATGTTGCAGATTTGACCCTATACGTTACAAGAGTGTAATCGGCTGTGATAATCCACAGCATAAATTTTCATGCTATAGATTTAAAATCTGCTCAGGAAAATATCGATATTTGGTGTGACCTCCCTTCGCCTTCCAAACCACATAAATTCTTCTAGATTCACTTGAATGCAGTTTTTGAAGACAGGTTGGTCCAAACATCTTGGAGATCTAACCACAAGTATTCTGTGGATGTCTCTTGTGCAAATCCTTCCATCTCTCCAAGTAATCCCACTTAGACTCGTGGAAATCAGGGCTGTGGTGGCCATATCCTTCTTGACGCCTTGTTTTTCCTTATACTGAAGATAGTTCCTAATAACATTGGCTATATGCTTTGTTGTCGTTATCCTGCTGCAGAGTAAATTTGAAGACAATTGGATGCCTCCCTGATTGTGTGCATGATGGATAAGTATCTGTTTCTCAGCATTGAGAACACAATTAATCCTGACCAAATCCCCAACACAATTTGCTGAAATACACCCTTCAAACTTGCAAGGAACATCCACCATGTTTCTCTTTTACTGCAGACACTCATTACTGCTCTCCAACTCCCTGATGAAGCTATATGCGAAACACATGTCAGGGTACTGGGAAATGTGGTCTGTCTATGGTCCATTTATTATGACCTGTGGTGGGTCTGGGTGCTTTTGCAGTGCTGTATTTTATGAACTATTTCCTTTGAGGACGTATTTTTGGAATTATTTCTCTTTACCATACTTTTCATGTTATTGCTCTTTATAATCATGTGTTGCGTTCCTTTATTATACATCGTTCTACATTTACATGTAAAGTGCCGTGCCTTTACTGCTTGATTGTTGTATTACACATTTTATCAACTATACTGAGCCATTGTGCAAATTACCACTTACCGTACTGCCTTTTCCTTCTGGTTGTTATGGAGTGTTTTTATTCCTTCTTCTTTAGTAGTTCTGTATTTATAATTGTTTGTAATCAATACAATTTGGATGTATCTGTAGATGGGATTTTCTTTTTTTTATTTTTTTTGTAATTTACTTTAAGGAGTAATTCCTTGCCTAGAAATCTTTTCCTGGTAGAGACCTTGCTGATGCAGTATAACTGCCTTGTGTCTTATTGTTGGGCTCAGTCTTACTTACCATGGTGTATGAGCCATGACATGAAACAGTCTTCACACCTTCACCTTTGTAGCAGCTTTTCGCTGTTCCTCACCCAGTTTTAAGCCACCTATACAGCTCTTTCTCTTTAAGTTAACAACTAGGTTTCAACCTACATATGAAAATGATCATTATTACCCCATTTGTTTCTCATACACCAAACTATAATCCTACACAATCCCTGACATCGTGCTTGGGTGCAGAGATGAACTGATTCCTCTTTTGAAGGCAAAGGGGCAGTCACTCCAAATATTTATTTGATTTACCTTTCTCTTTTGTTGATTCACTTTGCATATTGTTAATTGGTAAAAAAAAAAACTACTATAGTAACACTTCTATTTTTAAAGAATTTGTATTTTGCAGCATTCTTTCCACACTTGAATAAAGTTTTTTCACAGTCCAGTATATGTGGGTATATGTGTCCCTCAATGGGATTTTTATCCATTATATTTTTACATTATAATGTACTTACCATACTAAATAGATTTTATAAGTAAATACACTTGTCTCATCAGGTCTAAGAAATTTATTTAAAATTGTACGTGTTACACACCTGTCCCTGGTCTGGTCTGTGCTCCATCTGCCCTGGTGCTCCACATCAGGCTTTGCAGGTGTCTTAGCGTGCTTCCATGTGATGAACTGCCTGGACCTATTTAAGAGCTTCTAAGACATACACCCGGGCCTTGGTACTGAAAATGAGACTATACTTGCAGTTTGTGTGTGTATAGCAGCATGGCTGTGGGCTGCAGGATGACTCCTATAGACCAAACAGCTCCTAGTTCGTCTTCCTACAAGTCTAAGAGTTCTGTTGGCTACCTGTCTTCACATCTCCTGGACCTCTTCTCTGTGTCCTGTCCTACTGCGGTTTTCAGAACGTCTTGCTGCTTCCTTGGTTGCTGACGTTCTTGTTACTTCAGAGTGTTATCTGCTACCAGTCTACGGTTTCCACTCTTGCCTATGATTTCCTGATGTCCTTTGCTTGTCTGTGGATTTCCTTGTGTTCTCCTCCTGCCAGCGGATTCCTGCACTTCCCTGCGGTTTTCTGATGTCCTCCGCCTTCCTGTGGTTTCCTGCACTCCACCTGCTTGCCTGCGGTTTCTTGACGTCCTCTGCCTGCCTGCGGTTTCCTGCACTCCACCTGCTTACCTGTGGTTTTCTAACATACTCCACCTGTCTTCATACGGTTTCCAGTCCCTCTACTCACCAGCCTGCTGCACCGACACCTGTGGCCCATGTACCCACCTGTACCTTGGGCTTAGAGGATTCACCTCACCTAGTTACCCCCTTGAATTTCTCGTAACAGTATGCAGTTTATTTTGGAATATCTGTCTGTCTGCTTTATATATATATAAAAAAATAAAAAAAAAACCCACTCAAAATAAACAATACTTTTGATATAAAGGGAGTCTGTCACCCCCAAAGTAAAATTATACCACTGATCGATTCATATAGGGAATTTAGGCCCTATAAAATCATAACTGTAGTGTATCAATAACTTTATTAAATATTATGGCATGAATAAATAGAAAGTAAAAAAAAAATATTTTTTTTTAATATTTTTGGCAGACTATAAATAAAATGAATCACTAACATATACAGTCATGTGTATAACAAAACATGTGTAATTGCAATAATTTTCTGAGAGAAATACTTCATTTTCTGGAACAATTTCAAAGGGTGCCAACACTTTTGTCAATGACTGTATGTACCCAAAAATTGTATAAAAATAAATTGATCCTGCTAGAAAACAAAGTCTCCTACAGCTATTTTGATCTAAGTATAATACTGTTATTAACAGATAATATTTTCTACCTAATATTGAGGGGCTCACAAATATTCACAACCTCAATCCTCTGCAAAAAATAAAATTGAAAATGTGTAAAACCTTAAGCAAAATAGATATATTGATGTTATTGTTGTTTAAGGGGTTTGTCCAACTTCTGAAGATGTTTTAAATTGTGGGGTCGATTATAAAGTAATAAAATGGATGTTCACCGATTTTAACCCCTGTGATTCCAGTATTGACATTTTTGGTGGTCTTTAGTAAATCAGGTAAAAAAAAAATGACTTGCATGTTCCATAAATCTTTTGTATGCTCCATGCAGAATATTGTTTTGAGAAGTAGCAATGAGCCTGCTGAGAATTACCAGGTATTTCTGAAAAACCAAGCAAAATAATACCTTATATTCCATCTGTCATCAACAACAACAAAATATCAGCCCAACGCTCCTTACATATTGCCTTTCTACAATTATACTGACAGCACACAACTACAATCTGGAGTCAATGACCTGCTTATGACATTGATGAGTCACTTTCATGTGTTTCTGACGTGGCCAGTGGGAATGATAGAAAGTGCAGTGTAAACAGGCAAGGCACATGTATTTTCTGAAAATGAAGATGCCGCAGTATAATTAGGGTTACAGGCTACTTTTAGACTATATTTAGGTTAATAGCCTGTTTAATACGCCGACCGCAGTTCCCGAGTGCAGAGAACGACCTGTAATTGATCGCTCTGTGCGCATTGCTTGTGACCGACATTATTCTCTGCAGCACACGTCCGGTTATCAATGTCTTTTTCTTTCAATGCACATACTGTTTTTTTTATGTTTTAAAGGGTAGGTGCAGATGACTGTATTTTCGATCCGAGTACGATCCTACTAAACATTGAATCGTACCCAGCCCCTGAGCCCAATGTTAGATTATGGGGCCGTGCACATCTGATTTCATCTTTAGGCCGGTGTCACACTTGCGAGGGTAATGTGAGAAACTCGCAAGAGTCTCTCGCATCAATATCCGACACTGCCGCCGGCACTCGGACCGGGGTGTGCGGCTACATGTATTTCTATGCAACCGCACACTCCGGTCCTGAGTGCCGGCGACAGTGCCGTGTATTGATGCGAGTTTCTCGCATCACACACGCAAAGTGTGACCCCGGCCTTAGACAGAATCTGTTCAAAGAAAAAAACAATTGCTGCATGTCAGAGTTTGATCCAATATTCAAATCGCACTTGGCCATGCAAGTCAATGAGTGTATGGAACTCATTGTATTGCACTTGGATGTCATTTGAGTGCAGTCCATTTTCCACGGACTGACACAATGGAGTTTTTTTCCCCATCTCCTCATATGAGAAAATCAGATCACACTGTGAACACACTCTGATCAGACCATGATTAGTATAATTTTAACATAATAAGCCCAATTCTCACGGATGAGAGAGTATATGGCCGTCCGCCCCTGCTATATTACTCTATGTCCAAGTGGATTTGTATTGGTATAATTTTTACAGCAAGGTCCAATGGATCTGTATAAGTATTGTTTTTAGCCCATAGATGTCAGTGTGTTGAGTTTAAAAACTTATCTTCAATGTTTGCATAAATTACTTGTGTGTATAGTTTTTTTTATTATCATCTATATATTTTGTTGGTTTTTTATCATGCATATTTCTGCAACATTAGAAGATCAAGAAATAGTTTTTTTAACTAAAATGGAGCAAATATAGATAAAATTAAAAAAAATTGAATAGCATCGAACACAGTATAGAAGAAAAACTAACACAATACAGAAACAAAAAATAAATGATGCAGTAAGTAAGCAGAAAAAAGATCAGTATTTGGCATCAATATTTGATCTGTATTATCAACTGCGAGTGTCAATGTGCCCTGAGTCATAAACTGTAGGATTGTTCCAAGATGAAAAAAAACAACTTGCATCTGAAAATGTAATAAACAAAAATGCGTATTACTCACCTATTAAATAGCTGACTGCATACAGTTGCATGAAAAAGTGTTTGCCCCCTTCCTGATTTCTTATTAACTTGCATGATTGTCACACTTAAATGTTTCAGATCAACAAACAAATGTAAATATTAGACAAAGATAACAAAACCACAAAATGCAGTTTTTAAAGGGAACCTGTCAGCAGGATTGTGCACAGTAAACTACAGTCAGTGTCAGGTTGGCACCAGTATACTGATTAATATGATACCTTGGTTGATGAAATCTGTCTTTTATATCTTTATTTTCAGTTTTGAGTTAATGATATGTTCGTGCTCCGGGGCAGCCTCTGGAGGGTCTTCATGTGGTGCTCTGGTTAGGTATTCATAATGAAAACTGCTGACACAGATTCCTCAGTGACCTGCCCCCTATTTTACAAAATTATATATATATATATATATATATATATATTTTATATATACACACAGTGAGGGAAATAAGTATTTGATCTCTTGTTGATTTTGTAAGTTTGCCCACTCACGAACAGATGGCTGAACATTCTCCCTTAGGATTTTTAGGTAGAATTCATGCTTCCATTCACCACAGAAGATCTTCCAGTTCTTGAAGCTTCAAAACCGCAACAGATCATCACACTACCACTCCCATATTTTACTGTAGGTATGATGTTCCTTTTCTGAAATGCTGTGTTACTTCTATGCCAGTTGTAATGGGACATACACCTTCCAAAAAAGTTAAACTTTTGTCTTGTCAGTCTAGAGAGTTTTCTCCCAAAAGTCTTGGGAATCATCAAGATGTTTTCTGGCAAAATTAAGACAAGCCTTTATGTTCTTATTGCTCTGCAGTGGTTTTTGTCTTGAAACTCTGCCATGCAGGCTATGTTTGCCCAGTCTTTTTCTTAGGCCAGTGTCACACTTGCATGTGTAATGCGAGAAACTCGCACGAGTTTCACGCATCAACACCCGGTACTGCCGCCGTGACTCGGACCGGAACGTGCGGCTACATGTACTTCTATGCAGCTGCACACTCTGGTCCCGAGTGCCGGCGGCAGTGCCCGGTGTTGATGCGAGAGACTCGCGCAAGTTTCTCGCATCACACACGTAAGTGTGACACCGGCTGTTGTGAATGTGCTAGAAATGAATTCTGAGCAGAAGCTCCCTCTGGTGGTTACAAACAGTACTGAACTATTCAATGAAGATTGTGAAGATTGGCGATCAGGTGTTACTGACTGGTCTTATATAAGGGAGGTTCCCTCCCATTAGGGTTGCCGGTGATCAATTGTTCTGGTCTCAACTTTTGTTCCTGGTTTACTTTGAAGCTTGCTGTTTCTTGCCTGCATCTTCTGCTAACAGATAAGACATTTTCTTCTTTTAGTTTTTTGTGCTTGCTTTTTGCATTTTGTCCTGTACTTCTGTGGGGGTCTGCCAGGTCCCCTCCGGGGGCTTGTGCTCCTCTCAGTTTAGTTCAGCCAGTTGTTTGTTCATTTGCCTTTTCCAGTTTTTTCTGTGGCTGCGGCTTAGTTTTGTTACACCAGAGAACTAATTTAGGTGGTAGAGGTCATGTGATCTCAGGTGTTTTTGCAATTAGTGTGTTGGTATTTTTTTAGGGTTTTTTGGATTGCAGTAAGTGACCTTCCTATCCTTTTCTGTCTAGGAAGATTGGGCCCCAACGTTTGCTCATACTATTTTCTGTCTGTGTCTGTATTTCCTCTTGTCTAACCGCCATTACATGTTTGGGGGCTTCCTATGTTCTTTGGGGATCTGCTCCGGGGCAGATAGTTTTCCTCTTTCTATCTTTAGGTGAAGTTAGCTTCTCAGGCTGTGACGAGGCGTCTAGGACCAACGTAGGTACGCTCCACGGCTGCCTTTAGTTGTGGTGGTTAGTCAGGGTACTGCAATCCAATAGATTCCAACCTCTCTGGTGTATTTCCTTTTTTTGCCTGCTCTCCTCAGTTACCAAATCATAACAACCGGCCTTATGGTGCAGTCTTGAACATTGACATTAACTGAGGCAAGTGAGGTCTGCAGTTCTTTGGATGGTGTTCTGGGGTCTTTTGTGACCTCTTGGATGAGTCGTCTCTGTGCTCTTGGGGAAATTTTGTTCAGGCAGTAACTGTTAGAACCCTCTTGTTAGATTTTGTTTCAGTTTCCTGGTCACATGACCTTTTTACCCTATTTAGTCTGGCTCCGCCCTTCTGGCTTTGCTGGACTACATTGTATTATCTACTCTTAAGCTAGCCGGGTGCTTAGGTGCCTTACTCTGTCAGTTTTGCTTGATCTTAGGATCTCTTAGTATTTGTTTTCTGTTTTATATTCCCTGCTACACTTTCTGTTAGGAGGTCTCCACCTTTTCACCCAGTCCCTAGATCTTGTAGGGATTCCTCCCTCGCAACTATAGGTCATCGTTCAGACTAGCTGAGGACTTTAGCGGGTCTGGTCGCAGGATCAGGTTCCCCGTTACATCGTAGGGATCCAGCTCAGTCCTATTGTAGGGACAGAATTCCCACCTTTCCTTAGTGCTTGTAGCAGATCATAACAGTAAGTCCAGCCCAAAGAAAAAAAAAAATCTCTAAGGAAAGATTTTCTGTTTCATCATGGTTTCGGTTCAGGATTTGGTTCAACGCCTGCGGGGACTTTCTCTGGAGGTGGCTGAGATCCAGCAACACGTGAGTAGTTGTTCTGGAGCACATTTCGTGGAGCCAAAGGTACGTTTGCCTGATTTATTTTTTGGTGAACAACAAGATTTTTTTTCTTTTAAAAATGCTTGCTTGTTGTATTTCCGTTTGAGACCCAGATCCTCTGGTGATGAATCACAGCGCATAGGGTTCATAATGTCACTTTTGCGCAAAGAACCTCAGGACTGGGCCTTTTCTCTGCAGTCTAGTGATCCATGCTTTAGATCAGTGGATAGTTTTTTTTCTGCTTTGGGGTTATTGTATGACGATCCGGATCGTGTTTCATCAGCTGAGACAGAATTGAGACGTTTGAGACAGGGATCAGGTAATGTGGAAAAATATTGTACTCACTTCCGAAGGTGGTCCACTCAGGTAGGCTGGAACGATTCAGCTTTGAAAAGTTTATTTCTTGCAGGGTTAAGTGAGAGGGTTAAAGATTTGCTGATTGCTTATCCCATACCTGGTAACTTGCAAGAGGCTATGCAATCAGCCATACGGGTGGATAGGAGACTGCGTGCAAGGGTTAATGAGAGTAAGTCTGCCTTGTCAGCTCCAAGTTTGGAGAAGGAATGTACTGACATTGCAGAGCCGATGGAAATTGGAGCAATGGCACCTCACTCTCGAGAAAAAGAACGCAGATTTGCTCAAGGTTTGTGTTTCTACTGTGGTAAATCTGAGCATTTCATTAAGAACTGTGCGCTTCGAATGAATAAAGAGAGAAAAAAAAATGAGGTCAGTTTTGCCCGCATAGCTTGTTTAAACAATAAAGGTGTCTTTCTTTCTGCTACCACTGCTGTTGAGGAGGAATTAATGGAGTTTCGGGTATTTGTGGATTGTGGTTCAACTCTCAATGTGATTGATGGGAAATTTTTGGAAAAACTAAAATTAAAACCCAAACTTCTGTCTTCCCCTATTAATGTGGTGTCTGTGGATGGTTCTCCCTTGAAAAATGTTACTCACCATATCTGTGAATTTCCTCTTACTATTAATGGTGTTCATCAAGAGAATTTGGATTTGGTAGTTTTGAATAATTTGCCCTCACCGGTGATTTTGGGGTTACCCTGGTTAAAATTGCACAATCCGGTACTGGATTGGTCTACCAATGAAATTAAGTCCTGGAGTCCTAAGTGTTATGACAAGTGTTGTAACGGGCGTATTGCTGCTGTAGTTAAGGGGGAGTTACCTGTACCTATTCAGGATTTTTGGAAAGTTTTTTCTGATAAGGAATCGCAGGTATTGCCTCCTCATAGAGATTATGATTGTGCAATTGAATTTGTCCCTGGAGCGACTCTTCCTAAAAGTCGTTTATTTAATTTGACTATTCCTGAGAGAAAGGCTTTGGAGGAATACATACAGACAAGCTTGGCCGCCGGTCACATTAGGCCTTCCAAATCTCCTGTGGCGGTTGGATTTTTTTTGTTAAAAAAAAGGACGGCGGTTTACGGCCTTGTCTAGACTTTCGTGAGATTAATAAGATTACTGTACGCAATCCTTACCCACTGCCATTGATTCCTGATTTGTTTAATCAGTTAGTGGGGCCAAGTGGTTCTCGAAAATTGATCTTCGAGGGGCATACAATTTCTTGCGCATGAAGAAGGATGACGAATGGAAGACTGCGTTTAACACTCCACTGGGTCATTTTGAGAATCTGGTTATGCCCTTTGGACTTTCCAGTGCTCCGGCATTTTTTCAGAATCTTATTAATGACATCCTTAGACCTTTGATCGGCAGAAGTGTGGTTGTGTATTTGGATGACATTTTGATTTATTCACCGGATTTGGAGTCTCATTGGAGTAGTGTGCGTGAAGTATTACAGTTACTGAGTGATAATTCACTTTTTGCCAAACTAGAAAAATGTGAGTTCGCTGTACAGAGACTTAGTTTTTTGGGCTACATTGTCTCCAGTGAAGGTTTTGAGATGGACCCAGTGAAAGTGCAAGCTGTGCAGGATTGGCCTAGACCTATTGGTGTGAAATCAATACAGAGGTCTTTGGGGTTTGCCAATTATTATAGAAAATTCATAAAAAAAATTTCTGTGATTGCCAAACCTCTGACCGATCTCACCAGGAAAGGTGCTGATGCGGTTCAGTGGACTACTGAGGCCATTAAGGCTTTTGTGTTGCTAAAGGAGAGGTTCAGCTCTGCTCCCATCCTTACGCAGCCTGATGTGACTAAACCATTTTTGGTTGAGGTTGATGCTTCTTCTGTGGGGGTCGGCGCGGTGTTGTCTCAGGAAAAGACGGATGGAGTACATCCCTGCTTTTTTTTCAAAGAAATTTTCTGAGTCTGAACTAAATTATGATATCGGTAATCGGGAATTGTTGGCAATTAAACTCGCATTTGAACACTGGCGTCATTTTTTGGAGGGAGCGGAATTTCCTATTCAAGTCTTCACCGATCATAAAAATCTGATCTACTTTGATGCTGCCAAACGCTTGAATGCCCGTCAGGCTAGGTGGCCACTGTTTTTCTCACAGTTTAATTTTACCGTTACTTACATCCCAGGTACTAAAAATGTTAAAGCTGATGCTTTGTCTCGCAGCTTTTCTCCTATGGTGGGTACTGAGGAGGAGGAGGAGAACATCTTGCAAGAGGGGGTTGTTATTGCTGTTTTGGACTCCGTGTTGGAAGATGAGATTCTTAAAGCACAGGAGAATGCCCCATCTAACACGCCGCATGGGAGGTTGTTTGTGCCTGGTACCCTGAGGAGAGATTTGTTTGTTGAATGTCATGACTCTCGGTTGGCAGGTCATCCTGGAATCTCTGAGACCAAGAGACTTGTGGGTCGCAGTTTTTGGTGGCCAGGATGGCAGAAGGAAGTCATTAAGTGGGTGCGTCAATGCACTGTGTGTGCTAGATCTAAGTCTTCTCATACTCCTGCTGCGGGGTTGCTTTGTCCTCTGGAGGTCCCTAGTGCACCTTGGACACATTTGGCTATGGACTTTATTACTGACCTTCCCCCTCTGAGGGTTTCACTGTCATCTGGGTGGTCGTGGACCGTTTTAGCAAGATGTGTCACTTGGTTCTTTTCATCAAACTGCCCTGCGCTAAGACTCTCGCTAAGGCCTTTGTCAAGGAAATAGTCAAACTACATGGCGTTCCTACTGACATTGTTTCCGATAGGGGACCTCAGTTTGTGGCTCGTTTTTGGCGCGCTTTTTGTGACAGGTTGGGAGTTGATTTGTCGTTTTCTTCCGGATATCATCCTGAGTCTAATGGCCAGACAGAAAGGAAAAACCAGGATGTTGAGCAGTTCTTGCGTTGTTTTGTGACTGATAATCAAGAGGGGTGGTCTGAGTTTCTGCCACTTGCTGAGTTTGCTCTTAACAATCATACATCCGCTTCTGCTGGTTGTTCGCCTTTTTTTTGTTGTACTGGGAGACATCCGTCTTTTGGGTCATTTTCCAAGTTGGGATCGGCTGTACCTGAAGAGGAGAATTTTTCTGCTGTTTTGGAGAGAGTTTGGACTGATGTGCTTGGTAATCTTCAGGAGGCTAACAAAAGATCTAAAGTGTATTTTGATAGAAAACGACAACAGGTTTTGTTTGCTATTGGTGACATGGTTTGGTTGTCCTCTAAGAATCTGCGCTTGAGGATTCCGTCTAAGAAATTGGGTCCCAAGTTTGTAGGGCCCTTTAAGGTGCTTCAGGTTATTAACCAATCTGCTGTTAAGTTGGAGCTTCCTACCTCCTGGAAGATTAATCCGGTGTTTCATGTTTCTCTCTTGAAAAAAGCTGAGGTCTCAGATGGAGATGTCTCGGCTACTGTTCCCCTGGTGGTGGAGGACGGGCAATATGAGATTTCCCGCATCCTAAATTCTAGACGGTATAGAGGGAGTTTGCAGTACCTCGTCGCTTGGAAGGGTTATGGACCCGAGGATAACTCATGGGTGAGGGCAGATGATGTTTCTGCGTCTAGACTTGTTAGAACGTTTCACAAGAGGTTTCCGGATAAGCCTAAGTCCTAGGGGATCCGGAGGATCCTCTTTGAAGGGAGGGTACTGTTAGAACCCTCTTGTTAGATTTTGTTTCAGTTTCCTGGTCACATGACCTTTTTACCCTATTTAGTCTGGCTCCGCCCTTCTGGCTTTGCTGGACTACATTGTATTATCTACTCTTAAGCTAGCCGGGTGCTTAGGTGCCTTACTCTGTCAGTTTTGCTTGATCTTAGGATCTCTTAGTATTTGTTTTCTGTTTAATATTCCCTGCTACACTTTCTGTTAGGAGGTCTCCACCTTTTCACCCAGTCCCTAGATCTTGTAGGGATTCCTCCCTCGCAACTATAGGTCTTCGTTCAGACTAGCTGAGGACTTTAGCGGGTCTGGTCGCAGGATCAGGTTCCCCGTTACATCGTAGGGATCCAGCTCAGTCCTATTGTAGGGACAGAATTCCCACCTTTCCTTAGTGCTTGTAGCAGATCATAACAGTAACCACGTCATCGCGCCCTCTGACCTGAACGTCACAGCCAGAGGACCCAGAAGACACAGTGCGGCGGTGGAACGGGGACAGGTGAATATCGCAAGTTCCAGGGGCCTGAGGAAGCGACGATACCGGAATCTGGCCCCCATAGCGCGCCGGTGTCCCCGCCTGCTCAGGACACCGGCACTTGTCCCGGTGCTGACCGCTGGCCCTGTCAGCAGCTGCAGGGGAGCGCGGACATTTTCCCTTCCCAGTGGCCTCCGTACTGGGACCGTGACTCGTTTATAAGCCGAGGGGGGTCTTTTTCAGCCAAAAAAAGGGGCTGAAATACTCGGCTTATAAACGAGTATATACGGTACTTTGTTTCTCATTTGTTCAAGAATTTCTTTGAATCGTGGGATGATGTCTAGCTTTTGAAGACCTTTTGGTTTACTTCACTTTGTCAGGCAGGTCCTATTTAAGTGATTTCAGAACAGGTGTGCCTGTAATCAGGTCTGCGTGTGGCTAGGGATTTGAGCTCAGCTTCCCAAAGATGTGATAAACCACAGTTAATTTATGTATTAGAGGGGGGACAGGCAATCACTTTTTCACACCGAGCCCTGTAGGTTTGAATTTATTTCTCCCTTCATGATAAAGAACATAATTTAAAAACTGCATTTTGTGATTACTTATGTTATCTTTGCCTATTATTTAAATTAGTTTGTTGATCTGAAAAATTTAAGTGTGATAAACATGCAAAAGAATAGGAAATCAGGAAGGGGGCAAACACTTTTTGACACATCTGAAGGTGATACCACTAAGTACAGGACAAAGCTACAGAGGCCAGTGATTAGCTGCAGGAGTCATGTGCCAGTGTAGCACTTAATCTGTGCTGGCAGATGCATAAAGACAGCCAGGGGACTACGGCTAAGTTCACACGTTGCGGAATTGCCGCGGAAATTTCCGTGGCAATCCCGCACTTCTCCCGCAGGAAATACGCACGTTTTTTGTGTGCTGATTCCCGCCAGAATAATAGCGTTTTGCAAGCGTAATTAGCTTGCAGAATGCTAGCGTTTTCCTAGCGATCTGTAGCATCGCTTGGAAAACTGATTGACAGGTTGGTCACACGAGTCAAACATAGTGTTTGACAAGTGTGACCAACTTTTTACTATTGATGCCGCCTATGTCGCATCAATAGTAAAAAGATCTAATGTAAAAATAATAAATAATGATATTCTCACCTTCCGGCGGCCCCGCAGCCTTCCCGCCTTCAGCGACGCTCCCGGCAACTCCGGTCCCAAGGATGCTTTGCGGCAAATCACACCGATGACGTAGCATCTCGCGAGACCGCTATGCCATCTGGGTGATTCTTGCAAAGGACTCTTGGGACCGGAAGTTGCCGGGAGCGTCGCTGAAGGCGGGAAGGCTGCGGGGGCCGCGGGAAGGCTGCGGGGGCCGCCGGAAGGTGAGAATATCATTATTTTTTATTTTAATTATTGTTTTACCAGGGATATGGTACCCAGGGCCTGGAGGAGAGTCTCCTCTCCTCCAGACCCTGGGTACCACCGCACATGAACCGCTTACATTCCGCAAAATTAATGAACATGTTGCTATTTTTTCCGCAAAGCGTTTTTTTCGCGGAAAAAAACGCAACATGTGGCCAAAACATGCGGAATCAATTAACATGTATAGGATGCTTAATGCTTGCGTTTTTATCGCGTTTTTACCGCGGAAAACCGCGGAAAAACCGCGAAAAAAACGCAATTATTCCTGATCGTGTGCACTTAGCCTACAGGATATAATGTTGTAGAAATAAAGAGGGCTATAATATGCGAGTTGCAGTGTTGTTTTTATTTCTTATTGTACAGATATATTTTTGTTTTACTGTTAGAAGACTCGTTTAAATGGAATCTGTCAGTAGAATTGTCCCCCCTAAGTCATCTACATGGGTATATAGGTAATAGTGATGGGAATAAAATTATACCTTGATATCTGCGATCCAATGTCTTATTCACGATAAATCCATGTTTTTTTTTAAATTTGTAAATAAGTTAAGATCTTTGGCCTGGACAGAGATCTCCCTGGGAATCTGTCTTCAGAGCCTATTTTAATGAAAGGGGTGCTACCAGTGTGAGACATGTAATGACTGACAGTCTGCTTTCCTGATCTACATGTCTCACACAGGTAACACCTCCTTTTATTTAAAATATGCTCTGGAGGGAGACCTATGTCCGGCCCATAGATCTAAGCTCATTTACATATAAAGAAAAATGTGGATTTTTCTGCAATAAGACATCGGATCGCAAATATTAAGGTATCATTTTATTAAAATTTCTATAATCCATATGCCCATATAGATGGCTTAGCAGGGTTGATCCTACTGACAGATTCCCTTTAACATCCAATATGAATTTTTTATTTCTTATTTCATTTTTATGTAGATATTCTGTTTTTACGATTCTGTTTGTCATAGTCCTCCATTATCTGAGGCTATGTGTAGTGTTTGCGGTATTCCCCATTAAAGGTGTCAGACAGAACTTTGATATTGATGGCATATTGTTATTAGTCATTGATATCAAATCAGTGGTGGCCCAACACATGGTCCCCTACTAACCATTCAGCTGTTAGCAAGTCCCGCTGCAGTTTGATGTACACAGATTAGAGAGTTGGAACAACGCGGCACCTTACAATGTCTGGTGGCTGTTATTTGGTGCTGCAGGTTAGCTTCATTTCACTTAATGGGAACCGAGCTGCAGTACCTGAGTATTACATTTATTTATGCAGCATTGAGCCAAGAGAAAGCTCATTTTATTCCAGGTGAAGCTGCTTTAGGAAAAAGTCAACAGCGTTATTACAGAGGCGGCTTCTCGGGCGGTTTTGCCATCATTTTTGCGTCATCTCTGCTATCTGTGTCTTGTTTCTATGATTTAAGCAATAACAAGTGAGTGGCTTCTTAATGGTAGCCGCTCTAAGAATGGATGTGCTACTGCTTTTAACCGCTTCACAGTTCTCAAACCCTGAGGCAGTTAAAAGTAGTAACAAAAGACTAAACGTGCACAGCAATGTCGGTTTTACATTGCTGTGCTTTATGGTCTTTTTCCTGTGGTAGTATTACGGTGCTTTTTCAGGCGAAATCTGTCTGAAATAGATGTGTGTCCAAACCCATTCCAAGATTTTTCAAAACTTTTCTTCTTAGGACTGACCCAGTGTTTTGGGAACTACTATACAAGCTGTACTGTGCCATGAGCCCTCTGCTTTGGTGGAAAGACTAAAGAGATGGAGTTTCCATGGCGCTCATTTGGTGGAATAGAAAGTGGTGGGTGAAGAGCTAACTTCAACTTCGAGACAGGAGACAGCACCGGGACAAAAACCGTTCAGAGAATGAGCGAGTTAACAAGTTGATAGAAAAAGTGACGAGGCGTTGGTGCACTGACCGGTAGAAAGGTGCAATATTCAGCAATTTATAAGTTACTTTTATTGGAAGTCCACAGTTAATTGATCACAAACCGATTTTAGGCTCCAGACAGGAGCCTTCTTACGTGGTTAACATCACCTGTCCGGAGCCAAAAACCAGTATGAGATCTATGATTTGTGGACTTACAATAAAAGTGACATAAATTGCTGAATATTGCACCTTTCTACCGGTCAAGGCACCAACACTTTGTTGATTCTATCAGCTTGGTGGAGAGACTGGCACTCTGCTTCAAAATGATCAATGTGTCTCTAAATAGACTTTACTCTTCTACACGATTTGTAGATTCTTTTTTTAAGTTATTTTATCATTCTTTTGAAGTACCTTTCGTTAAAATATTTTACATTTTACAACACTTGCCTTTCCTTAATCCATGAACCCGTGCAGAATCTTAACTGTGGCCAGTAACACATCAGATCTATGTCCAAATCTCCAGGAAGCTTAGTTTGACTCATTCATGAGCTGATTATTTTTCTGGTGATATGACCTTAGAGGACCTGCAACGCAAGGCTTATAAGATCATAGCTTGAGGAACTGGCAGTGTTATACTGTGTGCGTTACAAGCATCGTGTTGCCATAAGCCAAACAACAGTGCTAATGATGCAGCATTCAAAGATACCTCATCACCTTGTACAGCGCCAACTCGGCCAGGAATGATAGTTCTGTTTACCTAGAGAAGTTTTATTATTTTGTACTTTTGTGATGAAGTTAGTGCTCTGCAGTTGGGCATTTGGCAGTATTGGCATTGGTCAATGTGACTATACATAAAAATATTACATGGATACTCAAACCATCTGACAAGGAGACTGCCAGTATGTAATAAAACCAGACTATCAAGTAAAGCACAACATGCCCCACAATGATGCTTCTTCAACTCTGTATATACTGCATAACTCCTGAAAAGTCCTTTTTGAAATATTTTGTATACCATTGCAACTAATTTGATTTTATCTAAAATAAAGGTAACTTTCAATTATGCATTAGTCTTTTACAGACCCATGTGTCTCCATTGTGTAGCAAAGCCAGGTAGGACTGGGTTCAATTCTAGCCCTCCATGTCTTAATTAGATGCACATGGCTAGCTTTGACTAAGAACCAGGAAATGGGTTCACCTTGTGTCAGTCTAATGGATGTTGAGCAGAGTGGAGTGTGTTGAATCTGGTGAGTGATCAGCCAAAATGTGTGCTGTAGCTGGTAGAGAGACAAGCAAGAGTCATCCATTTGGCATATGTGAGTTAGGTAGAGGACATCTGGTTGGCATACGTGAGTTGTGTAGAGAGCATCAGGTTCGCATCACTGAGTTGTGTAGAGAGCATCAGGTTTGCATCACTGAGTTGCGTAGAGCATTAGGTTCCCATCACTGAGTTGTGTAGAGAGCATCAGGTTGGCTTATGTAAGTTGTGTAAGTCAGAAAAGAAATGTAGTAGTCCTTGGATGTGTGGTGCAGTTTGAAGCATTCTTTTATACACAGGTCATGTTTGCTTGGGGCAGGTGTCGCATTTCCAAGTGCTGCCCTTTCTTATCCCCCTTCTGTATCACACTCGGCATCTTTTTTGCGACCTTCCTTTCTTTGATGTTTCAGGGACCTCACCATGGAAATGTTGCCCTGGTACGATATGGGCATCTTTAGTTCCGAAAGTATGGGGACCCACTCCTTCCTTACTTCCAAAGATTAGTCCTTGATTACTACCTCCTGGAACGGAAGGTACATACTGGTCTGGCCTGCACATCAAAGAGTTGTACATTGCCATCTGTACGATGTACCACATGTTAGATCTCCTATTGGCACTGTGCGGCTGGAGGACTTGATCAGAGAGATCAACTCCCCCAGGTTCTTGCTGTACCCCAGGGCACAGTCTGGGTTAGTGACCTGTGTAGAGAAGCCTCGTACAGCGCTGGTGGTGCTGCCATCACCATGTATGATGGTCAAGAAAAGGGCCATATTATTCTATGGAGCATCTTATGGGGCAGCATATGGAGCATATATATCTATGGAACATCTCATGGGACCATAAACCTTTATGGAGCAGCATATGGGGCATATTATTCTATGGAGCATCTTATGGGGCCATCATTAACCTTTTATGCAGCATTATATGGGGTATATTTTAATATGGAGCATCTTATGGGGCCATTATTAACCTTTGTGCAGTATTATATAGGGCATATTTTTTGTATGGAGCATCTTATAGGGCCCATCATGAACTTTATGGAGCATTATATGGGGCATATTTTGTATGGAGCATCTTTGGGGCCCATCATGAACTGTATGGAGCATTATATGGGGCTCCTGATTTAATATGGATATTCAAAAACATTTACCCTACTGATGTCTCAATTAATTTTACTTTTAATGGCATTTATTTATATTTTTGAAATTTACCAGTAGCTGCTGCATTTCCCACCCTAGGCTTATACTTGTGTCAATAAGTTTTCCCATTTTTTTGTGGCAAAATTAGGGGCCTCGACTTATACTCGGGTTGGCTTATACTCGAGTATATACGGTAACGTAACCTTGGACTGCTCTTTTATCTCGATCCACGCTTCCGTTTCTCGGCTTAATTTTACACGTTCCCAGGGCTGGTTTCTGACCCGATATAACCCTGTTAACGGACCAGGAGTATATCGAACGAGGAACTGGTGGTAGTCCTACTGGGCTGATAAAGTTCTGTTTCACTGGTGCTAGTGAAAGGGGCCTCTCAGCCTGTCAGGGTTGTGGGCGAGGGTGGTGCCATGTTAGTGACTCCTCTCATTCCCTGTGCCTCCCTGGGCCCCAGTGGACAGGGCGGTGTTTGTATAAAACTGTGCTAAGCTGACCTTACGTGTCCCAGAGGGTACGGAGCGTCACGTTGATACAAGTGGGAAGACCTTACCACGTGATCCCGCTGACGTAATTATGACGTAAAGGGGGGTGGCGAGGGGTGGATCCTTCATGTACATCACAAAAAGTAAACCAGGCACAAATACAAAACAGGGATAACAGAAAACCTCTATCATGCAAAGCACTAACCAACAATAGTGAGGAGGATAGGGACAGGGAGGAATGAACTAAATGAGAAAAGGGACCAGGAGATAAACTCATATGTAGAACAGCAAACTACAGAACCCCACAACTCTAACTACTTAGCTTTAGCACATATCACAGAAAGACGAATCTCCAAGAGCAACAATAAACTCCTATTCAGCTCAGTGTCTAAGAGCAACGAATCAGAGCTTTCATTGTCATGACAGAGGGTCTGGCCAGATTTTATAGGAAGAGTAAACAACCCAATCAGAAGCTGCTGAAATGGAGCTGCATGTTTCTGACCAGAATAAAAAGGGTCATTAACCTCTTCAGCACCAAAGGAAACCAAATTAATTTAATGTGGGATCCAAATACACAGGCTAAATGGAAAATCTGCGATTCACAATACACAGTGATTTTCTGCCCCCAGATCTCCGACGTTGGTGTGACCCATGTGACTGTACCGCCCCTTCTATGAGGGGCCCCAGGACCATCTGGGCTGGGTTTACCTGAATAGGCCAAATGAAAGGACCGGATCAACCTACCGGCATTAACCTCAGATGCCAACACCCACATCCTCTCCTCCGGACCATATCCTTTCCAATGTGCCAGGTACTGTACAGAGCAGCAAACCATATGGGAATCGATTATTTTCGCTACTGAAATTCTAAATTGTCATCAACAATAACCGGTGGCGGTTGTAAAGGTTTCACAGGCGGAATACGTTTTTGATCAAAGACCTCTGAAAAACATGGATCTAGAGGGTCGGCGGAAGCTTGAGACAAAAAGCTACTGGGTTGATTATGGCGACCACCTTATAAAGGACCAATAAACTAGGACCTAATTTCCAAGAAGGAACCTTCAGTTTAATATTTTTGGTGGATAGCCATACTTAATCATTCACCCCCAGGTCCGGACCCGACAATCGCTTCTTATCAGTCATGCATTTGTATTTGTACCCCCATGATCTTTCAATTATTCTGAACCCCTTCCCACACAGATGAGAGCAAATAAAGACAATTGTTCCTCCCAGACTCATCTTTACTGAAGGTACTGAATTCTGGATGGTAATCATATGCGCAAAAAATGGCGACTTAACCAGTAGACTCTCTACTAGATTGTTTAAAGCAAACTCAGTCAGTGGTAGAAAAGAAGACCAATCCTCCTGTTTATCTGACACAAAACATCTGAGGTAAGTTCCCAAACTTTGGTTTAGGCATTCAGTCTGGCCATTAGTTTGAGCATGGAAAACTGAAGAAAAGGATAGATACATCCCTAAATGAGCACAAAACACCCTCAAAAATGTAGATACAAATTGGGTCCCACAATCTGACACCACATTAGAGGGAACCACGTGAAGCTTCACATTCTCAGTGATAAACACCTGAGCCAGTGTCTTGGCGTTAGGGAGAGCAGGTAAAGCAATAAAGTGCAGCATTCTACTAAACCTATCTACCATAACTAAGATAAGTTTTACCAGAGGACGAAGGAAGGTCCTTAATGAAATCCTTAGATAAACGAGTCCATAGTCGGTCAAGAATGGTCAATGGCAAAAGATCCCCAGACGGACAAGTAAGCAGGGTCTTGGAACGAGCACAGACACAACATGAAGACACAAAGTCAACTACATCCTTACGCAACCTTGGCCACCAAAAATGATGAGAAAGGAGGTCCAAGGTCCCCTTACTACCTGGGTGACCAGCCAGAGCAGAGTCATGAAGTGCCTTCAAAATTTTAAGATGCAGATGAACAGATACAAACAATTTCTCCAAAACCTTACATTTCCAAATGTGCCTTTGAGCGGCGCTATCGCTTTCCGCTCATCTCCATCATGTGACCTGGCTGCAGCGGAGTTTCCCCACACGTCACAGCCCAATATTCAGCGCGCGCTTGCAGCCAATGAAAGCAGAGGACAAAAGGGAGCGCGCACACTGGATACTGGGTTGTGATGTGCGGTGAAACTTCGCACACAGCCCAGTCAATCATAGGGGGTGCCAGCAACTGGATCATACCTGAGTGATGCAAGGGATTCTGGAGCTTGACGTGACATCAGCAGATGTCAGCAGCGGCTGCAGCCAGGGTCACTTGATGCAGACTGAGCAGTCAGCAATAGCACCGCTCAAAGGCACATATGGCAGCATTATGTATTTACAAAAAGACTTATTTACAAGGTTTAAATCGATGAGCGGCATTATAAAATGTAGTAGACAACTCCTTTAAAAGGTTAAATACCTTCCACCGATTCTTCAATGCTTTTACTTTTTGTGCTGCATTTCTCCACTGTCATGATCCAGACCGGGTTTTGAATCCTGTCTTCCCTTGTCCCAGTCTGATCATGTCAGGGGTTAACTTTTCTCAGTCTGGTTTCAGGTTTGCTATTTATCTCTGCTGCATCCTGCAGGCGGTGTCAGCTATAGTTCTGCCTACAGCATGTGTATCTAACTTTGGTATATCCTGATTTGTCCTGCTGTGACTTGCCCCATGTTTGTTTATTCCCCTCTGCCTGTCCTGACTCAGTGGTTCCCTGTAAGTGTGTTGACTCCACGGTTTTGACTTGGCTGGTATTCGAACCTGCTTCTGTCTTTGGCTTATCTGCTCCTGACCGGCTCTGACCTCTTCGGCTTGTTTGTGACCTTGTGTTTGATTATTCCTTTGGTACTGTGCTACAGTCTATTTTCTGACCCGGCTAGTCTGACTATTCTGCTGCCCCCTGGTGGTAGCCGTCGCTGATGCTTTGCAGGCCTGCCCTGGGTGTGTGCAGTCCTTCCTCCTCTCTATTGCCATCTAGTGGAGTCTGCACATACCTGCATTGCAGCAGCCTGAAATCCACTACAGAAATATTCACATTTGTTTCTTCTGCAGCTGACTATGTGAAATTTCTGCTTTGCAGTCCAACTGGGCATTTTTTTTCATTCTTCTTGGGAGGCGTTCGCTTTCACCCCTCCCTCCCATATGCTGATAATCACAGCTAACACTGATAGACTGCTGAATCAGCTGCTGAGCTATGAATGTACAGTATGTGTATGAGAGGGAGGATTGAAAACGCACACCCCAAGATAAAAAAAAAAACAGAAGAAATGCCCATTTGTATTACATTAAATACAAACACATGAGCCATGCACACAGTGAACAAGCCTGTAGGGACAGTGTTCACACCACCAAAAGACTGAAATATTAGGAAAGCACAGTAAAACAAACGTATAAAAATACTCTGTTGTAAAAAAGTAACAATAAACAGCAAGTGCTAGTAAAAAGATGATAAAACACAGGGTATTTGGTTGATATGTTTTTTGCAAAAAAAATGTATACTAAACCGCTCTACCAAACGTCAAGGTATACCCGTATCAGAGCAGTCCCTAACTGATCTATTTAAAAACCTGGTCATGTGTATAGTACCTATATGAGCAGGATTCAGAAAGGTAATGTCCAATGTGGACACGCTGCAGAGAACAGCCTTTATGTGCATGGCTCACAAAGAAGAGGTGGAAAACCTCCCTAATCTTGCAAAAACAAGAAACCAATTAAATACAGACACATGAGCCATGCACACAGTGAACAAGACTGTAGGGACAGTGTTCACACCACCAAAAGACTGAAACATAGAAAAGCACAGTAAAACAAACGTATAAAAATACTCTGTTGTACAAAAGTAATCGTAAAACAGCAAGTGCTAGTAAAAAGATGATAAAACACAGGGTATTTGATTGATACGTTTTTTGCAAAAATATATACTAAGCCGCTCTACCAAACGTCAAGGCATACTCGTATCAGAGCAGTCCCTAGGTACTATACAGGTCCTTCTCAAAAAATTAGCATATAGTGCTAAATTTCATTATTTTCCATAATGTAATGATTACAATTAAACTTTCATATATTTTAGATTCATTACACACCAACTGAAATTTGTCAGGTCTTTTATTGTTTTAATACTGATGATTTTGGCATACAACTCCTGATAACCCAAAAAACCTGTCTCAAAAAATTAGCATTTCAAGAAAAGGTTCTCTAAACGACCTATTACCCTAATCTTCTGAATCAACTAATTAACTCTAAACACATGCAAAAGATTCCTGAGGCTTTTAAAAACTCCCTGCCTGGTTCATTACTCAAAACCCCCATCATGGGTAAGACTAGCGACCTGACTGATGTCAAGAAGGCCATCATTGACACCCTCAAGCAAGAGGGTAAGACCCAGAAAGAAATTTCTCAACAAATAGGCTGTTCCCAGAGTGCTGTATCAAGGCACCTCAATGGGAAGTCAATGAAAACGCTGTACAACGAGAAGAGGTGACCGGACCCTGAGGAAGATTGTGGAGAAGGACCGATTCCAGACCTTGGGGGACCTGAGGAAGCAGTGGACTGAGTCTGGTGTAGAAACATCCAGAGCCACCGTGCACAGGCGTGTGCAGGAAATGGGCTACAGGTGCCGCATTCCCCAGGTAAAGCCACTTTTGAACCATAAACAGCGGCAGAAGCGCCTGACCTGGGCTACAGAGAAGCAGCACTGGACTGTTGCTAAGTGGTCCCAAGTACTTTTTTCTGATGAAAGCAAATTTTGCATGTCATTCGGAAATCATGGTGCCAGAGTCTGGAGGAAGACTGGGGAGAAGGAAATGCCAAAATGCCTGAAGTCCAGTGTCAAGTACCCAGTCAGTGATGGTGTGGGGTGCCATGTCAGCTGCTGGTGTTGGTCCACTGTGTTTCATCAAGGGCAGGGTCAATGCAGCTAGCTATCAGGAGATTTTGGAGCACTTCATGCTTCCATCGGCTGAAATGCTTTATGGAGATGAAGATTTCATTTTTCAGCACGACCTGGCACCTGCTCACAGTGCCAAAACCACTGGTAAATGGTTTACTGACCATGGTATTACTGTGCTCAATTGGCCTGCCAACTCTCCTGACCTGAACCCCATAGAGAATCTGTGGGATATTGTGAAGAGAAAGTTGAGAGACGCAAGACCCAACACTCTGGATGAGCTTAAGGCCGCTATCGAAGCATCCTGGGCCTCCATAACACCTCAGCAGTGTCACAGGCTGATTGTCTCCATGCCACGCCGCATTGAAGCAGTCATTTCTGCAAAAGGATTCCCGACCAAGTATTGAGTGCATAACTGAACTTTATTATTTGATGGTTTTTTTGTTTGTTTTTAAAAAAACACTTTTATTTTATTGGATGGTTGAAATATGTTAATTTTTTGAGAAGGTTTTTTGGGTTATCAGGAGTTGTATGCCAAAATCATCAGTATTAAAACAATAAAAGACCTGACAAATTTCAGTTGGTGTGTAATGAATCTAAAATATAGAAAGTTTAATTGTAATCATTACATTATGGAAAATAATGAAATTTAGCACTATATGCTAATTTTTTGAGAAGGACCTGTACATATGACCAGGTTTTTAAATACATCAGTTAGGGTCTGTGCTTTTCTATGTCTCAGTCTTTTGGTGGACATGCACATAAAAGCCATTCTCTGCAGCGTGTCCACATTGGACATTACCTTTCTGAATCCTGCTCATATAGGTACTATGCACATGACCAGGTTTTTAAATACATCAGTTAGGGACTGCTTCTGTGATATTTCATCTTTTTACTAGCACTTGCTGTTTACTGTTACTTTTTTACAACAGAGTATTTTTATACGTTTGTTTTACTGTGCTTTTTTATGTTTCAGCCATTTGTATTACATGTAGAGATTTCACATATTGCACTCCAATAGCTATAAATATGAACATCTCTGTAATGGAGTGATGCAGCGCAAAACGGAAAAGAGTGGCAGAGTTCGTTTGGCTAAGAATTGTTGACATCGTATTTTACAACTTTTTTTTTAGCAAATAACAAGTCCATACCTCCTGCAACTGTGCAGTCTCAGAGATGTTGGTGCCAGCAGGTCTCCTGGAGCTTCTGTGAATTTTCTATGCCACACAAGCACAGCAGCCGCTGTTAAGCTGTTTAACTCAAACTTTTATGTGATGTCCAAGGGAAGTGTAAGTGAAAATCCCATCAACGGGCAATGATCACCTGCAATGCTCAGGTGACATAAATATCAGACCGGGCACCAACCTCACTGGAGCATCACTGGTACTGGAGGGGAGTATAAGGTTTTTTTAATTTTACACAGGGGACTACAGTATTTAAAAAGGGGTTGTCCAACAAGCGGACAACTTAACAAAAAATTTACAATATTTAGCTGAAATATGCATCTGGTATAAAATACCCATTTTTAAAACTTTGTATCACAGCAAAACATTAACAAATTGATTACTATGTGATGGTATTCTACCAAACATCAAGGGCAAGAGACGGAAGGTTAGCTTCCGTACGTGTCCTCGTGATGTGTAATTTAGTTGCCAGCTGCTGTGTAGTTGTTAGATTATCACCTTCAGTTTATCTGTCTCATCATTGTCACTGTATTTGGAAGGTCGCAGAAATTGAGCTGACTGAAAAAAAAAAATTCCTGCAAAAGCAACATCTGAAACCAATTTCCTGTTCCCTCACATTTTTACATCATGACTGTTTTGTCTAGAATAAGGGAACTTCTTCGTCGTAGTTTACTTTGTGGTATCACTAAATTAGTGTTTCACTTTGATATTACCAGTTTCCTTATCAATATTGCGCCATCTGTGGAATCACCTATCTTGTTAAATCTTTGTTAAACCTTTTTTAGAGAATTGATCTGTTTTGTTGACCTTTTGCCTATTTTAAGATACTTTGTATTAGAATGTTCTCCTTTATCCTCGTTTTCCCAGGACACAATATTTGAAAGGATACATGAGAAACTTTCCTCACAAAATTACTGCCTCTCCAAGTTTGATATAGGAAAGATGTGTATCTTCGTACCGTGTTAGCCAGTAGATAGAAAAATCTGGGGGTCTGTATGTGGGGGAGACCGGGCAAAAACTGAGAACAAGGATGAATTCTCATCGCCACACAATAAGAGAAAAAAGAATGGATTTACCTGTGGCCAAACACTTTTGTATGCCCGGTCATAGCATGACAGATATGGAATTACTTGTATTAAAATCTAACTTCAAATCTGAGAAGGATAGAAAAGTCTGGGAATATAAACTTATGATGACCTTTGACACTCTTAGTGCTGGGATGAATATATCCCAGAGTTTTATGTCGTTCTACAACAATTAAGGAATCTGCCTCCCTGACCTTTTAGGGTCATCACAACACAATACCAGACCCCAATCAGAGGGTAATAAAACCTTCACTCCTTATCTATGAACTAGTCATATTTATGTTAATCCTTCTGCCATAATGACAGTTCTGCTTCATGTCACTTGTCCTACCTATTGCATTTTTTCTGTGCTATTTTGTGTATAAATATGTGATTCTTCAGATGTTGTATTAGTCTATGCCTGATGAAGAGACCTGAGTAGTCTCGAAAGCTTGCAATTTGTTACCATCTTTTCAGTTAGCCATTAAAAGGTATCAACCACTGAGGACTCTCAAGTCTAAATATTTGCCTCTCCAAGAAAATTTTAAACACATAGAAGTAGGCTGCCCTTGACTTAGATAACAAAGTCCCTTTTCTCGCTATATGATTCATGAGAAATTGAGCCCTATCTTGATTGACTGCCATGGAAGTTTCGGAGAGTCTGGACCACTTGGACTGACTGCAGTGAGGTCCAGAAATATTTGGACAGTGACCAAATTTCCATGATTTCAGCTCTGCAGGCCACTTTTTTTTTACTTAAAAAAAATAACTGAGATGCAATTGAAGTGGAGACTTTCAAGTTTAATTAAATGGGCTGAACAAAAATATCCTGTGAAACGTTTAGGAATTGCAACTATTTTTCTACAAAGCCTCCTCAGTTCAGGGGCTCAAAAGTAATGGGACATACTAACTTAATCATAAATAACATCACCAAATTCTGGGTTTTCTCCTTTGTTATACTTTGTCGTCCTTTACTGCAGCTGACTTCAGTTAATGCTTGTTTCTGGGTCTTTCTGTCGTAAAGGGACTCTGTTAGCACAGAATGACTGTTCAAACCAAGTACAGGCGCAAAGTGCTTCATGGCGGTACCAAGAATTTAAGTACACCTTCCCACCTGCTTGTTTTCATCTATCTCCAACCTTTCTTGACTCTATGAAGCAGAGCTTTCAATCAAAGAGGCGGTTGGAGATTGAGAGAAAATGAGCAGGTGTGAAGTCGTATTTATATTATTGGCACCGAGCAGCAGGATTTAATTTTCAACAGTCATTCTGTGCTGACCAAATCCCTTTAAGTTTTGGTCTTAGGTATGTGAAATGCATGGTCGATGGGGTTGAGTTTCAGTCGCTGCCGAATATTCCACTTTGCATTAAAAAACTCCTGGGTTGCTTTCGCGGTAAGTTTTGGGTCATTGTCCATCTGTACTGTGAAGTGCCGTCCAATCACCCTTTCTGCATTTGATTGAATAGGAACAGAAAGTATCGCCCAGTACACTTCAGCAATCATCCAGCTTATTTTTTCTTCAGTTGCATCATCAATAAACGCTAGTGACCTAGTGCCATCGGAAGCCATGCATGCCCATGCCATCACACTGCTTCCACCATGTTTTACAGAGGATGTGGTATGTTTGGAACATGAGCAGTTCCAAGCCTTCTCTAAACTGCTTCTTCCCATCATTCTGTTACAGGTTGATCTTGGTTTCATCTGTCCAAGGAATGCTTTTTGCAGAACTGGGCTGACTTCTTTAGCTCTTTTTTAATCTGGCCTTTTTATTTTTAAGTCTGATTAATGGTTTGCACTTTGTGGTGAATCCTCTGTATTTGCTCTAATGAAGTTGTCTCTTATGGTAGACTTAGATATTGATAATACCTACTTCCTGGAGAGTGATCTTCACTTGGGTGTGTGGAGCCCAGCTGTGACTGAATCCATATCTCCCAGAAGGATGCACTGAAAGAATATTCCACTAGAGGTCATTATGCAACCTTCACACACGTTCATTTTATCCCAAAAGACCACCAGAGGGAGCTGTGTTAGACATATAAAAGACAGTTACACAGGAAACATCGAGTGAGAAGAGTTCAGTCAGAGCTCAGTCAGAGAGCAGAGCAGCTCAGTGCAGCTCAGTCACCTCAGAGAGGCTGCAGAGCTATTCAGTTCATGAGCAAGTGGAGGCTAGTACGGTGGAACAGAGACCACTCCAGCCTAGTCAGAGCTGAAGTAAGTGAATGCAGCTCAGAGAGAGAAAGCGTGCGACGCTTAGAGAGCAGTGAAGAGGCAGCCCACCAACTGCCAGTGTGTGATCGTGTGAGATCTGGGTAGGCCGAAGGCGAGTGGCAGTTAATGAGACAGAGGAGCCTTAATAGCTAATCTCAGCAAGTACCACCGGACACCGGGGTCCCGAGCCTATAGGGATCTCCACGACCCATTAGAGAAACACCGGAGTTCCTGGAGGACTACAAGTCCCAGGAGTACCACAGAGCTGATACGTAACAGGATCAGGAGGACGGAGTCTAGCCGTGCACGGCAAATAGAGACTGTGTACTTCAATAAAAGGTCCAACCACAAAGTCAGTACAGGTACAAGACGGAGATCAAGTTAGACCCAGCTACACGCAGGCCAAGACTTTATTACAAAAAGGCAGAGAAACAGGAGGCCACACACCTACCAGTGGAGGAATCTGGATGTGCATCCTTCACCCTACGTACTCCGGGAAGTGCCTGCAACATCTTCAGTAAAGGTACCAAAGTGACTTATGTGTGTGTCTCCCTTATTGTCCCTGACTGCCGGGTCCCCGTCTGTCCTGCATTCCTATACATCTATCTGCCCTGGAGGAATCAGCCTTACTTGTGGGAGGCTTAACACCTAGCTGCACAATATTAACCCTCCAGTGGATCTGCATAGCAGCGCTGGTCATCCTGACCAGATACCACAAGTGGCGTCACGAATCCCCATATCAATGTACAATTCACCTGTAAATATCCCCCATTTTCAGTGAGCGCCCAGGGCAATGGATCGAGCTGTGCTACCCGTGACATCCCCCGTAGACATCTCCGGGCTCGGTGCCGAGTACCCCACGGCCCTGGCTGTGCGACTCATCTGTTCTGGCGTCACGAACAGGATTGCGTTGCCCTGCAGCAACGGAGTAACTTGTGCCCGTTGCCACCGGGTACTGTGTGCCTCACTAAAAGACTGTGTTTTGTATGTGGTGAAGATTTCCCGCCATTTGCCCGCCATTGCCTGCCATTTACAGCGCCACGGCGCGAAAACTAGTGGGCGTACCTGCAAAAGCGCGCTGAGTCTGGACACGCCCCCAACGCTGACGCGGTGGCAGGTCCTGTGGAGAGCTTCAGTGAACGCTCTGACGTCAGAGCACCAGCGACCGCAGGTCCTTCTACACCGCTGTGCCCTGCGGAGCTGCAGCCTTCAGAGAAGGTAGGCCACGCTTAACTAGGGGGGCGCAGACATGTCGCAGCAGCAAGCTGACAGCGCGGCCGAGGGCGACCGCTCCAATGACTTACCCACCGGCGCTGCCGCACAGGCTGGAAATGCTGGCCCCTCACCTGGTCCTGTGGCCCCGATAGTACCGCTTAACGCTGCCATATATGCCTGGAGCGAAGTGGCTCCCTCAGTACAAGCGGCAAGCTAGACACCCTGTCAGGGTTCAAACGAAAAATATGCAGCATAATGGACATGTACCCTATGACAAAAAGCAGAGAGCTGCAGTAGTATGGGACAATTGACTGGTGCTGCAGAAAGGGAAGTAGAGACTTGGACAGCTGCAGACCAGGAGTCAGTGCTTGCAATTTTCTTAAAGCTACAGACTATCTTTGAGGATCGCACTGAAACAGATCTCCGGATGAGGTTTTACCAATGCTCCCAAAACCAGATGACAGCATTAGGGACTACGCCTGCCGACTACAGGGGGGCCTACGAGCACTCAAACAGGTTAACCCCATAAGTGTCACCAAAGAGAATAAAATGTTAAAAGAACAATTTGTACGGGACTGAGGTCCCAAGCTGAAAGCAGGACGGTGCACTGGTGGTCCTTGGATCATCCTGATGCTACCTTTGATGCCCTTAAGGATATGGTTATAAAAGGACTGCGACCCCTGGAAACACCTGAGATGGCAACCCATGTCACCGAGTGAAGCCACCCTAAAGCCAGCAGCATCCACCTTTTCCCCGCTGGTTGCGGAAGCCGAAACGCAGGTGGCGCCCCCTACTGAGCTGGACTGTCTGCGCTCAGAAGTGCGCCAGCTGACCAAAAACCTGGCCACTGTAATGAGTGCCCTGCAACTGCCGACGGAGGAAGAAGGAAAGATCCGGCTAGCTGACTGCCCAAGGATGTCCCTTGGATGAACCAGAGGAGAAGGAGAACGTCGCCCCACCGGAGGAGGACAACGCCATCCCCTGGAGGGACCCGCCACCAGCATCATCCTCGCTGAGAGATCAATCTGCTACCGCTGCCACAGAGAAGGTCACCCAGCACGTCGGTGTCCTTTAACGAGCAAATCCTGGGTCCGAGGGCCAACACCCAGAATAGATTCACCAGGCCCCTCAGACTGGAACCGCAGGTTTGTGGGAGGAAGACCATACCTGTCCATCATACTGGACGGATCGCAATCCCTTCCCTGCTGGACACTGGATCTCAGGTAACCCTCATACCTGATGTTCTCTACAATAGATACTGGTCCAGTGACGGTCTCCAACCCCCAAACCCTGACTTTGCCGTATACGCCTCTAATGGCTCCCTCTTGACCTACTGGGGGCTAAAAACGTAGACGTAAAAGTGGGGAGATTTGGAGCTAAAAGATCAGGGACTTCTTGTAGTAAAGACTGTTAATGAGGAAAAAAGGGTTGAATGTGGTTTTAGGCACTAACATTATTAGTAAACTGTTTGGAGGAGGTTGTGTTTTTACTCTAACAGCTCGCCGAAGTTGCCAGACCAAGGCAAAAGGAGGTGATCCGGAAGGAGATTCGGACCCTGATGTGCCAGCAGCAAGTGAAACTGACCGGTGGTGAAATTGGTAATGTACGGGTAACAGACCGAACCCCATTGTGATACCCCCAATGAGTGAAAATGCTTATTTGGTGTAGAGCAGCAATGGTCTGAGAGGACAGAACTACCAAGCAGTAGTAGAGCCCCATTGTTCAGAACACAGACCTACACTCTTGACTGCCAGAGGGGTAGTGGATGTACATAATGGGAGGGTGCCAGTGCGTCTTCTCAACTGGGGAGAAAGGGTGAAGTCAAAGTACCACGTTATGCCACTGTTGCTAAGTTACATGCTGTGGATAATAACTCCATTCACACGACGGAGCCCTTAACCTCCCCACAACCAGTGGATGGATAACGGTCCGACTACCCAGGTGGAGGATTGGTGTCAGCAGCTCCATGTCGGGACAGACACCACTCCAGCCCACCAGAAACAAGGAGTATACCGAGTAGTTCAGGAGTATGCACAGGTATTCAGCAAACACCCACTCGACTTTGGGAAAATTAAAGGGGTTCAACATCACATCCCCACAGGCAATCATCCTCCCATTAAAGAATGGTACAGGCCTATACCACCAGCACACTACCAGAAAGCCAAGAAATGTTGCGTGATATGAAGGAAGCAGAGGTGATAAGGGGTAGTTCAGTCCTTGGCAGCACCTCTAGTCCTAGTCAGGAAAAAGGATGGAAGCATGAGAATGTGTAATTACAGACAAGTAAATCGCATTACACATAAAGATGCATACCCTTTACCACGCATTGAGAATCCTTAGCTGCACTAAAGACTGCTAACTACTTTTCCACCCTTGACCTCACTAGTGGGTACTGGCAAGTAGCTGTGGCTGAGGAGGATCAGGAGAAGAAAGGCTTTCACCACCCCGATGGGACTCTGTGAGTTCGACAGGATGCCGTTTGGACTTAGCAGTGCCCCTGGCACATTCCAGAGAGTGATGGAGAGCTGCCTGGGACACCTCAACTTTGAAACTGTGTTGCTGTACCTGGACGACGTAATTGTGTTCTCCAAGACGAATGAAGAACACTTGAAGCACCTGGCGGAGGTATTTGAGTCACTGTCCAAGTATGGATGAAACTGAAGCCTTCAAAGTGCCATCTGCTCAAACAAAAGGTACAGTACTTGGGACATATTGTCAGCTCAGAGGGAGTAGCGCCAGACCCCGAGAAGGTCACCGCCATCCAGAAATGGCCGGAGACGAAAAATCTCAAGGAGGTGCGACAGTTCCTGGGACTGACAGGATACTACCGGAGGTTTGTGAAGGATTACACCAAGAAAGCAGCGCCTCTGCAAGACCTCCTGGTGGGACAGTCCCTCAAGAGCAGGAATTCTCCATTCCACTGGGGTAAAGAACAGGCTGAGGCATTCAAGGAAATGAAGGAGATCCTGACAGGTGATGAGATCCTAGCCTATCCTGACTACAGCCAGCCGTTCCTGCTGTATACTGATGCCAGCAATGAAGGATTGGGAGCTGTCCTCAGTCAGAAGCAAAATGGCCTGGAGAAAGTCATCGCCTATGCAAGCAGGAAGCTCCGCCCGACTGAGAGGAACCCAGAGAACTACAGCAGCTTCAAGTTGGAGTTCCTGGCACTGGTCTGGGCCATCACGGAGAGGTTTAAGCACTACCTAGCCTCCAGCAAGTTCACTGCCTACACCGATAACAACCCCTTGATGCATCTTGAAACAGCTAAGCTGGGAGCCATGGAACAACGATTGATGGCTCGACTGTCAAACTACCAATTCACAATCAAGTACCGAGCGGGCCGCAAGAATGCCAACGCTGATGCCCTATCCAGGATGCCTCATGAATCGGACACAGAAGAAGAAGTGGATGATCTGGAAGAGATTGAACTACCTGCCTTTCACAGGAATGGGATGATCCACGAGCAACAACCTGCAGGAAGCAGCGGGGTAAGTGTTGTGAATGGGTTTGAGATGAGTTCTGAGCAGAGGCTCCCTCTGGTGGTTACAAGCGGTGCTAGTCTGTCCAGTGAAGATTGTGAGGACTGGGAATCAGGTGTTACTGACTGGTCTTAAATAAGGGAGTCACCTTCCCATCAGGGTTGCCGGTGATCAATTGTTCTGGTCTGAATCCTTTATTCCAGTTTCCCTTGTAGCCTGCTGTGTCGTGTCTGCATCTCCTGCTAACAGATAAGACATTTTCTTCTTTTGTTTTTGTGCTATATTTTTGCATTTTGTCCTGCACTTCTGTGGGGGCCTTCAGGGTCCCCTCCGGGGGCTTCTGCCCTCTCAGTTTTGTTCAGCCACTGATGTTTGTACTTTTGCTTTTTCCAGTTTTTTCAGTGGCTGCTGTTTTGATTTTGTTACACCAGAGAACTAATTTAGGTGGAAGAGGTCGTGTGATCTCAGGTATTTTTGAAATTAGTAGAGTTGGTGCTTTTCAGGGTTTTCTGAGATTGCAGTAAGTACCCTTCCTGTCCTTCATGAATGACATTTTCAGGGATTTTGTGGACAAATTTCTGATTGTTTATTTGGATGATATCTTGATTTTTTCTAATGACTGGGACTCTCATGTGAAACATGTTCGAACTGTATTCCAGATTTTGAGAGAGAATGCTCTGTATGTGAAGGGATCAAAGTGTCTTTTTGGCGTACAGAGGATCTCATTTCTGGGATTAATTTTGTCCCCATCTGTTATTAAAATGGACCCGGTCAAGGTTCAGGCCATCTGTGATTGGGTCCAACCTACTTCATTAAAGGCTCTTCAGAGATTTTTGGGTTTTGCCAATTTTTATCGTAAATTTATTGGTAATTTCTCGGTTATTGTTAAACCATTAACTGATTTGACCAGAAAGGGTTCTGATGTGGTGAATTGGCCTCCTGAGGCAGTCTCTTCATTTCAGGAACTTAAGCAGAGATTCACTTCTGCTCCTTTTCTACGTCAGCCTGATGTTTCTCTGCCATTTCAGTGGAGGTTGATGCCTCTGAAATTGGGGCAGGTGCCGTTTTGTCCCAAAAAGATCCAGAGACCTCTAAAAGTAACCCTTGTGCCTTTTTCTCTCGAAAATTTTCTCCTACTGAACGTAATTATGACGTGGGTAATCGGGAGTTATTGGCCATGAAGTGGGCTTTTGAAGAGTGGAGACATTGGCTGGAGGGAGCCAAACATCAGGTGGTGGTCCTTACGGACCATAAGAATCTGGTCTATCTGGAATCTGCCAAGCGACTCAATCCTAGACAGGCCAGGTGGGCCTTGTTTTTCACACGTTTTAATTTTGTGGTTTCCTTTCTTCCTGGCACTAAGAATGTTAAGGCGGATGCCCTCTCGAGGAGTTTCCTTGCGGACTCTCCTGAGTTATCTGATCCTTCTGTTATTTTGAAAGAGGGTGTAGTTCTTTCCGCCATCTCGCCCAATTTGAGACTTGCTCTGGAGGGGTGTCAGGAGGATAGGCCCGAGTGCTGCCCTGTTGGAAAATTGTTTGTCCCGGACCAGTGGAAAAAGAGTGTGATGTCTGAGATTCATTGTTCCGCGTTGGCTGGGCATCCCGGAATTTTTGGTACCAGAGACTTGGTTAGTCGGTCCTTTTGGTGGCCTACCTTGTCTCGTGATGTCAGGGAATTTGTGCAGTCCTGCGGGACTTGCTCTCGCTCCAAGCCTTGCTCTCGCTCTAGTGGTTTGTTGATGCCATTGCCTGTGCCCAAGAGACCATGGACCCATATCTCTATGGATTTCATTTCCGACCTTCCTGTTTCTCAGAGAATGACCACCATCTGGGTAATTTGTGATAGGTTTTCCAAGATGATACATCTTGTGCCATTACCTAAGTTGCCTTCCTCCTCTGAATTGTGCCGTTGTTCCTTCAGCACGTGGTTCGTTTACACGGAATTCCTGAGAACATTGTGTCTGACAGAGGAGTCCAGTTTGTTTCCAGATTTTGGAGGACTTTTTGTTCTAAACTGGGTGTTCAATTGTCTTTCTCCTCGGCATTTCATCCTCAGACCAATGGTCAAACTGAGAGAACAAACCAGACATTGGAGACTTATCTAAGATGCTTTGTGTCTGCTGATCAGGATGACTGGGTCTCTTTTTTGCCTTTGGCTGAGTTTGCTCTTAATAATAGGGCTAGCTCTGCTACTTTGATGTCTCCGTTTTTCTGTAATTCTGGGTTTCACCCTCGATTTTCTTCAGGACAGACGGAGGCTTCTGTCTGTCCAGTGTTGACTCTGTTGTGGAGCGTATGCAACTGATTTGGGACCAGGTAGTGAAGAGGTTGTCCCTCTCTCAGGAGAGGGCCCAGCGGTTTGCTAACCGGCATAGGACTGATGGTCCTCGGTTTAAAGTGGGGGACTTGGTCTGGTTGTCCTCAAAGAATATTCCTATGAGAGTAGCATCTCCTAAATTTAAGCCTAGGTTCATTGGACCTTATAAGATCATGGAGATTATTAATCCTGTTTCTTTTCGTTTGCTTCTTCCAGGGACATTTAAGATCCATAACGTGTTCCACAAGTCCTTGTTGAAGAGGTTTGTTGAGACAGTGGTTCCTGCTGCTGTGCCTCCTGACCCTGTTTTGGTTGAGGGCAATCTGGAGTATGTGGTTGAGAAAATATTGGATTCTCGTTTTTCTAGACGGAAACTCCAGTATTTGGTTAAATGGAGAGGTTATGGTCAGGAAGACAATTCTTGGGTGTTTGCTTCGGACATCCATGCTAGGAGACTCATCCGTGCGTATCATAGAACTCATCCTGACCGACCTGGTTGCTCAAATGAGGGTTCGGTGACCCTCCTCAAGGGGGGGGTACTGTTGTGAATGGGTTTGAGATGAGTTCTGAGCAGAGGCTCCCTCTGGTGGTTGCAAGCGGTGCTAGTCTGTCCAGTGAAGATTGTGAGGACTGGGAATCAGGTGTTACTGACTGGTCTTATATAAGGGAGTCACCTTCCCATCAGGGTTGCCGGTGATCAATTGTTCTGGTCTGAATCCTTTATTCCAGTTTCCCTTGTAGCCTGCTGTGTCGTGTCTGCATCTCCTGCTAACAGATAAGACATTTTCTTCTTTTGTTTTTGTGCTATATTTTTGCATTTTGTCCTGCACTTCTGTGGGGGCCTTCAGGGTCCCCTCCGGGGGCTTCTGCCCTCTCAGCTTTGTTCAGCCACTGATGTTTGTACTTTTGCTTTTTCCAGTTTTTTCAGTGGCTGCTGTTTTGATTTTGTTACACCAGAGAACTAATTTAGGTGGAAGAGGTCGTGTGATCTCAGGTATTTTTGAAATTAGTAGAGTTGGTGCTTTTCAGGGTTTTCTGAGATTGCAGTAAGTACCCTTCCTATCCTTTTCTATTTAGTTAGTTTGGGCCCCAGCGTTTGCTCATACTATTTTCTTTCTGTGTCAGTATTTCATCTTGTCTAACCGCCATTACATGTTTGGGGGCTTTCTATTATCTTTGGGGTTCTGCTCCGGGGCAGATAGCTTTCCTATATCTATCTTTAGGTGTAGTTAGTTTCTCAGGCTGTGACGAGGCGTCTAGGACCAACGTAGGAACGCTCCACGGCTGCCTCTAGTTGTGGTGGTTAGTCAGGGTACTGCAATCTCATAGATTCCAACTGCTCTGGTGTATTGCCTTTTTTACCTGCACTCCTCAGCTACCGAAACATAACAGGTAAGACGTTAAATCCTTTACCTCACCACAGCTGGAAGGAGACTCAGGACAGCGATCCAGTTGTCAGCCGAATCAAGGAGCTGATAACTCAAGAAGGTTCCTCCTTGGAGAAGGATGCGCCTCTACAAGCAAAGCAGCTGTGGAATGAGAGAAGCCGGCTGTTTATCTACCGTGAGAAGCTGTGCCGGAGGTACGTCAACCCAAGGACCCATGAGATGGTATGGCAGATAGTAGTCCCCAGAGCAGACATCCAGATGGTGTTAGAAGCCTACCACGATCAAGCGGGACACTTTGGCTGGAAGAAGCTGGAGACTCTGTTGAAGTGTCGTTTCTACTGGGTGGGAATGCGCAGCTCCATCGAGAGGTGGTGCCAGAACTGTGGACCCTGTGGTCTCAGAAGAAAGGACTACATTAGTCAGAAGGCACCCCTGCAACCCATCAAGACGACTCGTCCCTTGGAGATCGTGGCCCTGGACCATGTCAAGTTGTCACCCAGCCGGTCAGGATACTCCTATGCCCTGACTATGGTGGATCACTACTCCAGGTTCCTGGTGGTCGCCCCTGTCAAAGATCTGACGGCAGAGTCAGCAGCAAAGACGTTCCAAGCGTATTTCTGCAGACCACACGGATATCCTGAACAGGTGCTAACTGACCAAGGCCCAGCCTTCGAGGCAGAATTGTTCAAAGAGTTCTGTCACTTGTACGGGTGTAAGAAGATAAGAACCACACCGTACCACCCCCAAACTAATGGTCTCTGTGAGAAGATGAATCACATCATCATTGACCTGCTGAAGACTGTACCACTCGAGGAGAGAAATCGGTGGCCAGACCTACTACCTGACCTGGTAGATCTGTACAATCACATACCTGTGAGTTCCACCAATTGCACCCCAGCTTATCTCATGCGGGCAAGACCAGGAAAGCTGCCCATGGATCTGGAGCTTGGTGTTGTAGAACCAGAAGCAGATGTGACTACTGAAGACTGGGACACAAACAGACAGGAACAGTACAGAAAAGTACAGGCCTGCGTTGAAGATAGTCTCAATCGAGTAAGGATAAACAAGAAGATCGCTACAACAAAAGTGCGCCAGCTGAACCTTTCGCACCTGGTGAAGTCATACTGAAAAGAAAGAGAAGGATACACAAACTCGATGATCAATGGGAAAGAGAGCCCTACATCGTACAGAATTCAAGGTTTGACAACAAGAAAACGTGCATAATTAGCAAGGATGGAGGAAGAACGACTGCAACTGTATCCAGAGATCACCTAAAGTTGTGTCCAAATCCGTTAAAGCTTCAGGAAGAAGAACCTGTTGTTAATCAGGAAGAGCGTGATGAAGCAGTCATACATACAGACTTAGGAGATTTCCCCGCGGATTGGCCCAGAATTGGAGAAGCTGTAATCATTCCCGTGCTTCAATTCTATCAACCACAAGGAGAACCTCTACATCCAGTTGCACCGGTTGTTGCAGTAGAGTCAGTTCCAGAGGAACCTGCCCCAGCAGAACCCCAAGAAGCAGCACCCCAAGAAGCGGAATCCCAAGAAATTGAATCTCAGGAAGAAGAATCCCCTGGCGAAACGGAACCGCATCGCCCAGTCGCTGGTATGCTTGCCAGATCCCTAGAAAGGTGGAGGCAGATTTACAGTTTGCCGGCACGCAGGACAGACAGGGTAACTGACACCTCACCTACCACTACACCACGTAGGTCAGTACGCATAACAAAGGGGCAATTACCTGTTAGGTACGGAGAGTAGGACCTAACACATGTAAATAATTATCAAGAATCACTGTATATAAATGTATATATTGTTGTATAACATGCCTTAAAATACCGTTATTTATTAACCTATTTTTCCTTTTAAAATTGAAACAAGTGAATGGACATTATTTTTACTTGTTTTCTCCAACCTTTTGAGCATCCTTTTCCAAAAGAGACTGGGACTTTTATGGTTGCTCAATTCCTCAATCCCTCATTGTGCTAATGTATATAGTTGTTTATTTACCGTTATGCAACAGTTCAAGAGTGCCTTACCTCCTGTAAAGGAAGAGTTATTTATTCAATGTTTTATTGTTCTTTGTTCTTGTATTTCAGCCCCGGAGTGCTGAGTTCTACTAGGGGGGAATGTGGAGCCCAGCTGCGACTGAATCCATATCTCCCAGAAGGGTGCACTGAAAGAATATTCCACTAGAGGTCATTATGCACCTTCACACACGTTCATTTTATCCCAAAAGACCACCAGAGGGAGCTGTGTTAGACATATAAAAGACAGTTACACAGGAAACATCGAGTGAGAAGAGTTCAGTCAGAGCTCAGTCAGAGAGCAGAGCAGCTCAGTGCAGCTCAGTCACCTCAGAGAGGCTGCAGAGCTATTCAGTTCATGAGCAAGTGGAGGCTAGTACGGGTGGAACAGAGACCACTCCAGCCTAGTCAGAGCTGAAGTAAGTGAGTGCAGCTCAGAGACAGAAAGCGTGCCGACGCTTAGAGAGCGGTGAAGAGGCAGCCCACCAACTGCCAGTGTGTGATTGTGTGAGGATATGGGTAGGCCGAAGGCGAGTGGAAGTTAATGAGACAGAGGAGCCTTAATAGCTAATCTCAGCAAGTACCACCGGACACCGGGGTCCGAGCCTATAGGGATCTCCACGACCCATTAGGAGAACACCGGAGTTCCTGGAGGACTACAAGTCCCAGGAGTACCACAGAGCTGATACGTAACAGGATCAGGAGGACGGAGTCTAGCCGTGCACGGCAAATAGAGACTGTGTACTTCAATAAAAGGTCCAACCACAAAGTCAGTCAGGTACAAGACGGAGATCAAGTTAGACCCAGCTACACGCAGGCCAAGACTTTATTACAAAAAGGCAGAGAACAGGAGGCCACACACCTACCAGTGGAGGAATCTGGATGTGCATCCTTCACCCTACAGTACTCCGGGAAGTGCCTGCAACATCTTCAGTAAAGGTACCAAAGTGACTTATGTGTGTGTCTCCCTTATTGTCCCTGACTGCCGGGTCCCCGTCTGTCCTGCATTCCTATACATCTATCTGCCCTGGAGGAATCAGCCTTACTTGTGGGAGGCTTAACACCTAGCTGCACAATATTAACCCTCCAGTGGATCTGCATAGCAGCGCTGGTCATCCTGACCAGATACCACAAGTGGCATCACGAATCCCCATATCAATGTACAATTCACCTGTAAATATCCCCCATTTTCAGTGAGCGCCCAGGGCAACGGACCGAGCTGTGCTACCCGTGACATGCCCCGTAGACATCAACGGGCTCGGTGCCGAGTACCCCACGGCCCTGGCTGTGCGACTCAGGTGTATGTTGTGAAGGTTTATTTTTCACCATGAGAATGATTCTGCAATCATCCACAACTGTTGTCTTCCGTGGATGTCCAGGCCCTTTTGAGTTCCCAAGATCATCAGCGCGCTCTTTTTTTGCAGATTATACCAAACTGTTGTGAAGATATATCGTAGCACTACCGTGATGGTGCACAAGTAGGTTTCCCAACCAAAATAGTGAAAATAGAGAATACTTGGCACTCAACTTTGTGAAGTGGATTCCTGTTTATTGCAGTCACAGTACAAATGAAACGTTTCGGTCCAAGTGGACCTTCTTCAATCTGACAGCAAAAAGGCATATGACAACAAATTTGAAAATTGAAAAGAGTGGCAAACATCAAAATAAACATCAAAATAAAATAAAAATAAAAGTAATTATTTACAAAAATTTACAAGTATACAAATATATAGGAATATATATGGAAAGAAAGTACATTCTGTGACACTATACCAGTGTTCAAAATCTATTAGTGAGTGGATATTATAGAGGAGAATCTTCATAGTGGAATATCCATTTAGGTGATTAAGTGTGATAATAGAACGATAATCATTGGAAAAATTCCAATTACCTACCCGACTGCTTGTGAGGAAGCAATAGTATGAAAAAAAGAGGCAGTATGCCTAGAAAATAAACATGTTGAAGTTTAGCCTTGTGAAATCAAAAAAGGGAATTGTAATGAACGTATAATGAAATATGGTACAAGCAGGTACCTTCAGAGGTAAGTATCCTTCTATAGTACTGTGCGTAGTACTCTTATGGAGTAGTCCCTTGTTAGGATCTGAATTTATGAAGTTTGCAAAAAATGGAGGTATAAAGAGGATTAGTATTATTAAACCCAATCTATAAGAAATATAGAGGTAATGGGTAAGGAAAAAAGGAAAAAACTCACTTGCTTATTATGTCTCCCAAATATGGAGGAAGAGGCCAAAGGGCTCTGTGTGTGACCTAAAACGGTATAGGAATATCCATATTTTCATATATTGTTAAATATGCAGAAAACCTATGATTCAATTTATAATGTCAGATATCATGGAGCTGTGGACTGGTCGTGTAGGGACTTGTATATTAGATGCCAGGGTATGATATGGTGGTATAAGAGCTCCCTGTGGAGTCTGAATTGGTGTACTCCTATATATGTACCCATTAATGGCAGTGTGCCTGTTAGATTGATAGAAAGCTACTGGAGTGAGGCACATATAATCAAGTCTTGCTAAGAGGTGGGGTGTGCTACTATCCATCGGTGGCAGTGTATCTGTTACACTAATATAACGCTACCAAGGGTGAGCAATCATAGTCAGATAATACATTGGTGGTAGTGGGAACAGACTTACTTGGTAGTAGGGAGAAGGATCGCTGGATTCTCTGCTGCTCTGGCGCGGTATCCACCGCTTGTCAGGAGCAGTGGCTTGTGTGTGAATCCGCCTTATATGGAGGAAGGGGCGGGACCGTCCCACATGGCGGTGTGACGTCACAGGAAGTAGCCTGTGCGTTCCACTGTATGCGTTCCACCTCTGTGGCGCTGTAGAAGCGTCATAGTAGTAAAGACTGGCGTAAATAGTGTCAGATGTAGCGTTATAATAAAGCAAATAAGAGGAAGTGTCTAATCAATGGAGCCTGTAATGATCATAGATGTTTATATAGATGGATAATTTGCAATTTTATCTGAATAAATAGTTCATATTGGTATGTAAAAAGGGAGGAGAACAAAAAAGGATTGCATGAACAAGTGAGATTTATTTCATATCATTATACATATCTCTATACATATAGGACCAAATTTCAAAAAAATGAAAATTTGAAAAGAAAGGAGGAAAAGGAAAAAAGAAAAAAAGAAAAAAGGGGGAAAAAAAAGGGGAAAAAAAAAAAAAAAAAAAAAAAAAAAAAAAAAAAAAAAAAAAGGTGCTGGAATGCAGTCGGGAGGAAGGGATCCAAGGGTGTGGGTTCTAGATGAGACTCAATATAAGCGACTCTGTAACAAAAGAGAAACAAAGATTAATAGGTGAATCACAGTTGCATGAGAATCAAAACTCTTAGATGAAAGAGAGCAAGTCATACTCCCTATTTAAGCCTTTAGGTGAAAGGGTCTGTAGTTTTGATTCTCATGCACTATTTTGAGGATTACTAAATCAGGGGTTATATTGCCCCCTTCAATCACTTCGAACATTTTAAGCAGAGGTCATTAAACATCTTCTCTGATATTAATGTCTCTTTTTTCAGCATTGTACAATATCGACTTTCCATATTACAAGTTGATACTTGGTCCTGGGAGATGTCCCCACTTGTGCCTCTCCTGCACAATATGTACTGTATGAGCCAACTGTGATTCACCTATTAATCTTTGTTTCTCTTTTGTTACAGAGTCGCTTATATTGAGTCTCATCTAGAACCCACACCCTTGGATCCCTTCCTCCCGACTGCATTCCAGCACCCTTTTTTTTTTTTTTTTTTTTTCCCCCTTTTTTTTCCCCCTTTTTTCTTTTTTTCTTTTTTCCTTTTCCTCCTTTCTTTTCAAATTTTCATTTTTTTGAAATTTGGTCCTATATGTATAGAGATATGTATAATGATATGAAATAAATCTCACTTGTTCATGCAATCCTTTTTTGTTCTCCTCCCTTTTTACATACCAATATGAACTATTTATTCAGATAAAATTGCAAATTATCCATCTATATAAACATCTATGATCATTACAGGCTCCATTGATTAGACACTTCCTCTTATTTGCTTTATTATAACGCTACATCTGACACTATTTACGCCAGTCTTTACTACTATGACGCTTCTACAGCGCCACAGAGGTGGAACGCATACAGTGGAACGCACAGGCTACTTCCTGTGACGTCACACCGCCATGTGGGACGGTCCCGCCCCTTCCTCCATATAAGGCGGATTCACACACAAGCCACTGCTCCTGACAAGCGGTGGATACCGCGCCAGAGCAGCAGAGAATCCAGCGATCCTTCTCCCTACTACCAAGTAAGTCTGTTCCCACTACCACCAATGTATTATCTGACTATGATTGCTCACCCTTGGTAGCGTTATATTAGTGTAACAGATACACTGCCACCGATGGATAGTAGCACACCCCACCTCTTAGCAAGACTTGATTATATGTGCCTCACTCCAGTAGCTTTCTATCAATCTAACAGGCACACTGCCATTAATGGGTACATATATAGGAGTACACCAATTCAGACTCCACAGGGAGCTCTTATACCACCATATCATACCCTGGCATCTAATATACAAGTCCCTACACGACCAGTCCACAGCTCCATGATATCTGACATTATAAATTGAATCATAGGTTTTCTGCATATTTAACAATATATGAAAATATGGATATTCCTATACCGTTTTAGGTCACACACAGAGCCCTTTGGCCTCTTCCTCCATATTTGGGAGACATAATAAGCAAGTGAGTTTTTTCCTTTTTTCCTTACCCATTACCTCTATATTTCTTATAGATTGGGTTTAATAATACTAATCCTCTTTATACCTCCATTTTTTGCAAACTTCATAAATTCAGATCCTAACAAGGGACTACTCCATAAGAGTACTACGCACAGTACTATAGAAGGATACTTACCTCTGAAGGTACCTGCTTGTACCATATTTCATTATACGTTCATTACAATTCCCTTTTTTGATTTCACAAGGCTAAACTTCAACATGTTTATTTTCTAGGCATACTGCCTCTTTTTTTCATACTATTGCTTCCTCACAAGCAGTCGGGTAGGTAATTGGAATTTTTCCAATGATTATCGTTCTATTATCACACTTAATCACCTAAATGGATATTCCACTATGAAGATTCTCCTCTATAATATCCACTCACTAATAGATTTTGAACACTGGTATAGTGTCACAGAATGTACTTTCTTTCCATATATATTCCTATATATTTGTATACTTGTAAATTTTTGTAAATAATTACTTTTATTTTTATTTTATTTTGATGTTTATTTTGATGTTTGCCACTCTTTTCAATTTTCAAATTTGTTGTCATATGCCTTTTTGCTGTCAGATTGAAGAAGGTCCACTTGGACCGAAACGTTTCATTTGTACTGTGACTGCAATAAACAGGAATCCACTTCACAAAGTTGAGTGCCAAGTATTCTCTATTTATACCAAACTGTTGACTTGGCTAACATTTCTGCTATCTCTCTGATGGATTTATTTTTTTCAGACTAATGATGGCTTGTTTCTCTTCCAATGAGAGATCCTTCGACCGCATATTGTGGGTTCACAGCAACAGCTTCCAAATACAAATGCCAAACCTGATGATTTAACAAGGGAAAAGCTCATGCAGCCAATTAAAGAGCTTTTGAAATAATTGTCCAATTACTATTGATCCCGTTAAAAAGAGGCAGCTACATATTAAAGAGGTGTAATTCCTAAACCCTTACTACAATTAGGATGTTAATATCCTCAAATTAAAGCTGTGGGTCTGCACTATAAGCCCATATTGACTATATAATTGTATCTTGAATATATATTTGGTAAAATGACAAAACTTGTATCAGTGTCCAAATATTTCTGAGCCTAACTATGTCCTCCTTTCACAGAGAATGCTCTATTTCCTGATAACTTTTCTTTTTCTCCTCTCATCTCTATTCTCTGTTACCCGCTTTCTTAGGGTAATTTCTTACCCTATTTGACTGGCAGATGATTCCATTTATTCTAAGCCCCACCATCGTCCCATGAACAATTTTGCTATTTTTTCGGTCTTCCAGGCAATCTGTCACATTTCTTCATTTATTTATTATTTTTTAAACACTGGTATCTATCTCTCATTCTCGTTATTGTGATATTGTTGAAAAAACTAAAACCTCAACAACAACAACAAAAATTTTGTAACAAAATAGTGCTTTTTTATTTTCTAAAAAGCCTCACTTTTACCCTTGGGCTAGATCTAGCAATACAGCTTTCATGTGAGCGGAGAAGAGCTGCAATTGCTTCCCATGGATAGACATTTCTGGGGGAAATAAGTGGACCCTTTTTCTAATCCTGTACAAGTTGTGCATTATCCTATATTGAGGATTATGGGGATTGCAATATACTATATGGAGGACTATGGAAAGTACAGTATACTATATGAAGAACTATGGGGTGCATCATACTATGTGGAAGGCTATGTGAGAGCTGTTATATTTGGAGGGCTATGTGGGAGCCTTTATACTGTATGCAACCAATTATACAGTGTGAAGGTTTGTGTGGAGTCAATCATACTGTGTTTAGGGCTGTGTGGGGGCCATTATACAGTGTGGAGAGGTGTGGGGCCATTATACTGTATTTAGGCCCATTATACTGCTTGGAAGGCTGTGCAGGTCACAGTGATGGTGGTGGGGAATCATACTGTGTTGGGGTGACCATGCATTTCCAGGAAAGTTGAGGGGTGGTGTACAGTAGGATTGCCATACTGTGTATGTGTAGGGTACTGTGGAATTCACTATGGGGGTATCTTACAGTGTTTGTGAGCACTTTGTTGACATTATACATTATGAGTGCAATGAAAGGGGAATTTAGGAAAATTGTGGCAGGAAAATTACTTTGAAAAGGCTGTACAATAAAGGTATCACCTTAAGAATGCTCTTGTCATAATTGAATGGAAAAGTATTCACATTTGAAAAGGCTGCAAAGTTGTGAGATATGCTCTTTCTGTGGCCCCACTGATTTTTTTTTCTTTTGGGGAAATCTAGGGCCAAATAAGACCTTCTGCTATGGGGCCCCATATATACACCTATATATATATATATATATATATATATATATATATATATATATATATATATATATATATATATATACACCCCTGCTTATAGGACATTTTGTGTCACACAGTCACCCAAATGGCCCCCTTTCTCTTTTTCCCAGGCATCCTTTACTGCTGTGAATTACAATCAGAACCTTCCTTTCAGCCCTTTTACTGTAGAAAAATACGTGAATTTATGGTTATTGAATGTGAAACATCTGGGATTAGTGACCTTGTGTTTATATGTACATTCTGGACATACTCGAACATTTACATAAATTTATGGTCTATATGGTTTCCGTTTTTTTATTATTTTTGTTAAGCTGAAAAATGTGGCATCCTGAAAGTTAACTTAGCAAAAGACACAGGTGTGAAACTCATTATAACCATTCCTTTCTTTCGTTTCATAAGAAATTCATGCAGCTGGAAGCAGTGGAAGGTAGACATGAGATTTTAATATGCAAATGAAGCAGAAATATTAAGCATTAGATATACCAAAAATGACCAGTGTTCACATCTGTGGACATACATTTTAAATCATAAAAATTTCCCATCATTTTTGGCAACTTTTCAGAATAAGCTGCCGTGTGTACAAGAGCAAATTACCATATTTTTTAAATTACTCCCATCTTGCTTTTTTATCACATTTTCAGTTGTCTGTGAGCTACTGGGTGGAGAATACCTATTATGTCTCCCATACACTGCACACACAGACATGGGGGATTCCTGCTCTCTTGTTTCTAGAGTATATTCAGAAGCAGCAGCATTGAGAATCTTAAACAGTGTAGCTGTGAATCCAGCGCTGGGGCGATATAACTTACTAGAAAGCAGCCGATATCCTTTTGTACCTGTGCCTGTATTTCACTCTGCTTTGCACTCAGCTCTTCCTCTCTCCATGGAGTTCTACAGGCAGCTTTAATCTGATGCCTCTTTGAGCAGGCAGTCCATCTTATTTTAACAAAATGAATTTTAGCAGTTTTTCAGCGTGAATAATGCGTTCAGGGGATTTAGGGAGGAGAACAAGTGGTTCATAAATCAAGAAAAAAAATCTGATTTATCTTTCTCATTACTAATTTTTGCCAATATGAAAATGAAAAGGACCAATTAAAGGGAATCAGTCAGTATGATCAACCCTCCTAAAGCAGTCTATATGGACTTTCTGGTCATAGAAAGTTGAATAAAATGATATTTTGAAAACTGTGATCTGATGTTTCATTGCAGGGAAATCTGTTTTTCTTAAAGGGAATCTGTCACCTATTTTTTTCCCCTATGAGATGCAGCCACCGCCATCGGGCTTATCTACAGCATTCTGTAATGCTGTAGGTAAGGCCCGATGTAACCTGAAAGATAAGAAAAACTAGTTAAATTATACTCACCCCGGTGCGGTCCGGGTCCGACGCTTCCCATCTTCTAGCGATGACGTCCTCTTCCTTGCTTCTGTCGCGGCTCTTGCGCAGGTGTAATTCTCTGCCCTGTTCAGGGTAGAACAGAGTACTGCAGTGCGCAGGTGCTAGGAAAGGTCAGAGATGAAGTGAAATGAGAAAAATCTATGCATAAATTAAATTTATGGGATCAAATAATTAAAAATTGGCATGTGCATATGTATTCACCCCGTTTGCGATAAAGCCCCTAAAAATTTATGGTGTAAGCAATTACCTTTATAAGTCACATGCTTAGTGATAGGAAGTCCACGTGTGTATAATCTAATGTCACATGGTCTGTCAGTATATACACACCTTTTCTGAAAGGCCACGGAGGCTGCAAGACCACTAAACAAGAGGAATCACTAACAAAAAAACACCATGAAGACCAAGGAGATCTTAAATCAAGTCAAGGACAAAGTTGTTGAGAAGTAAAACTCGGGGTTGGCTTATAAAAAAAAATATCTCAATCTCTAATGATCCCCTGGAGCACCATCAAATCCATTACCATCAAATGGAAAGAACATGGTACCACAACAAACCTGCCAAGAGAGGTCCACGTACCAACACTACAAGTCAGGGACAGCGCACCCGCCCTGGTATTTTGGCGTCTGCAAGGATCCAATACTCAATCTAGGTCTAGACCATCCCCATACAAACGCTGCTATCATACTGTGTACCTTTATTGATATATGTTCCAGCATATATAAGCATTTGGGAAGGATTATCATTTTTATTAATCCAGTTCTACCCGCAACAGATAGGGGAAGTCGGGACCATATCTCAAACGTTTTCCTCATCATGTCTCCAAAAGTTTGGACACACCTTCTCATTTAAAGATTTTTCTGTATTTTCATGACTATGAAAATTGTACATTCACACTGAAGGCACCAAAACTATGAATTAACACATGTGGAATTATATACTTAACAAAAAAGTGTGAAACAACTGAAAATGTCTTATATTCTAGGTTCTTCAAAGTAGCCACCTTTTGCTTTGATGACTGCTTTGCACACTCTTGGCATTCTCTTGATGAGCTTCAAGAGGTAGTCACCGGAAATGGTCTTCCAACAATCTTGAAGGAGTTCCCAGAGATGCTTAGCACTTGTTGGCCCTTTTGCCTTCACTCTGTGGTCCAGCTCACCCGAAACCATCTCGATTGGGTTCAGGTCTGGTGACTGTGGCGGCCAGGTCATCTGGCGTAGCACCCCATCACTCACCTTCTTGGTCAAGAAGCCCTTACACAGCCTGGAGGTGTGTTTGGGGTCATTGTCCTGTTGAAAAATAAATGATGGTCCAACTAACGCAAACCGGATGGAATAGCATGCCACTGCAAGATGCTGTGGTAGCCATGCTGGTTCAGTATGGCTTCAATTTTGAATAAATCCCCAACAGTGTCACCAGCAAAGCACCCCCACACCATCACACCTCCTCCGCCATGCTTCACGGTGGGAACCAGGCATGTGGAGTCCATCCGTTCACCTTTTCTGCGTCGCACAAAGACACAGTGGTTGGAACCAAAGATCTCAAATTTGGACTCATCAGACCAAAGCACAGATTTCCACTGGTCTAATGTCCATTCCTTGTGTTCTTTAGCCCAAACAGGTCTGTTCTGCTTGTTGCCTGTCCTTAGCAGTGGTTTCCTAGCAGCTTTTACCATGAAGGCCTGCAGCACAAAGTCTCCTCTTAACAGTTGTTGTAGAGATGTGTCTGCTGCTAGAACTCTGCGTGGCATTGACCTGGTCTCTAATCTGAGCTGCTGTAAACCTGCGATTTCTGAGGCTGGGACTCGGATAAACTTATCCTCAGAAGCACAGGTGACTCTTGGTCTTCCTTTCCTGGGGCGGTCCTCATGTGAGCCAGTTTCTTTGTAGCGCTTGATGGTTTTTGCAACTGCACTTGGGGACACTTTCAAAGTTTTCCCAAGTTTTCTGACTGACTGACCTTCATTTCTTAAAGTAATTATGGCCACTCGTTTTTCTTTACTTAGCTGCTTTTGTCTTGCCATAATACAAATTCTAACAGTCTATTCAGTAGGACTATCAGCTGTGTATCCACCAGACGTCTGCACAACACAACTGATGGTCCCAACCCCATTTATAAGGCCAGAAATCCCACTTATTAAACCTGACAGGGCACACCTGTGAAGTGAAAACCATTTACGGTGACTACCTCTTGAAGCTCATCAAGAGAATGCCAAGAGTGTGCAAAGCAGTCATCAAAGCAAAAGGTGGCTACTTTGAAGAACCTAGAATATAAGACATAATTTCAGTTGTTGCACACTTTTTTGTTAAGTATATAATTCCATATGTTTTAATTCATAGTTTTGATGCCTTCAGTGTGAATTTACAATTTTCATAGTCATGAAAATACAGAAAAATCTTTAAATGAAAAGTGTGTCCAAACTTTTGGTCTGTACTGTATATTATCTTTAAGATCATCGATCGGGTTTTGATTGATTATGATGCCCAAATATTTAAATTTTTGTGCTACCTGCAAACCACATAGCACAGGAACGGTTATGTTATCCGCTAGCGGCATGATCACAGATTTGCTCCAATTGATTTTAAGACCCGATAATTCACCAAAACAATTAATAAGGTCAATTGCCCTTGGCAGAGATTGGTCTACTCTATCCAGAAAGAGTACTAGATCATCAGCATACAATCCCACCTTATCCACTCTAGAGTTTATATTAACTCCCTCCACCAAGGGACAGTGGGCAGCCCTGTCTAGTTCCTCTACCTAGATCAAAATACTCCGATAGTAAGCCATTAACAAGGATATTAGCCCTGGGCCTATGATAGAGCAGTTCAATCCACTTACGGAATTTGTCTGAGAAACCAAATTTCCGAAGCACCCGCTGCAGGAAACTCCACTCCATTGAATCAAAAGCCTTTGCAGTATCTAAAGAGGCTATCACCCAAGACCTCTTATATTTATGTCCTATCTGCGTTAAAACCTGCACCCTTCTGATATTAGAGGAGGTGGATCTTCCCGGCATAAAGCCGGATTGATCCTCATGTATTATGTTTAATACACTGCTCAAAAAAATAAAGGGAACACTTAAATAACACATCCTAGATCTAAATGAATGAAATATTCTCATTGAATACTTTGTTGTGTACAAAGTTGAATGTGCGGTCAACATAATCACACAAAAATCATCAATGGAAATCAAATTTTTGAACCAATGGAGGCCTGGATTTAGAGAGACCCCCAAAATGAAAGTGGAAACAAGTCAAAATGATGCTCAGTATTGTGTGTGGCCTCCACGTGCCTGTATGACCTCCCTACAATGGCTGGGCAAGCTCCTGATGAGGTTGCGGATGTTCTCTTGAGGGATCTCCTCCCAGACCTGGACTAAAGCATCCGTCAATTCCTGGACAGTCTGTGGTGCAACGTGACGTTGGTGGATGGAGTGAGACATGCTGTCCCAGATGTGCTCAATCGGATTCAGGTCTGGGGAATGGGCAGGCCAGTCCATAACTTCAATGCCTTCATCTTGCAGGAACTGCTGACACACTCCAGCCACATGAGGTCTGGCATTGTCCTGCATTAGGAGGAACCCAGGGCAAACCGCACCAGCATATGGTCTCACAAGGGGTCTGAGGATCTCATCTCGGTACCTAATGGCAGTCAGGCTACCTCTGGTGAGCATATGGAGGGCTGTGCGGCCCTCCAAAAAAATACCACCCCACACCATTGCTGACCCACTGCCAAACCGGTCATGCTGAAGAATGTTGCAGGCAGCAAATCAGTCTCCATGGCGTCTACAGACTCTGTCACGTCTGTTACATGTGCTGAGTGTGAACCTGCTGATGCGATATCCATGTACTCATGGTCTCAACTCCGCGTGCTGTCCGTTTTTCTTGGACTGCTTGATAGAAGAAACTTTAGAAACCATCCTAATGTTTTTTCCCATCAAGTAAAACTGATGAAACTTTGACCAAACTCTGATGTTCAAGGGAATCTGTCACCCCCCGGGACGTATGTGACCTATTAATATGGGCATACAGGTAGTAGAAATGTTACACTAGTCCTACCTGTATGCCTCATATTAATGGTCTCGTTGTGGAGAAAGGTTATATTCTGTCTTTATGCTAATGATTTCTTCCAGGCTCCGGGGCGTGCGGTGCCAAGAAGAAATCCCTGCCTCTTGTATTCATTGAAATATTACTCATCTCCGATTCACGTCAGTTCTGGCCCCCAAATCCTGCGCCTGTGCCCTACACTGCCTCAGAAATACATACCTCATCCTCCCTTCTGTGGTCACTGCATTCAGGGATCTTCTGCGCAGGCGCTGGCGACTTCCGTTACAGTGACCTCCGGTGTGCGCGCCGATAAGGTGCTCTCCACACTTCCTCCCTGCATGATATGTACACTTGGTTCCTATTGATCAGGGCCGGCTCCAGGTTTTTATGGGCCCCGGGCGAAAGAGTCTCAGTGGGCCTCTTTAACACAGACCACGATTCATGATGCACAGATACTGCAGAGAAATATAGGTACAGTACAATGCCAAACACTTCTCTTCTTCCATTACATGAGTGATATCTATTGTAAATTGTATAGCTCAAAACCGCCAAATCCTCACAGCGCACAGTACAGACTGGACAGTACAGTCCTCCATACAATATTATGGGCACCACATAGTCTCCCCATCATCACCCATATAATACCCCATGCAGGATGTCACCCCCCATCCCCATATAATGCTCCATACAGAATACTGGACCCAATATAATGCTCCATACAGAATACTGGACCACATAAATTGCTCGATACAGGATACTGGTCCCCATATAATGCTCCATACAAAATATGGATCTCTCCTCTACACTGTGCTGCGTTCTGCACTGTTACGGCTCAGCAAAGGGCGCTGTGGAAAGACTCCCCATTATCATCATCATTGCCTGCCCATTATCATCATCATTGCCTCCCCATCAACATCATTGCCTGCCCATCATCATCATTGTCTCCCCATCATCATCATCATCATCATCATTGCCTCCCCATTATCATTGCCTCCCCATCATCATCATCATCATCATTGCCCCCCCATCATCATAGCCTCCCCATCATCATCATCATCCTGCCTCC
>JARQOD010000002.1:586813127-586961864 GCA_033576555.1 Oophaga sylvatica
ATATGTATGAGAGGGAGGATTGAAAACGCACACCCCAAGATAAAAAAAAAACAGAAGAAATGCCCATTTGTATTACATTAAATACAAACACATGAGCCATGCACACAGTGAACAAGCCTGTAGGACAGTGTTCACACCACCAAAAGACTGAAATATTAGGAAAGCACAGTAAAACAAACGTATAAAAATACTCTGTTGTAAAAAAGTAACAATAAACAGCAAGTGCTAGTAAAAAGATGATAAAACACAGGGTATTTGGTTGATATGTTTTTTGCAAAAAAAATGTATACTAAACTGCTCTACCAAACGTCAAGGTATGCCCGTATCAGAGCAGTCCCTAACTGATCTATTTAAAAACCTGGTCATGTGTATAGTACCTATATGAGCAGGATTCAGAAAGGTAATGTCCAATGTGGACACGCTGCAGAGAACAGCCTTTATGTGCATGGCTCACAAAGGAGAGGTGGAAAACCTCCCTAATCTTGCAAAAACAAGAAATCAATTAAATACAGACACATGAGCCATGCACACAGTGAACAAGACTGTAGGGACAGTGTTCACACCACCAAAAGACTGAAACATAGAAAAGCACAGTAAAACAAACGTATAAAAATACTCTGTTGTACAAAAGTAATCGTAAAACAGCAAGTGCTAGTAAAAAGATGATAAAACACAGGGTATTTGATTGATACGTTTTTTGCAAAAATATATACTAAGCCGCTCTACCAAACGTCAAGGCATACTCGTATCAGAGCAGTCCCTAGGTACTATACAGGTCCTTCTCAAAAAATTAGCATATAGTGCTAAATTTCATTATTTTCCATAATGTAATGATTACAATTAAACTTTCATATATTTTAGATTCATTACACACCAACTGAAATTTGTCAGGTCTTTTATTGTTTTAATACTGATGATTTTGGCATACAACTCCTGATAACCCAAAAAACCTGTCTCAAAAAATTAGCATTTCAAGAAAAGGTTCTCTAAACGACCTATTACCCTAATCTTCTGAATCAACTAATTAACTCTAAACACATGCAAAAGATTCCTGAGGCTTTTAAAAACTCCCTGCCTGGTTCATTACTCAAAACCCCCATCATGGGTAAGACTAGCGACCTGACTGATGTCAAGAAGGCCATCATTGACACCCTCAAGCAAGAGGGTAAGACCCAGAAAGAAATTTCTCAACAAATAGGCTGTTCCCAGAGTGCTGTATCAAGGCACCTCAATGGGAAGTCTGTTGGAAGGAAACAATGTGGCAGAAAACGCTGTACAACGAGAAGAGGTGACCGGACCCTGAGGAAGATTGTGGAGAAGGACCGATTCCAGACTTTGGGGACCTGAGGAAGCAGTGGACTGAGTCTGGTGTAGAAACATCCAGAGCCACCGTGCACAGGCGTGTGCAGGAAATTGGCTACAGGTGCCGCATTCCCCAGGTAAAGCCACTTTTGAACCATAAACAGCGGCAGAAGCGCCTGACCTGGGCTACAGAGAAGCAGCACTGGACTGTTGCTAAGTGGTCCCAAGTACTTTTTTCTGATGAAAGCAAATTTTGCATGTCATTCGGAAATCAAGGTGCCAGAGTCTGGAGGAAGACTGGGGAGAAGGAAATGCCAAAATGCCTGAAGTCCAGTGTCAAGTACCCAGTCAGTGATGGTGTGGGGTGCCATGTCAGCTGCTGGTGTTGGTCCACTGTGTTTCATCAAGGGCAGGGTCAATGCAGCTAGCTATCAGGAGATTTTGGAGCACTTCATGCTTCCATCGGCTGAAATGCTTTATGGAGATGAAGATTTCATTTTTCAGCACGACCTGGCACCTGCTCACAGTGCCAAAACCACTGGTAAATGGTTTACTGACCATGGTATTACTGTGCTCAATTGGCCTGCCAACTCTCCTGACCTGAACCCCATAGAGAATCTGTGGGATATTGTGAAGAGAAAGTTGAGAGACGCAAGACCCAACACTCTGGATGAGCTTAAGGCCGCTATCGAAGCATCCTGGGCCTCCATAACACCTCAGCAGTGTCACAGGCTGATTGTCTCCATGCCACGCCGCATTGAAGCAGTCATTTCTGCAAAAGGATTCCCGACCAAGTATTGAGTGCATAACTGAACTTTATTATTTGATGGTTTTTTTGTTTGTTTTTAAAAAACACTTTTATTTTATTGGATGGTTGAAATATGTTAATTTTTTGAGACAGATTTTTTGGGGTTATCAGGAGTTGTATGCCAAAATCATCAGTATTAAAACAATAAAAGACCTGACAAATTTCAGTTGGTGTGTAATGAATCTAAAATATATGAAAGTTTAATTGTAATCATTACATTATGGAAAATAATGAAATTTAGCACTATATGCTAATTTTTTGAGAAGGACCTGTACATATGACCAGGTTTTTAAATACATCAGTTAGGGTCTGTGCTTTTCTATGTCTCAGTCTTTTGGTGGACATGCACATAAAGGCCATTCTCTGCAGCGTGTCCACATTGGACATTACCTTTCTGAATCCTGCTCATATAGGTACTATGCACATGACCAGGTTTTTAAATACATCAGTTAGGGACTGCTTCTGTGATATTTAATCTTTTTACTAGCACTTGCTGTTTACTGTTACTTTTTTACAACAGAGTATTTTTATACGTTTGTTTTACTGTGCTTTTTTATGTTTCAGCCATTTGTATTACATGTAGAGATTTCACATATTGCACTCCAATAGCTATAAATATGAACATCTCTGTAATGGAGTGATGCAGCGCAAAACGGAAAAGAGTGGCAGAGTTCGTTTGGCTAAGAATTGTTGACATCGTATTTTACAACTTTTTTTAGCAAATAACAAGTCCATACCTCCTGCAACTGTGCAGTCTCAGAGATGTTGGTGCCAGCAGGTCTCCTGGAGCTTCTGTGAATTTTCTATGCCACACAAGCACAGCAGCCGCTGTTAAGCTGTTTAACTCAAACTTTTATGTGATGTCCAAGGGAAGTGTAAGTGAAAATCCCATCAACGGGCAATGATCACCTGCAATGCTCAGGTGACATAATATCAGACCGGGCACCAACCTCACTGGAGCATCACTGGTACTGGAGGGGAGTATAAGGTTTTTTTAATTTTACACAGGGGACTACAGTATTTAAAAAGGGTTGTCCAACAAGCGGACAACTTAACAAAAACTTTACAATATTTAGCTGAAATATGCATCTGGTATAAAATACCCATTTTTAAAACTTTGTATCACAGCAAAACACTAACAAATTGATTACTATGTGATGGTATTCTACCAAACATCAAGGGCAAGAGACGGAAGGTTAGCTTCCGTACGTGTCCTCGTGATGTGTAATTTAGTTGCCAGCTGCTGTGTAGTTGTTAGATTATCACCTTCAGTTTATCTGTCTCATCATTGTCACTGTATTTGGAAGGTCGCAGAAATTGAGCTGACTGAAAAAAAAAAATTCCTGCAAAAGCAACATCTGAAACCAATTTCCTGTTCCCTCACATTTTAACATCATGACTGTTTTGTCTAGAATAAGGGAACTTCTTCGTCGTAGTTTACTTTGTGGTATCACTAAATTAGTGTTTCACTTTGATATTACCAGTTTCCTTATCAATATTGCGCCATCTGTGGAATCACCTATCTTGTTAAATCTTTGTTAAACCTTTTTTAGAGAATTGATCTGTTTTGTGGACATTTTGCCTATTTTAAGATACTTTGTATTAGAATGTTCTCCTTTATCCTCATTTTCCCAGGACACAATATTTGAAAGGATACATGGAAAACTTTCCTCACAAAATTACTGCCTCTCCAAGAAAATTTTAAACACATAGAAGTAGGCTGCCCTTGACTTAGATAACAAAGTCCCTTTTCTCGCTATATGAATCATGAGAAATTGAGCCCTATCTTGATTGACTGCCATGGAAGTTTCGGAGAGTCTGGACCACTTGGACTGACTGCAGTGAGGTCCAGAAATATTTGGACAGTGACCAAATCTCCATGATTTCAGCTCTGCAGGCCACTTTTTTTTTTACTTAAAATAAAATAACTGAGATGCAATTGAAGTGGAGACTTTCAAGTTTAATTAAATGGGCTGCACAAAAATATCCTGTGAAACGTTTAGGAATTGCAACTATTTTTCTACAAAGCCTCCTCAGTTCAGGGGCTCAAAAGTAATGGGACATACTAACTTAATCATAAATAACATCACCAAATTCTGGGTTTTCTCCTTTGTTATACTTTGTCGTCCTTTACTGCAGCTGACTTCAGTTAATGCTTGTTTCTGGGTCTTTCTGTCGTAAAGGGACTCTGTTAGCACAGAATGACTGTTCAATAGAGTTAAGCGATACTTTCCGATATCCTAAAGTATCGGAATCGGAATGGTATCGCCGATATCACTAAAATATCGGCGATACCCGATACCGATACCGGAAGTCCCATGTAAGTCTATGGGAACAAAATATCGCAACTAAAAAAACCCCATTCTTTCCTTGTAAACACTAAATATACACACATAGAATACATATATATATATATACATGTCATTGTGACATATATATATATACATATATGTATAGTTTATACACTTCTACATAGTAAAATATCCTCTCTGATTCAATTGCCGGGTAAAGCCGGCTTCAGTGAAAAGACAGAAGCACCCGACATGAAATGACACTTGGTGTACATAGGGTTAACCATGTCTTTTCATGTCGTTTGCTATCTGATTTGCACAAACAATTAAATCAGTCTATCTGTGCAAAATTTCACACCTGTAGGGGTTAATTAAAGGTGTAAATTCGCTGTAAAAAAAAACGGACTTTTTTGCTACGAATTTACACCTTTAATTAACCCCTACAGGTGTGAAATTTTGCACACATAGACTGATTTAATTGTTTGTGCAAATTAGATAGCAAAGGACATGAAAAGACATGGTTAACCCTATGTACACCAAGTGTCATTTCATGTCGGGTTCTGCATTTTCACAAAAGCCGGCAATTGAATTAGCGGCTATTATACTATGTAGAAGTGTATGAACTACAAATATAAATATATATATATATGTGTCACAAATTCAATGACATGTATATATATATATATGAGGTGTAAAATTGCTGAAAAAAAATGCGTGGGCTCCCGCCCTATTTTCGCAACCAGACAGACAAAGCCAGTGAGTGGGGGCAGATAATAATAGCCCAGAGAGGGACCATTATTTTTGCCCCCCCCCCGGCTACTAACATCTGCCCCCAGACACCCCAGGAAAGACAAATCTATAATTAGATTCGCCCTTTCTGGCACTTTGCCCGTCTATTCCCATTGCCCTGTAGCGGTGGCGAATGGGTTAATATGGGGTTAAAGCCACCTTGCTATTGAAAGGTGACCTTAAGCCAGGTTAATAATTGAGAGCTGTCAATTAGACAACTATCAATTATTAATCCTATTGCATGAAATAAAAATAAAACACACACACTTTAATTAAAAATCATTTTAATGAAATAAAGACACATGTTTTTGACCATATTTTATTTTACTGCAAAAACCATTTCCTGTAATAAAAATAAAATAAAAAAGCAAAATTATTCTTACCTATCCCATGCACAGTCAGGTCCCACGGTGTAATCCTTCAGAAAGGGTTAATGTTTACTGCAGGGACCACAGCTAATGCTGCAGCCTCACAGTAAACCCCAAATGAATGAGTTCCTCTCCTGCCTGACAGGAGAGTAAAGGCTGGGTGTCACATAACGATACACCAGCGATCCCGACAACGATATGCACTTGACAGGATCGCTGGTGTATCGCTACATGATCGCTGCTGAGCTGCCAAACAGGCAGCTCAGGCAGCGATCTGGGACAGCGACACTGCGGGTAACATCGCTTAAGGGCCCGTCTCACATAGCGATATCGCTACCGAGATCGCTGCTGAGTCACAAGTTTTGTGACGCAGCAGCGAGCTCACCAGCGATATCGCTGTGTGTGACATTCAGCGACGATCAGCCCCCCTGCCGGGTATCGCTGATCGTCGCAGAAATGTCAGGACCTTTTTTTGATCGCTGGTTTCCCTCTGACAGGCACGCATCGCTGCGTGTGACAGGCGGGAGACCAGCGATCCGCTGGTAACCAAGGTACACAGCTGGTTTCCAGGCACCGTGCAGCGCTTGGAAACCCGCTGTGTACCTTGGATACCAGCTCCCTGCATCAGGGCGCTGGTATCCAAGGTACACAGCGGGTTTCTAGGCACAGCCCCGCGCCTGGAAACCCGCTGTGTACCTTGGTTACCAGCGGATCGCTGGTCTCCCGCCTGTCACACGCAGCGATGCGTGCCTGTCAGCGGGAAACCAGCGATCAAAAAAAGGTCCTGACATTTCAGCGACGATCAGCGATACCCGGCAGGGGGGCTGATCGTCGCTGAATGTCACACACAGCGATATCGCTGGTGAGCTCGCTGCTGCGTCACAAAACTAGTGACTCAGCAGCGATCTCGGTAGCGATATCGCTATGTGAGACGGGCCCTTAAGTGGAAAGCTTAATTGATTGCTTTCCACTTTCACTTCAGGTCAGCCAGGGACACAATCAATGACGTCAGAGGGAACTGATTAACAAAAATAGGGGTTCCCTTCGAAAAAAAAATGGCGTGGGGTCCCCCCTATTTTTGTTAACCAGCCAGATGAAGCAGACCGCTGAGGCCTGGATTTTCAGGCTGTTAAGGAGCCAAGATCCATGGACCTTGCCAGCCTGATAATACCAGGCCACAGCAGTCTGCATATCTTGGCTGATTAACAAAAATAGGGGATCCCCTCGAAAAAAATTGGCATGGGGTCCCCCCTATTTTTGTTAACCAGCCAGATGAAGCAGACCGCTGAGGCCTGGTTTTTCAGGCTGGTAAGGATCCAATATCCATGGACCTTGCAAGCCTGATAATACCAGGCCACAGCAGTCTGCTTAGCTTGGCTGGTTAACAAAAATAGGGGATCCCCTCGAAAAAAAAAACGGCGTGGGGATCCCCCCTATTTTTGTTAACCAGCCAAGTAAAATGCAGACTGCTGCGGCCTGGTATTAAAAGACTTACAAAAAAAGGCTGCACTCTATCATACTAAAGCATGACAATATGGAATACATGAAATTTAGAATAGCAATATGGCTTTGGAATATAAGGAAAAATTTGAGACGCTTAGTATAAACATTTGGCCAAACATTTTAAAGCCCACCAACCATCGTCAAGGTGGTCTCAATACTGGTGAGTCCCTAACCTAATGTGAACATACCTCTATTAGGCTGATATCTGAATTTCTGGGTGAATATGCACCTCTGTCAGCAATGCCTGCATTTATGGGTAAAGTAGGGACCTGGTGTAATTAAAATCACCACCTGGTGGGGGCGGAGTGCTCGGTCAGCAAGCTAACATTCAATAGACAAAAAAACCTGACTGGCACTTCCAGACTAATGTGAACTAGGTGCAAGCCAAGGGAAGCTACCCCCATGTAAAACATACAAAAAAAGGCTGCACTCTATCATACTAAAGCATGACAATATGGAATACATGAAATTTAGAATAGCAATATGGCTTTGGAATATAAGGAAAATTTGAGACGCTTAGTATAAACATTTGGCCAAACATTTTAAAGCCCACCAACCATCGTCAAGGTGGTCTCAATACTGGTGAGTCCCTAACCTAATGTGAACATACCTCTATTAGGCTGATATCTGAATTTCTGGGTGAATATGCACCTCTGTCAGCAATGCCTGCATTTATGGGTAAAGTAGGGACCTGGTGTAATTAAAATCACCACCTGGTGGGGGCGGAGTGCTCGGTCAGCAAGCTAACATTCAATAGACAAAAAAACCTGACTGGCACTTCCAGACTAATGTGAACTAGGTGCAAGCCAAGGGAAGCTACCCCCATGTAAAACATACAAAAAAAGGCTGCACTCTATCATACTAAAGCATGACAATATGGAATACATGAAATTTAGAATAGCAATATGGCTTTGGAATATAAGGAAAAATTTGAGACGCTTAGTATAAACATTTGGCCAAACATTTTAAAGCCCACCAACCATCGTCAAGGTGGTCTCAATACTGGTGAGTCCCTAACCTAATGTGAACATACCTCTATTAGGCTGATATCTGAATTTCTGGGTGAATATGCACCTCTGTCAGCAATGCCTGCATTTATGGGTAAAGTAGGGACCTGTGTAATTAAAATCACCACCTGGTGGGGGCGGAGTGCTCGGTCAGCAAGCTAACATTCAATAGACAAAAAAACCTGACTGGCACTTCCAGACTAATGTGAACTAGGTGCAAGCCAAGGGAAGCTACCCCATGTAAAACATACAAAAAAAGGCTGCACTCTATCATACTAAAGCATGACAATATGGAATACATGAAATTTAGAATAGCAATATGGCTTTGGAATATAAGGAAAAATTTGAGACGCTTAGTATAAACATTTGGCCAAACATTTTAAAGCCCACCAACCATCGTCAAGGTGGTCTCAATACTGGTGAGTCCCTAACCTAATGTGAACATACCTCTATTAGGCTGATATCTGAATTTCTGGGTGAATATGCACCTCTGTCAGCAATGCCTGCATTTATGGGTAAAGTAGGGACCTGGTGTAATTAAAATCACCACCTGGTGGGCGGAGTGCTCGGTCAGCAAGCTAACATTCAATAGACAAAAAAACCTGACTGGCACTTCCAGACTAATGTGAACTAGGTGCAAGCCAAGGGAAGCTACCCCCATGTAAAACATACAAAAAAAGGCTGCACTCTATCATACTAAAGCATGACAATATGGAATACATGAAATTTAGAATAGCAATATGGCTTTGGAATATAAGGAAAAATTTGAGACGCTTAGTATAAACATTTGGCCAAACATTTTAAAGCCCACCAACCATCGTCAAGGTGGTCTCAATACTGGTGAGTCCCTAACCTAATGTGAACATACCTCTATTAGGCTGATATCTGAATTTCTGGGTGAATATGCACCTCTGTCAGCAATGCCTGCATTTATGGGTAAAGTAGGGACCTGGTGTAATTAAAATCACCACCTGGTGGGGGCGGAGTGCTCGGTCAGCAAGCTAACATTCAATAGACAAAAAAACCTGACTGGCACTTCCAGACTAATGTGAACTAGGTGCAAGCCAAGGTAAGCTACCCCCATGTAAAACATACAAAAAAAGGCTGCACTCTATCATACTAAAGCATGACAATATGGAATACATGAAATTTAGAATAGCAATATGGCTTTGGAATATAAGGAAAAATTTGAGACGCTTAGTATAAACATTTGGCCAAACATTTTAAAGCCCACCAACCATCGTCAAGGTGGTCTCAATACTGGTGAGTCCCTAACCTAATGTGAACATACCTCTATTAGGCTGATATCTGAATTTCTGGGTGAATATGCACCTCTGTCAGCAATGCCTGCATTTATGGGTAAAGTAGGGACCTGGTGTAATTAAAATCACCACCTGGTGGGGGCGGAGTGCTCGGTCAGCAAGCTAACATTCAATAGACAAAAAAACCTGACTGGCACTTCCAGACTAATGTGAACTAGGTGCAAGCCAAGGGAAGCTACCCCCATGTAAAACATACAAAAAAAGGCTGCACTCTATCATACTTATGTCATGCTTTAGTATGATAGAGTGCAGCCTTTTTTTGTATGTTTTACATGGGGGTAGCTTCCCTTGGCTTGCACCTAGTTCACATTAGTCTGGAAGTGCCAGTCAGGTTTTTTTTGTCTATTGGTATTAAAAGACTGTCAAGGCCCATGGATTTTGGCCCTCAACAGCCTGATAATACCAGGCTACAGCAGCCCCACATTTGGCGCATCAAAAGATGTGCCAATTGTGGCACTTTACCCGGCTCTTCCCACTTGCCCTGTAGCGGTGGCAAGCGGGGTAATAAGGGGTTAATGTCACCGTTGATTGCACGGTGACAATAAGCCCGGTTAATAATGGAGAGGTGTCAATAAGACACCGATCCATTATTAATCCCAAAGTTATTAAATGCATAAAAAAAAGACAAAGCAAGAAAAAAGTATTTTAATGAAATAAAAGAGACAACACAGTTTTCATTAATTTTATTGTACTCTCATTCCTGCGACGCCATCGATCTCCTGTAAAAAAAGAAAAAAAACAAACCAACAGTATACCACCTGTCCGACGCAGTCCATAACGACAGTCCCACGACGATCCAACTCTGCTACATCGCATCGCGACGCAGCACAGCTGATTACCTGCTTCCCCGGCGGTGACGTCATCGGACTGACTGCTTTACGGCCGGGATTACCCAGCAGTCACTGCAGTTATCGCGAGAAACTGCATGTGACCGCCGGGGAAAGAAGATTGCGGCCATCAAGCAGTCCAGGACGTGACCGCCGGAGATCTTCTGACAGGTAAGTGCCGCTGACTCCTGACAGACCCGACCGACGGACACTGACAGTGACAGTGACAATCCCGATTCCGGTATCCGATAAGACGAAAATATCGGAACTCGGAATCGGAATTCCGATACAGCCAATATCGGCCGATACCCGATATTTGCAGTATCGGAATGCTCAACCCTACTGTTCAAACCAAGTACAGGCGCAAAGTGCTTCATGGCGGTACCAAGAATTTAAGTACACCTTCCCACCTGCTTGTTTTCATCTATCTCCAACCTTTCTTGACTCTATGAAGCCAGAGCTTTCAATCAAAGAGGCGGTTGGAGATTGAGAGAAAATGAGCAGGTATGAAGTCGTATTTATATTATTGGCACCGAGCAGCAGGATTTAATTTCAACAGTCATTCTGTGCTGACCAAATCCCTTTAAGTTTTGGTCTTAGGTATGTGAAATGCATGGTTGATGGGTTGAGTTTCAGTCGCTGCCGAATATTCCACTTTGCATTAAAAAACTCCTGGGTTGCTTTCGCGGTAAGTTTTGGGTCATTGTCCATCTGTACTGTGAAGTGCCGTCCAATCACCCTTTCTGCATTTGATTGAATAGGAACAGAAAGTATCGCCCAGTACACTTCAGCAATCATCCAGCTTATTTTTTCTTCAGTTGCATCATCAATAAACGCTAGTGACCTAGTGCCATCGGAAGCCATGCATGCCCATGCCATCACACTGCTTCCACCATGTTTTACAGAGGATGTGGTATGTTTGGAACATGAGCAGTTCCAAGCCTTCTCTAAACTGCTTCTTCCCATCATTCTGTTACAGGTTGATCTTGGTTTCATCTGTCCAAGGAATGCTTTTTGCAGAACTGGGCTGACTTCTTTAGCTCTTTTTTAATATGGCCTTTTTATTTTTAAGTCTGATTAATGGTTTGCACTTTGTGGTGAATCCTCTGTATTTGCTCTAATGAAGTTGTCTCTTTATGGTAGACTTAGATATTGAAATACCTACTTCCTGGAGAGTGATCTTCACTTGGGTGTGTGGAGCCCAGCTGTGACTGAATCCATATCTCCCAGAAGGATGCACTGAAAGAATATTCCACTAGAGGTCATTATGCACCTTCACACACGTTCATTTTATCCCAAAAGACCACCAGAGGGAGCTGTGTTAGACATATAAAAGACAGTTACACAGGAAACATCGAGTGAGAAGAGTTCAGTCAGAGCTCAGTCAGAGAGCAGAGCAGCTCAGTGCAGCTCAGTCACCTCAGAGAGGCTGCAGAGCTATTCAGTTCATGAGCAAGTGGAGGCTAGTACGGGTGGAACAGAGACCACTCCAGCCTAGTCAGAGCTGAAGTAAGTGAGTGCAGCTCAGAGAGAGAAAGCGTGCCGACGCTTAGAGAGCAGTGAAGAGGCAGCCCACCAACTGCCAGTGTGTGATCGTGTGAGGATCTGGGTAGGCCGAAGGCAAGTGGAAGTTAATGAGACAGAGGAGCCTTAATAGCTAATCTCAGCAAGTACCACCGGACACCTGGGTCCGAGCCTATAGGGATCTCCACGACCCATTAGGAGAACACCGGAGTTCCTGGAGGACTACAAGTCCCAGGAGTACCACAGAGCTGATACGTAACAGGATCAGGAGGACGGAGTCTAGCCGTGCACGGCAAATAGAGACTGTGTACTTCAATAAAAGGTCCAACCACAAAGTCAGTCAGGTACAAGACGGAGATCAAGTTAGACCCAGCTACACGCAGGCCAAGACTTTATTACAAAAAGGCAGAGAACAGGAGGCCACACACCTACCAGTGGAGGAATCTGGATGTGCATCCTTCACCCTACAGTACTCCGGGAAGTGCCTGCAACATCTTCAGTAAAGGTACCAAAGTGACTTATGTGTGTGTCTCCCTTATTGTCCCTGACTGCCGGGTCCCCGTCTGTCCTGCATTCCTATACATCTATCTGCCCTGGAGGAATCAGCCTTACTTGTGGGAGGCTTAACACCTAGCTGCACAATATTAACCCTCCAGTGGATCTGCATAGCAGCGCTGGTCATCCTGACCAGATACCACAAGTGGCGTCACGAATCCCCATATCAATGTACAATTCACCTGTAAATATCCCCCATTTTCAGTGAGCGCCCAGGGCAATGGATCGAGCTGTGCTACCCGTGACATCCCCCGTAGACATCAACGGGCTCGGTGCCGAGTACCCCACGGCCCTGGCTGTGCGACTCATCTGTTCTGGCGTCACGAACAGGATTGCGTGCCCTGCAGCAACGGAGTAACTTGTGCCCGTTGCCACCGGGTACTGTGTGCCTCACTAAAAGACTGTGTTTTGTATGTGGTGAAGATTTTCCGCCATTTGCCCGCCATTGCCTGCCATTTACAGCGCCACGGCGCGAAAACTAGTGGGCGTACCTGCAAAAGCGCGCTGAGTCTTGGACACGCCCCCAACGCTGACGCGGCGGCAGGTCCTGTGGAGAGCTTCAGTGAACGCTCTGACGTCAGAGCGCCAGCGACGCAGGTCCTTCTACACCGCTGTGCCCTGCGGAGCTGCAGCCTTCAGAGAAGGTAGGCCACACTTAACTAGGGGGGCGCAGACATGTCGCAGCAGCAAGCTGACAGCGCGGCCGAGGGCGACCGCTCCAATGACTTACCCACCGGCGCTGCCGCACAGGCTGGAAATGCTGGCCCCTCACCTGGTCCTGTGGCCCCGATAGTACCGCTAACGCTGCCATATATGCCTGGAGCGAAGTGGCTCCCTCAGTACAGCGGCAAGCTAGACACCCTGTCAGGGTTCAAACGAAAAATATGCAGCATAATGGACATGTACCCTATGACAGAAAAGCAGAGAGCTGCAGTGGTAGTGGGACAATTGACTGGTGCTGCAGAAAGGGAAGTAGAGACTTGGACAGCTGCAGACCAGGAGTCAGTGCTTGCAATTTTCTTAAAGCTACAGACTATCTTTGAGGATCGCACTGAAACAGATCTCCGGATGAGGTTTTACCAATGCTCCCAAAAACCAGATGACAGCATTAGGGACTACGCCTGCCGACTACAGGGGGGCCTACGAGCACTCAAACAGGTTAACCCCATAAGTGTCACCAAAGAGAATAAAATGTTAAAAGAACAATTTGTACGGGGACTGAGGTCCCAAGCTGAAAGCAGGACGGTGCACTGGTGGTCCTTGGATCATCCTGATGCTACCTTTGATGCCCTTAAGGATATGGCTATAAAAGGACTGCGACCCCTGGAAACACCTGAGATGGCAACCCAGTGTCACCCGAGTGAAGCCACCCTAAAGCCAGCAGCATCCACCTTTTCCCCGCTGGTTGCGGAAGCCGAAACGCAGGTGGCGCCCCCTACTGAGCTGGACTGTCTGCGCTCAGAAGTGCGCCAGCTGACCAAAAACCTGGCCACTGTAATGAGTGCCCTGCAACTGCCGACGGAGGAAGAAGGAAAGATCCGGCTAGCTGACTGCCCAGAGGATGTCCCTTGGATGAACCAGAGGAGAAGGAGGACGTCGCCCCACCGGAGGAGGACAACGCCATCCCCTGGAGGGACCCGCCACCAGCATCATCCTCGCTGAGAGATCATCTGCTACCGCTGCCACAGAGAAGGTCACCCAGCACGTCGGTGTCCTTTAAACGAGCAAATCCTGGGTCCGAGGGCCAACACCCAGGAATAGATTCACCAGGCCCCTCAGACTGGAACCGCAGGTTTGTGGGAGGAAGACCATACCTGTCCATCATACTGGACGGGATCGCAATCCCTTCCCTGCTGGACACTGGATCTCAGGTAACCGTCATACCTGATGTTCTCTACAATAGATGTTGGTCCAGTGACGGTCTCCAACCCCCAAACCCTGACTTTGCCGTATACGCCTCTAATGGCCTCCCTCTTGACCTACTGGGGGCTAAAAATGTAGACGTAAAAGTGGGGAGAGTGGAGCTAAAAGATCAGGGACTTCTTGTAGTAAAGACTGTTAATGAGGAAAATGGGTTGAATGTGGTTTTAGGCACTAACATTATTAGTAACTGTTTGGAGGAGGTTGTGTTTTTACTCTAACAGCTCGCCGAAGTTGCCAGACCAAGGCAAAAGGGAGTGATCCGGAAGGAGATTCGGACCCTGATGTGCCAGCAGCAAGTGAAACTGACCGGTGGTGAAATTGGTAATGTACGGGTAACAGACCCGAACCCCATTGTGATACCCCCAATGAGTGAAATGCTTATTTGGTGTAGAGCAGCAATAGGTCTGAGAGGACAGAACTACCAAGCAGTAGTAGAGCCCCATTGTTCAGAACACAGACCTACACTCTTGACTGCCAGAGGGGTAGTGGATGTACATAATGGGAGGGTGCCAGTGCGTCTTCTCAACTGGGGAGAGGATGAAGTCAAAGTACCACGTTATGCCACTGTTGCTAAGTTACATGCTGTGGATAATAACTCCATTCACACGACGGAGCCCTTAACCTCCCCACAACCAGTGGAGGATAACGGTCCGACTACCCAGGTGGAGGATTGGTGTCAGCAGCTCCATGTCGGGACAGACACCACTCCAGCCCACCAGAAACAAGGAGTATACCGAGTAGTTCAGGAGTATGCACAGGTATTCAGCAAACACCCACTCGACTTTGGGAAAATTAAAGGGGTTCAACATCACATCCCCACAGGCAATCATCCTCCCATTAAAGAATGGTACAGGCCTATACCACCAGCACACTACCAGAAAGCCAAGGAAATGTTGCGTGATATGAAGGAAGCAGAGGTGATAAGGGATAGTTGCAGTCCTTGGGCAGCACCTCTAGTCCTAGTCAGGAAAAAGGATGGAAGCATGAGAATGTGTGTAGATTACAGACAAGTAAATCGCATTACACATAAAGATGCATACCCTTTACCACGCATTGAGGAATCCTTAGCTGCACTAAAGACTGCTAACTACTTTTCCACCCTTGACCTCACTAGTGGGTACTGGCAAGTAGCTGTGGCTGAGGAGGATCGGGAGAAGACGGCTTTCACCACCCCGATGGGACTCTGTGAGTTCGACAGGATGCCGTTTGGACTTAGCAGTGCCCCTGGCACATTCCAGAGAGTGATGGAGAGCTGCCTGGGACACCTCAACTTTGAAACTGTGTTGCTGTACCTGGACGACGTAATTGTGTACTCCAAGACGAATGAAGAACACTTGAAGCACCTGGCGGAGGTATTTGAGTCACTGTCCAAGTATGGGATGAAACTGAAGCCTTCAAAGTGCCATCTGCTCAAACAAAAGGTACAGTACTTGGGACATATTGTCAGCTCAGAGGGAGTAGCGCCAGACCCCGAGAAGGTCACCGCCATCCAGAAATGGCCGGAGCCGAAAAATCTCAAGGAGGTGCGACAGTTCCTGGGACTGACAGGATACTACCGGAGGTTTGTGAAGGATTACACCAAGAAAGCAGCGCCTCTGCAAGACCTCCTGGTGGGACAGTCCCTCAAGAGCAGGAATTCTCCATTCCACTGGGTAAAGAACAGGCTGAGGCATTCAAGGAAATGAAGGAGATCCTGACAGGTGATGAGATCCTAGCCTATCCTGACTACAGCCAGCCGTTCCTGCTGTATACTGATGCCAGCAATGAAGGATTGGGAGCTGTCCTCAGTCAGAAGCAAAATGGCCTGGAGAAAGTCATCGCCTATGCAAGCAGGAAGCTCCGCCCGACTGAGAGGAACCCAGAGAACTACAGCAGCTTCAAGTTGGAGTTCCTGGCACTGGTCTGGGCCATCACGGAGAGGTTTAAGCACTACCTAGCCTCCAGCAAGTTCACTGCCTACACCGATAACAACCCCTTGACGCATCTTGAAACAGCTAAGCTGGGAGCCATGGAACAACGATGGATGGCTCGACTGTCAAACTACCAATTCACAATCAAGTACCGAGCGGGCCGCAAGAATGCCAACGCTGATGCCCTATCCAGGATGCCTCATGAATCGGACACAGAAGAAGAAGTGGATGATCTGGAAGAGATTGAACTACCTGCCTTTCACAGGAATGGGATGATCCACGAGCAACAACCTGCAGGAAGCAGCGGGTAAGTGTTGTGAATGGGTTTGAGATGAGTTCTGAGCAGAGGCTCCCTCTGGTGGTTACAAGCGGTGCTAGTCTGTCCAGTGAAGATTGTGAGGACTGGGAATCAGGTGTTACTGACTGGTCTTAAATAAGGGAGTCACCTTCCCATCAGGGTTGCCGGTGATCAATTGTTCTGGTCTGAATCCTTTATTCCAGTTTCCCTTGTAGCCTGCTGTGTCGTGTCTGCATCTCCTGCTAACAGATAAGACATTTTCTTCTTTTGTTTTTGTGCTATGCTATATTTTTGCATTTTGTCCTGCACTTCTGTGGGGCCTTCAGGGTCCCCTCCGGGGGCTTCTGCCCTCTCAGTTTTGTTCAGCCACTGATGTTTGTACTTTTGCTTTTTCCAGTTTTTTCAGTGGCTGCTGTTTTGATTTTGTTACACCAGAGAACTAATTTAGGTGGAAGAGGTCGTGTGATCTCAGGTATTTTTGAAATTAGTAGAGTTGGTGCTTTTCAGGGTTTTCTGAGATTGCAGTAAGTACCCTTCCTGTCCTTCATGAATGACATTTTCAGGGATTTTGTGGACAAATTTCTGATTGTTTATTTGGATGATATCTTGATTTTTTCTAATGACTGGGACTCTCATGTGAAACATGTTCGAACTGTATTCCAGATTTTGAGAGAGAATGCTCTGTATGTGAAGGGATCAAAGTGTCTTTTTGGCGTACAGAGGATCTCATTTCTGGGATTCATTTTGTCCCCATCTGTTATTGAAATGGACCCGGTCAAGGTTCAGGCCATCTGTGATTGGGTCCAACCTACTTCATTAAAGGCTCTTCAGAGATTTTTGGGTTTTGCCAATTTTTATCGTAAATTTATTGGTAATTTCTCGGTTATTGTTAAACCATTAACTGATTTGACCAGAAAGGGTTCTGATGTGGTGAATTGGCCTCCTGAGGCAGTCTCTGCATTTCAGGAACTTAAGCAGAGATTCACTTCTGCTCCTTTTTCTACGGCAGCCTGATGTTTCTCTGCCATTTCAGGTGGAGGTTGATGCCTCTGAAATTGGGGCAGGTGCCGTTTTGTCCCAAAAAGATCCAGAGACCTCTAAAAGTAACCCTTGTGCCTTTTTCTCTCGAAAATTTTCTCCTACTGAACGTAATTATGACGTGGGTAATCGGGAGTTATTGGCCATGAAGTGGGCTTTTGAAGAGTGGAGACATTGGCTGGAGGGAGCCAAACATCAGGTAGTGGTCCTTACGGACCATAAGAATCTGGTCTATCTGGAATCTGCCAAGCGACTCAATCCTAGACAGGCCAGGTGGGCCTTGTTTTTCACATGTTTTAATTTTGTGGTTTCCTTTCTTCCTGGCACTAAGAATGTTAAGGCGGATGCCCTCTCGAGGAGTTTCCTTGCGGACTCTCCTGAGTTATCTGATCCTTCTGTTATTTTGAAAGAGGGTGTAGTTCTTTCCGCCATCTCGCCCAATTTGAGACTTGCTCTGAGGGGTGTCAGGAGGATAGGCCCGAGTGCTGCCCTGTTGGAAAATTGTTTGTCCCGGACCAGTGGAAAAAGAGTGTGATGTCTGAGATTCATTGTTCCGCGTTGGCTGGGCATCCCGGAATTTTTGGTACCAGAGACTTGGTTAGTCGGTCCTTTTGGTGGCCTACCTTGTCTCGTGATGTCAGGGAATTTGTGCAGTCCTGCGGGACTTGCTCTCGCTCCAAGCCTTGCTCTCGCTCTAGTGGTTTGTTGATGCCATTGCCTGTGCCCAAGAGACCATGGACCCATATCTCTATGGATTTCATTTCCGACCTTCCTGTTTCTCAGAGAATGACCACCATCTGGGTAATTTGTGATAGGTTTTCCAAGATGATACATCTTGTGCCATTACCTAAGTTGCCTTCCTCCTCTGAATTGGTGCCGTTGTTCCTTCAGCACGTGGTTCGTTTACACGGCATTCCTGAGAACATTGTGTCTGACAGAGGAGTCCAGTTTGTTTCCAGATTTTGGAGGACTTTTTGTTCTAAACTGGGTGTTCAATTGTCTTTCTCCTCGGCATTTCATCCTCAGACCAATGGTCAAACTGAGAGAACAAACCAGACATTGGAGACTTATCTAAGATGCTTTGTGTCTGCTGATCAGGATGACTGGGTCTCTTTTTTGCCTTTGGCTGAGTTTGCTCTTAATAATAGGGCTAGCTCTGCTACTTTGATGTCTCCGTTTTTCTGTAATTCTGGGTTTCACCCTCGATTTTCTTCAGGACAGACGGAGGCTTCTGTCTGTCCAGGTGTTGACTCTGTTGTGGAGCGTATGCAACTGATTTGGGACCAGGTAGTGAAGAGGTTGTCCCTCTCTCAGGAGAGGGCCCAGCGGTTTGCTAACCGGCATAGGACTGATGGTCCTCGGTTTAAAGTGGGGGACTTGGTCTGGTTGTCCTCAAAGAATATTCCTATGAGAGTAGCATCTCCTAAATTTAAGCCTAGGTTCATTGGACCTTATAAGATCATGGAGATTATTAATCCTGTTTCTTTTCGTTTGCTTCTTCCAGGGACATTTAAGATCCATAACGTGTTCCACAAGTCCTTGTTGAAGAGGTTTTTTGAGACAGTGGTTCCTGCTGCTGTGCCTCCTGACCCTGTTTTGGTTGAGGGCAATCTGGAGTATGTGGTTGAGAAAATATTGGATTCTCGTTTTTCTAGACGGAAACTCCAGTATTTGGTTAAATGGAGAGGTTATGGTCAGGAAGACAATTCTTGGGTGTTTGCTTCGGACATCCATGCTAGGAGACTTATCCGTGCGTATCATAGAACTCATCCTGACCGACCTGGTTGCTCAAATGAGGGTTCGGTGACCCCTCCTCAAGGGGGGGGTACTGTTGTGAATGGGTTTGAGATGAGTTCTGAGCAGAGGCTCCCTCTGGTGGTTGCAAGCGGTGCTAGTCTGTCCAGTGAAGATTGTGAGGACTGGGAATCAGGTGTTACTGACTGATCTTATATAAGGGAGTCACCTTCCCATCAGGGTTGCCGGTGATCAATTGTTCTGGTCTGAATCCTTTATTCCAGTTTCCCTTGTAGCCTGCTGTGTCGTGTCTGCATCTCCTGCTAACAGATAAGATATTTTCTTCTTTTGTTTTTGTGCTATATTTTTGCATTTTGTCCTGCACTTCTGTGGGGGCCTTCAGGGTCCCCTCCGGGGGCTTCTGCCCTCTCAGTTTTGTTCAGCCACTGATGTTTGTACTTTTGCTTTTTCCAGTTTTTTCAGTGGCTGCTGTTTTGATTTTGTTACACCAGAGAACTAATTTAGGTTGAAGAGGTCGTGTGATCTCAGGTATTTTTGAAATTAGTAGAGTTGGTGCTTTTCAGGGTTTTCTGAGATTGCAGTAAGTACCCTTCCTATCCTTTTCTATTTAGTTAGTTTGGGCCCCAGCGTTTGCTCATACTATTTTCTTTCTGTGTCAGTATTTCATCTTGTCTAACCGCCATTACATGTTTGGGGGCTTTCTATTATCTTTGGGGTTCTGCTCCGGGGCAGATAGCTTTCCTATATCTATCTTTAGGTGTAGTTAGTTTCTCAGGCTGTGACGAGGCGTCTAGGACCAACGTAGGAACGCTCCACGGCTGCCTCTAGTTGTGGTGGTTAGTCAGGGTACTGCAATCTCATAGATTCCAACTGCTCTGGTGTATTGCGTTTTTTACCTGCACTCCTCAGCTACCGAAACATAACAGGTAAGACGTTAAATCCTTTACCTCACCACAGCTGGAAGGAGACTCAGGACAGCGATCCAGTTGTCAGCCGAATCAAGGAGCTGATAACTCAAGAAGGTTCCTCCTTGGAGAAGGATGCGCCTCTACAAGCAAAGCAGCTGTGGAATGAGAGAAGCCGGCTGTTTATCTACCGTGAGAAGCTGTGCCGGAGGTACGTCAACCCAAGGACCCATGAGATGGTATGGCAGATAGTAGTCCCCAGAGCAGACATCCAGATGGTGTTAGAAGCCTACCACGATCAAGCGGGACACTTTGGCTGGAAGAAGCTGGAGACTCTGTTGAAGTGTCGTTTCTACTGGGTGGGAATGCGCAGCTCCATCGAGAGGTGGTGCCAGAACTGTGGACCCTGTGGTCTCAGAAGAAAGGACTACATTAGTCAGAAGGCACCCCTGCAACCCATCAAGACGACTCGTCCCTTGGAGATCGTGGCCCTGGACCATGTCAAGTTGTCACCCAGCCGGTCAGGATACTCCTATGCCCTGACTATGGTGGATCACTACTCCAGGTTCCTGGTGGTCGCCCCTGTCAAAGATCTGACGGCAGAGACAGCAGCAAAGACGTTCCAAGCGTATTTCTGCAGACCACACGGATATCCTGAGCAGGTGCTAACTGACCAAGGCCCAGCCTTCGAGGCAGAATTGTTCAAAGAGTTCTGTCACTTGTACGGGTGTAAGAAGATAAGAACCACACCGTACCACCCCCAAACTAATGGTCTCTGTGAGAAGATGAATCACATCATCATTGACCTGCTGAAGACTGTACCACTCGAGGAGAGAAATCGGTGGCCAGACCTACTACCTGACCTGGTAGATCTGTACAATCACATACCTGTGAGTTCCACCAATTGCACCCCAGCTTATCTCATGCGGGCAAGACCAGGAAAGCTGCCCATGGATCTGGAGCTTGGTGTTGTAGAACCAGAAGCAGATGTGACTACTGAAGACTGGGACACAAACAGACAGGAACAGTACAGAAAAGTACAGGCCTGCGTTGAAGATAGTCTCAATCGAGTAAGGGATAAACAAGAAGATCGCTACAACAAAAGTGCGCCAGCTGAACCTTTCGCACCTGGTGAAGTCATACTGAAAAGAAAGAGAAGGATACACAAACTCGACGATCAATGGGAAAGAGAGCCCTACATCGTACAGAATTCAAGGTTTGACAACAAGAAAACGTGCATAATTAGCAAGGATGGAGGAAGAACGACTGCAACTGTATCCAGAGATCACCTAAAGTTGTGTCCAAATCCGTTAAAGCTTCAGGAAGAAGAACCTGTTGTTAATCAGGAAGAGCGTGATGAAGCAGTCATACATACAGACTTAGGAGATTTCCCCGCGGATTGGCCCAGAATTGGAGAAGCTGTAATCATTCCCGTGCTTCAATTCTATCAACCACAAGGAGAACCTCTACATCCAGTTGCACCGGTTGTTGCAGTAGAGTCAGTTCCAGAGGAACCTGCCCCAGCAGAACCCCAAGAAGCAGCACCCCAAGAAGCGGAATCCCAAGAAATTGAATCTCAGGAAGAAGAATCCCCTGGCGAAACGGAACCACATCGCCCAGTCGCTGGTATGCTTGCCAGATCCCTAGAAAGGTGGAGGCAGATTTACAGTTTGCCGGCACGCAGGACAGACAGGGTAACTGACACCTCACCTACCACTACACCACGTAGGTCAGTACGCATAACAAAGGGGCAATTACCTGTTAGGTACGGAGAGTAGGACCTAACACATGTAAATAATTATCAAGAATCACTGTATATAAATGTATATATTGTTGTATAACATGCCTTAAAATACCGTTATTTATTAACCTATTTTTCCTTTTAAAATTGAAACAAGTGAATGGACATTATTTTTACTTGTTTTCTCCAACCTTTTGAGCATCCTTTTCCAAAAGAGACTGGGACTTTTATGGTTGCTCAATTCCTCAATCCCTCATTGTGCTAATGTATATAGTTGTTTATTTACCGTTATGCAACAGTTCAAGAGTGCCTTACCTCCTGTAAAGGAAGAGTTATTTATTCAATGTTTTATTGTTCTTTGTTCTTGTATTTCAGCCCCGGAGTGCTGAGTTCTACTAGGGGGGAATGTGGAGCCCAGCTGCGACTGAATTCATATCTCCCAGAAGGGTGCACTGAAAGAATATTCCACTAGAGGTCATTATGCACCTTCACACACGTTCATTTTATCCCAAAAGACCACCAGAGGGAGCTGTGTTAGACATATAAAAGACAGTTACACAGGAAACATCGAGTGAGAAGAGTTCAGTCAGAGCTCAGTCAGAGAGCAGAGCAGCTCAGTGCAGCTCAGTCACCTCAGAGAGGCTGCAGAGCTATTCAGTTCATGAGCAAGTGGAGGCTAGTACAGGTGGAACAGAGACCACTCCAGCCTAGTCAGAGCTGAAGTAAGTGAGTGCAGCTCAGAGACAGAAAGCGTGCCGACGCTTAGAGAGCGGTGAAGAGGCAGCCCACCAACTGCCAGTGTGTGATTGTGTGAGGATATGGGTAGGCCGAAGGCGAGTGGAAGTTAATGAGACAGAGGAGCCTTAATAGCTAATCTCAGCAAGTACCACCGGACACCGGGTCCGAGCCTATAGGGATCTCCACGACCCATTAGGAGAACACCGGAGTTCCTGGAGGACTACAAGTCCCAGGAGTACCACAGAGCTGATACGTAACAGGATCAGGAGGACGGAGTCTAGCCGTGCACGGCAAATAGAGACTGTGTACTTCAATAAAAGGTCCAACCACAAAGTCAGTCAGGTACAAGACGGAGATCAAGTTAGACCCAGCTACACGCAGGCCAAGACTTTATTACAAAAAGGCAGAGAACAGGAGGCCACACACCTACCAGTGGAGGAATCTGGATGTGCATCCTTCACCCTACAGTACTCCGGGAAGTGCCTGCAACATCTTCAGTAAAGGTACCAAAGTGACTTATGTGTGTGTCTCCCTTATTGTCCCTGACTGCCGGGTCCCCGTCTGTCCTGCATTCCTATACATCTATCTGCCCTGGAGGAATCAGCCTTACTTGTGGGAGGCTTAACACCTAGCTGCACAATATTAACCCCCAGTGGATCTGCATAGCAGCGCTGGTCATCCTGACCAGGTACCACAAGTGGCGTCACGAATCCCCATATCAATGTACAATTCACCTGTAAATATCCCCCATTTTCAGTGAGCGCCCAGGGCAACGGACCGAGCTGTGCTACCCGTGACATCCCCCGTAGACATCAACGGGCTCGGTGCCGAGTACCCCACGGCCCTGGCTATGCGACTCAGGTGTATGTTGTGAAGGTTTTATTTTTCACCATGAGAATGATTCTGCAATCATCCACAACTGTTGTCTTCCGTGGATGTCCAGGCCCTTTTGAGTTCCCAAGATCATCAGCGCGCTCTTTTTTTGCAGATTATACCAAACTGTTGACTTGGCTAACATTTCTGCTATCTCTCTGATGGATTTATTTTTTTCAGACTAATGATGGCTTGTTTCTCTTCCAATGAGAGATCCTTCGACCGCATATTGTGGGTTCACAGCAACAGCTTCCAAATACAAATGCCAAACCTGATGATTTAACAAGGGAAAAGCTCATGCAGCCAATTAAAGAGCTTTTGAAATAATTGTCCAATTACTATTGATCCCGTTAAAAAGAGGCAGCTACATATTAAAGAGGTGTAATTCCTAAACCCTTACTACAATTAGGATGTTAATATCCTCAAATTAAAGCTGTGGGTCTGCACTATAAGCCCATATTGACTATATAATTGTATCTTGAATATATATTTGGTAAAATGACAAAACTTGTATCAGTGTCCAAATATTTCTGAGCCTAACTATGTCCTCCTTTCACAGAGAATGCTCTATTTCCTGATAACTTTTCTTTTTCTCCTCTCATCTCTATTCTCTGTTACCCGCTTTCTTAGGGTAATTTCTTACCCTATTTGACTGGCAGATGATTCCATTTATTCTAAGCCCCACCATCGTCCCATGAACAATTTTGCTATTTTTTTCGGTCTTCCAGGCAATCTGTCACATTTCTTCATTTATTTATTATTTTTTAAACACTGGTATCTATCTCTCATTCTCGTTATTGTGATATTGTTGAAAAAACTAAAACCTCAACAACAACAACAAAAATTTTGTAACAAAATAGTGCTTTTTTATTTTCTAAAAAGCCTCACTTTTACCCTTGGGCTAGATCTAGCAATACAGCTTTCATGTGAGCGGAGAAGAGCTGCAATTGCTTCCCATGGATAGACATTTCTGGGGAAATAAGTGGACCCTTTTTCTAATCCTGTACAAGTTGTGCATTATCCTATATTGAGGATTATGGGGATTGCAATATACTATATGGAGGATTATGGAAAGTACAGTATACTATATGAAGGACTATGGGGGGCATCATACTATGTGGAAGGCTATGTGAGAGCTGTTATATTTGGAGGGCTATGTGGGAGCCTTTATACTGTATGCAACCAATTATACAGTGTGAAGGTTTGTGTGGAGTCAATCATACTGTGTGTAGGGCTGTGTGGGGGCCATTATACAGTGTGGAGAGGTGTGGGGCCATTATACTGTATTTAGGCCCATTATACTGCTTGGAAGGCTGTGCAGGTCACAGTGATGGTGGTGGGGAATCATACTGTGTTGGGGTGACCATGCATTTCCAGGAAAGTTGAGGGGTGGTGTACAGTAGGATTGCCATACTGTGTATGTGTAGGGTACTGTGGAATTCACTATGGGGGTATCTTACAGTGTTTGTGAGCACTTTGTTGACATTATACATTATGAGTGCAATGAAAGGGGAATTTAGGAAAATTGTGGCAGGAAAATTACTTTGAAAAGGCTGTACAATAAAGGTATCACCTTAAGAATGCTCTTGTCATAATTGGATGGAAAAGTATTCACATTTGAAAAGGCTGCAAAGTTGTGAGATATGCTCTTTCTGTGGCCCCACTGATTTTTTTTTCTTTTGGGGAAATCTAGGGCCAAATAAGACCTTCTGCTATGGGGCCCCATATATACACCTATATATATATATATATATATATATATATATATATATATATATATATATATATATATATATACACCCCTGCTTATAGGACATTTTGTGTCACACAGTCCACCCAAATGGCCCCCTTTCTCTTTTTCCCAGGCATCCTTTACTGCTGTGAATTACAATCAGAACCTTCCTTTCAGCCCTTTTACTGTAGAAAAATATACGTGAATTTATGGTTATTGAATGTGAAACATCTGGGATTAGTGACCTTGTGTTTATATGTACATTCTGGACATACTCGAACATTTACATAAATTTATGGTCTATATGGTTTCCGTTTTTTTATTATTTTTGTTAAGCTGAAAAATGTGGCATCCTGAAAAGTTAACTTAGCAAAAGACACAGGTGTGAAACTCATTATAACCATTCCTTTCTTTCGTTTCATAAGAAATTCATGCAGCTGGAAGCAGTGGAAGGTAGACATGAGATTTTAATATGCAAATGAAGCAGAAATATTAAGCATTAGATATACCAAAAATGACCAGTGTTCACATCTGTGGACATACATTTTAAATCATAAAAATTTCCCATCATTTTTGGCAACTTTTCAGAATAAGCTGCCGTGTGTACAAGAGCAAATTACCATATTTTTTAAATTACTCCCATCTTGCTTTTTTATCACATTTTCAGTTGTCTGTGAGCTACTGGGTGGAGAATACCTATTATGTCTCCCATACACTGCACACACAGACATGGGGATTCCTGCTCTCTTGTTTCTAGAGTATATTCAGAAGCAGCAGCATTGAGAATCTTAAACAGTGTAGCTGTGAATCCAGCGCTGGGGCGATATAACTTACTAGAAAGCAGCCGATATCCTTTTGTACCTGTGCCTGTATTTCACTCTGCTTTGCACTCAGCTCTTCCTCTCTCCATGGAGTTCTACAGGCAGCTTTAATCTGATGCCTCTTTGAGCAGGCAGTCCATCTTATTTTAACAAAATGAATTTTAGCAGTTTTTCAGCGTGAATAATGCGTTCAGGGATTTAGGGAGGAGAACAAGTGGTTCATAAATCAAGAAAAAAAATCTGATTTATCTTTCTCATTACTAATTTTTGCCAATATGAAAATGAAAAGGACCAATTAAAGGGAATCAGTCAGTATGATCAACCCTCCTAAAGCAGTCTATATGGACTTTCTGGTCATAGAAAGTTGAATAAAATGATATTTTGAAAACTGTGATCTGATGTTTCATTGCAGGGAAATCTGTTTTTCTTAAAGGGAATCTGTCACCTATTTTTTTCCCCTATGAGATGCAGCCACCGCCATCGGGCTTATCTACAGCATTCTGTAATGCTGTAGGTAAGGCCCGATGTAACCTGAAAGATAAGAAAAACTAGTTAAATTATACTCACCCCGGTGCGGTCCGGGTCCGACGCTTCCCATCTTCTAGCGATGACGTCCTCTTCCTTGCTTCTGTCGCGGCTCTTGCGCAGGTGTAATTCTCTGCCCTGTTCAGGGTAGAACAGAGTACTGCAGTGCGCAGGTGCTGGAAAGGTCAGAGATGAAGTGAAATGAGAAAAATCTATGCATAAATTAAATTTATGGGATCAAATAATTAAAAATTGGCATGTGCATATGTATTCACCCCGTTTGCGATGAAGCCCCTAAAAATTTCTGGTGTAAGCAATTACCTTTATAAGTCACATGCTTAGTGATAGGAAGTCCACGTGTGTATAATCTAATGTCACATGGTCTGTCAGTATATACACACCTTTTCTGAAAGGCCACGGAGGCTGCAAGACCACTAAACAAGAGGAATCACTAACAAAAAAACACCATGAAGACCAAGGAGATCTTAAATCAAGTCAAGGACAAAGTTGTTGAGAAGTAAAACTCGGGGTTGGCTTATAAAAAAAAATATCTCAATCTCTAATGATCCCCTGGAGCACCATCAAATCCATTACCATCAAATGGAAAGAACATGGTACCACAACAAACCTGCCAAGAGAGGTCCACGTACCAACACTACAAGTCAGGGACAGCGCACCCGCCCTGGTATTTTGGCGTCTGCAAGGATCCAATATTCAATCTAGGTCTAGACCATCCCCATACAAACGCTGCTATCATACTGTGTACCTTTATTGATATATGTTCCAGCATATATAAGCATTTGGGAAGGATTATCATTTTTATTAATCCAGTTCTACCCGCAACAGATAGGGGAAGTCGGGACCATATCTCAAACATTTTCCTCATCATGTCTCCAAAAGTTTGGACACACCTTCTCATTTAAAGATTTTTCTGTATTTTCATGACTATGAAAATTGTACATTCACACTGAAGGCACCAAAACTATGAATTAACACATGTGGAATTATATACTTAACAAAAAAGTGTGAAACAACTGAAAATGTCTTATATTCTAGGTTCTTCAAAGTAGCCACCTTTTGCTTTGATGACTGCTTTGCACACTCTTGGCATTCTCTTGATGAGCTTCAAGAGGTAGTCACCGGAAATGGTCTTCCAAAAATCTTGAAGGAGTTCCCAGAGATGCTTAGCACTTGTTGGCCCTTTTGCCTTCACTCTGTGGTCCAGCTCACCCGAAACCATCTCGATTGGGTTCAGGTCTGGTGACTGTGGCGGCCAGGTCATCTGGCGTAGCACCCCATCACTCACCTTCTTGGTCAAGAAGCCCTTACACAGCCTGGAGGTGTGTTTGGGTCATTGTCCTGTTGAAAAATAAATGATGGTCCAACTAACGCAAACCGGATGGAATAGCATGCCACTGCAAGATGCTGTGGTAGCCATGCTGGTTCAGTATGGCTTCAATTTTGAATAAATCCCCAACAGTGTCACCAGCAAAGCACCCCCACACCATCACACCTCCTCCGCCATGCTTCACGGTGGGAACCAGGCATGTGGAGTCCATCCGTTCACCTTTTCTGCGTCGCACAAAGACACAGTGGTTGGAACCAAAGATCTCAAATTTGGACTCATCAGACCAAAGCACAGATTTCCACTGGTCTAATGTCCATTCCTTGTGTTCTTTAGCCCAAACAGGTCTCTCTGCTTGTTGCCTGTCCTTAGCAGTGGTTTCCTAGCAGCTTTTACCATGAAGGCCTGCAGCACAAAGTCTCCTCTTAACAGTTGTTGTAGAGATGTGTCTGCTGCTAGAACTCTGCGTGGCATTGACCTGGTCTCTAATCTGAGCTGCTGTAAACCTGCGATTTCTGAGGCTGGGAACTCGGATAAACTTATCCTCAGAAGCACAGGTGACTCTTGGTCTTCCTTTCCTGGGGCGGTCCTCATGTGAGCCAGTTTCTTTGTAGCGCTTGATGGTTTTTGCAACTGCACTTGGGGACACTTTCAAAGTTTTCCCAAGTTTTCTGACTGACTGACCTTCATTTCTTAAAGTAATTATGGCCACTCATTTTTCTTTACTTAGCTGCTTTTGTCTTGCCATAATACAAATTCTAACAGTCTATTCAGTAGGACTATCAGCTGTGTATCCACCAGACGTCTGCACAACACAACTGATGGTCCCAACCCCATTTATAAGGCCAGAAATCCCACTTATTAAACCTGACAGGGCACACCTGTGAAGTGAAAACCATTTACGGTGACTACCTCTTGAAGCTCATCAAGAGAATGCCAAGAGTGTGCAAAGCAGTCATCAAAGCAAAAGGTGGCTACTTTGAAGAACCTAGAATATAAGACATAATTTCAGTTGTTGCACACTTTTTTGTTAAGTATATAATTCCATATGTTTTAATTCATAGTTTTGATGCCTTCAGTGTGAATTTACAATTTTCATAGTCATGAAAATACAGAAAAATCTTTAAATGAGAAGGTGTGTCCAAACTTTTGGTCTGTACTGTATATTATCTTTAAGATCATCGATCGGGTTTTGATTGATTATGATGCCCAAATATTTAAATTTTTGTGCTACCTGCAAACCACATAGCACAGGAACGGTTATGTTATCCGCTAGCGGCATGATCACAGATTTGCTCCAATTGATTTTAAGACCCGATAATTCACCAAAACAATTAATAAGGTCAATTGCCCTTGGCAGAGATTGGTCTACTCTATCCAGAAAGAGTACTAGATCATCAGCATACAATCCCACCTTATCCACTCTAGAGTTTATATTAACTCCCTCCACCAAGGGACAGTGGGCAGCCCTGTCTAGTTCCTCTACCTAGATCAAAATACTCCGATAGTAAGCCATTAACAAGGATATTAGCCCTGGGCCTATGATAGAGCAGTTCAATCCACTTACGGAATTTGTCTGAGAAACCAAATTTCCGAAGCACCCGCTGCAGGAAACTCCACTCCATTGAATCAAAAGCCTTTGCAGTATCTAAAGAGGCTATCACCCAAGACCTCTTATATTTATGTCCTATCTGCGTTAAAACCTGCACCCTTCTGATATTAGAGGAGGTGGATCTTCCCGGCATAAAGCCGGATTGATCCTCATGTATTATGTTTAATACACTGCTCAAAAAAATAAAGGGAACACTTAAATAACACATCCTAGATCTAAATGAATGAAATACTCTCATTGAATACTTTGTTGTGTACAAAGTTGAATGTGCGGTCAACATAATCACACAAAAATCATCAATGGAAATCAAATTTTTGAACCAATGGAGGCCTGGATTTAGAGAGACCCCCAAAATGAAAGTGGAAACAAGTCAAAATGATGCTCAGTATTGTGTGTGGCCTCCACGTGCCTGTATGACCTCCCTACAATGGCTGGGCAAGCTCCTGATGAGGTTGCGGATGTTCTCTTGAGGGATCTCCTCCCAGACCTGGACTAAAGCATCCGTCAATTCCTGGACAGTCTGTGGTGCAACGTGACGTTGGTGGATGGAGTGAGACATGCTGTCCCAGATGTGCTCAATCGGATTCAGGTCTGGGGAATGGGCAGGCCAGTCCATAACTTCAATGCCTTCATCTTGCAGGAACTGCTGACACACTCCAGCCACATGAGGTCTGGCATTGTCCTGCATTAGGAGGAACCCAGGGCAAACCGCACCAGCATATGGTCTCACAAGGGGTCTGAGGATCTCATCTCGGTACCTAATGGCAGTCAGGCTACCTCTGGTGAGCATATGGAGGGCTGTGCAGCCCTCCAAAAAAATACCACCCCACACCATTGCTGACCCACTGCCAAACCGGTCATGCTGAAGAATGTTGCAGGCAGCAAATCAGTCTCCATGGCGTCTACAGACTCTGTCACGTCTGTTACATGTGCTGAGTGTGAACCTGCTGATGCGATATCCATGTACTCATGGTCTCAACTCCGCGTGCTGTCCGTTTTTCTTGGACTGCTTGATAGAAGAAACTTTAGAAACCATCCTAATGTTTTTTCCCATCAAGTAAAACTGATGAAACTTTGACCAAACTCTGATGTTCAAGGGAATCTGTCACCCCCCGGGACATATGTGACCTATTAATATGGGCATACAGGTAGTAGAAATGTTACACTAGTCCTACCTGTATGCCTCATATTAATGGTCTCGTTGTGGAGAAAGGTTATATTCTGTCTTTATGCTAATGATTTCTTCCAGGCTCCGGGGCGTGCGGTGCCAAGAAGAAATCCCTGCCTCTTGTATTCATTGAAATATTACTCATCTCCGATTCACGTCAGTTCTGGCCCCCAAATCCTGCGCCTGTGCCCTACACTGCCTCAGAAATACATACCTCATCCTCCCTTCTGTGGTCACTGCATTCAGGGATCTTCTGCGCAGGCGCTGGCGACTTCCGTTACAGTGACCTCCGGTGTGCGCGCCGATAAGGTGCTCTCCACACTTCCTCCCTGCATAATATGTACACTTGGTTCCTATTGATCAGGGCCGGCTCCAGGTTTTTATGGGCCCCGGGCGAAAGAGTCTCAGTGGGCCTCTTTAACACAGACCACGATTCATGATGCACAGATACTGCAGAGAAATATAGGTACAGTACAATGCCAAACACTTCTCTTCTTCCATTACATGAGTGATATCTATTGTAAATTGTATAGCTCAAAAACCGCCAAATCCTCACAGCGCACAGTACAGACTGGACAGTACAGTCCTCCATACAATATTATGGGCACCACATAGTCTCCCCATCATCACCCATATAATACCCCATGCAGGATGTCACCCCCCCATCTCCCATATAATGCTCCATACAGAATACTGGACCCAATATAATGCTCCATACAGAATACTGGACCACATAAATTGCTCGATACAGGATACTGGTCCCCATATAATGCTCCATACAAAATATGGATCTCTCCTCTACACTGTGCTGCGTTCTGCACTGTTACGGCTCAGCAAAGGGCGCTGTGGAAAGACTCCCATTATCATCATCATTGCCTGCCCATTATCATCATCATTGCCTCCCCATCAACATCATTGCCTGCCCATCATCATCATTGTCTCCCCATCATCATCATCATCATTTGCCTCCCCATTATCATTGCCTCCCCATCATCATCATCATCATCATTGCCTCCCCATCATCATAGCCTCCCCATCATCATCATCATCACTGCCTCCCCATCATCATCATTGCCTCCCCATCATCATCATTGCCTCCTCACCACCATCACTGCCTCCCCCCACCACCATCACACATACAGTACCACACACAGACAGCACCCCAGCACTCTCTCGCATACACACACACACAGACACATACACCTCACCTGTCCGGCGTCCGCGCTCTCTCTGCCACAGCCGGCCGCTGAATGATGACGTCATTCAGCGGCGCTCCTGTGAGAGGAAGCGTCGGTGCCTTGCAGGCGCTCCCTGGAGCCCGGAGCTGCGGCAGCGGAGGCACGGGGAGAGGTAAGTATTGCGATGGCTGCTGCCGGGGCCCTGATCAAAGAGGGGGGGCCAGCGGCGGCGCCGGGGTGCCCGACGGCGAGTGGGCCCCCCCACCTGCTCAGGGCCCCGGCACTTGCCCGGGTATGCTGGGTGCTGACGCCGGCCCTGCTAGTGATGACTGTGCAGGGAGGAAGTGGGGAGAGCACCTTATGGGCGCACACATCGGAGGTCACAGTGACTCACTGGCACCTGCAAAGAAGATCCCTGAGTGGAGCGCCCACAGAAAGGAGGATGAGGTATGTATTGTGAAGGGAGTGTAGGGCGCAGGTGCAAGATTCCGGGACCATAACTGACAGGCATGGGAGATTGTAAGTATTACAATGAGGAGAGGAGGCAGGGATTTCTTCCAGGCGCCCGGTGCCGGGAAGAAATCATTATCATAATGACAGAATACAACATTTCTCAACAACAAGGCCGTTCATTTCAGGCAGACAGGTAGGACTAGTTTAACATTTCTATTACCTGTATGCCCATATTAATAGGTCATATACGTCCCAGGGGGGGTGACAGATTCCCTTTAAAAACTGACACGGACTAAACGCTGATGAAATGCCGACCATTTTTTTGCCTGCGAGAAAAATCACTGACGTGAATGAGGCTAACAGTTGGAGATCCCACCATCTCCGAAAGGGTTGTATCAAAATATTTTCCCATTGCAAGATGATATAGGCAGGATGCTCATATGCTGAATGAATCCCCTTAGCAGAATCCCATCTAATAAAATACATACAGGGGCCTTCCTAATGAAAAAGTATTGTCTAAATAGGACAACCCCATTAATGTACGAGCCCAAAGAATCATTAACGTCTATAGGGCTGTAAGAGGATTGCTCAAATACTGGATTTGTACAGGGATGTTAAATGATGTGGATTCATATTTTAGTTCCTTGCATGGATGAAATGAAGAGCAAATGAGAGAAATTATATAAATGCCTAGGTTCCCAATGAAGTGTTTCTTTGTTCACTGAAAGTTACTGCATTTTTCATTAGTTCAGATGTAGGCCAGCAATGTATTAAACATACACGTGTGGTTTTTGCTTTTGCATCCATTCGTACAGTATTACCAGGGAAGAAAGGTGAAACATGTCGTGGGATTTACTCATAGTTAAAGGGGTTGTGTGGTCATTTGATAAAGGTCTCCAGTCTTCTGAATTGTGACAGCGTGTGGTGCACCCACTGTCAGGATTCACTGGTATTTCTGGTGAAAGTGGGCAGTCACGATTTGCATACAAGCGATCATGTGCCAACTAGATGTGCTCTGCTTGTATTGAGACAAGCCAACTAGTTGGAATGTGACCGGAAGTATGCAGATCACTTACTTGCGATCATGTTACCGCTCACTCTTCCCAGCAATACTGGAGAATCCTGGTGCGTAGTAAGGATTGAGACGGCTGCAGTCACAGAGTCTGAAGACCGGACTACTCCTCTATTTTTAAAGTTAAAGCATCGTGTGGCTTCTGAAAAAACACAGTAGTAAATGATAGACTCGTAAACTAAAACTGCTGGGTCAGGACTACGGTTATCCAGTTTTGCCGAGTAACATATAACTTCATTTAATTTTTCTTGTTATACTTGCTAGCTTAGAGTCTATTATATACATGGAGCTGTATGAAGGCCACAACCACATGAAAAGAACAGAATGTCTTATAATGTTCACTGAGGATGTGGTTACAGAGTTGCTGTCAGTGTATGTTTGGATAAAGAGTGGAATAGACTTCATTTACTGCACACAGGCTGCAAGGGGAACTGACACGTGATATCAGCAAACTGATAAAACTGAGTTTATGCAACTGTACTATATTGTGAAAACTATGTAAGAGAACTGAAAGGGGAAGTATATACTGTATAAATAGCATATACAGACCAGAAAGATACCAACACTTTTATGTTCGGAGTTTACCTGTATGAATATTAGACATATGCTCCATAAAATCAAGGGAGTAAGTTTTCCATGGATCAGCTTTAGTGTGGATCCTCATTAGAATGGGAAAATCGAGTGACCCAAGTCTCTTTGAATGAGGCATGATGGTCATCAATGCTGTACCAGCCAGGGCAAGTATATCAAAGCCTTACAACCTATTGGGGTTTTCTGATGCAACTATGTCGAGAGTATACAGAGAATAATGGGGGTCAAGGAAAAACATCTGGTGTAATGGTTACATGGGCCTGATGCGGCCACAGACACTAGTAAAACAGGTCTCTAGGTGTATATACAGTATGTGACTGTGTCTCTCTGAAAGAGATTTTCTCACAAACGCATGTTAGTAGATGGTACAGCAAACTGGGACTCAGCAGTTTAGTAAGGAAGCATCCTCTTCTGGTTTAACTGATGAAACATATATACAATAGGTAGCTCGTACAAAGTTTGTTCTTTACACAGGTGGCGGTAAATTTGTGAGATAAATTCCTATGAAACCATAAACCTGAACATTTCTAGTTTGCTTTCCTTCCACCCACAGCTCACTTTGTTGCAGTACCCAAGCCCCAGCCTTGCAAGCCCAGTAGCTCTTCACTTATACATTGGCCTACACGTAGCTTCTGTCACTTCAAACTCCTGTGCTGTCTCAGGGTCTCCACTAACTACCCTATGGTTATACCTTCAGATCTTTGGCTCTGTACTCTACAATCTAACCTTATCTGTCTATAGTTTTCACCCAGAACTCACCAAGCACCCAGACTTGCCTGCTGTATCTTGATCCCAGGTGCCATGATACTATCCTATTGCAGATTTTCTACCCGAAAACGCCTTCCTTCTCACACAACACACGTTGTATGGCCTTGTCTGTTACATTGGCCGTGACTAATTTCACTCTCCTCACTGAACTATTTTTGTCTATTACTGAGGAAATCACTAGCAACTTCCCTTTTTGCTCCTAAAATTTCTCCCAGGGCCAGGCCTGGCTGTTAACCTCTCTGTGCCCTGTATCCCAGTATCACCACATCTGAAAACCCTGTAAACAGTTGCATCAGACATTTTGTACAATCAGCTCACAACCATCCCGGTTTCAGCGGGACTGTCCGGATTTGAAGGCTCATTCCTGCGTCCCAGCATGTCAGAGCTTTTGTCCCGGCTTCTAAATACTGACCTCTCGCCAACGTCTTCCTCGTTCCCTTAACTCCTTCTCAGAGGGCGGTGCCTCTTCTCTGTGCAGAAATAAAATTATATTATTTATTTTTTCTCCATCCTGTGATCAGTTTTACCCAAGATACAAACTCTCATCTCCATGTTCACAAGCTGTGACTCTATCTAGGAGTCACAGCCCACAATGATGTAGATTGGAGAATTTGGTATTCTTGACCCGTACTACAAGCAGTGAGCCAACAAGCAGATTATACATGTGAGTCGCCCGCCAGGGCCGTGGGGTACTCGGCACCGAGCCCGTTCACTTCTACGGGGGATGTCACGGCGACACAGCTCGGTCCGTGGCCCTGGGCGCTCACTGAAAAGGGGGATATTTACAGGGGATTAAAGTATTTGTAGGATGTTCGTGACGCCACCTGTGGTACCTGGTCAGGGTGACCAGCGCTGCTATACAGATCCGCTGAAGGGTTGGTGTTGGGCAGCAAGGTGTTAAGCCTTCCACAGGCAAGGCTGGGGTCCTTCAGGGTAAACGGAGTGTAGGGTTGCAGGATGGAGGAGGGGAGTTCAGCAGCGGGGGTAATAAGGTAGACACACACAAAAGTCTCTTTCTGTACCTTTACTGATGGGATGGCAGGCACGTCCCGGGGTGCTGGCAGGGTGAAGGATGCACGTCCAGTTCTTCCCACTGAGTAGGTGTAGGACCTCCTCTCTCCTGTAATGTGAGTCTCTGACCTGTATGAAACGAGGTCTAACTCTGTCTTCAGCTTTACACCCGGCTGATTTTGTATAGGGCTTTCTATTGGAAGAACACAGTCTCTAATGGCTGTTCCTACCAGACTCCTGTCTTCCTAACCCAGCCACGTATCAACACCTATGGGCTCCTGCGACTTCTAGTCCCGCAGGGTCTCCGGTATCTCCTGCTAGTCGTGAAGGATCCAGCAAGCTCGGACCCGGTGTCCGGTTAATCAGAGTAGAGGTAAGCTATCAATGCTATTTCCACCTCTGTCACTCTCTCCTTTTTCCACTCGCCTTTCGTCCTACTCGACCCTCATATAAGCACACGCTAGCAGATGGTGGACTGCTTCTTTCCTTTCTTCACCGCTCTCAAAGCGTCGGCACGCTTGCTCACTGAACTGCACTCGGTTGACTCAGTTCTGACTAGGCTGGAGTGGCTACCTTTCCACTTGTACTAGCCTCCACACGTTTGAACTAAGCTAGGAGCTGCAGATTTCAGGTTCTTTCAACAACTGCTGTTCTCTCTCTCTCTTCTCTCAAGAGAACTAACTCAGACTCCTCTCAGAACTGATCTACTCTCCACGTAGACTCAGATTAAACTCACTCCCTCTCAGTGTCTTCACCATCCTTATATACACTAAAAAGGCTCCCTCAGGTGGCTCTAGGGATTGGTGAAGATGTGTGTATGTATGCATATTGGGTCCTCTAGTGGTCATTACCTTCGGTGCATCCCTCTGGGAAGTAAGAATCCATGCACAGCTGGGCTCTACACATGTCTATAGAGATGCATTGTGTATAACAGTGTATTTCCATGGTCCTTATATACTGAGGTGAAGAAAAAGATTTTTTTGTTCTTATAAAAATTAGTAAAAATAATACTAAGCAATTACAAAAATGTCATCTTTCCTTTTTTTCCACAAGCCTCCCCAGGTCTTGAACCCACAACCTTAACATTACAGGTAGGTGCTAAAGCTGTTGAGACATATGCTCTGGTGATGTGATAGAGAGAATTTTGTGTACTTGATCTATATTGCAGGCTCTGACTCTACAGGCAGATTTTACTGATACATGGTACACAGCAGAGGATTTGTATGTAGTTGTATTCTAAAGGGAGAATAAGAGATTTTTTAATCCTATAAAATTACTAAAAAATTAAAAGTGCTTGATAATGAAAAAATTAATTTTTAATGCTTTTTTTTATTATTAATAATAATAATAATAATAATAAATAATAAACATCACAAATCAGTTAATAACACGGACATACAACATTTGGTTTCCCTGTATTCATAACAACCTGCACAACACAGCAATTAGATTATTTACAGGGGACTTGTAAATTATGTAAAAAAATGGCGTGATTGATATTTTTCCTTTGTTTTACATTAAAAAAATGTAATAAAACTGTAACTCTGAGGGCTTGTTCACACATCACGTAAATGCGTTCTTTCTGCTGCTTTTTTTCTGCTGGTGTCCTCACCATAGAAGATGTGTAGCCCAGCTACGCAGGCACACATAAAATCCAGGAGAATGCACAGGAAGGTAATCGCAAAAGCTTGCTATTCATGCACTTCACTCACACTTTCAGACACACCCACTAGGGGTATAGGAGGTAGTGACACGTAGCAGAGCTCAGTCAAGCTTCCTGTCTCAGGACAGTGCAGACCAGTTAGTTTCCTGTCTTCAGATAGTGCAGTTCAGTGCCAGTTCAGTCTGGACTTGGAGAGGAGAGAGGACTGAATCCTCGCAGAGCTAGCGTAGCTCACCTGACAAAGAAGTGGAGGCTAGTACGGGTGAAGTGCATCATCCTAGCCTAGTCAGAGCTACCCTTAATCAGTACCTCAGTAGAAGCTGAAGCAAGGAGGAAACTGAGAGCTGCTCAGCGAGCTCGGGAGAAAGCTGACTATTTCCATCGAAAGCTACAAGTGCTTATGCAAAGAGCAGAAGCAGGGCGAAGGGCACAGTGGAGAAGATAGAGAAGTGCTTTAGGTATTGGATTGCCTGCACTAAATTGCCGGACACCGGGGTCCGAAGCGTTGCTACAGTTTCAAGCATAGTAACAAGAGAACCGGAGGCATCTGGACTACAGGTCGCAGAGAGCAGCCCTAAGTGTCAATACGTAACCGGAGACAGGGAAAACAGGAGTCTAGCCTGATCAGCAAATATAGACTTAGTTTTCACCACTTAGAAGTTTCCACCACAACGTTGGCCGGGCAGTACAGCTATTGAGAAAACTGGAGATTCAGAGTTAACTTCGCTTCAGGCAAGTTGGACTCACCTATATTTGGAGTAAAGGAGGCCTCTAACCTGCTCAGCGGTTACCCGAATGTGCATTCTCCACCCCGACCAGCTCCCCGGGACCTGCCTGAACCACCTACCAGTAAAAGGTATGAAAAGAAGCTATTTCGTGTGTGACTGAATTATTATCTATACCCTGCATCATCATCACCATAGACTTCCAGGGACCCGTCTCACCTGCGGGAGACTACCACCCAGCTGCCCCCATAACATCCCCTGTGAAAGTCCTTATAGCAGCGCTGGTTCAATTAACCAGATACCACAGGTGGCGTCGAACTACCTATCCTAAATATCCCCTGTAAATATTCCCCATTGGATGAGCGCCCAGGGCCACGGACCGAGCCACCGCTACCAGTGACAACTCCCATAGATTTCCATGGGCTCGGCTCCGAGTACCCCATTGCCCTGGTACTAAGTGCGACTCAATCTTTGGCGTCACGAACAGGATGCGAAACTTGCAATTGTGAGTCCTGTGTGCCTATGTTGAACTGTTTGGTGAAAAAGACTGTTTGCTGTATTTGGCGCCAAATTCCTCCATTTTACCGCCATGTTCGCGCCCTCAGGCGCTGGTGAAGAAGGGGGGCGTACCTGAAAAAGCGCGCTGTTGCTTGGACACGCCCCCAACCTGCACCCCAAACTGCATCGCAAACCGCATCGCAATCTGCATCGCAACATCGCAAACTGCATCGCAAACTGCATCGCAATCTGCATCACAATCCGCATAGCAAACTGCATCACAATCTGCATTGCAATCCGCATCGCAAACTGCATCGCAAAATAGAGCGGCATCATCAGAGCGCCAGCGAAAAGGTCCTGTCTCCACCGCTGTGCCTGCGACGCTGCAGCCTGTAAAAGAGGTAGGCTCAGATTAACCAAGGGGGCATCAATATGTCGCAGCCACCGGCAGACGGAGCGGCCCCCGCCGGAGGCCCCAATAGCCCACCGCTTGGCGTCGTGCCGCAGGATGGGGGTGCAGGCCCCTCACCTGGCCCGGTGGTCCCGCTCATGCCGCTAACCCTCCCATACATGCCTGGAGCGAAGTGGCTCCCCCAGTACAGCGGCGAGCCAGACACCCTGCCAGGATTTAAAAGGAAAATATGTAGCATCTTAGATATGTACTCAATGACTGAAAAGCAAAAAGCTGCTGTGGTAATAGGACAGTTAGCTGGTGCGGCTGAGAGAGAAGTAGAGACTTGGCCCACTGCAGACCAGAATTCGGGACCTGCGATACTCTTAAAGCTACAGGCCATCTTTGAGGACCGCACAGAAACGGATCTCCGGATGGCATTTTATCAGTGCTTCCAGGGACCGGGTGACAGTATTAGGGACTACGCCTGCCGACTACAGGGGGCCCTGCGAGCTCTTAAACAGGCTAACCCCACAAGTCCCATTGATGAGAGCCAAATGTTAAAAGAGCAATTCGTGCGGGGACTGAGGTCTCCAGAGGAAGGCAGGACTGTAAACTGGTGGTCCTTGGATCATCCAGATGCCACTTTTGATGCTCTAAAGGACATGGCAATAAAAGGACTTCGACCCCTGGAAAAGCCTGAGGTGGCAAATCAGTATCACCCGGGTGAAGCCCCTCTAAAGCCGGCAGTACCCACCTTTTCCCCGCAGGTGGCAGAAGCTAAAACGCAGGTGGTGCCCCCTAGTGAGTTGGAATGTCTGCGCTCCGAAGTGCGCCAGCTGACTAAGAACTTGGCCACTGTAATGGATGCCCTGCAACTGCGGAAAGAGGAAGGAGGAAAGATCCTACTAGCCGACTGTCCGGAGGATGTCCCTTGGATGAACCGGAGGAAATGGAGGACGTCGCCACACCGGAGGAGGACCACGCCACCCCCAGGAGCGACTCCTGATCAACACCATCCTCGCCGGGAGATCATCTGCTACCGCTGCAATCAAAAAGGTCATATGGCTCAGCAATGTCCTTTAAACGAGCCGATCCTGGGTCAGAGGGCCAACACCCAGGAGTAGACTCATCAGGCCCCTTGGACTGGAACCGCAGGTTCGTGGGTGGACGGCCCTACCTGTCCATGATTCTGGACGGGATTGCAATTCCTGCACTGCTGGACACGGGATCTCAGGTGACCATCATACCTGACGTCCTTTACAATAAATTTTGGTCCATGGACAGTCTCCAGCCCCCGAGCCCTGACTTGACAGTGTACGCTACCAATGGTCTCCCTGTTGAAGTAATTGGAGCCAAAAACGTAAACGTAAAAGTGGGCAGGGTGGAGCTGAAGGATCAGGGACTTTTAGTGGTAAAGACTGTAAATGAGGAGAATGCCTTAAATGTGATACTAGGTACTATCATTATCAGTAACTGTCTGGGAGAAGTTGTGTTTTTGCTCCAACAGCTCGCTGAAGTTGCCAAGCCAAAGCAGAAGGGAGTGATCCAGAGGGAGATCCGGGCCCTGATGTGCCAGCAGCAAGCGAAGCTTACAGATGGTGAAATCGGTAATGTACGGGTCACAGACTCGAACCCCATTGTAATACCCCCAATGAGTGAAATGTTAATATGGTGTAGAGCAGCCATAGGTCTGAGGGGACAGAACTACCAAGCAGTAGTAGAACCCCATCGCTCAGAACACAGACCTACACTCATGATTGCTAGAGGGGTAGTGGAAGTAGTAAATGGGAGAGTACCAGTACGACTTCTCAACTGGGGGGACGACGAAGTAAATTTGCCACGTTATGCTACAGTTGCTAAATTACATGCCGTAGATAATAATTCTATCCTCACTACCGAGTCCTTAGCCTCCCGCCAACCAGCGGAGGATAATGATCCGGCAACCCCGGTAGCGGACTGGTGTCAGCAGCTTCATATAGGGACAGACACCACTTCCGTCCACCAGAAACAGGGGGTACTACGGGTGGTACAAGAGTACGCACAAGTATTTAGCAAGCACCCACTTGATTTTGGGACAATTAAGGGAGTACAGCATCATATCCCTACAGGCAGTCATCCTCCCATCAAAGAGCGGTATAGGCCTATACCTCCAGCCCATTATCAGAAAGCTAAGGAAATGCTGCATGACATGAAGAAAGCCGGGGTGATAAGGGATAGTTGTAGCCCCTGGGCAGCACCTCTAGTTCTAGTTAAGAAAAAGGATGGTAGCATGCGAATGTGTGTAGATTACCGACAAGTAAATCGCATAACACATAAAGATGCATACCCATTACCACGTATAGAGGAATCCTTAGCTGCTCTGAAAACGGCTAACTACTTTTCTACCCTCGACCTTACTAGTGGGTACTGGCAAGTAGCTGTGGCTGAGGAGGATAGGGAGAAAACTGCTTTCACCACCCCAATGGGACTCTGCGAGTTTGACAGAATGTCGTTTGGCCTCAGCAGTGCCCCAGGAACATTCCAGAGAGTGATGGAGAGCTGCCTAGGACATCTCAACTTTGAAACCGTGTTGCTGTACCTGGATTACGTGATTGTGTACTCCAAGACATATGAAGATCATCTGAAGCACCTGGCAGAGGTATTCGAGTCACTGTCCAAGTATGGGATGAAACTGAAGCCCTCTAAATGCCATCTGCTCAAACAGAAGGTACAGTACTTGGACATATTGTTAGTTCCGAAGGAGTAGCGCCGGACCCCGAGAAGGTCACAGCCATCCAGAAATGGCCGGAGCCGAAGAATCTAAAGGAGGTGCGTCAGTTCCTGGGATTAACAGGTTACTACAGGAGGTTCGTGAAAGATTACACTAAGAAGGCGGCGCCTTTACAGGACCTCCTGGTCGGACAACCTCTCAAGAGCAGAAACCCTCCATTCAATTGGGGAAAAGAACAAGCTGAGGCATTCACAGAGATGAAAGAGATCCTGACCGGTGATGAAATCTTAGCCTACCCTGATTACAACCAACCGTTCCTGCTATACACAGATGCCAGTAACGAAGGATTAGGAGCGGTCCTCAGTCAGAAGCAGAACGGCCAAGAAAAAGTCATCGCATATGCCAGCAGAAAACTCAGGCCAACTGAGAGGAATCCGGAAAACTATAGCAGCTTCAAACTGGAGTTCCTGGCGCTGGTCTGGGCCATTACCGAAAGATTTAAACATTACCTTGCCTCCAACAGGTTCACTGCGTTTACAGACAATAACCCCTTGACGCATCTGGAAACAGCCAAGCTGGGAGCCATGGAGCAACGTTGGATGGCTCGGTTGTCAAATTATCAGTTTACCATCAAGTACAGAGCAGGCCGTAAAAATGCTAACGCGGACGCCTTGTCCAGAATGCCACATGAATCCGACACGGAGGAAGAATCAGATGATCTGGAAGAAATCGAGCTACCTGCGTTCCATCGAAATGGGATGGTCCAAGAGCAACGAGTCTACAGAAAGCGGTGTGGTGAGATGTTGAACCCTTTACCCCATCACAGCTGGAAGGAGACTCAAGACAGCGATCCAGTGGTCAGCCGTATCAAGGAGCTGATAAAACAGGAAGGTTCCTCCTTGGAGAAAGACGCACCCATGCCAGCAAAGCTCCTGTGGAATGAAAGAAGCCGTTGTTCATATACCGAGAGAAGTTGTGCAGGAGATACGTCGACCCAAGGACCCATGAAATGGTGTGGCAGATAGTGGTGCCCAGAGCAGACATCCAAATGGTGCTAGAAGCCTACCACGATCAAGCGGGGCACTTTGGCTGGAAAAAGCTGGAGACCCTGTTGAGGTGTCGGTTCTACTGGGTAGGGATGCGCAGCTCCATCGAGAAGTGGTGCCGGAACTGTGGACCCTGTGGTCTCAGACGAAAAGACTATCATAGTCAGAGAGCACCCCTGCAGCCTATCCGGACGACTCGTCCCTTGGAGATTGTGGCATTGGTTCACGTCAAATTGTCCCCAAGCAGGTCAGGATACTCATATGCCCTGACCATGGTGGATCACTATTCCAGGTTTCTGGTGGTCGCCCCTGTCAAAGATATGACAGCAGAGACAGCAGCAAGAACCTTCCAAGCAAGTTTCTGCAGACCACACGGATATCCGGAGCAGGTGCTGACTGATCGAGGTCCTGCATTCGAAGCTGAACTGTTTCAGGAATTCTGTCAATTGTATGGATGTAAAAAGATCAGAACAACACCATACCACCCTCAGACCAACGGCCTTTGTGAAAAGATGAATCACATTGTCATGGATTTACTGAAAACTGTACCCCTGGAAGAAAGGAATCGGTGGCCAGACTTGTTACCCGACCTGGTTGACTTGTACAACCACATCCCAGTAAGTTCCACTAACTGCACTCCAGCTTACCTTATGAGAGCAAGACCTGGAAGACTGCCAATGGATTTGGAGCTGGGAGTAGTAGAACCAGAGGCTGATGACAGTGTTGAAGATTGGGACACAACTCGACAGGAACAGTACAAGCGAGTACAAGCCTGCGTAGAAGACAGTCTCAACAAAGTAAGAGAAAAGCAAGAGAAGAACTATAACAAAAATGCTCCCGCTAAGCCTTTTATGCCTGGAGAAATGGTGCTCAAAAGGAAAAGAAGAACACACAAGTTGGATGATCAGTGGGAACAGGAGCCATACGTCGTGCAAAATTCCAATTTTGATAACAGCAAGGTCTGTACCATCAGCAAGGATGGAGGAAAAACGACGGCAACCGTGTCTAGAGATCATTTAAAGTTGTGTCCTGGCCCATTAAAGCTCCGTGAAGAAAACCCTGTTGTCCATCAAGAAGAGAATGCTGAAGCGGTCATACATACGGATTTGGGAGATTTACCTGCAGATTGGCCCAGATTGGGAGACGCTGTAATTATTCCTGTGCTGCAGTTTTATCAACCGCAAGAGGAGTCTCTACCTCCAGTCTTACCAATTGTGCCCGTTGAGCCAGTTCCAGAAGAACCTGTTCCGGCAGACCCTCAACCATCAGAACCCGAAGTAGCGGACCCGCAAGAAGCAGCACCACAAGAAGTGGAGTCCTCTGGTGAAGCTGGTGAAGAAGTACCGCCTCCTCCAGTCGCTAGCATGCTTGCCAGGTCCCTAGAGAGGTGGAGTCGTGTCTATAGTTTGCCGTTACGCAGAACAGAAAGGTTAGAGACTACTATACCTGACGCTACCCCACGTAGGTCAGAACGTATCACTAAAGGTAAACTACCTATTCGCTATCAGGAGTAGTCCTAGTAGACTAGTTAGCAAGACCCAGATAGGGTTTATTGCATCTGAAAAATTGTATAAAGTTTGAAAAAGTATTAATGTAATTATTTGAAATGTGTTTTAACCATGCCAATGGACTGCGTGGCTGTGGACTGTGCCAGCCCAAGAACTTATCTTGTACATAGTTGCGCTTCGGTGCATTATCTTGGTTTTACATAAAACCACTACTACTATCAACCTCTGAAGAAAAACCCGTATGGTGTGGCCTAGAGTGAGGTCTGCAGTCAGAAGTCCTGCAGCCCACCCAGGGCCCACGTGGGAGGTTTTTGGTGCGGGTCCTCCACAAGAATTTGTCTTGTATAATGAAAATGTTTTGATATCTTTATATTTTAATACTTTTGTATTTTCCTATTGTACAAATAGTAACGTTCAAGAATTCGTACCTCCCGGATGGGAAGAGTTATAATGTTGTTGTTAATGCAAAACAAAATGTTCTTTTTGTCTTTTACAGCCCGGGAGTGCTGTGTTTTACCAAGGGGGGATGTGTAGCCCAGCTACGCAGGCACACATAAAATCCAGGAGAATGCACAGGAAGGTAATCGCAAAAGCTTGCTATTCATGCACTTCACTCACACTTTCAGACACACCCACTAGGGGTATAGGAGGTAGTGACACGTAGCAGAGCTCAGTCAAGCTTCCTGTCTCAGGACAGTGCAGACCAGTTAGTTTCCTGTCTTCAGACAGTGCAGTTCAGTGCCAGTTCAGTCTGGACTTGGAGAGGAGAGAGGACTGAATCCTCGCAGAGCTAGCGTAGCTCACCTGACAAAGAAATGGAGGCTAGTACGGGTGAAGTGCATCATCCTAGCCTAGTCAGAGCTACCCTTAATCAGTACCTCAGTAGAAGCTGAAGCAAGGAGGAAACTGAGAGCTGCTCAGCGAGCTCGGGAGAAAGCTGACTATTTCCATCGAAAGCTACAAGTGCTTATGCAAAGAGCAGAAGCAGGGCGAAGGGCACAGTGGAGAAGATAGAGAAGTGCTTTAGGTATTGGATTGCCTGCACTAAATTGCTGGACACCGGGGTCCGAAGCGTTGCTACAGTTTCAAGCATAGTAACAAGAGAACCGGAGGCATCTGGACTACAGGTCGCAGAGAGCAGCCCTAAGTGTCAATACGTAACCGGAGACAGGGAAAACAGGAGTCTAGCCTGATCAGCAAATATAGACTTAGTTTTCACCACTTAGAAGTTTCCACCACAACGTTGGCCGGGCAGTACAGCTATTGAGAAAGCTGGAGATTCAGAGTTAACTTCGCTTCAGGCAAGTTGGACTCACCTACATTTGGAGTAAAGGAGGCCTCTAACCTGCTCAGCGGTTACCCGAATGTGCATTCTCCACCCCGACCAGCTCCCCGGGATCTGCTTGAACCACCTACCAGTAAAAGGTATGAAAAGAAGCTATTTCGTGTGTGACTGAATTATTATCTATACCCTGCATCATCATCACCATAGACTTCCAGGGACCCGTCTCACCTGTGGGAGACTACCACCCAGCTGCCCCCATAACATCCCCTGTGAAAGTCCTTATAGCAGCGCTGGTTCAATTAACCAGATACCACAGGTGGCGTCACGAACTACCTATCCTAAATATCCCCTGTAAATATTCCCCATTGGATGAGCGCCCAGGGCCACGGACCGAGCCACCGCTACCAGTGACAACTCCCATAGATTTCCATGGGCTCGGCTCCGAGTACCCCATTGCCCTGGTACTAAGTGTGACTCAAAAGCAATAACAATCATCTCTGATTATTACGTGTTTGCTGCATTTCTTTTATGCGTTTTCTACCTTATTTGATGCAATTTTGGTGCAGAAATTAAGCAGAGTTTTTAATGTTTTTAATACTACAGAAAAGCTTCAATTCTGTGCTTAAAAATGCAGCAGAGTTTTTTTTTATGCCTTTTTTTTTCCACAGAAGCCTATAGAGAAAAAATGCACCAAACCGGCAGAATACAGCACAGAGGGCAGAGATTTCATGGAATCACGTCCATTTTGTTTAGACATTTAGACAGTGTTCACATGTAGCGTAAATGCTGCATATTTTCTGCTACTTTTTTGCACAAAAATTCTGCTGTGTTTAACTGTCCAAGTGGATCTGATTTCATGAAAACTGTGCCCTCTGTGCATCTAAAGACGTTGCTAGACTGCGATTTTAGTGTTTTTTTTCTCTCGTCTTCTATGTGGAGCCTTAACACATGTAAAAAACTGCAGTTACATTTTTAAGTGCAGAATCAAAATTTTTCTGTACCTTAAAAAAACACATTAAAAATGCCGCTTCACATCTGCACCAAAAAAAACATCAAATAAGGGGGAAAAGATTGTTATTGTGTAGTTTGGTGTGGATCCTGCAGAAAACATAAAAACATAGTATTTCTGCAATGTGTAAACACTGCCTTACTGATACAAAAAAGCCAGATGTCATATAGTCAAACTACATAAAGATTAGAACGTTCTTGCGGCTCTGACTGTGAATGAATGAACAAAAAATAAATCCCCAGGTCCCAATTAGAGATGAATAGGACGCACAGATGACGTTGCACTACCCGGACTAATCAAAATCTGCGCTGGGAATGCTGGAAAGTTAGAGATTCGTGGCCTCCCGTCAAGCCGACAGGTACCACTGACCTGGACACTGGACAGGACTCCAGTTAATCACTCTGCTCATCTCTAGTCCCAACTGTCCCAGGTACAGCGGACAGTTCCGGATTTGGGTCTACGCCCTGCAGTCTCAGCCGTTTGCTGAATGTCCCTCACTACCACCGCCATGGGCGTACCCAGGATCAAAACTAGGGGGGGCAAGCCATGGTTGTTCAGGTTGTAAAATTTTAGAACAAAAAAGGTGAATGAAACGAAACGAAAATGAACAAATGTGTATGGCTGTCATTAGTGATGAGCGAGTATACTCTTTGCTCAGGTTTTCCCGAGCACGCTCGGGTGGTCGCCGAGTATTTGGAAGTGCTCGGAGATTTAGTTTCTGTTGCCGCAGCTGCATGATTTATTGCTGCTGGACAGCTTGAATACATGTGAGGAATGCCTGTTTGTTAAGGAATCCCCACATGTATTCAGGCTGTCAAATAGCCGCAAATCATGCAGCTACGGCAACAGAAACTAAATCTCCATGCACTTCCAAATACTCGGAGACCACCTGAGCGTGCTCGGGAAAACCCGAGCAATGAGTATACTCGCTCATCACTAATGACCGCCATACACAATCCCCTATAACAAGACCAATAATACCATATACAAGGAGAAATACCGCCATGATCAATTCTATTATATAAACAATTCATTGATTTTAAACTTACCTTTGCAGTCTTCTCTTCTGTTCAGCAGGGGGGCTTCAAGCTCATGCGTGCTTATCACACACTGACACTGAGCCACTCACACTGCCCTTTCCAGACACAGCAATTGGATTGATCTTTAGGGAAAAAAAATGCAGAATATTAGACAGATAGATAGAAATCCAGAGAAACTGGAGGTAGCACACCGTTTGTAATGAAAAAAAAAGCTATTTAATAAGGCCAAAAGGCGACATTTCATTCCAAACAACAGGAACCTTTCTCAAGCCTACACTACAAATGGTGTGCTGCCTCCAGTTTCCCTGGATTTCTATAATTGAGGTTTTGTATTTGCCTGGGGGGCTCTGCACCCGGACTCTTTCTTTGTGCAGCTCTAATTTTCTTCTATGTAGATAGATATATAGATTTTAGCATGGAATGCAAGCAGATTCCACTCTGAAATATGCCCCATTCTTGTAGTAATATGCCCCATCATTGTCCCCTTCTTTTAATAATGTGCCCCTTTATGGTCCCCTTCTTGTAGTAATGTCCCATAATGATCCCCTCCATGTAGAAATGTGCCCCATCCTGATCACCTTCATGTAGAAATTGCCCATTCTACCACCTCCATCATTTCCTCCTCCACTATCACCCCATCATTACCCTTTCCACCATCATTGTCCTTTCCACTACCACCATCATTGCCTTTTCCCCCACCTCCATTATTTCCTCCTTACCACCCTATTATTGCCATTTCGATCACCACAATCACTCCCTCTCCGTCACCCCCATCATTTCCTTCTCCATCACTCCCATCATTGCTTTCTCCATCACTCCCATCATCCCCTTCTCCATCACTCCCATCATCCCCTTCTCCATCCCTCCCATCATCGCCTTCTCCATTACTCCCTTCATTGCCTTCTCCATCACTCCCATCATTGCCTTCTCCATCACTCCCATCATCCCCTTCTCCATCACTCCCATCATTGCCTTCTCCATCACTCCCATCATTCCCTTCTCCATCACTCCCATCATCCCCTTCTCCATCACTCCCATCATCCCCTTCTCCATCCCTCCCATCATTGCCTTCTCTTTTACTCCCATCATTGCCTTCTCCATCACTCCCATCATCTCCTTCTCCATCACTCCCATCATCTCCTTCTCCATCACTCCCATCATCTCCTCCATCTGACGCGCACACCAGTGGTGGTACCAGGGCTATGGGGTACTCGGAACCGAGCCCATGGAAGTCTATGGGGAATGTCACTGGCAGCAGAGCTCGGTCCGTGGCCCTGGCGGTCATGCAATGGGGGAATATTTACAGGGGATTTTAGAATAATAGTTTGTGACGCCACCTGTGGTTTCTGATCAATAAGACCAGCGCTGCAGGGTAGATCTCTGAGGGGATGTTAATGGCAGCTAGATGTTAAGTCCCCCACAGGTGGGACTGTTCCCTCGAAGTCTATGGTGGTGCAGGGTGCAGGCAAATAAGCAGTCACACACAATTCAGTCTCTTTCCATACCTTTACTTGTAGATGTTGCAGGTATGTCCCGGGAAGCTGGTCAGGTTGGAGAATGCACATTCAGGGAATTGCTGAGCAGGTTAAGGGCCTCCTTTCTCCTTGTAATGTATGTGAGTACAAACTTGCATAAAGTCAAGTGCAACTCTTTCTGTAGCAACTACGCCCGGCCAACATTGTGGTGGAAGTCTTCTGTTGGATAGAACTAGTCTTTTGTGCAGGGCCCTGCTAGACTGTTGTCCTTCCTGACCCCGGTTACGTATCGGCACTTAAGGCTACCTTCTGCGACTTGAAGTCCAGCAAGGCCTCCGGTGTATCTTATTACTAGACGTGAAGTTCTAGCAACACTTCGGACCCCGGTGTCCGGATAACTAAGTGAAGGTGATCTGTCACCTAGGTCACTTGTCCTTCTTTTACCACTCGCCTGTCGCCCTGCTCTTGCCCTTAACATAAGCACGGTAGCAGTGGGTGTAGTCGTAAGCTTTCCTTCCAGTGCTCACTGACCTGTTCTCAGTTAACTCGATGTTGTAGCTCCTGTGATTCCCTTCCTTCTTTCCTTCTTAACTCTGTCCAGAGTGGCTATCAGGAGCTTCTGTCAAACTGATTTCAATGCACGCTCGGAGAGTCACCTTCCACGTCCTTAAGGAACACAGGCAGCTTGTTCTAAGATTACAGATGCAGATGTAACTCTGACTAGGCTAGAGTGATTCCTTCCCACTCGTACTAGCCTCCACTTCAGTATATGGTGAGCTACAGGAGCTCCTTCAGATCTCAGTCTTATCTCCTCTCCCTCCAAGACTAGAAAACTGACTGTTCTGTCCTGAGACAGGAAGCTTGAATCACCCTGACTGCTACGTCACACCAACCTAAATCATCTAAGTTGCCCTCTGGTGGCAGTGTTGGGAAATGTGTGTTGTGAATGAATATCAGGCTTCACAGTTACCTTTCTGTGCATTTCCCAGGAGACATGTGTGCCTTGCGCAGCTGGGCCACACATCCCCCCCTAGTTAAACTCAGCACTCCCGGGCTGAAATAGAAAAGAAAAACATTTTTGTTTTGCATATAACATCAACATTTTAAACTCATCCCTTGCGGAAGGTAAGAGCTCTTTAACGTTACATTTTGTACAATGGACATTAGAAAAATATCAAAAATACTTTTCAATAAATATATACAGTATAAGACAAGATTCTTGTGTAAGGTTCTGTGTACATGTTCCTGAAACTCAGTTTTTCCGTCAGCCATTTTACTTTCTGTCTTGCTGCAGCTGTCTTGCCCTCAGTCAATATGGAGTTTCCAGCTTGCATGTTCCCGCCCTGATTCTCTCCCTCTTGCTTCTTAAGCAGCCACAGCTGAGCAATCAGTGCTTCAGAATCAAGCCTGCAGTGTACCTGTGACCTGACTCCTGGAAGCCTTGGACCTTGTACTCCAGTTATTTCCTATTGTGGAACTTTGGAACACTCGTGGACTTTGGAACCTTGCTATTTGATAAATCCACGTTTGCATGGACTTATGGTAACAGAGAAGAGATCCTGAACCTGTTGTGGAGAGTGATTGCTGAGCTTAAGTTACTCTGGCCTGCTGTGTCTCCTGCTTTTGTATCTGCAAACTGTGTGACTATTATTGCCACTTGTATGAAGTAATACAAGACCTTCTATATCAAACCTGTGACTCCTGTGTTTTCATCGCACCCAAGCACAAGACACTATATGAACTGTACTCCTTACATTACAAGATTCTGAAGCCAAACGTTAGTGTCTGCTGGGTCTGGAAAGGCTGTGTCTGCTGTAACTGTGGATATCAGATGTCCGGTTGAACTTTCTGTGATGATAGTGGTTGTGACTTCTCACAACCATTCCAGGTGAGCAGTTCCCTTAATTTTTTTTTCTCTCTGCAGTGTTACCACAGGTAAACACTATTGTTTTTTTTTCTTCTCCTCTCCTTCCAGTACTCCTGTCTTAAAAGATCTGGAAAATGGAGGCCCGCATAAAGGAACTTTGCGGAGTGACTGATAATATCCTTGCAGATTTGCAGACTATAAAAACCCGTTTTACAAACCTACAGGACCTCACTAATCACAATTTGCAAGTGTTTGGACAGACTGCCCAGGATTTGCGAGCCAGGATTGAGGTTCTAGAGGAGCGAGTCCAGGCTCCTGCCGTAGCCCCGAGTTCTGGGATTCCCAAGTTGCCCCCTTTTCGTTTTGGCGGTGAACGTGAGAAATTCAGGGGATTTATTAATCAATGCAATCTTTTTTTTTCTGCACATGCTTCACAATTTCCCACTGAACGATCTAAAGTGCTTACTATAATTATGTTGCTTACCAACAAGGCTTTGATGTGGGCAAACCCTCTGATGAGACTGAGGATGAATGTTTGGATCATCTTGATGCTTTCATTTCAGCCATGGGACAGGTGTTTGATGACCCCAATCGAGGTGCAACAGCTGAAGCAGCCATGTTAGCTTTGCGCCAAGGTAAGCACTCGGTAGCTGAATATGCCTTGGATTTCAGGAGATGGGCCCTTGATACCACCTGGACAGTTCCGCCAAAAAATCTATTTTCGAAAGGGTTTTCCGATTAGGATGAACTTGCTTGCCGACCCTCCACTGCTTAGGCGACTTTTACTACGCATCCATATTGAACTCGTCGACTGAACCAGGCAAGAGAGATGGTTCGAAAGCAATCGCACTAACCTTTTCCTACCTTCCTCTCCAGCTAAGGAACCTTTGAGTAGGATCACACGGGAACCTGAACCTGAACCCATGCAGGTAGACTCTTTACAACGACGGGTTAGTGATGCACGCAAGGAACATCGTTTTAAGGAGAATCTATGTTTCTATTGTGGTAAGTCAGGGCACTTCATTATAAACTGCCCCAGCCGTTCTCGTAAGACTACTGCAGCATTCATTCACTGTGAGTGTTGCGAGAGGGGATCTGTCAGGTCCGAGCCTCAGGCTCCAGAGAGATCTGCAGCAACAGATCTTGATTTCTCTGACTTAAACTCCGTTACTTCTGGGGACGTTGACTGTGTAAACGCTGCAATTTTTCAAGTTTCCTCAGCGGTGTCCCAGCTGAGTTGTAAGAAAAACAATTCTCATTGCTTTCTTTCCATCAAACTCTGGGTTGACTCAGCTTGGGTGTCTAGCTCTGCTATGATCGACTCAGGGGCAAGTGGAAATTTTATGGATGTCTCCTTTGCTCTGAAACAGGGAATACGTTCAGTGAAGAAGGCTACTCCAGTACAGATGGAAACTGTGGATGGCTCCCTGCTGACCTCTGGACCAGTGGATCAGGAAACAGAGCCTTTGAGGGTTCTTATGGGTAAAGATCATCAAGAGAAACTGTCCTTTATGCTTATCTCTTCTCCCCACTTTCCCATTATTCTAGGGCTACCATGGCTGCAGGCTCAGAATCCTACCATTAACTGGGAGACCAAGGAATTACACTTTCCAGAGAAACAGATGAGTCCAAAAGTTTCAGCTTGCTCTGTTCCTAAAGGAACCATGTCAGTCCCTGAACTACCAGCTGTATACCAGGACTATGTGGATTTATGTGACAAGAAGAACGCTGACCAGCTTCCCCCTCACCGTCCATATGATTGTCCAATTGAATTATTGCCTGGAGCAGAGATACCTTTTGGTAAGATCTACCCCCTGGCGGGGCCCGAGCTAAAGGCTTTAAAGGATTACATAGACGAAAATCTAGCCAAGGGCTTCATACGCCCCTCTTCATCTCCTGCAGGTGCACCCATCTTCTTTGTAAAGAAGAAAGATGGATCTCTGAGACCCTGCGTAGACTATAGGGAACTCAATAAGGTTACTATTAGAAACCGTTATCCATTGCCTTTAATCCCTGAGTTATTGGAGAGAGTGCGACATGCCAAAATTTTCTCTAAACTAGATCTCCGTGGGGCCTATAACTTAGTCCGTATTAGACCTGGGGATGAATGGAAGACTGCATTCAGGTCACGCTATGGACACTTTGAATATCTAGTTATGCCTTTTGGTCTGAGTACCGCCCCAGCCACTTTCCAACACTTGGTGAATGACATCTTCAGGGATCTCCTAGATACATTCGTGGTGATTTATTTGGATGATATTCTAATTTTTTCTAACTCCACAGAGGAACATCATGGACATGTGAGAATGGTCTTGGAACGTCTAAGACAAAATCATCTTTATATCAAACTTGAAAAGTGTGAATTCCATAGGACCGAAATTCAATTTCTGGGGTATGTACTGTCTACACAAGGAATTAGTATGGATGGAAGCAAGACCCAAGCCATCAAGGATTGGCCAAGTCCTAGAAATGTGAAGGAGGTGCAGCGCTTCATCGGGTTTGCCAATTTCTATAGACGTTTCATTAGGAATTTCTCTGAGGTAGTGTCACCTATCACCCAACTTACCCGGAAAGAGTCTAGGTTCTCCTGGACTCCCCAAGCCCAGGAAGCATTTTCCCGTCTAAAAGATAAATTTACCACTGCACCTATCTTAGTACATCCCAACCCCGAACTTGCCTTCATAATAGAGGTGGATGCTTCAGACTGTGCCGTTGGAGCTATACTCTCTCAGAGAACAGGTGAGAAGAATGTCTTGCATCCCTGTGCCTTCTTTTCCCAGCAGTTGTCTTCGGCTGAGAGGAACTACGATGTGGGCAATAGAGAGTTGTTGGCCATTATTGCCGCCTTCAAAGAATGGAGACACCTTCTTCAGGGAGCTGCACAGCAAATAGTCGTCCTGACAGACCATCGTAACCTTGAATTTATCAGGTCGGCTAAGTGCCTGACTCCTCGCCAGGCTCGCTGGAATCTTTTCTTAAACCAATTTAATTTTATCATTTCTTATAGACCAGGATCGTGCAATGGAAAGGCTGATGCACTCTCTAGGATTTATTCAGCAGAGACACGTCCACTTACTCCTCCTAAGACTATTCTTCCTGACTCTAGATTCCTGGGAGTGATTCATAATCAAGACCTACTTAAGGACATCAAGGAAGCATACCATGCGGATTCCTTTTTGGCACAACCCCCAAGGGACGTAAGTCTTGTCTTTAAGAATGGTGTGTGGATTCAGGGATAACGTCTGTATATTCCTGAAACAGTCAGATTAAGAGTATTGCAACTCATTCACGATTCCAAGATAGCTGGGCATAGAGGAATTCTAAAGACACAGGAATTTCTTTCTCGTTTCTTTTGGTGGCCCACTTGCAGGAAGGATGTTTTAAACTATGTCACTTCATGTGAAGTCTGTGCAAGATGCAAAACACCTCGCTCCTCACCAACTGGTCTGTTGCAACCCCTTCCCACCCCGTCCCGCCCGTGGGGATCCATTTCTATGGACTTCATTGTGGAGTTACCAACCTCTCAAGGGAAGAACACCATTCTAGTGGTGGTTGATCGTTTAACAAAAGCAGCTCATTTTATCCCTTGTGTCGGCTTACCCACTGCAAGACAGACATCAGATTTGATGATTAAAAATGTGTTTCGCTTACATGGAGTACCAGATGAGGTTATTTCGGATCGAGGGGTGCAATTCACTTCAAGGTTTTGGCAAAATTTCTGTGCAGCATTGGACATTAAAGTGAACCTTTCTTCTGCTTTTCATCCTCAGACTAATGGACAGATGGAACGAACCAATCAGACCCTGGAGCAGTATCTCCGCTGCTTTATCTGCCTCCTACAGGATGATTGGGTGGATCTACTTCCACTGGCTGAGTTCTCTTATAACAACTCTCAGAGCGCCTCCACTAAGCAGTCTCCTTTTTACTCCAATTTAGGTTATCATCCTAATATTCTTCCTCGATTTCCCATAGAAACGCCTTTGCCAGCAGTGGCTGAAAGAATCACGTCTTTACAAAAGAATATGGATCTTCTAAAGGGAAATCTGGAATTGGCTCAGGAAAGGTACAAGAAAGCTGCAGATAAATTTCGTAAACCTGCACCAGCTTTCAAGGTAGGAGACCTGGTCTGGCTGTCAACCAGAAATCTTAAGTTAAGAATTCCATCATCTAAGTTGGGACATAAATACATTGGACCTTATAAAATCAGTAAAATTATAAGTGCTGTCGCTTGTCGTCTTCAACTGCCCAGAACTATGAGAATCCACCCTGTCTTTCATGTATCTCTACTAAAGGCTGCGACACCCAATACGTTTCCTGGACGTTCTTCTCCTTGCCCTGACCCAGTGCTAGTCGATGGTCAGGAAGAATTTGTGGTGGAAAGGATTCTAGATTCCAGGTTGTATAGAAATCAGTTACAATATTTGATTAAATGGCAGGGCTACCCAGTGGAGGACAACTCATGGGAGCCAGTCAATAACGTTAATGCTCCTCGCTTGCTCCGTCAGTTTCATCAGAGGTACCCACACAAGCCTGGTCTGAGGTCATCCGGAGGTTGTCCCTAAGGGGGGAGTAATGTAAGGTTCTGTGTACATGTTCCTGAAACTCAGTTTTTTCCGTCAGCCATTTTACTTTCTGTCTTGCTGCAGCTGTCTTGCCCTCAGTCAATATGGAGTTTCCAGCTTGCATGTTCCCGCCCTGATTCTCTCCCTCTTGCTTCTTAAGCAGCCACAGCTGAGCAATCAGTGCTTCAGAATCAAGCCTGCAGTGTACCTGTGACCTGACTCCTGGAAGCCTTGGACCTTGTACTCCAGTTATTTCCTATTGTGGAACTTTGGAACACTCGTGGACTTTGGAACCTTGCTATTTGATAAATCCACGTTTGCATGGACTTATGGTAACAGAGAAGAGATCCTGAACCTGTTGTGGAGAGTGATTGCTGAGCTTAAGTTACTCTGGCCTGCTGTGTCTCCTGCTTTTGTATCTGCAAACTGTGTGACTATTATTGCCACTTGTATGAAGTAATACAAGACCTTCTATATCAAACCTGTGACTCCTGTGTTTTCATCGCACCCAAGCACAAGACACTATATGAATTGTACTCCTTACATTACATCTTGTGGAGGACCCGCACCAAAAACCTCCCACGTGGGTCCTGGGTGGGCTGCAGGACTTTATTGCTGCAGACCTCACTCTAGGCCACACCATACGGGTTTTTCTTCAGAGGTAGTAAGGCTTTATGTAAAACCAAGATGGGGCACCGAAGTGCGAACTATTTACAATGAAAGTTTTTGGGCTGGCACAGTCCACAGCCACGCAGTCCTTGCATGATAAAACACATTTCACATATCAAAAGAAATCACATTAATACTTTAACTCTTTACCCAGCCGGGTATTCTACTTTAAATAAGCAAACATTATTAAACATTTCAATAAAGTGCAAATTTTTCTTCAATGAAACTTCTTCAACTTTATACATGTTCAGGTGCAGTAAACCCCTGTCTGGGTCCTACTGTTTTTCATCTGTCTTGCTTATGACCATTACTTTTTCTATTCCTGGGGCCAGAAGTATACAATGCCCTTGGGAACCCATCACAAGAAGATCGTGTCCTGCAATGTACGTTTGCGTAGCTACATCTTTTGTTTGATCCTTCAGGGACCCAACGGTTACATCCTCAGAGTAGAACGCAGGTTGCGTTGCAGAAGGTGCCGCAGTGTACAATACAGGTTGTGATGCAGAATGGGTCGCGGTTTGCGTTGCGGGTGCACGGCCTGGTGCGGACGCCAACGATGACGCTGCTGGGGTTTGCGGTACTGTGGCACGGGAGACCTCACTGGCTTCAGGGACGGGGTCGCTGACACGGGTGACGTTTAAGGCGTACCACCCTTTTAGCCCCCAATGCCGCGTGTAGCTGACAATGTCCCCGTTCACAAGATCCCTCCCAGGGTGCCCGATGGGTAAGTGGGACTCCACATCTCTCCGACTCACAAAGATCTCTTGGTACAGGCCCGGCTCATGTATGAAGCCCCAGCCTTTGCGGAGTTGGAATTCCCCAACGGCCCCCTGGCGCCGCGGTTCCCTCAGCGTACCTTTGTTCTTCCGGACGGTCTCCTTGTCGGCGAGGAACTTTTCATGGTACCGCTGCCGCTGCTGCTGCGCCTCTCTCTGCTCCTTCTGGCGTTGCCGCTCCTGTTCCTGGCGTTGCCACTCGCTCTCGAACTGGACGTCATACGTCACATCATCCAGGTACTCCATCGCGTCCCAATCGATCTCTGGCATGGACGGCTGGGACCCCTCCGGTGTCCCTACCGGGGATCTACATTCCGCTGCGGCCTCCTGGCCTGGCTGGCACTCCGGAACGGGCAGGGCCTCCTCAGCCTCCTTCTCTCCCGCCGCTCCATCGGTGGGGTCAGGTACAGCTCTTTCGGGGCCGGCCTCCGGTTCTTCATCAGCCGCTTGCAGTGGGGTCACAGGTAATGGTTGCGCTGCTGGAGGGGAGAGCGTTGCGTCCCACAGCAGCCGCTGTTTCTGGGCACGCCAGCGTCTCTCGGTTTCCTCCATGTCGGCATGGCGCTGGATCAGTTTTCTGAGCACCGCATTCTCTTCCTTCAATTCCAGCATGGTTGGGTCGGTGTCCCGACCTGGGGACGGCTCCGGTACAGGCAGTAGCTTTTCTGGGAACGGGCCTGCGCGCCGCCGCTCCTCCACACAGCACCTCCTGTCCTTCCGCCATCTCACTCCAGGCCAGACTGTGCTTTCCATCTGGAACAATCTGGTCTCTTCCGTGGAGGCGGGATTTGCGCTTCCTCTTCTTGGCATAGAGGATGAAGAGGAGGCGGATCTCCCTTGCTGTAGGGCAGGCTCTGGTATTATAATAGCATTTGGAGAGGGCGCCCATCACTTTCACGCCACAGGGGGGTGCACGCCCACGAATGCACGCCCACCTTCACCAGCGCCTCAGGGCGCGAATATGGCGGTAAAATGGCGGAAAATGGCGCCAAAAATCACAAAAATAGCAAACAGTCTTTTTGCACAAAACAGTTCAATAGGCACACAGGACTCACATCCAGTAAGCTTCTTATCCTGTTCGTGACGCCAAAGATGATGCGCACACCAGTGGTGGTACCAGGGCTATGGGGTACTCGGAACCAAGCCCATGGAAGTCTATGGGGAATGTCACTGGCAGCAGAGCTCGGTCCGTGGCCCTGGCGGTCATGCAATGGGGGAATATTTACAGGGGATTTTAGAATAATAGTTCGTGACGCCACCTGTGGTTTCTGATCAATAAGACCAGCGCTGCAGGGTAGATCTCTGAGGGGATGTTAATGGCAGCTAGATGTTAAGTCCCCCACAGGTGGGACTGTTCCCTCAAAGTCTATGGTGGTGCAGGGTGCAGGCAAATAAGCAGTCACACACAATTCAGTCTCTTTCCATACCTTTACTTGTAGATGTTGCAGGTATGTCCCGGGAAGCTGGTCAGGTTGGAGAATGCACATTCAGGGAATTGCTGAGCAGGTTAAGGGCCTCCTTTCTCCTTGTAATGTATGTGAGTACAAACTTGCATAAAGTCAAGTGCAACTCTTTCTGTAGCAACTACGCCCGGCCAACATTGTGGTGGAAGTCTTCTGTTGGATAGAACTAGTCTTTTGTGCAGGGCCCTGCTAGACTGTTGTCCTTCCTGACCCCGGTTACGTATCGGCACTTAAGGCTACCTTCTGCGACTTGAAGTCCAGCAAGGCCTCCGGTGTATCTTATTACTAGACGTGAAGTTCTAGCAACACTTCGGACCCCGGTGTCCGGATAACTAAGTGAAGGTGATCTGTCACCTAGGTCACTTGTCCTTCTTTTACCACTCGCCTGTCGCCCTGCTCTTGCCCTTAACATAAGCACGGTAGCAGTGGGTGTAGTCGTAAGCTTTCCTTCCAGTGCTCACTGACCTGTTCTCAGTTAACTCGATGTTGTAGCTCCTGTGATTCCCTTCCTTCTTTCCTTCTTAACTCTGTCCAGAGTGGCTATCAGGAGCTTCTGTCAAACTGATTTCAATGCACGCTCGGAGAGTCACCTTCCACGTCCTTAAGGAACACAGGCAGCTTGTTCTAAGATTACAGATGCAGATGTAACTCTGACTAGGCTAGAGTGATTCCTTCCCACTCGTACTAGCCTCCACTTCAGTATATGGTGAGCTACAGGAGCTCCTTCAGATCTCAGTCTTATCTCCTCTCCCTCCAAGACTAGAAAACTGACTGTTCTGTCCTGAGACAGGAAGCTTGAATCACCCTGACTGCTACGTCACACCAACCTAAATCATCTAAGTTGCCCTCTGGTGGCAGTGTTGGGAAATGTGTGTTGTGAATGAATATCAGGCTTCACAGTTACCTTTCTGTGCATTTCCCAGGAGACGTCTGCCTTGCGCAGCTGGGCCACACACATCACTTACATCATCCCCTTTTCCATCACTCCCATTATCCCCTTCTCCATCACTCCCATCATCGCCTTCTCCATCACTCCCATCATCCCCTTCTCCATCACTCCCATCATCCCCTTCTCCATCACTCCCATCATCCCCTTCTACATCCCTCCCATCATTGCCTTCTCCATTACTCCCATCATCCCCTTCTCCATCACTCCCATCATCCCCTTCTCCATCACTCCCATCATCCCCTTCTCCATCCCTCCCATCATTGCTTTCTCCATTACTCCCATCATCCCCTTTTCTATCACTCCCATCATCCCCTTCTCCATCACTCCCATCATCCCCTTTTCCATCACTATCATCATCCCCTTCTCCATCACTCCCATCATCCCCTTCTCCATCACTCCCATCATCCCCTTTTCCATCACTCTCATCATTGGCTTCTCCATTACTCCCTTCACACACACACACCACACCTTCTCCATCACTCCCTTCAGCCTTACACACACACACACACACACACACACACACACACACACACACACTTCTTCATCACTACCATCACACACACACCTCACCGCTGCTCTGAGCTCTCCGGAGCTGGCAGCATCCTCCCGCGCTTCCTCCTCTTTTCCCGCGCTTCCTCTCACTGGCCCACAGCGGTGCGGAGCTGAATGATGATGTCATCCAGCCACACCGCTGAATGACATGTGAGGAAGGACGGAGCTTGTTAGGGCTGGCGATGCCGTGTGCCAGCAGAAAGGGCTCTGCGTGCCCTCTCTGGTACACGTGCTGGTTCGCCATTGCTTTTCTAGGGGGGCAGCTGCCCCCCCTGCCCCACGGTGGGTACGCCCATGACCACCACCCTTCTGACCACTAATCCTGCCAAGGTAGATGAAATGGTAAATGGGCATGGATTGGGGTGTGGCCACAGGCGTGGCAAAAATATGTTGCGGCGCATGATCTGTCCCTCCTATTCTTCAAAAGTTGGGAGGTCTGTGTACAATCAATGCATTAGTCTAGCACATCACAGCAATCACGTTTCAATTGCAACTTCTTCAATGGGTGCCAGAAATCTTCCTCTCCTTTACACTAACGGAAAAGTTAGATCACTGAGTAGTGGAAAAATATCAGATGAATCCAGATTTCTCTGTTGCACCATGCTGACGGGAGGATCAGAATTTATTAAAAAATAGCATGAATTGATGAACTCATCCAGTCAGTACTTCTCAAGGTTGGTGGAGATGGAGTAATATTGTGGGGAATGTGAGGAGCTATCCTGTCTGCTTGGGGCAATGTTCTTAAAACACTACTCCAGCGTTTTTTTTATTGTACCGCTGTATTGATTTAAATGTAAGTCCTCTGCCACCTTTATCATACCCACCTGCCACCTCGATCGTTTTCCAGCATCGCTCCAGTCAGTCTCAGGCAAAAAGTGACCTGCTGGCAACTCCAGTGTTTCAAGGTGCTGCTGCGTGGAGGTCAATTTTCAATACAAGTCTATGAGAGCCTCGTTCTGGCCTTTTTCTGGCACTCATAGACTTGTATTCAGAGCTTTTGATGTAGCTTCGGACTTCCGGCCAGTCAGAAGCTGCGTTCACAAGATGGCATTGTGGGACCGGAGCAGTGCCTAAAAAACAGTGAAGACGTCGGAGGGCAAGTATATGACCGTGGGCAGGGGATTACATTTAAAGTGCCACTTCAGTGCCAAAAAAAAGAAAAAAATGCTGGAGTGGTGCTGTAAGAACATAATTTTTTAATGGAATATATGCCACAACGAACTACTGAGTTTCTGAAGGTCTAAAAAGGTCCAACATGTTTCCAGATGGGCGTCTCTAATTAAGTGGCCAGTCAGTGTATATACACAGCAGGAAATCATTGAGGACAGATCTGGATAAATGTTTAAAATTGGGAAAAGATTGTTTTTTTACATTTAATCTGGTTTTCCACTTACTGATGGTTATTATGGACTTAAACTAGAAAAAGAAAGTGGACTTCTGTGGATCTCATTACTAAACACGTGTAATATTGTCAAATATTTCCTTTTTAAAAAACTCTGAAGCAGCTTACAGCTCAGTATATGAAACAGCTGCACGTCTATGGGCCTCTTCCTGTTATCACTGGGACTGTACAGCTGCAATGTGTAAGTGAAATTGGCCAAAATAGAAGTGTTGAGCTAATAGTACCATCCATCCATCTGTACAGTCATGGACAAAAGTTTTGAGAATGACACAAATATTAATTTTTACAAAGTCTACTGCTTCACTTTTTCTAATGGCAATTTGCATATACTCCAGAATGTTATAAAGAGTGATCAGCTTAACAGCAATGACTTGCAAAGTCAATATTTGGCTAGAAAATGAACTTTATCCCCCAAAACACATTTCAACATCATTGCAGCCCTGCCTTAAAAGGACCAGCTAACCTCTTTTCAGTGATTGCTCCATTAACACAGGTGTGGGTGTTGATGAGGACATGGCTGGAGATCAATCTGTCATGATTGAGTAAGAATGACACCACTGGACACTTTAAAAGGAGGCTGGTGCTTGGCATCATTGTTTCTCTTCTGTTAACCATGGTTATCTCTAAAGAAACACGTGCAGTCATCATTGCAATGCACAAAAATGGCCTAACAGGGAAGAGTATCGCAGCTAGAAAGATTGCACCTCAGTCAACAATCTATCGCATCATCAAGACCTTCAAGGAGAAAGGTTCCATTGTTGCCAAAAAGGCTCCAGGGCGCCCAAGAAAGACCAGCAAGCACCAGGACCGTCTCTTAAAAGTGTTTCAGCTGCGGGATCGGGCTACCAGCAGTGCAGAGCTTGCTCAGGAATGGCAGCAGGCAGGTGTGAGTGCATCTGCACGCACTGTGAGGCGGAGACTCTTGGAGCAAGGCCTGGTCTCAAGGAGGGCAGCAAAGAAGCCACTTCTCTCCAGAAAAAACATCATGGACAGACTGATATTCTGCAAAAGGTACAGGCAGTGGACTGCTGAGGACTGGGGTAAAGTTATTTTCTCTGATGAATCCCCTTTTCGATTGTTTGGGACATCAGGAAAACGCCTCATTCGGAGAAGACAAGGTGAGCGCTACCACCAGTCTTGTCTCATGCCAACTGTTAAGCATCCTGAAACCATTCATGTGTGGGGTTGCTTCTCAGCCAAGGGAATCGGCTCTCTCACAGTCTTGCCTAAAAACACAGCCATGAATAAAGAATGGTACCAGAATGTCCTCCAAGAGCAACTTCTCCCAACCCTCCAAGAGCAGTTTGGCGATCAACAATGCCTTTTCGAGCATGATGGAGCACCTTGCCATAAAGCAAAGGTGATAACTAGATGACTCAGGGAACAAAACATAGAGATTTTGGGTCCATGGCCTGGAAATTCCCCAGATCTTAATCCCATTGAGAACTTGTGGTCAATCATCAAGAGACGGGTGGACAAACAAAAACCTAAAAATTCTGACAAAATTAAAGCATTGATTGTGCAAGAATGGACTGCTATCAGTCAGGATTTGGTCCAGAAGTTGATTGAGAGCATGCCAGGGAGAATTGCAGAGGTCCTGAAGAAGAAGGGTCAACACTGCAAATATTGACTTGCTGCATTAACACATTCTAACTGTCAATATAAGCTTTTGTTACTCATATGTTTTGCAATTATATTTCTGTCTGTGATAAAAACATCTGTCAAACACACATAAAAACCAGAGGGCAGCAGATCATGTGAAAATATAATATTTGTGTCATTCTCAAAACTTTTGGCCATGACTGTACTTCCATCCGACCGACCATCCATCCATTTCATCCTTGTGCTTTTGGATATAGAATACCTCTATAAACAGAACAAATTCTAGGTTTGGCAAACTAGAATCAGATTTATCACATACAGTGAATACTACTACATCAGAACCATATAATGAAAACTTTTACAATGCTACTGGAAAGACTATTGTTAGTGGATAATGTTAAATCTTAAAGGGGTTGTCTGGTACTTTAGTGTTGATGGTCTATCATTAGGATAGGTCATCAAAACCAAATTGGTGGGAGGGCACCACCCTGTACTTCCACCAATCAGCTGTTTGCAATGCCGGTGATAACCAGATGTGATCAGTTCTGGAGATGACCAGGACAGCTCTGTCAACTGCATTGTAGCCTCATCGTGGCACTGCAGATCCACCCCGATTCACTTGAATAGGGACGGATGGCAGCATCTTGCCTCGGCCACTCTGTAGTTGACAAAGCTGTGCTGTTTTGCTCCATGCTGTTGATTTATGCTGTTTGTCCCAAATGCTGATCCTCCTATCAGCATAGTGCAACAAAGAAATCTGGATTCATCTGATAAGGCAATATTTTTCCAGTTAATGAAGCTGATTAGATCCACAACTGATTACATCCAACCGCCACCATCACAGGGAACAGCTGATCGGTGGGGGCCTTGCCTGGTGTTATACTGCAACCGATCTGGCATTGATGACTCATCCTAAACAATCCTTTTAAACATTCTGTTACAAACACCAATTAAAATTTTGTTCATTTGTAACCAATCCAAGACTTACATTACCCCAGGCCAAATTTTAGCCAGTTATAGAAGCCCCTCTAAAAGTTAAGAGCCAGAATAACCAATTGAAAAATCAATTGTCCTACAACTGCAAACCTGACTCCCCAGTTGTTAGACTTAATCCCCCATATGTAATTACAGATGTGTCTGCCCCCTCATCACCCCCCAGTTATAAACATTATATACCTTCCCTTTCCCCTACACATACACTTGTCTTAAAAAGATTCTCATATATGCAGTTCAAGAGCGCAACCACTTCTCTGCCTCTCGACTTCTTGCTTTTCAGTGGCGGTGCGCTCTTGATAGACAATTAGGACCTTTGGCATGGTCACAATTGCTGTCACAGATGCTGGAGGAGAAAACTTTGCCTTTGCAGCATCAGAGGAGCGTAGAGAAGGTGAAGCTAAAGCAGCCACCTCTGATACACTGCGGAGCTGGCCGATAATCTTGGGGATAAGCAGTAAACTATAGTTAAAGTACAGTAAGTATAAGTAAAGTCTCTCCATTTCTAAGCAGGTTCGAGGATGCAGAAACGCAGGGATTGCAGAACAATGCTTTAAAAAAGGTGATGAAAATGATCTCCTCGCAGGGAGTTAATAAACAGTAACAGTTTAATTTAAGGTTTAACACAACAGTCTTATATCCAAATTTCACTTATTGTAGTCTTCTCTGGTCCTCCTCCGCATACAGTCTGATGGGAGTTGCAATACCAGGAACGGCCGGCGCATTGTCCTCAAACGTAACTCAACAAATCATGGTCCAACTTCTGGCTGCAATGGGTGGTTACCGGCTCTGCCCAATGATCCCCTAGTCCATTAAACTGTGCAGCAGAAGTGGGGAATGCTGCAGAATTCTCTGGCCAAAGGGTGTTCTGCTGCACGCCTGTCAAAGATGGGGAACGCACTTCAGGATCCTGCACCTGGCACCCACTCCTCAGTGCAAGCACCGCACACCGATTAGATGAACGCTCGACGCTCTGCTCGCTCACTGGCTCCCTTGAGCACTCACGTAAGTTCTGCCGGGGCACTGCTCCGGCCTCTCTCACTTTCTGCGGAGTGCGGCACACTCCTGCTTCATCTCTCGCTGCCGGCAGGAACCCTCTGCCTTTTTCCCACGCTTCCTGCTCCCTCCTCCCTAGCCACCCCCCTCTCCCCAGGTCATGGGACCTGTCCGGTTCCCCATTCTTTCCCCCCAGCAACACTGGACACAGCCTCCACAGTTTCGGACCCGGCATGGTGCAGGTACCTGCAGCCCGGTCTTCCTCACACATTCTTGAGGATTTTCAATGAAGGTCAGTTGCAAAGTTACAGTTTTTTTCTTACAAGAACTTGTAATTTTACCCATTTATCAAGGTAGTCAACCACTTCAAAAGCCAACACCACACTTCCTTGTTCACAGCTGTCTTTTACACCTCCCCTATAATAACAGCATCACCACTTTTGCAGTGTCAATGAAGAAACAGTAGGTCCCCCATGTCACAGTTGTGACATCTACACAACACCACCCTAGCACTACTCCCCATCTAATAACAGCAGGACTTCAGTGAGCCCCCAGTAGACACTATGGAACTTCCAAGACTAAACATGAGTTTTTTGGTAGCTAATGAAAACCTAATAGATTTGACAAAAAAAAATCATAGTTGCAAATACACTGCCATTTATGACACTAAGGTCCAGCACCCCATCAGTGAAAATTATTTTAGCACTGATTGGATCATAGTCAACATATCCTGTTTATATCAGACTTTATGTGATTCCAATGATTGAATCCTTTGGTTTTTATCCAATTATGAAATGAGCGCGAGAACTGCTTGTAGGTATTGATATTAAAAGCAAAAAAATAAAATGGAGATTAGAGAGGATTGAAGAGCACAGTATAACCTCGACTACTAGTAACATATCTTAGCGTCAAAGCCACAGTGACTTTTACCAGCCCGTTCCTGTATATTTTATAGTAATAAATAATAGCATTGATTGTAATTTTGATATAGTGGTGTAATTTGTATATGGCTTTTTTTATGCTGCTTTTTCTAGTTGCTGATCTTTATCATCTGTGTAGCACATTTGATTATATAAAAAAATAATGTATGTCATTGAGTTGTTTGCCACGTGAAGTCTATATTCAATATATTCAAGCTCGGGGAATATGCCATAAAGAGAATTGCGAAAGCTTGAGGTCAACCCTTTTTGGTGCCTTGGTCAAGGCCCTATCTGCCAGGAAGGAGACAATTGTACATAATAAGATTGGAGCTGTTATAAAGAGCAGATATGATAGAAGCAAAGCTTTAGGCTGGGGCTACAGCTGGGCTCTTTAATGCTCACAACAAAAGAGCTCATCTCTCTGCTGAGCGAATAATTGCTTTTTCCTCTCGTACCTGCTTTCCTTTTTATTTTCCTAGCTCTGAAGGGTAAGCTAAGATACATTTCTGGCTGACCCTCCAGAGCTAGAAGAATAGTATCTGGATCCTGGTGTCTGATATTTGTCACATAAAGCAGATTGCACTGGCATCCTGAGGCCTCAGCTGCAGAAGGAGAATAAGCAGTTGCTGGTCAGGATTGTTCTTCATTAAGGCTGTTTTCTCTGGTTATTTTATTGAAGGAAAGGAAAGAGGAAAAAACTTATTGTATTTTTTTTCACAGTTTTGCAAACAAGATTTCTTCGTAGCCCATGTAGAGCACTTTGTATGGAAGATTATGGTACAAAGAAGACTTTTTTACATGTACCTCTTTATATATTTGGACTCTTACTTCAGCACAAATTAATTTAGACATATATGAAATTCCAGACTTAATAAATCTACTCTTTAATGTCTTAGTTGTTTAAACTTGGGGTGTTCTCTTACTTTAGTATGATAATCACCCGTTTTATGATATATATGCAATTTCTGTATGAGTTTCAGTAAATAAGAGGAATCATGAACACACATTAGAGGTCTGCAATTTAGGAGGCTGGACCAGGATGCGGCCTATTAATTTTGTATGAACAATAGCAATTAAATAGTATATATCCCTCAGCTAGTGTTACATTATCAGCAGATCGTGCTTTGTGCTAAAGCAGATATTTATTTATTAACCATATTTCCCTAAGCCATCTACTATACAGTATAATCGGAAGGAAGATGATGAGCTACAGCCATAAGCTTCAGTATCTTGATGCTTAAGAGTAGCGGTGATCATGATAGTCATATGTGTTGTATTTATTGGGGCGCAGTATAGATTGTGTTCTATATTAAATGGACATATATACAGCTTTTGAAAAGTTGTGACCCTCGAAATTAACTCGTCACTAGTCTATGTGACGCTAGACACAACTCACGGACAGGATGTGAGGCTGAGAAGTCAGACGTTCCGGGGTCAGTACCAAGAGAGCACGTAGTAAACCAAGGAAAAAGACGAAGGCGTAAGGTCACATTCCAGGGTCAGAATAGCAGAGCATTAGCGGATAAGCAATGGGGCAATAACAAACGGGTAGTCAGAACACTGTCCAAAGATCAGCAGCAGTAGATCAGAAGCAAAGGGGCAATAACAAACGGGTAGTCAGAACACTGTCCAAAGATCAGCAGCAGTAGATCAGAAGCAAAGGGGCAATAACAAACGGGTAGTCAGAACACTGTCCAAAGATCAGCAGCAGTAGATCAGAAGCAAAGGGGCAATAACAAACAGGTAGTCAGAACACGGTCCAAAGGTCAGCAGCAGTAGATCAGAGCAAAGGGGCAATAACAAAGGGGTAGTTAGAACACGGTCCAAAGGTCAGCAGCAGTAGATCAGGACTCACAGCACATGAATCAAGCAAACACACACCAGAGAGCATAAGCTTTCGACTGGCAGTGATCTGGGCCAGACAGCTCACCTAACTAGCAGGGCAATTACTAAGAACAGGGAGCTCATGTGGAAATCTCTGCACCACCGAATCTCAGATAACTCAACTGAGCTGTCAATCAAAGCACTGACACCTCAGCACACCCCAGCACAGAATAGAATGCCAAACTGTCCACTGAGTCCAAGACACTCTAAGCACAGGAATCCAGAATCTTCCAGGACTCCTGCTAAATCCAAACCCTGGTGGACTTTGAAGTATACTTGGGATCATTGTCCTGTTGGAAGGTCTAATGATGCTGAAGCTTCAGCTTCCTCAAAGAAGGCATGACATTATCTCCTACGATTTCTTGATATTTGATTGAATCCAGCTAACTCTACCCATGCTGCAGGTTTCCAATATCAGAGAAAGCAAAACATCTCCAGAGCATCACTAATTCCCAACCATACTTCATTATAGGCAGGGTGTCCTGATCATTGTATAAATGCATTCTTCCTCCTCCAAACATACTATTGATCCATAGGTCTGAAAAGTTCCAGTTTCATTTCGTCACTACACACAACAAAATCCCAAAACGTCAGTCTTTTTATATAATTTGGGCATTTTGTAGTGAACTTTTTTTAAAACAAATTTTAGAATTTTATTTTACCACCAAAATAATATCGCCATAATCACACTGTCCTGGAGAATCACGTTTCCAAGTAATTTTTAACACAGACATAAAAAAATGGCAGAATTGCATTTGTTTTTTCATCATTTCATCCCACTTGTAAGTTTTTTCCAATTGACCAGTACATTTTTTCTAAAATCAATGTTGTCATTCAAAACTACAACTTGTAAAAAAAAACAAGCCTTCATACAGATACTGTATATCAACAAAAAAAGGAAGTTATGGCTCTTGGTAAAAGGAGAGGCAAAAATGAAAACATTTATACTAAAATAACTTTTTATTTTTCCATAAATTATTTTTGCTTGGATAGCTGTACTTTTTATTATCAGTCTTTTTGGGGTATATACAATATATTGATCCTTTTTATTGCATTATTTTGGGGATGTGAGTTGACTGAGAAATTAAAATATTGGCAATTCTATATTCTTTTGTTAATGTTTAAAGTATGGGTTAATTTTAGATTTTGATAGATTTAATTTTTTTTTAAATTGTAATGTTTATTTAAAATTTTTCAACTTTTACCGGAAAAGAAAAAATAATTAGGCATTTTTGATTTTTCACTATCATTTATAGGTTAGCAACCAGTCTTATACTATAGTAATAGTTTAACATTTTCAAGTAGATAAAGAGTAAAAGTTTACAAACAAACACACAGATTCAGACAAAGGGAAAGGGAGGAAATGATGTGGAATGTTACGACCTAGTTATATCCATCTCGTAGAGGTCATATATTTAACATGGACCAAAAGGAATCCCAAGGCGACCAAACAAGATTAAATCTCTCTACAGTATTGTCATTGAGGGCTGCCCGGTATTCAAAGTTCCTGATATCCTTGATGCAAGACTATAAATCTAGTTGGGAAGCTGGAGAGGTTTGCTTCCAATGGTAGGCAATAAAACAGTGTGCTGCTGTTAAATGTAAAAAGCAGTCTTATGGATCTCTTGGATATGGATTCAGGGAAAATATTTAATTGAAAGAGCTGAGGACTTAATGGGAGATCCACTCCAAAAACTTGCTTAGTGAGGAGTTGGACTATCAGCCAGAATGGCTTAATCAGTGGACAGTCCTAAAAATGTGAAATTTAGAACCTCTAGACAGGATGCAACGCCAACAAAGGGATGGAACAGATGGGTCCATTTTATGTAAAAATTCAGGCATATGGTACCAGAAATAAAGGATTTTGTACTGATTTTCTTTGTATGAAATACAAGATGCAATCTGGCTGCTCTGATCCAAACATTTCTCGATTCTACCACGGTCACTGTTTTAACCAGATATTCCTCCCATTTGAGCACATAAAAGTGTCTAGTCAGGGAATCTGTATCTGGAGCCTGTAGAATATTGTAAATAATAGATATTAAACCTCTTGTTGTTGAACTATTCTTGCACAATCTCTCGAAGGAGGTAGGAATGGAGGTCTGTAGACCCTAGAGTAATGATGAGGCGAAGTGCCTATATAATATTGAAATAATGTAAGAGAATGGAGGGAGAAATTTGTTTTCAGCTCATCATAAGAATGTAGAATTCTCATTTTATAGTTAATTATGTCAGCGAAGTTAAACAAGCCAGATTGAGACCATACCCCTGTAAATGAGTGGGTTAAACGTTCAGTGAAATTCAGATGGAAAAGGAAGGAAGGGCAGAATTTGTTGATGTCAGATTGAATTTTTTAGAGCAGACCCTCCATATATACCTGGTGTGCATTATTGGACCCAATAGGTCTATGATAGATTGAACTTTTATGGATACGGCAATACCATATGTGATAATTTTTGAATTTTTTCATTTTTGTATTGGTGAAAGGGGGAAATATAAACTTTTTTTGGGGGAGTGGGTTTGGTGTTTTTTTTATCTATATATTTTTTTTATTTTTTAGTCCCCCTATGGAACTAGAACTTGATTGTACTATGCACTGTAATGTTGGTAATGTTGTAGTAGATCATAAAAATAATAATTTCCTATGAAATTCAGCTTTAAAATGACCAGGTTGGGCTTTATAGGAATGTAAAAATGACAGAAACAGAGGCTACAAAGTCATCCATTGGCACCCTGCTACTATGTCGCTGGGGGATGGGGTGGTGATGGGTACCTGAACGAATACTCATTTATTCATATCATTTAAATCTCTCTGTCAGAGATTGACAATTGCATATAAATAGGTGAACATTAGAGATTGAAACTATCTATTGAGCCCTCTCCATACACCCTAACCCCATCTGAGATGAAGGTGACGCAGATTATTAAGGAGTTAAAAGTGCAATCACCCCGGAAATTATAATTTCAGAAATTTCTATGATTGTCCCATTTAACAGAAAAGAATTTGCAGAAATCTATTGTTATGCTTTAGAAACAATCCCAATTTACATTTTTAATAAAAAAAATTTCTGCAGAAAACTTCCATGTGTGGATTTACTCCTAAATACATTGTCTAGCTGATCACTTAGCTTATGAGTAACATAAAGTAAGACCAAAAGAAGCAATACTCAGCTCCACTGATCTGCTCATCCCGTTTTGGTTCCTTCTGGTCACTACTTCCTGGATCCGTCTCAGCATATAGGAAATGCGAATCACTGCCCAACCAATGTCTAGAGAGGGGTGAGGAAGTGGAAAACAGCGGGGAACCCTGGAAGTGTTGGAAAGGGAGTGACTTTATCAGTATTGGTTCTTTTGTTTGGTTTTGTCAGTTCTGAACTTATTTGAAACCAACAATAAGCAGCCAAACAAACACAATGACCTCATTCAGATGTCCGCGATTTTTGACTTATGCTAAAAACTGTCAAAGTGTCGTCAGTGCTTTGGATCTGGATTTCATCAATGTTTGCTTAGTATCTATGTTTTAACCATCAGTGTTTCATCACTGATTTTTACATATGAAAAAAAAAAATTGCACAGCTTCTCCAATCCATTAGAGTATAAATCATGGACAACACACAGACTGCACTCTGATTTTCATGGACCCATATGATACTTTTCATCTGAGATGCTGGTAAAAAATGGACATGTGTATTTTTTGCAGACACAAAAAAAGCTAAAAAAAACACATGGACATACAAACAACTCCATAGCTTATAATGAGTACATATTATGGTATATCCATGAAAACCACGCACGTGAAATATGGATGTCTGAATGAGGCCTAAGGCCAGGTTCACATAGGGTTAATGCAGTCCATTCAACACATAGTGTTGACGGATTGCATTAACGCCACTGTCATATTGTGATCGCGTTTACGTGTTTACCGATCACGCTAGCGCAGATAGCTTCTCTATCTGCGTTAGCTGTGACAGACCCCCGAACGCTGCAGACCGCTTCCGATGGTCCATCACAGAATGACGGCACATCGCTAACGCATGTCCTAAGCTCGGTTATGGGAGTGAATAACAGCATTAACGGATGCATTACATCGTGTTAATGCTGCGGCGTAACGCTATCCGTTAAACGGACCTGCCAATGCTATGTAAACCCAACCTTAAAGACACTTAAAGCACCACTCCAGTGTTTTTTTATTTTATTGTAGCGCTGGAGTGGTGCTTCTAATCCAAGTTCACTGCACTTAATTTCACACTTACCAGCTGCCATCTTCTGTTCTCGGCACCGCTCTGGTCAGTCTCCATCACTTTTTGGCCTGCTGGATCGTTCCAGTGTTTGCTGGACGATTTGCAAGTCACAACGAATGTAAGTCTATGAGAGCCAGAGTGAGGACAGCACGGGGCTCTCGAGGCTAGAGCCACACGTCAGTATATAATATATAATTTCATCCAGAAAAGTGTGATGATTTTTTTCCTCACCTGTCTTTCGTGTGCAATCAGGTTTTCTATGTAGCATCTATTAATCATTTACAGGACCATTTCAAGATTCCTATGTTACAGAATTGCAATGTATCTTTAAGAATCAGATGCTGTATTGTGGCTCCATATGGCATCAGATTTTTTTTCTAACACCCATAGACTTGAATGGGCGAGTGTCATCGTATTTTCAGAGGAAGATCGTGCATGCTGCAATTTTTCCTCACTGTTCATCTGCACTACTCCATCGAATAACATTGGTCCAAGTGTGATACTTTTTTTTTTTTACACTGAGAGCATGTGACCATTACCTCTGACTTCCGGTAAGTCAGGAGAAGTTGTTGTCACAAGTTGGTGACGTGGCACCGAGAACAGCAGAAGACGGCGGCTGGTAGGTGTAAGGCTAGGGTCAAGGAACTTAAATTAGTAGCGCCACTCCAGAGCGGGTATTAGAAAAAAAACAAAAAAACCACTGGAGTGGCGCTTTAAAGGTTCCAGTAAATTCAGCCATAAATTGTTATTCAGGTAGTAATTTTATGGAGACTGAATGGTCATATTTCGGGGAACAAAGGTTTGACTATTTACATTATAATTGGATAAATGGAGGGTTTACTTAGATATATGGAACAGCTTACTTCTCGATCTATTTTTGGCAGTGATTCAGATATTATATGAACGTACTAGACATTTAAATTCGTGGACTATTGCCAGAAAACCATGAAAATAAAGACCCAACTGTTCACCCACCCTTCTTGTTAGATGATATTTTTATAGAATTATCCACTTTATCTTCACACTATAATTACAATTCTTTTTGAGGATGGTAACCTTAAAGTCTGCGTCTGCAGAGATTCTTTTTGGTCTGTAACTAGATTTTGTGCTATTTTTGTACAATTCAGTAATCTCCCTTCAAAGAAAGGTTCTGCATGTTGCACATGGAGACCCAGCAGCAATATAAAGTATACGGAATCTGGACTTGTAATCGGCTTGGTGGTCTTGCATGAAGTTTGTAAAGGGCACGTTTAGAGCGGTAATTTCACATGCACAGTAAAGCAGTGTGTCATCGGATCTGTATGGCACGGTCTGGGACACTGCTTACATGAAAAGACTGTCTGTTACACTCCACAAGAACACTGAAGGCTTTATTTCCATAATGTTGGTGTTGTATTTAATAAAAATCATTTGACGCAATGAGTGTTCAAGAAAATATAAGTTTCTGTTTATGGAGGAGGAAAGGAGAAGTTTGGGATGACCGGACTATAAATCATCAGGGTTATTCCAAAGATATTAAGGTATCCCCTTTCCTATATGCAGAACTTCACCTTCATTGGAGCAGTGATGTCCATGCACAACCTCCGCTACATTCATCATCTATGGGACTGGAAGAAATAGTGAAGAGCTGTGTTCTACCTTCTCCAGCAGCCCCATAGACAATGGATTGATTGGAGGTCAAGCATGTACAGCTCTGCTCCATTCAAGATAAGGTTCTTCAGAGCGCTGGTCCCAGGTTTCATAGCCCCGTTCTCACAAAGATTGGAGTCCCAGTGTTCGGACCCTCAGAGATCAGTTACTTATCTCTCATCCTATGGATAGGGGATAACTTGAAAATAACTATCTTGAAAATAATCCTTTAAAGAATAGAGAAAACCCTCTTAAAACAAGACCAATTTATGGGAGTGATTTGCATGGGAAGGATCGCATCTTTGGGATGGTGATCAGGCATATAGATTCACTGCATTAGTAGATAATTTATCGAAAAAAAGAAGGAATTTATTATGTAAATGTTCTCCATATGTTCATACATTGAAATACCCAAATGCTGGTCGAGTCATATGCTATTAAATGGACTTGATTTGAACAATCATTCTGTGCGGACAAAGGTCCGCCGCTCAGTGCATCATGGCATGACCAAACATCTAGCTACACCTTCCCACCTACTTTTTTTCCCATTTGTGGAAAGGTGCACCAAAATGTTTGGCCCCGTCATGGTGCACAGAGAGACTGTGTTATGCCCAGGGGAGCTGAGTACCGAGAGTGGACCCACTGGACCATGGTACCGAGACTTCCCCGAGTCTGCACTCCAGATGGAACCAATCCCTATACAGGGATTGTTAGGGGCAGCCTCTGGAACCTCGAATTCCACGGCTGCCAGGACCAGTGGTCGGCTCAAAGGGCGGTACGCCAAGAATAAAAGGAACAAAAGGAGTAGAGTGCTGGGACCGGAGGGCAGGAAGGGGGTACGAGATGATTGGAGGAGGAAAGGAACGAGGTGGAGAGGAACCTGGGACAGAAGATAAACAGAGGTGAAAAAGGTACGGAGGGCCAGGAGAACAGAGGACAGGATCTGAAACGGAAGGGACACGGAGGGATATACACATGACAGAGACAAGGTAACAGGAAGAGGCAAGGCAATAGTAATAGGGAGCCCAAGTAAGGGTATAGCATACACAATAATCAGGCGCCTCCACTGAGGGAGGGCGGCCTGAAATACCTGATGCCTGTCCCTGATTGGACAGGCAGCGTTACCAGGTCAGGTCAGGCAGGGAGGATAAAGAATGCGGATCACCGCGCGGCCGAGCCCTAAGGCTCATGTGCGAGAAGGCCGTGCGCGCGGCCGACGGCACAGGAGGAACGCGCCGGGGTGCCCGCGCAACTGCACGCTGGAGAGCTGGGGAGCAGCCGGCAGAGCAGGAGCAGCGTCGGACACAGACCCGGAGACGGAAGGTATGGAGCTGACAGCCTGTACATGGTTTGAACAGTCATTCTGTGCTGACAGTCCCTTTAAATTATACCTGTCCTTTGACAAAACCAATTCTAAGGCTCAAAAAAAACATATATGGAAATTGATTATTTTTATGAGACGTAAAGTCCAATTCATCAGTAGCCATTTTTTTTGTCTTGTGGTATTTGTTGGCATTTTTTGTGCCAATTTTTTAAAAAAATTGCACACGTTTCATGAATTTTGTGCACTATAAAGACGCTCTTTTTTTGCCTTTGACCCATTTTGCAACTAAAATTTTGCTCAAAACTTGCATGTTTTGCAAAATGGTGCCACAATTGTCCCAATACAGCTAGTGTACGGAACATTACTCTAGGATGGAAAGAACTTGAGTACATTTGCACCAAATTTAGCATCTTTAGAAAAAGTCTGATTTGATGAATCGGTCTAAAACATCTGGAAAAGGCAGATTTACGTAAAAATCTGAAAATTAACTAAACCACGAAAGACAGCTTTAAAAAAACAAAATGATAAAATTTGTTGCAAATCAAAAAGTCACTAATGGAGTTATTCATGTAAAAAAAATCGGCAAAAATTAATTAATAATTTGGGCTTATGGTCTGGAGGTTATTTTCTAGTAAAGTTTAAGATTAAAGTTTAAGATTAAAGTTTAAGAGGCATGAAACCAAGAGATTTTACCAATACATTTTATCCTTTGTGCATTTGTAAGTTCTACCTATTCCTGAAAACAGATCAGTGACTGCGGCACATTTCCTGTAAAATGACTACCATATATTCTGGTAAGTCTCCAGTTTTCTTAAAAGTCATCAAGGTGGAACTGGGCATTAGTTTTTCACATCTGTGTTTTTTTTATCAATCAACATGACCATTTTCGACAAGTAAAAGGGAAAAACATCACATCATTGGCTATCCAGAGTAATCCGCCTTGCTACTAAAATGAGTGTACTGAATGAGAATGTCTTCATGAATACATGGAAATGACCTCATTGTCTATGCACTTGGGGTTGTCTGTTTGTACATATGTTGTAATTTTAGGGTAGAATGTATATTGCTATATACCGTTACTTTAGGACTAAAAGTTTCCAGAGAAAGTTTATATAAAGGAATAGAGTAAAGCATGTGTAAGTTTTGTAAATCTCTTGAAGTGGTATAATTTTTCATGTCACAAAGACTTTTTCTATTATACAGGTTACATAGTACGGGTGAAAATAGACTTGTCCAACATGTTCAACCAAGAGATGAGAGATGATAGAGGGAAAGGGATATAAGTACAATCAAATGATTGAAACAGTCTGACTTGAAAGAGCTAATTTTCCCTCCTGATCTCAAGTGGATCAGCAACAAGAATATTATACATTTACATAAGTATTTATGTTATTTTCTTCTAAGAAATCATCTAGGCCTTTTTTGAAACCATTGTCAGTTGCCATTGTGACCAGTTTCTGCTGTTCCTCAGATCAGTAGTTAAACTTTAATGGTAAAGAAGTTGTGTCTCTTCTAGGGATTGCACCTTTTTTTCTCCAGATGAAGGTAATATTCCCCTCAGTCTTTTCAGTAGATTTTTACATGGAACAACTTTTGACCAAATTTTTTGTATTCTTGTTCTCTGGGGTGAACCGCTGAGATCCCCAACGATGCGTAGAACAGGGCTCAGGAAACTAGGCTCTGCAGAGCCTCATCTTGGATGGAGCGGAGGTGAGAATGATGGACCTCTGCGACACTCATTGTCTATGGGATTGACAGAAGTAGCCGAATGCTGTACTTGGCTTTTTCTGGCAGTAACAGGCTCTTTAGAGCACAATACCACGTCCTAAAGCCAAGTTCTAGTGATTAATCAGGATCCCACTGGTCGAACCTCCAAGGATCAGGAGATAACTTACCATCTTGAGAATAACCCTTTAATTATGCCCCTCACATCTCCTTCAAGACTAATGTACATTTTCTGTACACCTAACTTCCTTCATGTTGGGCTCCATTCACACTTCCAACATTTGCACTCAGTGCTACGCTTACCGCTATGAGTTTAACACAACAGAGGAACCTGGCAGACCCCATTATAAGCCATTGTGCTACTTCAAGTACTAATGGTATTTATTTTAGGACAGAAACCTCAGAACAATGTGGCTTCTGTTATAAATTAAATAGATTTAAAGAAGCCCTTCAATTACCTTTTATTTTTTTCCATAAATCTGTGTATATGTGTATGTAGTTTAAGAATTTCCATGAGGTTTTAACTTCTTTTTTTCATTTTTTTCCCATATAAAATATTTATTTCACTCTTTAACCAATAATTACAAATTAAACTTTTTACCTACAAATAGGCTAAAATGAGGATGCTGTGCTTCAGGGCGTCGTCAACCCCACTCTTTTCCTGATGATTCTTACAGCTCCAGTGATTTGGACACAACTTTATACAGGAAGCTGGAACTCCGTTCTTGGTTTCCACTGTTGGAAAACATCATTTTACTGCTCTTTTGCATCACAGATGAAATTGATGAAAGCTGAGGGATCGTGTACAGTGCTGTGTGTTTAGCTAATACTTCAGTATTTGAATAGGATGAATGGCGTACATGTGCCATCTGTTACTCATTTGCTCAAATAGTGCTGGTCTAAATATTTGCTCTTGATCTATAAAGTCTATTTCCTTTATAGCCATTTGTAATAAGTCACATTTTAATGTAAAAAAGCATTTAAAAAGGGGTTGTCTAGTCTTATTTCTTCAGGCGAGCACAACTCCACTGCCTCCTGGTTGCGAGCCGGCAGGGAACCCCTGATAATCGAGATTTTAGACCTGCAACATGGCTGAGCTGCTGGCCCAAACTGTGCAGCGTTGTGTCTGGAGAATCGAACGAGTTCTGGGTCACCGAAGTTGGCCCAACTGGGGTTGCAAACTCGAAAGCAAAGCGGTTGCAAGTGGTTGATCCTTGCCTAGGAATCCAGCCATCTCTACAGTCTATCACAAGCAGCAAGCATCATGCTATCAAATTAAAAATCTTCCATTTTTAAAGATGAAAAGAAAGGATTTTTAGCAAGAGGCACAGTGGCTTGAAAAAGTATTCATACCCTGTGATCTTTTCCACATTTTCTCGTTATACCCACAAATTTAAAATGTATTTTATTGGGATTTTATGTGATATATCAACACTAAGTAGCAAGTAACTGAAGTGTAAAGGAAATGGTTCATTGTTTTCTAAATATTTTACCAAATATAAATCTGAAAATTGTGACATGCATTTGTATTCATCCTCCCCCTGAGCCAATACTTTGTAGGACCACCTTTTGCTGCAATTCCCGCTGCAAGTCTTTTGGGGTATGTCTCTATAGCTTTGCACATCTAGAGGCTAAAATTTTTGCCCATTGTTCTTTTTAAACTAGCTCTAGCTCAGTGAGATTGGATGGAGACCGTCTGTGAACAGCAAATTGATGTCACGCTGTCACTGCGTACAGGAGGACAGGGTCCTATGCTGACCCTAAGCTGGGGCCCTGACTAATCCCTCTACCTGGAGGTACTGTTAATGGTACAGAGGTCCAGGCCGCCAGCGTAACCCTACCTCCTGAGAATCCCTGAACCTCAGTAATCTAGTCCTGAGAAGGACCCCGATCACAACAGTAGGGGACAGGGTAGTAAACGCTTAAACACAGTAGTAGATGAACGAGACAGTACAAGGGGAAAACCAAAAACCACCTTGCATACAAAAACTCACACCACAATAACAGAGGGAGCACAACGGGTAAGGAGATAAATGATAAAGCGAGGAAGGGAAAAAACCACACCGAGAACACTTCGCTCCAAACTCTACAATACCACGATCCGCTCTGAAGGTCTGTATGAAATGCTTTCACCGACAACACCCCATCAGACCGGCAGGTATTTGAAGGAGTCTCAATACTGCAGAATTAACTGCAGCTGGGTGAGGCTGGGCCTCATCTATCACAGATAGAGAGAATTAACTCCCTCACTACCGAAAAAACACCAAGCACCAAAAACTCAGCTGCGAGAAGTCAGGCTGTGCAATCGCGACGATCTTCGTGGCGACACACCCGTGACAGTACCCCCCCTTCTACGAGGGGCCTCCGGACCCTCAGGGCCAGGTTTACCCGGGTGAGTTGTGTGGAAGGCCCGAATTAATCGGTCTGCGTTAATATCTGATGCAGGAACCCACATCCTCTCCTCAGGACCATACCCCTTCCAATGAACCAGGTACTGAAGGGACCGGCGATTAAAACGTGAATCGACGACTTTCGATACCTGAAACTCCAAGTTACCATTGACCACCACTGGAGGAGGAGGTAAAGGTGACGGTATCACCGGCGCCACATACCTCTTAAGCAAAGATCTGTGGAACACATTGTGAATTTTAAACGTAGGGGGGAGGTCCAGACGGAATGCCACCGGATTAATTATAGAACTGATCCTATACGGACCGATGAACCTGGGACCCAGTTTCCAGGAGGGAACCTTAAGTTTTATATTCTTGGTAGACAACCATACCCGATCGTTCACACTTAGGTCCGGACCAGACACTCTCCTCCTATCAGCCATACGTTTGTATCGGTTCCCCATAGTACTCAGATTATTCAGCACCCCTCTCCACACTGAAGCGAGTGATGACGAAAATCGTTCCTCCTCAGGAACCCCCGAAGAGCCCCCCCTACTGAAAGTACAAAACTGGGGGTGAAAACCATATGCCCCAAAAAACGGGGACTTACCAGTGGACTCGCTCCGCCTATTATTAAGAGCAAACTCCGCCAAAGGCAAGAAAGAAGCCCAGTCCTCCTGATTCTCTGACACAAAACACCGGAGATATGTCTCCAAGCTCTGGTTCAGACGTTCCGTCTGACCATTGGTCTGAGGATGAAAATCCGATGAAAACGACAAATACATCCCCCGCCGTGTACAAAATGCCTTCCAGAATTTGGACACAAACTGAGACCCCCGATCCGACACATCGGAGGGTACCCCGTGAAGCCTCACAATCTCCCCAATGAACACCTGTGCAAGAGTTTTAGCATTAGGAAGAGCAGGAAGAGCGATAAAATGTGCCATCTTGCTGAACCTGTCCACTACAACGAGTATGACCGTTTTACCCGAAGATGGCGGGAGGTCCGTAATGAAGTCCATAGACAGATGAGTCCAAGGACGCTCCGAGATCTTCAAAGGTAAGAGGGCCCCAGACGGACGGGTATGTGGGGTCTTAGAGCGCGCACAAACCCCACAGGACGCAACAAAAGTTACCACCTCCCTATGTAAGTTGGGCCACCAAAACCGACGTGAGAGGAGATCCACAGTTGCTTTACTCCCTGGGTGTCCTGCCAAAGCTGAGTTATGGTGTGCCTCGATCACCTTTTGTCGCAACTGATCTGGAACAAACAGTCTTCCTGGAGGTCCCACAGGGGCTTCCCCCTGAGCCTCCAATACCTCCTCCTCAAGCTCAGAGCATACTGCCGACACCACCACCCCCTCCTGAAGGATAGGAACCGGGTCATCCGTATTCCCGGCCCCAGGGAAACTACGAGATAAGGCATCCGCCTTTACATTTTTTGACCCCGGACGATATGTGACGACAAAATTAAACCTGGTAAAAAACAACGACCACCTAGCTTGTCTGGGATTCAGACGTTTAGCGGACTCAAGATATAACAGGTTCTTGTGATCGGTGATGACGGTGACCGGATGGACTGCCCCCTCCAAAAAATGGCGCCACTCCTCAAAAGCTAACTTAATGGCCAAGAGCTCCCTATTGCCGACATCGTAATTCCTCTCAGCGGACGACAATTTTTTAGAGAAAAAAGCGCACGGATGCCACTTACCAGGGGACGAACCTTGTGATAATACTGCTCCCACCCCTACCTCAGAAGCGTCTACCTCTACAATGAACGGCTGAGACGCATCAGGTTGAATGAGTATGGGTGCCGAGGCAAAACATTTTTTCAAGGAGGAGAATGCTGACAAGCCTTATCAGACCACCTAGAAAAATCCGTCCCTTTTTTTGTCATGTCTGTGAGAGGTTTAACCATGGACGAGAAATTACGAATAAATTTCCGGTAATAATTAGCAAACCCCAGGAAACGTTGTAGTGCCTTAAGATTCTCTGGCAGATCCCACTCAAGAACTGCCCGCACTTTCCCAGGGTCCATACGAAAACCGGATGCTGACACCAGGAAGCCTAAAAACTGGAGTTCCTGTACGGCAAACACACATTTTTCCCATTTGGCGTACAGTTTATTATCCCGCAAGAACTGTAACACCTGCCTAACATGCTCCTGATGAGACACCAGATCTGGCGAGTAAATTAAGATATCATCCAGATATATGACAACAAACTGTCCCACCAGGCGGCGAAAAATGTCATTAACAAAGTGTTGGAACACCACCGGAGCATTAGTCAGACCGAATGGCATGACAAGGTTCTCATAATGCCCCTCCGGAGTGTTAAACGCCGTCTTCCACTCATCCCCCTCCTTCATCCTAATCAGATTGTACGCCCCCCTGAGATCCAACTTAGAGAACCATTTGGCGCCCACGATCTGATTGAAGAGATCGGGGATAAGTGGGAGCGGATATGGATCTCGGACCGTAATCCGATTAAGTTCACGGAAATCAAGGCAAGGGCGTAGGCCTCCATCTTTCTTCTTCACAAAGAAGAACCCCGCGGCCACCGGGGAAGATGAAGGTCTAATATGCCCCTTAGCCAAACTCTCTGAAATATAATCTTTCATGGCCTGCCTCTCAGGACCAGATAGGTTATACAACCTAGATTTAGGTAACTTGGCCCCAGGGAGCAGTTTTACAGAACAGTCATACACGCGATGAGGAGGTAGTTCCTGACACCCTTTCTCCGAGAATACATCCTCAAAATCCGCCAGAAATGGAGGTAAGACTCTAGGAGCGACCGCACCGATGACGTATTCATGCAGTTTTTATTACAGAATTCACTCCATTGGCTTATCTCTCTGGATTGCCAATTAATAACCGGGTTATGCTTAGTTAACCAAGGAAGGCCCAACACTATAGGAGTGGGAAGACCCTCCAACACGTAACAAGACAACAGTTCTTTATGTATCGCCCCCATTTGAAGATTTACGTTATGCACTGCTTGCAAAAAACTTCCCTGACCGAGAGGCCTGGCGTCGATTGAGAATATGGGGATGGGTTTAGCCAACACACTCAATTGCATACCTTGAACCCAGGCAAACCGAGCGTCCACCAAATTAGCCCCGGCCCCACTATCCAGAAGAACAGATATCCTCTCAGTTCTCGTACCCACCACCACCTCCGCCGGTACGAGAAACTGAGACGAACCTAAGGACGAAATACCTACTCCCAGATTGCCGTCCACCACACAACCTGGGATCAATAGTTTTCCGACGACCCTTTACTCTGCAAAGGACGGGCTGGACACCCCCCAATAAAATGTCCCTTTCTCCCGCAGAAGAAACACCTTCCTGTCTTGTGGCGCACCGCCGGTCCCTCCCCCGAAATGATGTCCCTCCTATCTGCATAGGCTCCTCTGGACTGACCAGGGGAACCTCCATATAAGGGGTCCTTGTAGAAGGTGGAGTCATCACAGGGGGCGGAGTTACCCCGCACCTCTCCCGAAGCCGTCTGTCAATGCGAATAGCAAGGGCCATAGCGGCTTCCAGTGACGCGGGAGGGTCATACTGTTCCAATACATCCTTTAATTTGTCAGATAAACCTTGACAAAACTGGCTCCTAAGAGCCGGGTCATTCCACTGGGCGTCCGTGGCCCACCTACGGAACTCCGAACAGGATTCCTCCGCCGGACGATCTCCCTGCTGGATCCTACGTAACTTAGATTCAGCAAGGGAGATCCGATCCGGGTCATCATATACGAGACCCAGAGCTGCGAAAAACCTATCCACTGACTGGAGAGCCGGGGAGCCCGGAGGAAGAGAGAACGCCCATGATTGTGGGTCTCCTTGTAGGAGCGAGATGACAATTCCCACCCTTTGTTCTTCACTCCCCGATGACCGTGGCCGCAGGCGAAAGTACAACTTACATGCCTCCCGGAAAACAAAAAACTTGTCCCGCCCCCCAGTGAACCTGTCAGGGAGAGCTACTTTAGGTTCTGGTCCGGCTTGCTCCGGGGAATACAAAACCTTGGACTTAATGTCCGCCAGCTCCATGGACAAACTCTGCAACTGCCGAGCTAGACTAGCTACTGGATCCATGGAGGCTGGAGAGAATCTTTTGTCGGTCGGTGAAAATGTCACGCTGTCACTGCGTACAGGAGGACAGGGTCCTATGCTGACCCTAAGCTGGGGCCCTGACTAATCCCTCTACCTGGAAGTACTGTTAATGGTACAGAGGTCCAGGCCGCCAGCATAACCCTACCTCCTGAGAATCCCTGAACCTCAGTAATCTAGTCCTGAGAAGGACCCCGATCACAACAGTAGGGGACAGGGTAGTAAACGCTTAAACACAGTACTAGACGAACGAGACAGTACAAGGGGAAAACCAAAAACCACCTTGCATACAAAAACTCACACCACAATAACAGAGGGAGCACAAACGGGTAAGGAGATAAATGATAAAGCGAGGAAGGGAAAAAACCACACCGAGAACACTTCGCTCCAAACTCTACAATACCACGATCCGCTCTGAAGGTCTGTATGAAATGCTTTCACCGACAACACCCCATCAGACCGGCAGGTATTTGAAGGAGTCTCAATACTGCAGAATTAACTGCAGCTGGGTGAGACTGGGCCTCGTCTAGCACAGAGAGAGAGAATTAACTCCCTCACTACCGAAAAAACACCAAGCACCAAAAACTCAGCTGCGAGAAGTCAGGCTGTGCAATCGCGACGATCTTCGTGGCGACACACCCGTGACAATTGAGTTTTGCCCCAGATTTTTAATAGGATTTAGGTCTGGACTTTGACTGGGCCATGTACACATATAAATATGCTTTGATCTAAACCATTGAAAAATAACCGTGTGCACAACCAAGAAGGTGCCAGAGTAGGTTTCCAAACCGTATCTAATAGAAAATGAACTCGCACTCAACTTTAGTATAGTGAGAATAAGATTTTATTCACAGTAGTAACACAAACGTTCGGCCTATATCATGACCTTCATCAGTCACAGATACTACTGAAGGGGTTGATCCACATAGGGAAGAAAGAAAGGGCTTGATATAGCCTGTGTTGGTGGGTGAGATGAGGAAGAGGACAATGCCTCTATTGCACTAGTAACCTGTTGTGAAGGAGTCCCGTAGTGAGGATAGGCTCTGCATTGACGCGTGTCCACCGCTATCCGAGACTAACTTCTTCCCTATGTGGATCAACCCTTCCATATATCTGTGACTGATGAAGGTCCATGATATAGGACCGAAACGTTTCGTGTTACTACTGTGAATAAAAATCTTTATTCTCACTATACTAAAGTTGAGTGCCGAGTTCATTTTCTATTGATCTAAACCATTGACTGGGGCATAGGTTCACCTTCCAGCAGGACAATGACCCTAAACATACGGTCAGAGCTACAATTGAATGATTTAGATCAAAGGATATTCATGTGTTTCAATGGACAAGTCAAAGTCTAAAATCTAAGTCAAAGTCTAAAAGTCTAAGTCAAAATCTAAGAGGGAAAAAAAAAGTTTCTCCATCTTCTCTATTATGTCAGTCAGTAAAAATGGAAATGCACTCTGATGTTATCCAAATGCGGTCCTATTTTTTCCATGGACCCGTAAAGTTGAATGGGCATGAGACATCTGTTTCTCGAGGCAAATTGTGCATGCTGAGATTTTTTTTACTTGGACCAATTTCGTAGAAAAAAAAAATTGGACATCTACTTAGCCTCATGAAACAACATGGAGAAGAATGCTATCCGTCAAAACCATGGATAGCACTCTTTTAAGTTATACGGTCATCTTCACAAGCACTAAAAAGAATTCCGGTTATCTTCAGAATGTCTTTTAATCCTTCCCATGGACTTGTATTATAAAGTAATGAGTGTTTTCCAAGTGGAAAATGCTTGAAGAACGGCCAGCTCACTTTAGACTCTATCATTTACATGACGTTGAAAAGCCTGAAGATCTGAGCAACCATGCTTTTCCCACATAAATGAATGGGGCAATTTTTTTTACTGTTTTTTCCCAGCATTTTTATGAACATACCCACAAAAAAAAAACCGGAGAAAGATGTAAGGTTAAAATACCCTGACATGCAACATTTTCTGATCCAGGTAAGCATGTTGGAAGCAAGACTTTGTGCAGTTGGTCTTGCATGAAGCAGTTTGTTTTTAAATTAAACTGGGTTCTGATGTTCTTTAAAGGGCTTCTCCACTTCTTGGACAACCCTTCTCAATTGTTAGATTTCCTTGTGTAAATAACAGTCTTTACTCACCTCCGGTGCTGGTGCTCTTCCAGTGTTGTTGGCGCAGAGTTTCCTGGTGCTTGCGTGACGTTATGCCACGTGAGGCCTGTAGCTAATCAGTGGCCACTAATTGGCCACTTCTCTCTGCTTCCTTCAGAAGCGACTGGCATCTGGAAGAAGTGAAAGCTGCTGCTGTTTTTTTTACTTTCTCCAAATGTCACTAATTGACTGCAGGCGCGCGAGCCTTAGGAAGACCCAGAGCAAATATTACTGGAACTACGCTGGAACCAGAGGGGAGTACGGGCTCTTTTTATTTTACATGGAAAAATATAGCACTTGAGAAGGGGGTTGTCCAAGTAGTGGACAATCTCTTTCTCTGCCTTTCATTGCCAGGTTGGGAATTACTGCTTCTAGGTGTCGGCCACCAGAACCGGATTACGAATAGTGCAAAGCGCAGCTGTATTGCGCTGTTAGTGCTTTTCTGTTCAGTTCTATGGGAGTTACACAGACACAGAATACCAAAGCAAGCTATGCTATTTCTGCAACTTGGGAGTTATAGACAGCCCAGCTCCTTGTGCTATGCTGCTTCCGTAACGCCTATTAATTTCAATTAGAGTTTTGCAGACTGCGCAATACAGCTGAGGTCGTCTATTTTCTAAAAACCGCCAATGGTGGATGGGACCTAGAAGCAGTTTTTTTTGTCTAAATGACTAAAGGCAGAGATGAGAATAACGCTTTAAATACAATGCCAAGTAAATGAAGATCCACATCATGCCAGTTAAGAGCTCAGAGGCCAGTAAACCTGGATTTGTCTTTTTAAAAAGTGCCCTCTATAGTAAAGTGCTCCATTTACTACATGCAGGGGCTCATAAAAAAATTACTACCATATTATTATTGACATATTGTGAGACAGTGAAGGAATATGTGTCGAATGGGGTGTACATTTCACCTAGGTACTGTGCTGTATGGTATAAGGGAAATGTGTGGCTTTGTAAACCTAGTGGTAGAGAAAGGTCACTACACCTTACATTCAGTACACACTTGCAGCTCAGGCCTGAAACCATTCAGCTGTTAATTAGGAGACCAGAAGTAGGTGTCTGCAAACACAGTCAGAGAGCTCGCTTAGGCCTCTTTCACACATCCGGCGGGCGCTTAAACGGCGCCCCCGGCATTTAGCCGCAGCGCCGCATGCGGTATTTTCTCTGAACACCGGATGTGCCGCATCTTGTTTTTCGCCGCATCCGGTTCACGAATGCGGCAAAAAAACCGCATACGTCTCATCCGGTGTATCCGGTTGGCATACGTTTACGCCGTATTGCGCCGGATCCGGCTTTTAAGCACGCCCATTTTGGGGCCCTTTTTGGGGTTCCAAATATGATTGGCTACTGTAATCCTATATATACACTGCTCCTACATCCCTTCTTTGACAGGTTGTAGAGGAGAAAGTGCAGTTTGGAGAGAAGAGCAAGTAGCAAGTGATTGGCGAACATGGAACCCATTATCGGCAATATCTTCAGGAATCTTGTTGATTTTACTGCGGAGATGAATCGATTGAGGTTTATCGTTCTGGAGAAGGAGCTAAAGTTTGAGGAGCAGCGGCGTCAGCGCCTGCGAAGTCGCCGCCGTATGTGGATCCACCCCATCACGTCACAGAGATTAACTCGTGGTGTCTATTCCACACTGAACATGGAGCTGCGACAAAATCCCGACAAGTTTTTTGCCTATCTGCGGATGAATATAGAAAACTTTGATGATTTGCTGGAGCGTGTTGGAGACAAAATTAAAAAATCGGACACCTACTGTCGGTTCTCGATATCTCCGGCGGAGCGTCTCATGGTGACTATAAGGTAAGCTATATGTATTGGTTCTGTTTGCTTGAGCGCACTTGTAATTTTATCATTAATTGAACATCACAGGCCAACTAGGAAACCACATGAGTAGCCCCAAATCTAGTTATAAAACAGTCTTTCTCCTAGATATTATTATTTTTGGTATCTCCAATAGTCGTAGCTGAGTTCTGGTATGTAATGCTGCGTTTCTGAAATTATTTGTATTTTCTAATTTGTTTTCAGATTTCTGGCAACTGGCGAAACTCTATCATCGCTCCATTTTCAGTATCGGATTGGAATCTCCACACTATCCGGCATAATAAAGTATACTTGTCGTGCTCTGTGGGATACTTTGGTTGGAGAATTTATTCCAGAGCCAACAACAGAGCGGTGGCTTGAAATAGCGGACCAGTTTCTACTCATCTTCCAGTTCCCCAATTGCCTGGGGGCCGTTGATGGAAAGCACATCCGCATTCAAAAGCCAAAAGGAACTGGATCTGAATTCTTTAACTATAAGAAATATTTCTCTATCGTCCTGATGGCTATTGCAGATGCGCACTACAAGTTTATCGCGGTGGACATTGGGTCTTATGGACGGTCTAATGACTCCCAAGTGTTTAAAATATCTGCTATGGGACGTAAATTGTATGGAAACAGTTTTCAGTTTCCCCCCCCTAGACCACTGCCTCAAACCTCAGGCCCACCAATGCCATTCGTTTGTGTAGGTGATGAGGCATTCCAGCTGTCCCAACACCTATTGAAGCCGTATGCCAGCAGAGAATTGACACATACAAAGCGGGTATTTAACTACCGCCTCACAAGAGCCAGACGGATGGTGGAGTGTGCCTTTGGCATTATGACAGCAAAATGGCGTGTCCTTTTGACTGCAATAAACTTGAAGACCGAGACTGTTGATGATGTAGTGAAAGCGTGCGTGGTCCTCCATAATTTTGTCCTAACCAAGGAACCAATTTCTCTGGAGGACCACAATCAAGAAACAACTTTGCACAACTACACCAACATTACCACTCGCAGTACAGTTGCAGTTTCTAGAATGAGGGACCAGTTTGCTCAATACTTTGTGTCACCGGAAGGTAGTGTTGACTGGCAGGATGACAGTGTGATAAATGTATTGTTTATTTTAATAATTTTCTTTACCCACAATAAACCTTTAATAGTTTACTTGTCTACCTTCTTGTGTGTTTTCTACTATAACCTTCTTGCCATTGTTGTGTCCATGGCTGTCACCTTTTGTCCAAAAAAGTGTACATTGTAGGCCATGTTTCCCCAACTGCAGTCCTCAAGGCCCACCAACATGTAAATTTTTCAGTCTTTACTTTGCATTGCTCAGGTGATAATTGCCTCACCTGTGCAATACAAAGGAAATACTGCAAACAATACCTGTTGTTAGGCCTTGATGACTGGATTTGGTGACACATGGCCTAAAATGTACCCTTTTTAGGACAAAAGGTGAAATTGTATTAACAAAAGTATTTCACCATTTGTCCTACAAAAAGTGTACATTATGTTTCCCCTACTCCAGTCCTCAAGGTCCACCAACATGTAAAGTTTTCAGTCTTTACTTTGTATTGCTCAGGTGATAATTGCCTCACCTGTGCAATACAAAGGAAATACTGAAAACATGATATGTTTTTGGTGGGCCTGGAGTAGGGGAAAACTGGGGTGTACACATTTTTATTAAAAAAAGAATACACTTTGCATACTACACAACCCGGGACATAACTTTGCCAAAAAGGTTACATTTATGAACCTTTTAGCCAAAGTTAGGTGTACCTGTATACCAAATTTAAAACTTAACATCCTATAAATAAAAGACAGACAACAATGTTAAACCAATGAACAATTTATTTTAAAAAATATTTTTTAATATAATTGTTATTAAAGTAGGCCTTGTGGCCCAATTCTTCAGATTTAAATAACCTTTATATTTTATTCAACTTTATTATTTTTTTTAGTAAACTTTATTGTTTTAAATACATTTTTTTGGTTTTCAACTTTATTTTTTTAAATAAATTTATGAAAAAAATTGTAACATTAACTACAGGTCAGTGTAGTGTGGGGTGGAAATACTGCTGGAGGGGCTGCGGGACACTTCGACCGTGGGAGTGTGGAGAGTGTGGAGGGACGAACGGGATGGTGGTGGGGAAGGAACAGGAAGAGGTGAAGGGGTGGAAAGACCAAAAGAATGGGAAGACAAGGCAGAACAGGTGGGTGGTGGTGGAGTGGAGGTTGTGCATGAGGAACAGGTGACATAGTAGGTATTTGGAAGGGGAAGTAGATTGGTAGGTAGAAGTGTGGTAGGGGTAGGTGGCTGGTAGTGGGTAGGTTGTTGGTACTGGGGAGGTGGTTGGACCTGGGGAGGTGTGTTGTTGGTTACTGGGGGGTTGGTTGGACTGGGAGGTGGTTGGTACTGGGGAGGTGGTTGGTATTGAATAGGAGGGGGAGGAGGTATGGCAGGTGGAGGGGGGGGGGAAGATGTACGGCGGCTGTAGGGGGGGAGGTGGTGGAATGACTGGGGTGGATTGAGGATGGGAGACAACCTGCACTACAGCAGCGTGGCACGTGTGCATCACATACATCTGCTGGTCATAAGATAGCGGATCTATGGCTCCGCAACTGACCTAAAAAAACTGTAGTTCGGGGGTGCTCTTATCTCAGAACGCACAGTTTCCAGAAGTGTCTTGACCTCACCAACTAGTGTGGTTATCTGACGAAGGCCTGCGGAAACTTGTTCAGATAGCAACTTAAGGCAGTTCTGGAAAGATGCGTTCATGTGTAAGAACTCGGGCGCATAGTTCTTTTCCTGACCCTTCTGACGCTGCCGCCCAGTACCCGCAGCTGTACTAGAGGTGGCAGGATCAGAAGGGTGTGGTAAAGGGAAGGCTATATCCTGACCAGCAGATTCATGCATTGCAGGCGGCCACGCTGCTCCAGCGCTGGTGGAAGGGACAGCGGGATCGTGTGTGTGTGAAGTGTGGGAAGGGTCAGATGTGGAGGGTTGGTCAAAGTGTCCCTCGGTGTCGGTCTCCTGAGGGATCGCTCTAGAAGGCTCCAACTCTGCGGGCGCCCGAGTGCTGCTCACCGTGCTGTGGAAGAAACAAAAACATAAAATTAATATACAGATGTGGAATGGCCCTGGGTGAAAACAAAAAAAAATATTACATTTGATGTTAATATTTACCTTCTGGTGACCATGGTTTCACGCAGGAACGCCAGAGCTTGTGCATATTTGTACTTACTCTGGCGTCCTGAAGAACCACTCGGGGCCCGCATCTCTTTGTTAAATTCCTTCTTAAAGTGATCCCTCACAGACCGCCACCGCTTCATAATTCTCTCCCCTGAAACGAGAAAGCACACATTGGTTACTATACAACAACCACACTTTAGTCCTCGTGTCCCCCAGAGTTAATGTTTTCATTGTTTCCATAGTGTTTCACAAAAGGAAATCATGAAAACATGAAGCGTTGGTTACACAAGGACAGAATTTTTTAAAAAACACCTTTACAGTCAGCAACATGAACTATACTTACGGTATTTATTCTGGGACCTAGGATTGAGGTCCTCCCAGCGGTGCATCATTGCTGCTGCCACTTCCGTCCAGAGCCGTCGTGTCACAATTTGATCCGCATGCTGGCGGTCCGCCATGTTCCACAGCGGCTCCCTTTCTCGGACCAGGTCGATCATCAACTCCACGTCCAATCCCTCCTCCGTGTCCGAGTCGGGAGCACGCTGTGAAGCCTGTGAAATGAACAATGAAGAAAAAAAAAAAAAAAAAAATATATCAGATACATGGTTTTAGTTTGTAAAAATTATACATGTTACAATGGGAATATTAATGCACAAAACATTTGTAGATAACACGTTTTTTAAAAAGCATAAATTATATAACATGGCAAAAAAAAAAATAATACTTACACGTTGAGAACCGCCAACAGTCTCACGACGACTCTGGGAGGCGCTGGGAGAAACCCTCTGGCTCCCAGATGCGAGAGACTAAAAAAATGAAAATAAAAATTAGGATATTGGCAGGTGTTGGCCGCTGTGTGAAGTATGCACTAAATGTTTTTCTATGTGTTGTGTGTACTGTGATGTTGTGTTTATGAGATTGATGCAGGATACTTACGAATTGTGAGCCCACTCCGGGTATCTCTCCACCCCGTCCTTCTTCCTCTGGGAGCTCCTCGTCATCTTCAGATTCCTGTTATTAAAATAACACAATCAAGTGTAGCCTTTCCTGGGGGTTTAGCTCTAGGATCGCTGTCTGGGTAGACAGAATGGCACGGAAACAGTTCATTCAGACAGCAGTTTGGTGAAAACTGGCCGCAACCAGTTTTATTAAAGTCCACAGCACACAGAAAAAACAAATCATAAACAGAAAACCTGGGCTTGTCTAGCCTCTAATTACACTTAGATAGATGGCCCTCTCTATCCGGGACCCAGACTCTACCAGTCTGTGCCCAAAACAACACATATGATATATGTTACCAGTATGGAGTTTCACAGACACTCCTCTTTATGTCCGAAGGCAACTCCAATGTCCAGACTTGAGAGAGGTCACCTCCTATTCAGTCGCTATTCGCACGGATTCTCACTGCGACTACTCCTGTGTCCGGGTACTTCCTGCACCCAGACTGAGATAGCTCACACTCTTAGAGACTGCTTTTTTGTGCCGGGACACCTCCCTGTGTCCGGGCTAAGGCAGCTCCCACACTCTTAGAGACACCTTCTGTGCCTGGACCCCTTGTCCAGACTGAATGAGCTCTCTGACTGTGCTCCCAAGCACCTACTTCTGGCTTCCTAATCAACACCTGAGTGGATTCCAGGTCTGAGCTGCAAGCGTGTACTGAATGGCAGGTGTAGTGACCTTTCTTTACCACCAGGTTTACAAAGCCACACATTTCGCTCATACCAGTCAGCAAGGTACTTAGGTGAAATATACACCTCATTCACCACATATTCCTTCACTGTCTCACATATCCCCTCCCTCTTCTCCAGACCGGAGGGCTGGTCATCCAGACCTGAGGGCTGGTCAACAATCCAACAGAGACAGTGAACTCTGGACCAGTCATGGCCCTCATCAGCTTCATCCTCACCACTGTCATAGCCAACATCAGTTTTCTCTTCATCTGAAGCATCCGCACTACCCTGTACCCTCCCAGGCCTATACTCTCTGCGGGCCTCGGGTATCCTGCACGGTTTCATCTTGACTTTAGTGCCAGCCTCAGTCTCGGTATAGTGGCTCACCAGATAAGTACGACCAGGCACGTCAGAACAGCTCTGCTGATTCTTCCTCAGAAACTTTCGTACCTCCTGTTTTTGGGGCACTGACCCTGTGTCACCAACTGTCACAGGAGGTATAGGGGTTTTCTCTAATTCCCCCTGAACTTTCTTTAGCACATCTACTTTCTTAAATATCAGTTGATTCATAAATTCTACCTCACAAAACCCAAGCGCCTCTGTCATGGTCTCTGACCATTCCGAGCCACACTGTTCAAACGATTGGCACTGTAGAGGGAGCTGATCGTTTTTCTTGGTCGGTACACATAATTTATCCTCTTCTGGTACAGGCTCACTTTGCATAAGACTCAGAGCTCTTACTTCTTTCTCCAGGAGATCCTCATGGCTACGCATCTTCTCCTGTAGTTGTTGGACGTCCTTTACGTCTTCGGCCCTTTCTTCAGGCTCTTCTGGTAGGACATGCTCAGAAGCCCTACCATCAGTCTTCTTTTCCACCACGTTCTGCATCCCATCTGAGCTCCCGTGTATCTGCAGCGGCAACGGAGCGACACATCGCCCCTCCCACTCACTGGGACGTGGTTCAAGTGTAGACTCCATGAAAATGCGCCTGAGCTCACCAAGGCCAACCCGAGGTCTCAAAATCTCATCTTGGGATTTATCCAGATCCTTTGGGTCGCTCGGGAACTCCGATGGCGCAGCGGGCGCCGAACTTCCGGCCCGAGCTTCGCGAGTCGCAGTCACGGATCCGGACAGTACACCGTCCACGCCGCTGTCTCCAGCAGAAACATATTCCGGGGCAGAGTCATTCCCCACATCTTCACTTGAGACATCAGCCTCTGGTGAGGCACCTGGCCTGGTGTCCACCACTTCCATGGCTTTCTCCACCTCTGCAGCATCACCTTCCGAGTCCTTGGCCTGATGCAGATCCACACCATACATTGATAACTTCTCATTTTCAACAGCATCCACTTGTGCTGTGTTCAGTTTCAGAGTCCTGTCTTTCACCTTAGTCTTCGCCAGGGAACCGGCCAACGGTACAACATCTTCAGATGCCATCCTCCGTCCGACTGCAAGGTCAGCCTCAGCCTTCCTCTCAGGACTCTCAATCTCCTCTGCTACCATGCCTTCCTCACTTGCACTGGTTGCTTTATTGTCATCAGATGACTCACTATCACCACCACTATCCCTGTCTGACCCCCTTTTCTCAGCCACATCTGGCTCACTTTCAGGGTTATACAATTTATTCTCATTCACATCCTGCTCACTGTCAGGGTTATACAATTCATTCTCATTCACATCCGGCTCACTGTCAGGGTTATACAATTCATTTTCATTCACATCTTGATCGGGAACCTCAGCCAACATGTCATCCACAACATCAACTTCACCATCTGGTCCCCGGTTTCCCTCAGGTGGTCCCCCAAGTACGTGACTATGTGATAACCCCAGCACTATACTTCCATATAGCTCAGGTACCAGGAGCTGACTCACGACCTCTCCCTGGACTTCAGTGTCCCTATACAATAGGTTATTGTTCATGGCAGCATGAGGAAACCTTTCCTCAGAGCCAGGCTCTTGGGGAACCTCATTCAGAACAATTACATTCTCCTGTGCCGTTTTAAGAGTGGGGTCTCGCACCGGCTCACTCCCAAAATTGTCACAGGAGCCAGGCAGGTCAGGGACACTCGGTTCCCGAGAACCACCATCCTCGTCTCCCAACATCACCTGCAAAGAAATGTCATCTTTATCACGGTCATCATCAGTATCATCACTATTATGATTAGCATTATCATCATTATCAATATCAGCATCCTCATCATGGTCATCATCATCATGATCATCATTATCATTATCAATATTATCATGGTCATCATCATTATCACATAAGTTTAACGGCCCACTAGCATTGTGTTCCGCCCCTCGGGACTGCGCACCCTCAGTAGGAGCTTCATCACACTGTCCATCAGAAACATTTTTCCCCCAGAGATCCTTAGACCGGGGAAAGTCATTACCCCATATAACGGGGTGCACCAGGGTCTTCACTACCCCCACTTCATATGAAACCTCCCCGAGTTTGGGGACCAAGTCCACGGCAGTCTCTGGGTAGACTTTGGTGTCTTCATGGATGTACACCACACTCAGGTGCTTATCAGGGATGAAGTCCCTATCACTCAGGCTGTCACATACGGAAGTCACTGGACTCTGAGTCCAAGAGGGCCTGTGCTGGGCAGTCACTTACAACCACCGGGGACCCCTGTGGTCCAGTCTCTTCGGCTGAGGTGGACACACACACAGGCTCTGCGCAGGGAGAGAGGGATCTGCCATCATCACAACACATAGGCTCCCCCTCTATTGGACAGTTGGCTGCAATTTCACGCCAGCTCCAACACTGTCCATCACACTCTCCCACCCACATGTCCCCTCGGGCCTGAACCCGCTTATCAGCATACCCCATGTCCCCAACAGCTGGAACGCTCTTACCGCGAGAGTTCAGCGTCCGGGAACTCCGAAGTGACGACCTCTCAGACGGCTGTACCTCAGGAGGACGTGCTTGGGTGTAGCGGTCCACTATCACCTTTTCAACTCCATAATCAGGCCTGCTGACTGCAGACTCCCAACTGTATCTCCAGTCATGGACTCTCCTGGCACGGGCTGCAACCGTAACACCCAGCCGGGTAAGAATCGCCGCTTTCAACTTGGCATAGTCTTCGCTGTCCTGCTTGCTCAGGTCAGCCCAGACTTTTTGGGGTTCCCCAATCAGTTAGGGTACGACCGCCATGGCCCATTCAGATAGTGGCAGATTCTCCTTCTCTGCCAGTCTCTCAAACCTAGTAAGATATACCTCCACATCATCACGAGGTGTCATTTTTCTCAAGGACCGTCTTACCGCCTTCTTTATAGCGGACAACGCCGGTGCCTTCACAACATTACTTCGGGACGCGGCACCGAAATCCTTTTTTGGTGCTGTCATCTGCTCAATAAATAACCGGTTATTCTCCTGCTGCTGCTGCAGGAATTGCTGCCGGTCCTCCTGCATGCGCTGCTGGTGCTGCAGGCGCTGCTGCTCCATGCTCTGCTCCATGCTTCGCTGGGCCTGGGCCAGGTACTCAATGAGCTCCTCCATACTACCGGACTCATCTGTCTCAACCACGGCAGTTTTATGTTGCACATTAACTTGTGCCATTTGTTCAAACAGCGCCTCCATGCTGTCATCCATGCTGTCAGACTTCTCTGTCTTAACAACGGCAGTCTTCACTCAAGACATACACACTACACAGCTTTTTTTCCACAGAAAATTCAGCCTTGCTGTGCAACCACTTTTTTTTTTTTTTTCCTTTGCAAAGTCTATTAGGGCTACTGTCTCTTTAAGACTGCTCCACAAACTTTTCTTTTGCTGCTGCACATTCCACAGTCATTTTCACAACAAGTTCAGCTTTGCTGTGCATACATTTTCTCTCTGCAGACCCTATCAGGGCCACTGTCTCTCCAAGACTGCTCCAAACAGACGTTTCTGCTGACACACTTTTTTTTTTTTTTTTTTCTGTTGCTATTTCAATAGACTTCACCTTTAATGCTGTCTCTCGCCACTGTGCTGCATGCACACTCCAGCACTAACTGTACCAGGCCCTGCGCTGCCCCAGCATTCTCCGCCAATTGTAGCCTTTCCGGGGGGTTTAGCTCTAGGATCGCTGTCTGGGTAGACAGAATGGCACGGAAACAGTTCATTCAGACAGCAGTTTGGTGAAAACTGGCCGCAACCAGTTTTATTAAAGTCCACAGCACACAGATAAAAACAAATCATAAACAGAAAACCTGGGCTTGTCTAGCCTCTAATTACACTTAGATAGATGGCCCTCTCTATCCGGGACCCAGACTCTACCAGTCTGTGCCCAAAACAACACATATGATATATGTTACCAGTATGGAGTTTCACAGACACTCCTCTTTATGTCCGAAGGCAACTCCAATGTCCAGACTTGAGAGAGGTCACCTCCTATTCAGTCGCTATTCGCACGGATTCTCACTGCGACTACTCCTGTGTCCGGGGTACTTCCTGCACCCAGACTGAGATAGCTCACACTCTTAGAGACTGCTTTTTTGTGCCGGGACACCTCCCTGTGTCCGGGCTAAGGCAGCTCCCACACTCTTAGAGACACCTTCTGTGCCTGGACCCCTTGTCCAGATTGAATGAGCTCTCTGACTGTGCTCCCAAGCACCTACTTCTGGCTTCCTAATCAACACCTGAGTGGATTCAGGTCTGAGCTGCAAGCGTGTACTGAATGGCAGGTGTAGTGACCTTTCTTTACCACCAGGTTTACAAAGCCACACATTTCGCTCATACCAGTCAGCAAGGTACTTAGGTGAAATATACACCTCATTCACCACATATTCCTTCACTGTCTCACACAAGACATATAGCCCACAGATGGATTGTGGATAGAAAAATTAAAAATACATTTTTTTACCGCCAATTCCTGACGATGGGTAGGAGGGCTCCCAGAAGAAGATGTGTCCTGCTGTGGCAGCTCTGGCTCTGGCTGGGAGGGAGGAGATGGCGATGCCGGTGGTGCTGCCGCCGCCGCTTCAGCCGCTGCTTCCTCCGCCAACACTGCCATTGCTGCAGCTGCAGCAGCTGTTTGATGTTCTCTGTTGTGGAAGAAACAAAAAGGGACAGTCAATATATTTGTATATTTCTTGGCCCTGTCTGAAAGAAAACCAAGCATGTATTTTTATTGAAATGGGGGGGGTGTAATGTTTACCTTCTTCTGGCTTCCCTCCTTGCCCGCCTCTCCTCCTGTTCTCTTCTATCTACAAGCGCCGCCTCCCCTCTTGTTGACGTCTTCTACTGTTAAAGTAAAAAGGTACTGTAAATTTGAGAATCCTTGTCCATGGCTGAAATAAAAAACAAACATGTAATTGATAGCAAAATGTGTGCTGTAATACTTACTTTCTCATTGCTATCCTCCTAGCTTGGAGGTCCTCTGCTCCCCTCTGCTCGACTTGGGCTTCAGCCGCTGCCGCCCGGTGAAGTCTTCGGCTGTTGAATAAGGACACAAAAACGGACAGTGAATATATGGGTATTCCTTTGCCCTGGCTGAAACACAAAAAACAAACATGTAAATTAGAGAAAAATGTGTGCTGTAATACTTACTTTCTGCTTGCTAGCCTCCTAGCTTGGAGTTCCTCTCCCCCCCTCTGCTCAACTTGCGCTTCAGCCGCCGCCGCCGCCGCTCGTTGAATTCTTCTGCTGTTAGGACACAAAAAGGGACAGTGAATATATGTGGATTCCTTGTCCCTGGCTGAAAGAGAAAAACAAACATTAAATTTTTAGGGACATGGGGGATGACATTTACTTTCTGCTGGCTTGCCTCCTTGCATCCAGGATGTCCTGCGCCCTTTCATCGCCAGCATCAATTCTTCTGCTGTGAAATTAACAGACCAAAAAAAAATTTGTTGATATATTTTGATTGTCCCTGTTTTAAAATATAACATTCAAACAACGACATTATTCCGACCACATGCAATCATTTTTTATAGCCATCAACAGTACCAGGGTAAACCGTATCCCTGGCCAAAAAAAAAATATATGATAATAAAAACATGGAAATTTCACATAAGAGCATAATTAGCTAAGGTCAGAGGCAGCCAAAAAAATAACATTGCAACAAAAAGAAAAGTACATCAACATTTGTATACTCAACACAGGAAAATAATAGCAGCATGAGTAGATAAAACCGTGACAAGCCACAAAGAACAAAGATTGCAAACAAAAAAACATTAGCATAGTCAAACAATTCAACAGACCATGAGTAGATAAAACCATGACAGGCCACAAAGAAAAAATATTGCAAACAAAAAAACATTAGCATAGTTAAACAATTCAACAGACCATGAGTAGATAAAACCATGACAGGCTACAAAGAAAAAATATTGCAAACAAAAAAACATTAGCATAGTTAAACAATTCAACAGACCATGAGTAGATAAAACCATGACAAGCCAAAAAAAAAAAAAAAAAAAAACCATTGCCAAAAAAAAAAAATGGAGAGAAACATTACCATAGTAAACACATGCACATTTCCGATAGTAGCATAAAAAACAACGACATAACTGGCCCAAAAAATTAATACTTTTTAAAAAAAAAAAAAAAACATTTTGATACACAAATACATCCATATTTCAGATTGTCGCAGGGAGACAAAGCACATCACTGCTAAAAAACAGTACCAGTAGATCTACATTATCAACATTCACAACAATAGCAGTGAATACACAATAAAGTTCCCAAACAAATGCATTTTAAACTCGGGGACCCACCCCATCATCGGCAATTTAATTTCATTAAATACCTGGGGAACCAATCCCCATCACAGAAAAAAAATTACATATATAATGTACCAGGCCACAAAAAAAAAACATCAGCTCACACAACATTGGTGACATATGTATTTTACATTTTTGAATTTGGGGGTGGGTGGTTCATATTTACCGTCTGTTTTCCTGGCGTTCCATGGTACGGATCCTGGCTGCGAGTCCGGTGGCTCTCTGTGGCTCTCTGTGGCTCTCTGTGGCTCTCTGTGGCTCTCTGTGGCTCTCTGTGGCTGTGTCTGATGTCCCACCCAATGTATTTTTTATATGTTTGCTGAGGGGTGGTACTTCCTTGTATCTGTTTGCTGTGGGCTGGTATATCAATTAACAAACCGGATGCGGCTACCGGATGCGGCGGACGCCGCGATGCGGCGCATTGCGGCGTCCATAGACTTTCATTGTAAAAAAGAACCGCATGCGCCGCATCCGGCGCATGCGGCTTTTTCGCCGCAGACAAAAAACGTTACATGCAACGTTTTTTCCAGACACCGTACGGTGACCAGACACCGCATCCGGCACCAACCGGACGCGCCGCAGTGACATGCGGCGCCATGCGGCGCTAATACAAGTCAATGGAAAAAAAAACCGCATGCGGCGCATACGGTTTTGTGATGCGGCGCTGCTAAAAAATGCCGGGGGCGCCGCAAGGGGAAAAACGGATGTGTGAAACCAGCCTTAGTCTGGACAAGGAGTCCAGGCACAAGAAGGAGTCTCCAGGAATATGAGCTGTCTCAGTCTGGGGCTCGATGTACCCCGGACACAGGAGTAGTCTCTGTGAGAATCCATGCGGATAGCTGCTGAATAGGAGGGGAGCTCTCTCAAGTCTGGACGTTGAAGGTGCCTTCAGACACAAGGAGGAGACTCTGTGAAACTCCATGCTGGTAAATGCTGAACATATGTGTTGTTTTGGCCCAGGCTGTTAGAGTCGGGACCCGGATAGATAGGGAAATCTATCTAAGTGTAGTAAGTGGCTGGACAAGCCCAGGTCTTATGTTTATGATTTGTTTTATCTGTTTGCTGTGGACTTTAATAAAGCTGGTTGCGGCCAGTTTTTACCAGAACTGCTGTCTGTGAATAAACTGTTTCCGTGCCACTCCGTCTACCCGGACGGCGATCCCAGAGCTATATCCCCTGAAAAGCTTACAATTGGCGGAGAATGCTGGGGCAGCACAGTGGCTGATACAATTGGTGCTGGAATGTGTGTGCAGCACAGTGGCTGATACAATTGGTGCTGGAATGTGTGTGCAGCACAGTGGCGAGAGACAGCAATAAAGGTGAAGTCTGTTGAAGCAGCAGCAGAGAAAAAAAAAAGTGTGTCAGCAAAAACGTCTGATTGGAGCAGTCTTAAAGAGACAGTAGCCCTAATAGACTTTGCAAAGAAAAAAAAAAAGTGTGTCAATAAAGGAGAAACGTCTGTTGGAGCAGTCTTAAAGAGACAGTGGCCCTAATAGAGTTTGCAGAGAAAAAAAAAAAAAAAGTGTCTGCACAGCAAGGCTGAATTTTCTGTGGAAAAGACTGTGGAGTGTGTATGTCTTGAGTGAAGACTGCCGTTGTTGAGACAGAGAAGTCTGACAGCATGGATGACAGCATGGAGGTGCTGTTTGAACAAATGGCGCAAGTTAATGTGCAACATAAGACTGCCGTGGTTGAGACAGATAAGTCCGGCAGTATGGAGGAGCTCCTTGAGTACCTGGTCCAGGCCCAGCGGAGCATGCAGCAGGCCCAGCAGCAATTCCTGCAGCAGCAGCAGGAGAATAACCGGTTGTTTTTTGAGCAGGTTGCAGCACTACAAAAGACTTGCAGCGCATCGTCCCAAAGTAATGTTGCAAAGTCACCTGCATTGTCCGCTGTAAAGAAGGCGGTAAGACGGTCTCTGAAAAAGATGACACCTCGTGATGATGTGGAGGTATATCTCACTAGGTTTGAGGGACTGGCAGAGAAGGAGAATCTGCCCCTATCTGAATGGGCCATGATGGTCGCACCCTATCTGATTGGAGAACCCCAACGGGCCTATGCTGACCTGAGCGAGCAGGACAGCCAAGACTATGCCAAGCTGAAAGCGGAGATTCTTACCCGGCTGGGTGTTACGGTGACAGCCCGTGCCAGGGGAGTTCATGACTGGAGATGCAGTTGGGAGTCTGCAGTCAGCAAACCTGATTATGGAGTTGAAAAGGTGATAGTGGACCGCTACACCCAAGCACGTACTCCTGAGGTACAGCCAGAGGTCGGACAAGGAGACCACCAGGACGCCAATCGTCTGGTCAGCCTGATGGAGAGGGCCTTCGCCACCAAAGACTGCCTCCGTGACCAGCCGTCTGAGAGGTCGTCACTTCAGAGTTCCTGGACGCCGAACTCTCCCGGTAAGAGCGTTCCAGCTGTTGGGGTCGTGTGGGTGGGAGAGTGTGATGGACAGTGTTGGAGATGTCGTGAAATTGCAGCCAACTGTCCAATAGAGGGGGAGCCTATGTGTTGTGATGTTGGCGGATCCCTCTCTCCCTGCGCAGAGCCTGTGTGTGTGTCCACCTCAGCCGAAGAGACTGGACCACAGGGGTCCCCGGTGGTTGTAAATGACTGCCCAGCACAGGCCCTCTTGGACTCAGAGAGTCCAGTGACTTCCGTATGTGACAGCCTGATTGATAGGGACTTCATCCCTGATAAACACCTGAGTGTGGTGTGCATCCATGGAGACACCAAAGTCTACCCAGAGACTGCCATGGACTTGATCCCCAAACGCGGGGAGGTTTCATGTGAAGTGGGGGTAGTGAAGAACCTGGTGCAACCCGTTATATTGGGTAATGACTTTCCCCGATCTAAGGATCTCTGGGGGAAAAATGTTTCTGATGGACAGTGTGATGAAGCTCCTATTGAGGGTGCGCAGTCCCGAGGGGCGAACACAATGCTAGTGGGCCGTTAAACTTATATGATGATGATGATGATAATCATGATAATGATGCTGATACTGATAATGATGATGATGATGATGATGATCATGATAATGATACTGATACTGATAATGATGATGATCATGATAGTGATGATGATACTGATCCTAATCATGATAATGATATTGATAATGATGATGACTGTGATAGAGATGAAATTCCTTTGCAGGTGATGTTGGGAGACGAGGATGGTGGTTCTCGGGAACCGAGTGTCCCTGACTTACCTGTGTCCTGTGACAATTTTGAGAGTGAGCAGTGGCGAGACCCCACTCTTAAAACGGCACAGGAAAATATAAGAGTTCTAAATGAGGTTTCCCAAGAGCCTGGCTCTGAGGAGAGGTTTCCTCAGGTTGCCATAAACAATAACCTATTGTATAGGGACACTAAAGTCCAGGGAGAGGTCGTGAGCCAGCTCCTAGTACCTGAGCTATATGGAAGTATAGTGCTGGGGTTGTCACATAGTCACATACTTGAGGGACCAGATGGTGAAGTTAATGTTGTGGATGAGATGTTAACTAAGGTTCCAGATCAGGATGTGAATGAGAATGAATTGTATACCCCTGAAAGTGAGCAGGATGAGAATGAGAATGAATTGTATAACCCTGAAAGTGAGCCGGATGTGGCTGAGAAAAAGGGGTCAGACAGGGATAGTGGTAGTGATAGTGAATCATCTGATGACAATAAAGCAACCAGTGCAAATGAGGAAGGCATGGTAGCAGGGGAGGTTGAGAGTCCTGAGAAGAAAGCTGATGCTGACCTTACAGCCGGACAGAAGATGGCATCTGAAGATGTTTTACAGTTGGCCGGTTCCCTGGCGAAGACCAAGGTGAAAGGAGGAGAGCTGAGCTTTAAAGGCAGGACTCTGAAACTGAACACAGCACAAGTGGATGCTGTTGAAGATGAGAAGTTATCAATGTATGGTATGGAGCTGCATCATGCCCAGGACTCTGAAGGTAATGCTGCAGAGGTGGAAAAAGCCATGGAAGTGGGAGACACCAAACCAGATGCCTCATCAGAAGCTGAGGTCTCAAGTGCAGCTGTGAGGAACAAGACTGAGGATGTGGGGGCTGACTCTGCCCAGGAATCTGTTTCGGCCAGAGACAGTGGCGTGGATGGTGTACTGTCCGGATCAGTAGCGGCAACACGCAAAGTTCAGGCTGGAATTTCGGCGCCCGGTGCTCCGACAGTGTTCCCGAGCGACACAGAGGATCTGGATGGGTCACAAGATGAGATTTTGAGACATCAGGCTGGCATTGGTGAGCTCAAGCGCACTTTTATGGAGTCTATGCATGAGCCACGTCCCAACGAATGGGAAAGACGATGTGTCACTCCGTTGCCGCTGCAGATATACGGGAGCCCAGATGGGATGCAGAACGTGGTGGAAGAGAAGAGTCAGGCGGGTTCTGAGTATACAGATGCAAAAATCAAGGAGAACTTGAAAGCTGGAATAAATGGAGATATTGGATACCATAGTGATGTGACTGAAGAGGTAGAATGTAAGACTGACGGTACGGCTTCTGAGCATGTTCTACCAGAAGAGCCTGAAGAAGGGGCCGAGGACGTAAAGGACGTCCAACAGCTACAGGAGAAGATGCGTCTCCATGAGGTCTCCACCAAAGAAATGAAGACTGAGAATGTTGCGTTACGCAAGCAGCTGCAGCAGTGTGAACTGGATGTGGCATCTTTTCGCCGGGAACGTGAGCGGTTCCAGCAGTTGCTCAAGAGAGCACGAAATGAAGGGGAAAGTGTATATAGTACCTTGCAGGATCAAGGAAAAGTGGTTGCACAGGTACCAGATGAATTGATTACTTCTCAGAAAAAACTCCAAACTGTGATGAAGGAGTGTGATGAAAGCTATGAGCATCTTCGTGAGAAAGTAGATGTGCTAAAGAAGGTTCAAGGGGAACTAGAGAAAAGTGAAAAACCCCCTATACCTCCTGTGATAGTTGGTGACACATGGTCAGTGCACCAAGGACAGGAGGTACGTGAGTTTCTGAGGAAGAGTCAGCAGAAGTGTTCTGATGTGCCGGGTCGTACTTCTCTGGCCAGGCACTATATCGAAACTGAGCCCGGCCCTAAGGTCAAGATGAAACCGTGCAGGATACCCGAGGCCCGCAGAGAGCATAGGCCTGGGAGGGTACAGGGTAGTGCGGATGCTTCAGATGAAGAGAAAGCTGATGTTGGCTATGGCTCAGGTGAAGATACAGATGACAGTAGTGAAGATGAAGCTGATGAAGGCCATGACTGGGCCAGAGTTCACTGTCTCTTTTGGATTGTTGACCAGCCCTCCGGTCTGGATGACCAGCCCTCCGGTCTGGAGAAGAGGGGGGGGGATATGTGAGACAGTGAAGGAATATGTGTCGAATGGGGTGTACATTTCACCTAGGTACTGTGCTGTATGGTATAAGGGAAATGTGTGGCTTTGTAAACCTAGTGGTAGAGAAAGATCACTACACCTTACATTCAGTACACACTTGCAGCTCAGGCCTGAAACCATTCAGCTGTTAATTAGGAGACCAGAAGTAGGTGTCTGCAAACACAGTCAGAGAGCTCGCTTAGTCTGGACAAGGAGTCCAGGCACAAGAAGGAGTCTCCAGGAATATGAGCTGTCTCAGTCTGGGGCTCGATGTACCCCGGACACAGGAGTAGTCTCTGTGAGAATCCATGCGGATAGCTGCTGAATAGGAGGGGAGCTCTCTAAAGTCTGGACGTTGAAGGTGCCTTCAGACACAAGGAGGAGACTCTGTGAAACTCCATGCTGGTAAATGCTGAACATATGTGTTGTTTTGGCCCAGGCTGTTAGAGTCGGGACCCGGATAGATAGGGAAATCTATCTAAGTGTAGTAAGTGGCTGGACAAGCCCAGGTCTTATGTTTATGATTTGTTTTATCTGTTTGCTGTGGACTTTAATAAAGCTGGTTGCGGCCAGTTTTTACCAGAACTGCTGTCTCTGAATAAACTGTTTCTATGCCATTCCGTCTACCCGGACGGCGATCTCAGAGCTATATCCCCTGAAAAGCTTACAATATATATATATATATATATATATATTATTGACTAATGGAGAGAGCTATGGAAAACAAAGCCATTTCTTTCTCAGTGCATCCTGTGCTTAATTAACATATTGAAATGGAACATTTCGAAAGTGCACTTATGGGTGTTCGCTCTTTCTATAAAGAACTGTGGTTATTTCCAGTTTCCAAAACATACTGTACTTGAATTTTTTTTCTTAGTTTAAAACTGGCAAATGTCAAATTCATGATCTGTGCTCAACCCAACACAAGGTTTTATGTAAGAGCTGCAGAATACAGTCATTTTGGACAGGTTATGTTGAGATGATCTGCACCTCATAGTTTTGTTTTATGGGGTTTGGTTGGACATTAGTACGATATTTCATATTTACCATCTAAGGTTATTGTAACGCCGATATGTTTGTACCTTGTTTCCCCGGCGTTACTCTGCATGTCTCTGCTTTAACCCTTTGCTCCTTTCCCACTAATCAGCTGGGATACTGTTGTCTGTTACCTGTATGGATGCTGCTCAGTTCCCAGGTCTGCTGCGTAGCCGTACATGTGTTGTGATGTCTCTGCTCCGCTGCATGACCATACGCATGTGCGGTCCCTGGCTCCCGCTGCGGAAGCTATCCACGGGTTGTGAGGTCCTCTGCAGCTGGTGCATGACTTTCCACGTGTGCTCAGGCTTGCAGCCGCTGCCAAGTGCCTTAAGCCGCAGTTCCTGTGCTGACTGTGCTGTAATGGTTTCTGTCTGTGCTTAGGGTGCGCCCGGCCACACCTTCCCTGATTTTATTAGGGCAGTATGTGTGCTTAAAGGGAATCTGTCACCCCATTTTTGCCATATCAACTAAAGATATGGCTGAATAGTGTGTCCCATAAGCAAGCTCTCGGTGTTTACCTTATATCCTGATACCCCCGTTTTGATATCAAAATACCTTAGTAAAGTTCATATTTTTTGCTGTCAATCAGGGCGGTCAGGTCCGCTGGGCGGCGGTTATTCGCTCCCCCCTCCGCTCCTGTCACGTAAAGCAGTCTGTGAATATCACAGACATAAGCGAGGTGGGGGTGTGTGTTTATATGTAAAATCATCCTTAAAACCCATCCTGCGTGATATCTGTGAATCTAATGAAGATGTAGAGTCTCTGTGGGTGGAGATTAGGGGAGGGGGGAGAAATAATAAATTACTGATAGGGGTTTGTTATAAGTCTCCTAAAATAATGGAAGCAACAGAGAATATACTCGTAAAGCAAATAGATGAAGCAGCGACTCAAGGAGAAGTCATTATTATGGGGATTTCAACTACCCTGAAATACATTGGGGAACAGAAACCTGCAGTTCCAGCCAGGGCTGCCACTAGGAATTTCGGGGCCCCATACTGGCGAAATTTATGGGGCCCCCCTTGAGACTCCGCCCAGGCTCCACCCCCCCAGTTCCGCATCCACCCTAGCTCCTCCTCCACCATGCAAACCTTCCAAAATCCCTCCGCCCTTTCATGGAAAAACTTCACTTCTGCACCATGCCCTCACCAATGACACATTCAGGCTATGTGCACACGTTCAGGATTATTTGCATTTTTTTCGCGGGAAAAAACGCGTCAAAAAACGCATGAATTAAGCATCCTATCATTTACAATGAATTCCGCAATTTTTGTGCACATGGTGCGTTTTTTTCCGCAAAAAAAACGCATCTCGGAAAAAGAACCAACATGTTCATTAATTTTGCGGAATTCTAGCCTTTTTCCCGCTATATTATTGACCTAGAAAGTTTACCGCGGAAAAAGTCAGTTTTTGCTCAGGAAAATTCTGCAAACATTCCTGAACGTGTGCACTTAGCCTAACACCAATCACTCGATGAATATGCAGCACTTTGCTTGTTTAGTATAATACACCACATAGTCCTCCATATATTATAATGTGCACCACAGTCCTCCATATTGTAAAGTGCACACCACATAGTCCTCCATATAATATAATGTATCCATAGTCCTCCATATAGTATAATACACTCCTCATAGTGCTCCATATAGTATAATGCACCGCCATAGTCATCCATGTAGTACAATTCACTTCCCATAGTATAATGCACCCCATAGTTCTTCATACGGTATAATGTATTCCCCATAGTCCTCGATACAGTATAATGCAGCCCACATATAATATAATGCAGTCACCCTATAGAGCATAATGCAGCCACCCCACAGAGCATAATGCAGCCACCCAAGAGTATAATGCAGCCACCCCACAGAGTATAATCTAAACCCCCATAGAATATAATTGAGCCCCCTTATATAGTATAATGTAGCCCCTCCATAAAATACAATGTAGCCCTACTCATATAGTATAATGCAGCCCCCCATAGAATATAATGTAGCCCCCTCAAAGTATAATGAAGCCCCCATACAATATAATCTAGCCCCCCATAGAATACAATGTAGCCACCTCATAGAGTATGATGCAATCACCCCTCATAGAATATAATAAATATAATACAGCCCCCCCATAGTATATAATGTATCCCCGAATAGAATATCATACAGCCTGCCTCCCCAAAGGAATATAACGTAGCCTCCATAGTATATACCACAGCCACAAAGTATATAACACAGCCACATATTATATAACACAGCCACCCTATAAAATATAATATATCCCCCCACAGTATATAACACAGCCCACATTGTGTACAGCGTGGCCCACATAGTATACAGCAGGGCCCACATAGTGTACAGCAGGGCCCACATAGTGTACAGCAGGGCCCACATAGTGTACAGCAGGGCCCACATAGTATATAGCAGGGCCAACATAGTATATAGCAGGGCCCCCATAGTATATAGCAGGGCCCCCATAGTATACAGCAGGGCCCACATAGTATACAGCAGGGCCCCCATAGTATACAGCAGGGCCCACATAGAATATAGCAGGGCCCCTATAGTATACAGCAGGGCCCCCCATAGTATACAGCAGGTCCCCCATTGTATATTGCAGGGCCCACATTGGATATAGCAGGGCCCCTATAGTAGACAGCAGGGCCCCCATAGTATACAGCAGGGCCCACATTGTATATAGCAGGGCCCCCATAGTATACAGCAGGTCCCCCATTGTATATTGCAGGGCTCACATTGGATATAGCAGGGCCCCTATAGTTGACAGCAGGGCCCCCATAGTATACAGCAGGTCCCCCATTGTATATTGCAGGGCCCACATTGGATATAGCAGGGCCCCTATAGTAGACAACAGGGCCCCCATAGTATACAGCAGGGCCCCCATTGTATATTTCAGGGCCCACATTGGATATAGCAGGGCCCCTATAGTAGACAGCAGGGCCCCCATAGTATACAGCAGGGCCCACATTGTATATAGCAGGGCCCACATTGTATATAGCAGGGCCCCCATAGTATACAGCAGGTCCCCCATTGTATATTGCAGGGCTCACATTGGATATAGCAGGGCCCCTATAGTAGACAGCAGGGCCCCCATAGTATACAGCAGGTCCCCCATTGTATATTGCAGGGCCCACATTGGATATAGCAGGGCCCCTATAGTAGACAGCAGGGCCCCCATAGTATACAGCAGGGCCCCCATTGTATATTTCAGGGCCCACATTGGATATAGCAGGGCCCCTATAGTAGACAGCAGGGCCCCCATAGTATACAGCAGGTCCCCCATTGTATATTGCAGGGCCCACATTGGATATAGCAGGGCCCCTATAGTAGACAGCAGGGCCCCCATAGTATACAGCAGGTCCCCCATTGTATACTGCAGGGCCCACATTGGATATAGCAGGGCCCCTATAGTAGACAGCAGGGCCCCCATTGTATATTGCAGGGCCCACATTGGATATAGCAGGGCCCCTATAGTAGACAGCAGGGCCCCCATAGTATACAGCAGGGTCCACATTTTACATCCCTCATCTCTCCTCCCCCCCAGGAATGGCCCCACAGCAGGACATATTTATAAAAAAAAAAAAAAACACTCCTCACCTCATCCTCGTGCCAGCGCTGCTCCCGGCTCCTGTCTCCTGCTCTGCCCGGCACACAGTGAGCACGCTGTGTCAGAGGCAGAGCAGGGAATGATGGAAGAGGGAGCGTCAGCTGACGCTCTCTCCTCCATTATTGCTTTGAACTGTACCGGCGGACGCCGGTATAGTTCAATGCAGCGGCGGGGGGAGTCGGCGCTGGGGGCAGGCGGGCCCCCCTGCCTTACAGGGGCCCCCATAGCGGCTGCGTGATGTGCCGCTAGCTGGGGGCCCCTTGAGGTGCAGGGGAGCCTCAAAATGTTGGGGCCCCCGGGCCCGAGCGCGGACCAGCATGCTCAGGCGACGGGCCCCCCTAATCACTGGGCCCCATACCGCAGTAAGGGTTGTCATGCCCTGATGGCGGCCCTGGTTCCAGCAAAGGTAATAGGTTTTTGACAACTATGAGAGACAATTACCTTTCACAACTAGTTCAGGACCCAACAAGAGGGGGGGCACTGCTAGACATAATATTAACCAACAGGCCAGACCCCATATCAAATATAAGGGTTGGGGGTCACTTGGGTAATAGTGATCACAAAATAATAAGCTTTCATGTATCCTTTAATAAGATGTGTAGTTGAGGGGTTACAAGGACACTAAACTTCAGGAAGGCAAATTTCCAACGGATGAGAGATGATCTTAGTGCAATAAACTGGGACGATATCCTGAGACATAAAAACACACAAGGAAAATGGGAGATGTTTATTAGCATCCTGAATAGGACCTGTGCACAGTATATACCCTATGGGAATAAACATGCTAGAATTAGGAGGAAACCACTATGGCTAAATAGAGCTGTAAGGGGCGCAATAAGTGACAAAAAGATAGCGTTTAGGGAAATAAAGCAAGTAGGTAGTGATGAGGCATTAAATAAATACAGAAGATTGAATAAATTATGTAAAAAGCAAATCAAGACAGCAAAGATTGAGGCAGAGAGACTCATTGCCAGAGAAAGTAAAAATAATCCCAAAATATTCTTTAACTACATAAATAGCAATAAACTAAAAAATGATAGTGTTGGTCCCCTTAAAAATAGTCTGGGTGAAATGGTGGATGAGGATGAGGAAAAAGCCAATATGCTAAATGACTTTTTTTCAACTGTATTTACACAAGAAAATCTCATGACAGATAACATGATCAGTGATAAAAAAAAAAATTCTCCATTAAATGTCACCTGCTTAACCCAGCAGGAAGTACGGCGGCGTCTAAAAATCACTAAAATTGACAAATCCCCGGGCCCGGATGGGATACACCCCCGAGTACTGCAGGAATTAACTACAGTCATTGATAGACCATTATTTTTAATCTTTAAAGATTCCATAATAACGGGCTCTGTACCACAGGACTGGCGTATAGCAAATGTGGTGCCAATATTCAAAAATATTCACTTGGGTTTTTTTTTTGCCTTCTTCTGGATCAACATGTTAGGGCAGGTTAGGATAGGATATGGGTTGAACTAGATGGACTTAAAGTCTTCCTTCAACCTTAATAACTATGTTATTATGTATGTTAAGGGAAACAACCTAGGAGTTTTCGGCTCTGGTTGGAAGGACACAGGTCTGATCCAGTGACCATCTCTGAACCATGGATATGTTTGGAGAAAGCCAGGTTTTGGGACCTGCTGGTCGCCTGGTTCCATGGAGATGGTCGGATAAGCCAGGTGGTAACTCTCGTGTCAACTGGCTTTGGACCTTGTATGGACAGTATGGAATGTCACCTCCCTACTCTTGTTGATATCTCTTTGCTATACGGTGTTGTGGTTCAATAAAGCATTGCCACACTGTTTTACAGTAACCCTGCGTTGTCTGTGTAGTATGTTGCCCACGGGGAGATAGAGCTGGTGTTCAGTGGTATGAGCCCTGGTCCATGTAGTCTTTCTAAAGGCAGCCAGGCCAGCGGAAAAGAGCACCCTCTGACCCCATTTCTCCACAAGTGATTTTATGTATGTCTGAAATTTTTTTGTTCAAATTCTGGGACATTTTAGTGGAACACGTGACGTTTTGTACTAACCTTTCCAATAAACGTTGAAGACCTTAAAGAACATTTTTTATCTCTTGTGAAATTCATTATCAATGTTCATCATTTTTAGGAATTTAGCACACACAAAAAAACAAACAAAACCAAAACAAACAACGAATACCAGAAGGCAAAAAAGAAAGGTGCCTTAAAAGAAACGCAAATAATATATTGGGCCCATGGTGCTGTATGTATACTAACTTTATTTTACTCACTTACAGTACAGATGAAAAGTTTGGACACACCTTCTCATTTAAAGGTTTTCCTGTATTTTCATGACCATGAAAATTGTACATTCACACTGAAGGCATCAAAACTATGAATTAACACATGTGGAATTATACATTACACTTTACAAAAAAGTGTGAAACAACTGAAAATATGTCTTATATTCTAGGTTCTTCAAAGTAGCCACCTTTTGCTTTGATGACTGCTTTGCACACTCTTGGCATTCTCTTGATGAGCTTCAAGAGGTAGTCACCGGAAATGGTCTTCCAACAATCTTGAAGGAGGTCCCAGGGATGCTTAGCACTTGTTGGCCCTTTTGCCTTCACTCTGTGGTCCATTTCACCCCAAACCATCTCGATTGGGTTCAGGTCTGGTGACTGTGGAGGCCAAGTCATCTGGCGTAGCACCCCATCTCTCTCTTTCTTGGTCAAATAGCTCTTACACAGCCTGGAGGTGTGTTTGGGGTCATTGTCCTGTTGAAAAATAAATGATGGTCCAACTAAATGCAAACCGGATGGAATAGCACGCTGTTGCAAGATGCTGTGGTAGCCATGCTGGTTTAGTATGCCTTCAATTTTGAATAAATCCCCAATAGTGTCACCAGCAAAGCACCCCCACACCATCACACCTCCTCCTCCATGCTTCACGGTGGGAACCAAGCATGTAGAGTCCATCCGTTCACCTTTTCTGCGCCGCACAAAGACACGGTGGTTGGAACCAAAGATCTCAAATTTGGACTCATCAGACCAAAGCACAGATTTCCACTGGTCTTATGTCCATTCCTTGTGTTCTTTAGCCCAAACAAGTCTCTTCTGCATGTTGCCTGTCCTTAGCAGTGGTTTCCTAGCAGCTATTTTACCATGAAGGCCTGCTGCACAAAGTCTCCTCTTAACAGTTGTTGTAGAGATGTGTCTGCTGCTAGAACGCTGTGTGGCATTGACCTGGTCTCTAATCTGAGCTGCTGTAAACCTGCAATTTCTGAGGCTGGTGACTCGGATAAACTTATCCTCAGAAGCAGAGGTGACTCTTGGTCTTCCTTTCCTGGGGCGGTCCTCATGTGAGCCAGTTTCTTTGTAGCGCTTGATGGTTTTTGCAACAGCACTTGGGGACACTTTTAAAGTTTTCCCAATTTTTCGGACTGATTGACCTTCATTTCTTAAAGTAATGATGGCCACTCATTTGTCTTTACTTAGCTGCTTTTTTCTTGCCATAATACAAATTCTAACAGTCTATTCAGTAGGACTATCAGCTGTGTGTCCACCAGGCTTCTGCACAACACAACTGATGGTCCCAACTGTTGGAATAATGCATATTGATTTGTATGTATTGCAACAACTACTACTGTACTGTTTGATATGTTGTGCATATTGTGAGGTTGTTAACAAAGTTTTGTAAAAAAAAAAAACCCTCACTCACAGACAGGATGCCTCCTCCTTCTCTTCCTGTGTTGTTGTAATGTTTTTCATGCTGCAGCCATAGCAGATATCAGGCTGATCACATTTCATGCTGTGTTGTAAGCTGTCTATACTGGATGTGAATAAATCTACATTCTCTGTTGCTGACTCCGGATGTTACGCTGGTTAATCCGCTGCTAACAGGTTATGGGCCCAGAGTTCCCAGAGTGCCCAGAGTTCTAGAGTCCCAGAGATCCCCAGAACACAGAGAAAAGAAAAGAAAGACAGCAAAGATGGCCACCAGCAGCAGCAACTTCATGAAGTTTACAGTACCAAGTCTCACTAACCAGAACTATCAATCCTGGAAATTCAAAGTAAAGATGCTGCTGATAAGGGAAGGTACGTGGAAATACACACAGAAGCCTAAACCTGACCCAGTACCACAGGAGTGGATAGAGATGGATCAGAAAGCACAGAGTACCATATCACTCAGCATAGATGATGATCAGATTGTTCATGTGTGTAAATGTGATACTGCAAGAGAAATGTGGGAGCAGCTGCAAAAGGTACATGAGAGGATTAATTTAAGCAATAAACTGTATCTTATGAGAAAACTGTACCAGTCTAAGCTACAGAAAGGCCAGGATATGCAGGAGTATATCAGGAGTATTCTAGAGCTTGTAGAACGCTTGAGAGGCATTGGGGAATATCTGAAGGACTTTCATGTAGCCGCATTACTGCTTAGTGGTCTTCCAGAGAGCTATGACACGCGTGTGACCGCACTAGATGCGCGCCCAGATGATGAGCTTACTCTGGAGTATGTAAGAGGGAAGCTTTTAGATGAATATAAACGGAAGGCAGAATGTATAAGCACCAAGACAGAGTCTGCTTTACAAACACAGAGTCTATATGATAACAGAAAGCACCTAAAAGAAACACGTGAATGTTTTGTTTGCAAGAAATCAGGACATTTGAAAGCCGACTGCAGAGTTTGGAAAGCTAGAATGAATCAGCTGAAAAAGCAAAACAGTCAGCAAAGGGTTAAGAGTGCTGTGTCTGGAGAAAATGATTCTGTGAATACTGAAATTGCATTTACTGTCAGTGCAAATACATCAAAGCATGCATGGTGTATAGACTCTGGAGCAACTAGTCACATGACTAATAACAGAGACTTCTTTTCTAAGCTTAATCAAAATAAATCAGAGAAAGTGATTATGGCTAATGGTCAGTACATGAGTTCAGAAGGCATAGGAGATGGTTATGTGTCGACCCGCCACCACAATTGTGGGTTACCAGGGCAATGGGGTACTCAGAGCCGAGCCCGTAGAAGTCTATGGGGATTTTGTCACAGGTAGCTGTGGCTCGGTCTGTGGCCCGGGCGGTCTGGCGTATGTTGGGGATATATTTACAGGGGATTGATTTATGTACAGTTCGTGACGCCACCTGTAGTATTCTGGTAATATGTACCAGCGCTGCTGTAGATCTCTGAGGGGATGGTGAGGCAGCTAGATGTCGGGTCCCCTACAGGTGGGACTCTTCCCTCAGGTCGGTAGTTAGGTAGGGATTGTGCAGGCATGCAATAATAACTCAGTCTCACACAGTCAACGTCTTTCCATACCTTTACTTGCAGGATGATAAGGCAGGTCCCAGGGAGGCTGATGGGGTTGATGGAGGATGAGCTTTGAGGCAACAGCTAAGCAAGTTAGGGGCCTCCTTTACTGTCCAATGAAGCTGAGTACGACCAGCCTGAAGCGTAGTCCTCTCTATGATTCCAGCTAATCTTTAGCTGTTCTGCCAGTCAAATTTGTGTTAGAAGCCTTCCTGCGAGGGAGCTGAATCCTTTTCTTGTCGTGCACTAACTCAAAGTCTTCACACCCCCTGACTCCAGCTACGTTCTGACTATAAGGGGCTTGTCTGCCGCGACCTAGGGTCCGGTAGATTCCTGGTTTTCTCTTCACTATGCTGTACAATAGTGATCCTTCGGTCCCCAGTAACCGGTTGCAACGTGCAGGACTTTTCCAAGTCAAAAGCACTTTTCCAATTATCTTCCTTCCACTTTGCCCTTCGCCTTGCTTGTCTCTTAATAGATAGTTCAGTCTTTCTTCCAGTGGGGCACAGCTCTGACTAGACTAAGGTGTATACAGACACCTACACCAGACTCCACTTTCTGAACTGATAATAGACTTAAACTGGACACGTCTACTCTGTCCAAGGACAGGAAACTGACTTCTCACTCTGAAGTCCGGACACTGACTAAATCACTCCCTTCCACACCCCTACTGGGTGTGTCAGAAGTGTACATGATGTCATGGAGAGACCTTAACTGTTACCTCTCCACTCATCCTCCTGGTATTGTGTACCAGGGCTACACATTCCCCCATGGTAAATGACAGCACTCCCGGGCTGTAAAATATAAAGAGACAGAAAATTTTGTTTATGCATAACAACAAACATTAACTTCTTCCCATCCGGGAGGTGAGAACACCTTGAACGTTACGAACAATAACATTTTACATATAGAAATACAAAAGTATCAAATAGCATTTAATAAATATATATACAAGATACTTGTGAAGGACCCGCACCAAACCTTCAACGTGGGTCCTGGGTGGGCTGCAGGACATCCAAATGCAGACCTCACTCAGTGCCACACCACACGGGTTTTTGGTTCAGAGGTGAGTCAAGGTTTCATGTGAAACCATTAAGAAGGCACTTTAGTGCAACTATTTACAGGATACAGTTTTTGGGCTGGCTCAGTCCTCAGCCTCTGAGTCCATTGTTAAACGAAGACATAATAGAGAAAAAACACATTTATATATATAGACTTTTACAATGTTCACATAAATTCGTTATAACTACTGCTGATATCTAATGGGTAATTTCCCTTTTGTGACTCTCTCTGATCTACGTGGTGTAGTTTCAGGTATAACAAGTTGCGATCTGTCTGCACTGCGTAACGGCAAACTATAGAACTGCCTTAACCTTTCTATGGATCTGGCAAGCGTACTGATGGCTGGGCGGTGTGAGTCAGCTTCACCAGGGGATCCCATAGTATGGGGCGCTGCTTCAGATGATCCATCTTGAGGTTCTACAGGTTGAGGTGTTGCTGGGATGGGTAACTCCTGGACGGGCTCAACTGGCACCACAGGCACAACTGGAGGTAGAACTTCCTCTTGTGGCTGATAAAACTGCAACACTGGAATTATCACAGCATCTCCCAGTCGGGGCCAATCCGCAGGAAAATCTCCCAGATCGGTGTGTATGACCTCTTCCTTTCTTTCTCTTTGATTGAAGACAGGGTTCTTTTCACAACTCTTTAAGTGTTCTGGACACAACTTCAAATGATCTCTGGACACAGTGGTTGTTGTTCTTCCTCCGTCTTTACTGACGACACAAACTTTTCTGTTGTCGTACTTAGAATCTTGTATGACGTAGGGTTCTTGCTCCCACTGATTATCCAGTTTGTGCATCTTTCTTTTTCTTTTTAATACTACCTCTCCAGGCATCAGAGGCTTGGCAGGAGCATTTCGGTTGTAAACATCTTCCTGTTTCTCCCGTGCCTTATTGAGACTTTCCTCTACACAGATTTGTACTCTTCTGTATTGCTCTTGCCGATTGACGTCCCAGTTCTCCACGGCATCATCTTTTCACAAAGACCGTTGGTTTGAGGGTGATATGGTGTTGTTCTTATTTTCTTGCACCCGTACATGTGGCAGAATTCCTTGAATAAATCAGCTTCGAAAGCAGGTCCCTGATCGGTTAAGACTTGCTCAGGATACCCATGCGGTCTGCAGAAGCTTGCTTGAAAGGTCTTCGCGGCCGTCACTGCGGTCTGGTCTTTCACTGGAACGACTACCAGAAATCTGGAGTAATGGTCCACCATGGTCAAGGCGTATGAGTATCCAGATCTACTCGGCGACAGTTTGACGTGGTCCAGGGCCACAATCTCCAGGGGACGAGTCGTCCGGATAGGTTGCAGGGGGGCCTTTTGACTACCGTAGTCCTTTCTTCTGAGACCACAGGGTCCACAGTTCCGACACCACCTCTCGACGGAGCTGCGCATCCCTACCCAGTAGAACCGGCATCTCAACAGGGTCTCCAGCTTCCTCCAGCCAAAGTGTCCTGCTTGATCGTGGTACGCTTCCAACACCATTGGGACGTCTGCCTTGGGGACCACGATTTGCCAGACCATTTCATGGGTTCTGGGGTTGACGTATCTTCTGCACAACTTCTCACGGTATAGGAACAACCTGCTTTTCTCGTTCCACAGGAGCTTGGCTGACATAGGTGCATCCTTTTCCAGAGAGGAGCCTTCCTGTCTTAACAACTCCTTGATGCGGCTGACCACTGGATCACTGTCCTGAGTCTCTTTCCAACTATGATGGGGTAAAGGATTTAATGTTGCACCATTCTGCTTTCTGTGGACTTGATGCTCGTGGACTACCCCATTTCGATGGAACGCGGGTAGCTCAATTTTCTTCCAGGTCGTCCGATTCTTCTTCCGTGTCAGAGTCATGCGGCATTCGGGACAACGCATCAGCATTAGCATTCTTTCGACCTGCCCGGTACTTGATAGTAAACTGATAATTGGACAACCGAGCCATCCATCGCTGCTCCATGGCGCCCAGCTTGGCGGTTTCCAGGTGCGTTAACGGGTTGTTGTCTGTGTACGCCGTGAACTTATTGGAGGCCAGATAGTGCTTAAATCTTTCAGTAATGGCCCAGACCAGCGCCAGAAACTCTAGCTTGAAGCTGCTATAATTTTCCGGATTCCTTTCAGTTGGCCTGAGTTTTCTGCTAGCATATGCGATGACTTTTTCTTGTCCATTCTGCTTCTGACTGAGAACGGCTCCCAACCCTTCATTACTGGCGTCGGTGTACAACAGGAACGGTTGGCTGTAATCAGGATAGGTTAAGATCTCATCACCTGTCAGGATCTCTTTCATCTTTGGAATGCTTCAGCCTGTTCTTTACCCCAATTAAAGGGAGGGTTTCTGCTCTTTAAGGATTGTCCTACCAGGAGGTCCTGTAAAGGAGCTGCCTTCTTCGTGTAATCTTTCACGAATCTCCTGTAGTAACCCGTTAGTCCCAGGAACTGTCGCACTTCCTTAAGGTTCTTCGGCTCCGGCCACTTCTGGATGGCAGTGACTTTCTCTGGGTCCGGCGCTACTCCTTCCGAACTGACGATGTGCCCCAAGTATTGTACCTTCTGCTTGAGTAGATGGCATTTTGAGGGTTTCAACTTCATCCCGTACCTGGACAGGGACTCAAACACTTCTGCCAGGTGCTTCAGATGGTCCTCATATGTTTTGGAATACACGATAACGTCGTCTAGGTATAGCAGCACGGTTTCAAAATTGAGATGTCCCAGACAGTTTTCCATCACTCTCTGAAATGTTCCTGGGGCACTACTGAGCCCAAACGGCATTCTGTCGAACTCACAGAGCCCCATTGGGGTGGTGAAAGCCGTTTTCTCACGATCCTCCTCAGCCACAGCCACTTGCCAGTAACCACTAGTCAGATCAAGGGTAGAAAAGTAGTTAGCCGTTTTCAGAGCAGCTAATGATTCCTCTATGCGTGGTAGCGGGTATGCATCCTTGTGTGTTATGCGGTTCACCTGCCTGTAATCCACACACATTCTCATACTACCATCTTTTTTTTAACCAGAACTAGAGGGGCTGCCCAGGGACTACAACTATCCCTTATCACCCCAGCTTTCTTCATATCATTCAACATTTCTTTAGCCTTCTGATAATGAGCTGGAGGTATGGGCCTATACCGCTCTTTGATGGGAGGATGACTGCCTGTAGGGATATGATGTTGTACTCCCTTAATTGTCCCAAAATCAAGTGGATTTTTGCTAAACACTTGGGCGTACTCTTGCACCACCCGTAATACCCCTTGCTTCTGGTGAGCGGGAGTGGTGTCCGTCCCAACATGGAGTTGCTGACACCATTCCGCCACCTGAGTTGCTGGGTCATTGTCCTCCGCTATTTGACAGGAGTCTAAGGACTCAGCCGGGAGAATAGAATTATTATCAACAGCATGAAGTTTAGCAATGGTTGCATAACGGGGTAAGTTTACCTCATCATCTCCCCAATTGAGAAGCCGTACAGGTACTCTTCCATTCACCACTTCTACTACTCCTCTAGCAGTCAGAAGTGTAGGTCTATGTTCTGAATGGTGGGGTTCTACTACAGCTTGGTAATTCTGTCCTCTCAGACCTATGGCTGCCCTGCACCAAATGATCATTTCACTCATTGGGGGTATCACAATAGGATCTGAGTCAGTGACCCGTACATTACCAATTTCGCCGTCGGTAAGCTTCGCTTGCTGCTGACACACCAGGGCCCGGATCTCTCTTTGGATTACTCCTCTCTGCCTTGGTCGGGCAATCTCAGCGAGCTGTTGGAGCAAGAACACAACTTCTCCCAAACAATTACCGATAATGTTAGTACCCAAAATGATATTTAAACCGTTCTCCTCATTTACAGTCTTTACTACCAGAAGCCCTTGGTCTTTCAACTCCTCTCTGCCCACCTTTACATCTACACATTTTGTTCCGAGTACTTCTACAGGAAGACCATTCGAAGCATACACAGTAAAGTCAAGGCTCGGAGGTTTAAGACTGTCCATTGACCAGTACTTGGTATATAGAGCATCAGGTATGAGGGTCACCTGGGACCCAGTGTCTAACAATGCTGGAACAGCAATACCATCTAGAATAATAGACAGGTAGGGTCGCCCGCCCACATACCTGCGGTTCCAGTCTAGGGGGCCTGACGGGTATTCTCCTGGGTGTTGGCCCTTGGACCCAGGTTCTGCCCGTTTAAAGGACACTGTGTAGACAGATGACCTTTCCGGTTGCAGCGATAACAGATGATCTCTCGACGAGAAGGGTGTTGATCAGAGGTTGCTCCTGGGGGTGGCGTTGTCCTCCTCCGGGGGGGCGACGTCTTCTTTCTTCTCCGGTGCATCCACGGAACGTCCTCTGGGCAGTCAGCTAGCAAGATCTTCCCTTCCTCTTCTTTCCGCAGCTGTAGGGCACTCATCACAGCGGCCAGATTTTTAGTCAGCTGGCGCACCTCTGAGCGCAGACAGTCCAATTCACTAGGAGGTGTCACCTGCGTTTTGGTTTCTGCCACTAGCGGGGAACAGGGGGTTACTGCCGGTTCCAGAGTGACTTCACCCTGATGATGTTGGGTGGCCACCTCGGGTTTGCCCAGGGGCCGCAGCCCTTTTATTGCCATGTCCTTTAGGGCATCAAAGGTAGCATCCGGATGATCTAAGGACCACCAATTTACAGTTCTGCGTTCCTCTGGGGATCTCAATCCCTGTATAAATTGTTCTTTCAGCATTCTATTCTCGTCGATAGCATTTAAATGGTTAATTTGCTTGAGGGCTCTCAGGGCTCCCTGTAGTCGGCAAGCATAGTCCCGGATGCTGTCACCTGGCTGTTGTGAACAGTGATAGAAGGCCATCCGGAGATCCGTTTCTGTGCGGTCTTCAAATATGGCATGAAGCTTCAGGAAGATCGCAGGCACCGACTCCTGATCAACGGTATCCCAAGTCTCCACTTCCCTCTCAGCAGCGCCAGTTAGCTGCCCTATTAGCACAGCAGCTTTTTGTCTCTCAGGCATGGAGTACATTTCTAGGATGCTGCATAACTTCCGCTTGAAGCCTGCTAATGTGCCTGGCCCACCGCTGTATTGGGGAAGCCATTTCGCCCCAGGCATATATGGGAGCGTTAGTGGCATGATCGGGACTACCGGACTGGGTGCAGGGCCTGCGCCACCATCTGGCGCTACAATACCAAGCGGTGCGGGATTGGGGACTCCGACCGGGGCCGCACTGTCAGCCGGTTGTTGTGACATCTTAGCGCCCCCTTGGTTAAACGGAGCCTACCGGTTTCAGATGCTGCTACTTCACAGGCACCGCAGTGGGAACAGGACCTTCGTCGCAGGCGCTCTGATGTCAGAGCGTTCACTTCCTGTTGCAGGACCTGCCGATGAGTCAGAGCCGGGGGCGTGTCCAAGACTTTGCGCGCTTTTTCAGGTCCGCCCACCTTCTTCTCCAGCGCCTGAGGGCGCGAATATGGCGGCAAAATGGCGGATTTTAGCGCCAAACAATAGCAACAGTCTTTTTCACAAAAACACTCCACAGGCACACAGGGCTCGCAATGCTGCAAGTTTCGTATCCTGTTCGTGACGCCAAATTTTTGTGTCGACCCGCCACCACAATTGTGGGTTACCAGGGCAATGGGGTACTCAGAGCCGAGCCCGTAGAAGTCTATGGGGATTTTGTCACAGGTAGCTGTGGCTCGGTCTGTGGCCCGGGCGGTCTGGCGTATGTTGGGGATATATTTACAGGGGATTGATTTATGTACAGTTCGTGACGCCACCTGTAGTATTCTGGTAATATGTACCAGCGCTGCTGTAGATCTCTGAGGGGATGGTGAGGCAGCTAGATGTCGGGTCCCCTACAGGTGGGACTCTTCCCTCAGGTCGGTAGTTAGGTAGGGATTGTGCAGGCATGCAATAATAACTCAGTCTCACACAGTCAACGTCTTTCCATACCTTTACTTGCAGGATGATAAGGCAGGTCCCAGGGAGGCTGATGGGGTTGATGGAGGATGAGCTTTGAGGCAACAGCTAAGCAAGTTAGGGGCCTCCTTTACTGTCCAATGAAGCTGAGTACGACCAGCCTGAAGCGTAGTCCTCTCTATGATTCCAGCTAATCTTTAGCTGTTCTGCCCAGTCAAATTTGTGTTAGAAGCCTTCCTGCGAGGGAGCTGAATCCTTTTCTTGTCGTGCACTAACTCAAAGTCTTCACACCCCTGACTCCAGCTACGTTCTGACTATAAGGGGCTTGTCTGCCGCGACCTAGGGTCCGGTAGATTCCTGGTTTTCTCTTCACTATGCTGTACAATAGTGATCCTTCGGTCCCCAGTAACCGGTTGCAACGTGCAGGACTTTTCCAAGTCAAAAGCACTTTTCCAATTATCTTCCTTCCACTTTGCCCTTCGCCTTGCTTGTCTCTTAATAGATAGTTCAGTCTTTCTTCCAGTGGGGCACAGCTCTGACTAGACTAAGGTGTATACAGACACCTACACCAGACTCCACTTTCTGAACTGATAATAGACTTAAACTGGACACGTCTACTCTGTCCAAGGACAGGAAACTGACTTCTCACTCTGAAGTCCGGACACTGACTAAATCACTCCCTTCCACACCCCTACTGGGTGTGTCAGAAGTGTACATGATGTCATGGAGAGACCTTAACTGTTACCTCTCCACTCATCCTCCTGGTATTGTGTACCAGGGCTACACATTTATATTGATTGTCAAATCTCACCAACACAAAGCAGGAAGATCCCAGTAAAAGATGTGCTCTATGTGCCTAGTCTTGAGAGTAATTTACTATCTGTGAAGAAACTCACAAAACAAGGAAATGAAGTTACATTTAAGCATGATAGCTGCATCATCTCAAAAGAGGGTCACGCACTAGCAGAGGGAAAAATCACAGATGAACTTTATCAGCTGAAATGTAAAGAGTGTGTGTATACTGCTCAACAAGAAGAGCACAATAACTGTATTCATGTATGGCATAGGCGTCTGGCACACAGAGACCCAGAAGCAATAAGAAAGTTAGTTCAGAAGCAACTAGCTGATGATATCACAATTGATCTATGTAACCAGACAATGAAGTGTACTAGCTGCATCAAAGGGAAAATGTCTAGAAAAGCTTTTCCTAAGAGAAGTACTACAAGAACAGAACAGCCACTAGATTTAATACACACAGATGTCTGTGGTCCAATGAGCACTCAGACTCCTGGGAAGAAGAGATATTTTCTCACATTTATTGATGATCATTCCAGATATACAGTTGTCCATCTGCTTCACAGCAAGATAGAAGTTCCAGAGAAACTTGAAATATATCTAGCTGAGGTATATAATAAATTTGGAAGAATGCCAAAGATTCTACGTGCAGATAATGGGACTGAATATACAAGCAATGAGACACAGAGCATTCTAAAGAAAAATGGAATCCTATTTCAGACCACTGTACCGTACAACCCTGAGCAAAATGGTGTTGCGGAAAGAAGTAACCGAACACTCTGTGAAAGTGCAAGAAGTATGTCATTTGATGCAAATCTGCCTACAACATATTGGGGTGAGGCAATCATGACAGCTTGCTATCTTCATAACAGACTACCAGGTAAAGCTACAGAGAAAACTCCATTTGAGCAATGGAACAGCAGAAAGCCAAAACTGCACCACATAAGAATATTCGGAAGTAAAGCATTTGTACATATTCCCAAAGAAAAGCGAACTAAGTGGGAATCTCACGCTAAAGAAGGTATCCTGGTAGGCTACAGTGAAACCCAGAAAGGTTATAGGATTCTACACCCAGAAACAAACAAGGTCACAATAAGCAGAGATGTAGTGATTGATGAGAACTTTGTATCACCAAAGTTTTGTGACATCACGCCAGTAGTCCAGCTGAAGTCACAATTACAAGACAACAACAAGGAGGATGTAGAAGTCTGGCTGGATTCTTCAACCACTGAAGGAACAACAGAAAAATCAGAAGAATCTGAAATCAGAAGATCGTCAAGATCAAACAAAGGTATACCAGCTAAACGTCTATCCTACATTGTCAAGACACTACCTGAGTCAGAGCCACAGTCATGGGATGAAATGCAAGGACTACCTATCCATGAAAGAACAAAGTGGATTGATGCCGCTAATGAGGAAATCAAGTCGCTTCATCAACTCCAAACTTGGAAACTCACCAAGCTTCCACAGGGCAAAAAGGCAATCAAGTGCAAGTGGGTCTTTAAAACCAAATATGACTCTGAAGGTAAAGTCCACAGATTTAAAGCAAGGTTGGTCGCAAAAGGATATTCTCAAAAGTATGGCGAAGATTACGATGCTACATTTGCTCGTCGCTCAACAGACTACGTTCAGAGCTTTGTTAGCTGTAGCTGCTGTACAAAAGATGTATGTCAGACATTTGGATATAAAAACTGCTTTCTTAAATGGTGACATTGAGGAGGACTTATACATGACTCAACCTGAAGGTTATGTAAAAAGAGGTGAAGAGAATCTTGTTTGCAAACTACAAAAATCTCTCTATTAGTGTTGAGCGATACGATACTGCAAATATCGGGTATCGGCCGATATTAGCTGTATCGGGCTTTCGATTCCGAGTACCGATATTTTCGTCATATCGGATACCGGAATCGGATTTGTCACTGTCACTGTGAGTGTCCGTCGGTCGGGTCTGTCAGGAGTCAGCGGCACTTACCTGGCAGAAGATCTCCGGCGGTCACGTCCTGGACTATTTGATGGCCGCCATTATCTTCTCCCTGGCGGCCACATGCAGTTTTTCGCGATAACTGCAGTGACTGCAGGGTAATCCCGGCCGTAAACCAGTCCGATGACGTCACCGCCGGGGAAGCAGGTAATCAGCTGTGCTGCGCCGGGATGACAGGCTCTGCCTGTCATTCTGATGTAGCAGAGCTGGATCGTCGTGGGACACTCGTTACTATGGACTTCGTCGGACAGGTGGTATACTGCTGTTTTTTTTTTTCATTTTTTTACAGGAGATCGATGGCGTCGCAGGATGAGACTGTAATAAAAGTAATGAAAACTGTGTTGTGTTTTTTATTAAATTAAAAAATTTTTTTATGAACATTCACCCGTCCGGGTACATCAACAATTTAACTATTTACATACAGGGACCCTGTCCGGGTTATTTATAATTCTTTGGCAGGGGTGTTCCAGGTACCACCTGGTACTGTTCTGATGCTTGCCAAACATCCGAGACACCAAGGACCACCAGGACCTGATGACGTCGTGTGGCCTGTACAGTCAAGTCGTGACCCGCTATCTGTGTCTGTGTGGCCACCTCTTTCATCTCCCTCCGGGTCTGGAGCCCTATGTCACGGACTGAACGAACCCCAGGGGGCCTAACAGGCGCCGGGTACGGGCCAGCTATAGTTATCATGTCCATAGCTGGGGCTGCTGAGGAGACCACTGAGGGAGGCTGGGGAGATTTACGGCGTGGGGTGGGCACTTGTGCAGAGGCCTGGGTGTGGGAGGCTGAAGGCTCCGAGGGTCTCACAGGTTCCTGACACTCTGGGGAGTAGGGGTCGCACCTGGTAACATTTAGGGCGTACCATCCATTGTAACCCCAGTGTCGGGTGTAAGTCACCAAGTCTCCTGGCAACAGGTCCCTCCCCGGGTGTCCTTCTGGGAGGTGAGTCTCCACGTCCCGCCGGGTCACAAAGACTTCTAAATAAAGTCCAGGCTCCTGGATGAAGCCCCAACCACCTTTCAATTTAAAGCTCCGTACTGCACCCTTACGCCGCGGCTCCCACAGGGTTCCTTTATCTTTTCTCATCCGGTCCTTATCTGCCCGGTCCTTCTCCAGTTGACGTTGCCGAAGCTTTTGGGATTCTCGCTGCTCCCTTTGTCGCTCTGCTTCCCGCTCCCAACGTCTCCACTCTTCCTCCTGACGCCGGTTGTAATTCTCCTCCACCAGCTTTTCCATGTCTCCACCATCAAATGCCAGCTTACGATGCCCGGTTTGCGGCAGCTCTCCTGGCGCCCCCCAGTCCTGGCGGCGCTCACCTGCGGAGGAAGCAGCCGGCTCTGGAACAGATGACAGTCGGGGCTCCGGTACAGGCAGGTAGTGCTCTGGTGCCTGCGCGGCCTCCTCCATGAGGACGGGTGTCGCTTCTTCTGTCTCAGCGACGGGGGCAGACAGCGGCATCTGGGGTGCTGCCGGTGCAGAGTTTTTTGCACGAACGGGTGCCTCCACTGCGACAACGTCAACCGGATCACATTGCAAGGGCTGGGATGCCCGCACGGACTCCTCTACTAGAACGGGTGCCTCACCTTCCGGTACAGACACTTCAGGTAAGAGGGATTGGCGCCGCTCCAAGTTTAGTTTTAGGGCACGCCAGCTGGCTTCCATCCTGGCGACCTCCTCCCGGTGCTGGGCCAGGCCTCTTAGGGTATCCTCCGCTTCTTGCAGCGTAGGAGGGTTTCCAGGCCGGGTGCCCAACGGTGGTTCCGTGGCGATCGGGTCGCTTCCGTGGGGGGAGAGCTCTGACTGCTCCATCCCTTCACACTTCTGCTCGTGTCCATTAGCCATCTCTGCCAAGTCACATGTGTCATTAGCATCTGGAGAGGGCCCCTCTTTTGTAGGGAGGCGGGACCTTCGTGTTAGTTTCCGCACACTGAGGAGGATGAGGAGGCGGAACTGAAGAGCTGTGGGGCACGATCTTACATTGCAGTACCATTTAGAGTGGTCGGCCATCGTTTTCGCGCCACTGAGTGAGTGTACACCCACGAAGAGCACGCCCTTCTTCTTCACCAGTGCCTCGTCGTGACGCAGATATAGCGGAAAAATGGCAAATACATTCTCTGATGATTTTAGCAATTCTCAAGCACAAAACCAGTTCAATTCAGGCACACAGGACTCGCTTATAGCGAGCTACAGAATCCTGTTCGTGACGCCCAAGTTGAGTCGCACAGAGCCAGAGGTTTTGGGGGTACTCGGCACCGAGCCCGTCGACTTCTATGGGGTATGTCACGGCTTTACCCGGCAATTGAATCAGAGTCTATTTTACTATGTAGAAGTGTATAAACTATAAATATATGTATATATATATGTCACAATGACATGTATATATATATATATGTATTCTATGTGTGTATATTGTGTGAAACGAAAGAAAGGGTTTTTTTTGTTGCGATATTTTGTTCCCATAGACTTACATGGGACTTCCGGTATCGTAATCGGATATCGACGATATTTAGTGATATCGGCGATACCATTCCGATACGATATTTTTAGATATCGAGCAGTATCGCTCAACACTACTCTCTATGGTCTTAAGCAATCAGCAAGCGCATGGAACACCAAGATGAATAAAGTCTTGTTGGAAGAAGGATTTAAAAGAGGTCAAGCAGATCCATGCTTATACACAAAATATACAGATGGAAAGTGGATGTATATTCTCTTATATGTGGACGATGTGATTGTAGTTCATCAAGAAGACGCAGAAATTGGAAAAATGACTGAAATTCTGAATCAGCATTTTGAAACAAAAGACATTGGAAGTGTGACATATTATCTAGGAATCCAAATCCAGAGAGAGGAAGATGGGAGTTTTCTTCTAAACCAAAGTGCAAAAATTAATTCGATTTGGAATGTCAGAGGCCAAAGGTATATCAACCCCAATGGAACCATCCTACCTGAAGCTGGAAGAAGAAGATGACCTGTTGCCTAACAATGAGAAATATCGTCAGGCAGTGGGGGCACTTCTGTACATATCAACTATGACTCGACCAGATATCACAACAACAGTTGGAATCCTTTGCAGATATGTGGAAAAATCGCGCCAAAGAGACTGGAATGCTGTTAAAAGACTTCTGCGATATTTGAAAGAAACGCAAGATGTAAATTTAAAACTATCTGCAGCGGGAGATCTAGAACTTACCGGCTATGTAGATGCGGATTGGGCTGGTGATTCACGTGATCGTAAATCCACAAGCGGATACTTGTTTAAAGTTGGAGAAAGTTCAATCTCCTGGTCTAGTAGGAAACAAGTGTCTGTTGCCTTGTCATCCACAGAAGCGGAGTATGTGTCCGCAGCCTATGCAAGCCAGGAGGTCGTTTGGCTAAGACAATTGATGGACGATCTTGGCAAACCGTCAACTCAGCCGACGGTGATTTATGAGGACAACCAAGGATGCATTAAACTTGCATGCGGTGAAAAGATCAGTGCTAGAACCAAGCACATTGACGTCAGACACCATCATCTACGTGATTTGATAGATCGTGGCATAATTCAGTTTGTCTATTGTGAAACTGATAAGATGCTAGCTGACATTATGACAAAGCCATTGCCACGAGCCAGGTTCCAAGAATTGAGAACCACAATGGGAATAAGAGGATAAGTAGTTGTTGAGTGTGGGTGTTGGAATAATGCATATTGATTTGTATGTATTGCAACAACTACTACTGTACTGTTTGATATGTTGTGCATATTGTGAGGTTGTTAACAAAGTTTTGTAAAAAAAAAAAAAAAACCCTCACAGACAGGATGCCTCCTCCTTCTCTTCCTGTGTTGTTGTAATGTTTTTTCATGGTGCAGCCATAGCAGATATCAGGCTGATCACATTTCATGCTGTGTTGTAAGCTGTCTATACTGGATGTGAATAAATCTACATCTCTGTTGCTGACTCCAGATGTTACGCTGGTTAATCCGCTGCTAACACCAACCCCATTTATAAGGCCAGAAATCCCACTTATTAAACCTGACAGGGCACACCTGTGAAGTGAAAACCATTTCCGGTGACTACCTCTTGAAGCTCATCAAGAGAATGCCAAGAGTGTGCAAAGCAGTCATCAAAGCAAAAGGTGGCTACTTTGAAGAACCTAGAATATAAGACATATTTTCAGTTGTTTCACTTTTTTGTTAACAATATAATTCCACATGTTAGTTTTGATGCCTTCAGTGTGAATGTACAATTTTCATAGTCATGAAAATACAGGAAAATCTTTAAATGAGAAGGTGTGTCCAAACTTTTGGTCTGTACTGTATATAGCGTCATTAATTCCACAGCGCTTTACAAACATTATCACTGTCCCCATTGGGGCTTACAATCTAGATTCCCTATCAGTTGTCTTGGGAGTGTGGGAGGAAACCGGAGAATTTGAAGGAAACATATGCAAATAGTGGGAGAACATACAAACTCCTTGCAAATGTTGTTCTTCGTGGGATATGACCCTAGTACTGCAAAGTTGCAGTGCTAACCACCGTGTTGCCCATGTACCCCAGATTAGTCTATACGTATTCCTTATGTTTTTTATTTATTGATATATGTACACTATGAGCCTCATTTACCTTTATTTTTGTGTGTGTCTCTCCAATATCAACTAATGATATTTACGGTAATTAGTATAATATAGTATAATAATATATTAGAGCACGTTCTGCATGTTCCACTACATCTTCTTATGAGAAGGAATGTGCACGCAGTAAACATCGTTTTGTTAAAAAGGGGCTATAAATCTACCACCCTTAATGGAGCAAAGTCTGTTACAGCCAATAAAACTCGGAAGTCTCTCTTGGTGGAGTCACTTACTGGCAGCGCCCATGTCTCTGATCCCGACAGTATATTTCTTTTTCAACTCTTTACAGTATTGACCATTTGGATATTACCAAGCTTACACTCAAATATATTACCATCCTATATCAGGATGAGAAATTGCGAGACATTCTTTCTGAAGGTGTCAGATGTCTTGCTAAGAAAGCTCCTAATATTGGACAATCTATTTCTCCCTGTCTTTTTTTCAGCAATCCGCCATGGAAACGTACCTGGTTGGATTTGAAGGGCTCCTTCTGGTGTGGTGGTAATAAACGCAATTTATGCAAATATTTGTTAAAAACCAGACTCCTATGTCAGTAATACCAACTTAACATACACTAGTAAGGCATTTATTAATCGCTGCACAACACGTTATTTACATGGCTATTCACAATAAATATTATCTTGGTTTTACATCTTGCTTGCTTAAAATTTTCTAGTTTTTATATCTATTTTTCGATGCTGGATTTTTTTCTTCCTTGTGGTTCCACAGCTCGATGCTGGACAAGCGTCTTTTTCCGTGCACCGATTTTGCTTTCCGGTATTAATGACAACTATGGTGAGCTGATATTTTGTCTCTTTTCTACATAGTTTTATTTGAAGAGAGAACAGGGGCAGAAAGCAAGCTGCCTCGGATGAAGCAAGCTGCCTCGGATGAAGCAAGCTGCCTCGGATGAAGCAAGCTGCCTCGTTACCCAAAACAAGGGGTATAAGACCAACCCCTAAGGAACGGCGGCCTAGAAGAAGGCGGTCACTTCCTGGATTAAAAAATATGCTCTTTCTGCATAGCCTGTGTAAGCTATGGATCAAAACTGAATAAAGTAGCACTGTACTGTTGGTGCCACTACAACTCCTAGCAATCTACAACGTGCAATACTCCTACTGACGTAGCCATTAGTGAATTTAGCCTGATCACAGTGTCTGGCATTGAGTAAACCTGAGGATACAGAAGAAATATTCATTTTTTCCCTATATTAGCTTGCCTGTTTTGTAGCTGCCGAGTGCCAGAGAACTAGTGAAGCCAGCTTGCTTCCGTATGTGAATCATTGCTCAAGCAGCCTGCTTCTTACTGAACTGTGGTTTTCCTCTATATGAAGAACAGAAAACACTGAAATACTCAGTCTGGTGTACACATGCTGACAGCGAGAGGAAGGAGCAGATAGCCTTTGGAAAAATAGAATATTCTACAAGAAGTATCTGTAAGTATTCAAATGTTGTCTCTTCATCCTGATTTGTTCCCTGAGTGTTTGACATTGAGGAGGATGAATAGTGGCTTCATATGTGGCACACGGTAAAATCGCCGTCCTTGCACAGAGCGACTAAATATAGCAGCATGTCTAAATGATAATTAATAATCCGTGCTGCGCTGCCAGAATTTCTTCTTGGAGATACAGATGTCATTTTTCTTTGTTGGTTAAAAAGGTCTTTTAATGTGATATTATCAATACATTCAATTCCAGCAAAAAAAATATAATATATATTTTTTTACTGTTTTGGTTGCTTTTTCCGCCTACTTTTTATTCTTGTGTCTGCAGGTTGTGTTATTGATCTGATTTCAAAGCTATATGATGCTATATTACCATTTAACTTTGATAGGGTTCTTTGGGGTTTCAGTATTTTTGACAGCAAAAATGTTTCTAATCTTGCTGTATAACATACCAATACGGCCCAGAAAACAACAGTGTGAACATAGTCTTGCATTGCATGGTCTCAGATCATAAAAAATGTATAGTGTTATGTTTCTACACCTGGAGCCCTTTTTATTTGTAATTACGTTTCCTGGATTAATTTATTAAGAAGGAATACAATTAGAGATTAATTTATAAAATGCCTTTCACAAATATGCCGGTGGCTTATGTCCATGTTCTGCAGTTTCTTATTTAATTATGACTACAAAGAGTTACTTGAACATCCAAGCTCATAAGCATCAAATGACTACACATATTATGAAGACCGGAGCTAATGTGCAGCCTGAAACCAGGATTTCGTGCACAGCCGTCAATCCGTTCCAAATTAATTTAATTTAAAGAGAACCTGTCGCCATTTTTTTTTTATGTAAAATAAAGACGTGGCAGTGATGGGGCTGTAATAGTGATTAATTTGATTCCTTTGGTGAAGAAATCTTTTTTGTTCTTTAATCACAATTTTAAGTTTTCTGCTAATTAGATTTCGGTGCACAGGGGCCGGACTATGCACAGGGTCTTCTCCCTGTCTGATTCCTCGGCCCCTCTGCTGCCTCCAGTCTGTGAATGACTAGCCTCCTCTGTGTGATATCTCGGTATTGACTGATCATTCACAGACTGGAGACAGTAGAGGGATCGGGGAATCACAGACGGGGGGAAGAAGACCCAGTGCACAGTCCGGCCCCTGTGCACCAAAATCTAATTACAAATTGTGATTAAGGAGCAAAATAGAAGATTTCTTCACCGAAGGAATCTATTTATTCAGTATTGCCTCCATATCTTTCTTTTCATTACAAACCCGTGGTCAAAATTGCAGAAAGGATCCTAAAATTTAAATTTGGTCTTAGCTGTTGTAAAAATGGTTATTTAGCAAAGGGTTTGGTGGTACGTACTTATTCTAGCATACTCGTACTCATGGTTGTGTCCCAGTTTTGGAGGGATATGCACAGTGTATTTTTTGTTTTTTAATTTTTTTTTGTTAGTTTTAGTTTGAATATTGGAATATATCAATACTGAAATATTTATTTATTGGCAATTAAAGTCGCTCAATTTATATTTAAGAAGGATTTACCTGTGAAAGAATTAAGAAAGGTTTTCCAAAACTTTCAGAATTAATATTTTATCTTTGGCTCTAATTATATGACTTGTGCATACAGCGAGACGGAAAAAACAACTTACAAAAAGTTGTTTGAATAATGTCCTGTAAGGAATTAAATCTTTTCAGTCTGTTTATAGCTGCATACTTCCCTTTATAAATCAGCCATTTCTGCACTTTTACTTTTGTGAGGTCTCTGCAGCACATTGCCTTTTCTGTAATTTTTTTTACAGATTATTGGGGTTACATTGAATAGTTACTTATAAGACCCTCTAGGAAATCTCAGGGTATGTGCACACTTTGCGGATTCGTCTGCGGATCCGGCCCTGCGGATGTGCAGCAGTTTTCCATGGGATGTACAGTACCATGTTATCCTATGGAAAACAAAAACAGCTGTGCACATGCGGAAAATTCAGCGCGGAAACGCAGCGGTTTATTTTCCGCAGCATGTCAATTCTTTGTGCGGATTCCGCAGCGTTTTTACACCCATTCCTTTATAGGAATCCACACAAAAAACGCAGAAAATCCGCAGTAATTCCGCAGTGAATCCGCAGGTAAAACGCAGGTCATTTTACCTGCGGATTCTGCCGATTCCGCACGGAAAAATCTGCACACGAATCCGCAACATGTACACATACCCTAAAGCATATTTACCCTGAAGGGATTCAGCAATTTTGGACCTGCCCTTGAGGCATATCTCCCAACTTTGGAAGTCAGGAAAGAGGGCCACAAATTGTGACAAGCATAGACAAATAATTTATATTTTTTACATTAATCCACTTTTCCCACTTCGCACAATCCTTTATATGTATCCACATAGAAATAATGCAAGTGAAGCTCCTTAGTCTTCACACACACACATTCACACACGTCATTTTCCCACGGTGCTGAGTTTACAGGAGTTCAGCTGTCAGAGCACAGACTCAGTGACGTCACCCCCAGTCACTGAGCCTGTGTGCGCTGCTCCCATTCATTCGTGGAAAAAAGGAAAATCCAGCGTAGGTTAGAAAGAGTAAAAACTAATATTTTATTGACTGGCAACTTTAAAATGGAAAAACATTATCCAGTAATGATTTAAAGCAGATGCAGCTCCATGTGGATAAGGTGAAACAGATCAACGCGTTTCGACGTGAGTCTTTATCAAGATCCCATTTATTCCCCAGTAGTTTACAGTCGGAGCGGCTGCATTAGCAGCGCTCTGGCTGTAAACTGATTAACCCCCCGAGATGGATTTACGCCGTGGGACTTGACTGTACGGCGGAGGACAGGTATAGGATATTGTTGCTTTTTTATTTTATATTTTTTACAGGAGATCAGGAAAATGGCGATGCTGAGGTGACAGGAGTTCAGCTGTCAGCGAGCACAGGCTCAGTGACGTCACCCCCAGTCACTGATCCTGTGCATGCTGCTTCCATTCATTCCCCAGTAGTTTACAGTCGGAGCGGCTGCATTAGGAGCTCTCCGGCTATAAACTGATTAACCTCCGAGATGGATTTACACCGTGGGACTTGACTGTACGGCGGACAGGTATGGGATTTTGTGCCTATATTTTATATTTTTTTACAGGAGATCGAGGGCTTCGATAAAAGAATGGGAGTATAATAAAGAATTAAAAACTGTTTAGTGCATTCTTAAATTAAAAGACTTTATTCTTATTGTGTGTGTGCTTATTGAACCCCTTTCTTACTATAGGATTAGTAATGAATAGGTGTCTTATTGACACCTATTCATTACTAAGCCTGGCTTAATCACCTTACAATAGAAAGGTGACATTAACCCTTTATTAACCCCATTTGCCACCCCAACAGGGCAAGTGGGAAGAACCCGACAAAGCTCCAGAATAGGCGCATCTAATAGATGCGCCTTTTCTGGGCAGCTGCGGGCTGCTGTGTTTAGGCTGGGGGGGCCCATAATCATGGCCCCTTAACAGCCTGAGAATAGCAGCCCGCTGCTGTATAGTTTTGCCAGGTTCAAAAACTAAGGGGGACCCCACGTCGGGTTTTTAATTTATTCTCCCTGCTCGCTGTTGCCGGCAGAGCAGGGAGAATAATGACAGGGAGTTTCAGCACCACAGGCAGGGGACAGCGCTTACTGTAGCTGTCTCTGCCGTCCGTGCGCACTTAGGACTGTGTGAACAGTTCTCCGTGTGCGGGACGTTTTGGGCCGGTGCTGCCAGAGAAAAACGGACATGTCAGCGTATTTTGCACATGGATACACAGTCCATGAAAACACTCTGACATGTGCATAGACCCATTCATTTGAATGGGTCTACGTGAGTCAGTGTCTCCGGTACGTGAGAAAACTGTCACTGCACGTACTGGAGCCACTGACGTGTGAAAAAGGCGTTAATTGGGGTGAGCTGTACTCTGCAGAGATTCCTGGATGCCCAAAGCTATTTGCAAAAATGCTATACACAAGGACAAAAACTTCTTTAAAAGTTTTTAAAAAGCATATTTCACCCTGGGCTGCCATGTGACCTTAAAAATTTTTGAAAGTTCTGTTGCTGATCTTTACAATGCCCTCTGTGTCACCACTTTTTTTGCTTTGTATAATTTTGTGCATCAATTGAAACATTTCTAGAATATATGCTTCTTTCATTTTATGCAAATACTTTTGAAGAATTTGTGCTCAGAATTTTTCTGCTTTACATCAGAATAATTGATTAAAAGCACTTTGAAAATACAGAGCCGAACAGTTATCTCATTTGTACTATGGTGTGTTGGGAAACTGCTGATTTAGGGATGCAATTTATGGAGACGATGCTCATAACAGACACTCGTGGTGTTGCTTTTATTTTTTAAAGTGTACTAAAATGTAAAAGTGGAAAAAGAAAAGCTGCAACTTTTACTATAGCAATTTGTAATTGTCACATTATAGCCTTATATACATTAAAGGCTGCAATCTAAATGCATTACCCATGTACACAATAGGCGATAACTATCCGAGTGCTGGGGATCTAACTGGGATCACAAAAGATAACGAAAACTGGGTCTTGTGTCCCGTTTGATTGGAGTAGTGGTTGAAATAACCAAGTACATTACAACTTCAGCACCATCCTGGCATTGATACGGGACCAGTATACTTGTGATTAGTTGGGGTCCGAGCAGTCAGACCTCCCAACATCTATGGATAGGTGATGTTTTCATTGAAGGACAACCCCTTCCAAAGCATTTCTGCCACAACAATACTGCTCCATGTTTCACAGGATGCAGGACCAAAGACATTGTATTCTTCCATCAGGACATTACATGGTCACTCTATATGGTCAAAGACCATAACTGTTGTAAACTATAAATGCATGTAATATACATGACTGGGCATTGGTATGTTGGGGCTAGCCCAACTTGATAGCCTTTTTCCACAGTAATGTATCTACCATAGAGACAAGGCATGCCACTGTTATGAAGCCCCAAAAATGCAGGCATGTGTGAAAAAATTTGCATTTTTTTTTATGCCAGCATTTTGGCTTATAGATGGTAATGAATTCACCCTATGGTAATATAGACATCACTTAGGCTATGTTCACACATTGCGTTTTGGCTACGTTTTTTTCTACAGGCAAAACCTACAGAAGCTGCTAACAAAAAGCAGGTTTCTCTGTTTTTTTTTTTTTTTTGCATTTTTCAGGATCCCAAAGTTCAGCTTCGCTTTCACCACAGAAGTATGAACAATCGAAAGTGTTAGGTCACCAATGCACAAAATATGTAACACCATGAAACCATTTTGGAAAAAGTGCATTTTAAGCAAATTTAGTGGAAAAAGATTTTTATGTCTGGAAAAATAGTGACTATTCTGATCAAAAAAGTTCACATGATTTCATGAAAAAATACACAATTACAAATGTAACAGCGGGAGAGTTGAATTGGTCAGGAATAGTTTACCTAAGACATTGGCAGAGCTTTGAGTTTGTAGGACACTGTTTACTTTCACACACTGGCTGGCTCTTGAGTTGGTTAGGTATGGTTCAATTTCACACCTCGGTCAGCAAATGTTTACTTTTAGGATATGTTCACATGTTGCGTTTTTGCTGCATTTTTTATGTAACTTTTAAGCTTCTTTTTACAGTACCAGCAAAAGCTTAGAGATTTCAAAAAATCTCAGGCACGCACATTGTTTTTTTTCCTGACTGAAGTGGAAAGCTGCTGCATGTCACTTCTTTCAGCATTCTTGCAGATTTTTTTCATCAATAGAAAGCAATGAAGAAGTGCAAAAATAGAGCAAAAAACACATCTATCAGGTTTTGCTGCGTTTTTGTTGCAGAAAACTCAAGAAGTTGCATCAAGTTTATGGGAGGGAACACTAAACTTTATCAACATGAACAAGAGACAAATGTACCTGATAAAAACACATCAAAACCTGTTTTTTTGTAAGTAGCTTCTTTACTGCCAGAGAGCAGGTTTTGCCTGCAGGAAAAAAGCAAAAACGCAATGTGTGTACATAGCCTTACACATCACTAACTGAATTAAACTGCACTAATCCTAACTGCCATGTGAGGAGGAGACCAAGATTTTAGGTTTTAAACTTGAGAGAAGGGTGGACTATATATATATATATATATATATATATTATTATATATATATATATATATATATATATATATATATGGGTTTCACATTCTGCTGTACCTGCTTTTTTTCCCACTAAAACCGCAGCAAAACCTGATACCTGCACTGTTTTTTGCACTTACTCATTGCTTTCTATGGGTGATAAAACGCTGTAAAAATGTTGAAAGTAGTGACATGCCCCAGATATAAAAAGCACAGCAATTTCCCAAGTCAGTCAAGAGAAAAAAAAGTATGTGCATGAGATTTCTGAAATTTCATAGGTTTTGCTGGTGCTGCAAAACGCAGTTTTTAATTTGCATTATAAAATAGTAGCAAAAACGCAACGTGTGAACATAACCTTACAGCTAGGCTGGGATCGCACATTCTCGTGCGAATCTCTCGCATGAACACCCGGTACTGCCACCTGCACTCGGGACCTGAGCGTGCAGCTGCATAGAAATACATGCAGCCGCACGCTCTGATCCGAGTGCTGGCAGCAGTGCCGGGTGTTGATGCGAGAGACTCGTGCGAGTTTGTGGCATCACACTCGCAAGTGTGACCCCGGCCTTACTGTTTATTCTGCAACTGGAAATTAAAAGGGAACCTGTCACCTTAAACATGCTGTCCAATCTGCAGTCACTATGTTATTGAGCAGTAGGAACAGAGTATATTGATATATAGTTTTGTGAGAAGATATTCAGTACAATCTGCATTTTATTAGTTTAATCCTCTGATCTTTCTGGGATTTTGGGATCACCTCTGGACCATAAATCCACAAAAGTGCAGATGTTTAAATTAATAAGACACAGGTTAGTGCTCACTTATAGGGGTGTATAATATGGCCGAGTGCTATGTGATGTTTTATCAGATAGGCCCAATGTTATACTATGGGGCAGTGCAAATCTGAGATTTTTTTTATTTTTATTTTTCTCATTCTGAATCGGCATGAGAAAACAATCACAGTGCGCTATGAGTGCATTCGAGAATTGGATCGCCCTCACCCATTCGAGTTTCTGGGTGCGCGAAACATTGGACTGCACTCAGATGTCATCCGAATGCAGTCCAATGTATGTGTACAGAAAAGATGGAGAAATTATGTTCTTAGTCTATGCAAGAGAATCGCAGCACAGTAAAATGTCATTCACCTTAATCTCTGACAGCATTATATAAGTGAACCCCACCAGGACAGACACCCCAGTTTACAAGGTCAACATTAATGGGCCTGGCTGCATCCGGTATAAAAAATATAACATGTAGAAAAATATATACAATACAGTATATATGAGTTACAGATTGATATTTTGGTCAAAATCAGCAAGCTTGCAATGCACAAGAGTCCTCACTGTCTTCTGAGTCCCTGCACTAAAATAAAAGCAAAAGCACAAAAAAAAAAAGAATTGGGCTATGTTCCCATAATCAGCTTTTGGTTCATTTTTTGACGCTACGTATTTTTGTTGAGTCCAAAAACGCAGCATCTTACAGTTCTAACAAAGTGGATTGGATTTATAGAAATCTCATGACCTTTGTTTTTTTTATTCAGTGTAATCTGACCTGCGGTTGTGTTTCAAATCCACAATATATACAGTATTTATCTACTGGCTAACACGGTACGAAGATATACATCTTTCCTATATCAATATATACAGGTGCTTCTCACAAAATTAGAATATCATCAACAAGTGAATTTATTTCAGTTCTTCAGTACAAAAAGTGAAACTCATATATTATATAGAGTCATTACAGAGTGATCTATTTCACGTGTTTATTTCTGTTAATGTTGATGATTATGGCTTACAGCCAATGCTACCTGTGTGTGACCAGCGCCCTACACAAGCCTTTCTTGTGTGCAGTCTTAATACTAAGCAATCTCGCCCTCCATCAATGGTAGGTTGTGAGTGGTTGGCTCATCAGTATTTTGCACATGTGCTGCCTCCACCTATTATTGGTGGGGTTTGCTAAATCCTGACAGTGTCTTAGTTTCTGTGACCTGGGCAGATGAATACTGTTGCCCTTTTTTGTGCTATGTTTTTTTGGGGGGAATTTGAATTCCTTTTTTGTGGTTTTGCTTTTATTTTCGATTTCTCATGACAGCCACATTTGACTCTCTATTAAAAAGTAGGTAACATTTTAATATTTATTTATTTTACTTATATAGCGCCATTAATTCCACAGCTCTTTACAGACATTATCATCATTGTCCCCATTGGGGATCACAATCTAGATTCCCTATCAGTATGTCTTTGGAATGTGGGAGGAAACCGGAGAACCCAGAGGAAACCCAAAAACTCCTTGTAGATGTTGTCCTTGGTGGGATTCAATAGGGAACAAGCAACTATACAGCCCTAGTGCTAGATCCGTTCCTAAAAACCTGCTGACAGGTTCTCTTTAAAGTGGGTTCACGTGGTAAGGACCCAGTCTTTTGTACAGGTTATGCACACATCATGCGGGTACCATTTCTTTAAATTTGTCTTCTGATTCTGTGAACTCTTTCAAGTCTTGATTTCTTTTTATGAAGAATAAAAAATGACCAGTTTAAGAAAATGTATTTATTTTTTTAATTTTTAATTGATAAATTGCATATCACTAGCTGAGTGATGAAACTCAGAGGCTCTGATGTAGAAGAGCTGTAACAACTCCCCCACCTATTGTGCGTTGTTTATAGTGCTTCCTTTGAAAAATAATAAAAATAAAAAATATTTATTTTACTATTTATTTTTTATCTTTTTCCTATTACCTGTGGATTCTATACCCTGCTGTGTAGTATATCATACAGTATCATTAGTATTTGTGGAATAGACCCATGGGTGATCTAAATGTTATTTCTGAATTTTTGTATTCGTAGGGTATGAAGAGCTCTGCACGGTCTATAAATGTACAGAACAAGCAAGGAAACCATGGGACAGAGAGAGCGAAAGCCATTCCAACTATTGCCTTCGGGATGAGAACGTCTAGATCAACTAATTCACTTGCATTTGAGTCCCGGCTAAGTAAGGTAAGAATAATGATGAAATATTGTATATACACTAATTAGACCTTCTTCATATTACATTAACCCTAGCAGTTGAAAATTGCTGAAATATTTTAGTGACGTCTTCAATGCCAACGACGTGTGCACCTGCGTGACAATTAGTTGTACTCCAAATGCTCCGGCCTAGTACCAAAGTAACCACTTCCCAAAAGAGGAGGTATAATAAAAATTATATATGTATATATCTCTCTCTGGTGAGTATATAACAATGGTCTTCTTCATTACTTATTTCATGTGTTGTTTCATAGCTTACTTAGAGGACTTCTGCCAACTTATTTGTGCATAGAACCATTCCTTGTGAAACTTTAGGCAGCGCAAAAGATTAAAATCTTTATAGGTTTCTGCAAAAAACAAGGGTCACCAACAATGCAGATCTCCATACACCTAGTGATCAGACCAGTGCAGAGGAATAAGATCGTGGATGTGGTTAGTGGTCAGCTAAATCTTCCCATGCCTTGGATTTGTCCCCACACATAATATTTGGAATTATTCAATGTGATAGATCTGTTAGTTTAGCTACAGAAAAATTGTGACGGTCTCAATCAACACAATGGCTGCATTAAGGCCGGTCTCACACGTCCAGGTATTTCCGGTACCGGAGATGTCCGTGTAAATACGTGGTATATCCGTATGGCACACGTGTGCCACATCAGGACCACACGGACGGCCGCAGGGGAAGAAGCGCTACAGTAAGCGCTGTTCCCCTGCTTGTGGTGCTGAAGTCAGCTGTCATTATTCTCCCTGCTCTGCCGGCAACAGCGAGCAGGGAGAATGAATGAAAGAAAACCCGACGTTGGGTCCCCCTTAGTTTTTGAACCAACCCGGCAAAACTATACAGGTGTGGGCTGCTATTCTCAGGCTGGTAAGGGGCCATGAATATGGCCCCCAAGCCTAAAAACAGCAGCCTGCATCTGCCTAGAAAAGTCGCATCTATTAGATGCGCCTATTCTGGAGCTTTGTCGGGTTCTTCCCACTTGCCCTATAGAGGTGGCAAGTGGGGTTAATAAGGGGTTAATGTCACCTTTCTATTGTAAGGTGACATTAAGCCCAGCTTAGTAATGAAGAGGTGTCAATAAGACACCTCTTCATTACTAACCCTAGAGTTATTCAAGGGTTAAATAACACACACACACAATAAGAAGAAAGTATTTTAATGAAAGAATACACTACACAGTTTTAAAATCTTTATTATACTCCTAATCCCATAGCGAATCCCTTGATCTCCTGGAAAAAAAGTTTAAAAAAATAAACCAACAATATACCCATACCTGTCCAGCGTACAGTCAAGTCCCACGGCGCAATCCATCTCGGGGGTTTAATCAGTTTACAGCCGGAGCGCTGCTAATTCAGCTGCTCCGACTGTAAACTACTGGTTATTAGAGCTGAGCGATACTTCCCGATATCAAGAAGTATCGGATCGGAATGGGTATCGCCGATACCCAAAAAGTATCGGCGATACCCGATTCCGATACCGGAAATCCAATGCAAGTCTATGGGACAGACATATCGGATCTAAAAAAACCCCTTTCTTTCTTTGTAAACACTAAATATACACACATAGAATACATATATATATATATATATATATACATGTCATTGTGACATATATATATATATACATATATTTATAGTTCATACACTTCTACATAGTAAAATAGCCTCTGATTCAAATGCCGGCTTTTGTGAAAATACAGAAGCACCCGACATGAAATGACACATGGTTTACATAGAGTTAACCATGTCTTTTCATGTAGTTTGATATCTGGTTTTCACAAACAATTACATGAGTGTATGTGTGCAAAATTTCACACCTGTAGGGTTAATTAAAGGTGTAAATTCGTTGTAAAAAAAAACTGACTTTTTTGCTACGAATTTACACCTTTAATTAACCCCTACAGGTGTGAAATTTTGCACACATACACTCATGTAATTGTTAGTGAAAACAATATATCAAACAACTTGAAATGACATGGTTAACTCTATGTAAACCATGTGTTATTTCATGTCGGCTTCTGTATTTTCACAAAAGCCGACAATTGAATTAGCGGCTATTATACTATGTAGAAGTGTATGAACTATAAATATAAAAATATATGTGTCACAAATTCAATGACATGTATGTATGTATGTATATATATATATATATATATATATATATATATATATATGAGGTGTAAAATTGTTGAAAAGCGAGTGGGGGCAGATAATAATAGCCCAGAGAGGGACCATTATTTTTGCCCCCCCCTGGCTACTAACATCTGCCCCCAGACACCCCAGAAAAGGCAAATCTATAATTAGATTCGCCCTTTCTGGCACTTTGCCCGTCTATTCCCATTGCCTTGTAGCGGTGGCGAATGGGTTAATAAGGGGTTAAAGCCACCTTGCTATTGAAAGGTGACCTTAAGCCAGGTTAATAATTGAGAGCTGTCAATTAGACAACTATCAATTATTAATCCTATTACATGAAATAAAAATAAAACACACACACTTTAATAAAAAATCATTTTAATGAAATAAAGACACATGTTTTTGACCATCTTTTGTTTTACTGCAAAAACCATTTCCTGTAATAAAAATAAAATAAAAAAGCAAAATTATTCTTACCTATCCGATGCACAGTCAGTTCCCACGGTGTAATCCATCAGAAAGAGTTAATGTTTACTGCAGGGACCGCAGCTAATGCTGCAGCCTCACAGTAAACCCCCGAATGAATCTTCTCCTCTCCTGGCTGACAGGAGAGGAAGTGGAAAGCAACTGATTAACAAAAATAGGGATCCCCTCGAAAAAAAAAATGGCGTGGGGTCCCCCCTATTTTTGTTAACCAGGCTGATAAAGCAGACTGCTGAGGCCTGGATTTTCAGGCTGTTAAGGAGCCAAGATCCATGGACCTTGCCAGCCTGATAATACCAGGCCACAGCAGTCTGCTTATCTTGGCTGGTTAACAAAAATAGGGGATCCCCTCGAAAAAAAAATGGCGTGGGGTCCCCCCTATTTTTGTTAACAAGCCAGATGAAGCAGACTGCTGAGGCCTGGTTTTTCAGGCTGGTAAGGATCCAATATCCATGGACCTTGCAAGCCTGATAATACCAGGCCACAGCAGTCTGCTTATTTTGGCTGGTTAACAAAAATAGGGGATCCCCTCGAAAAAAAAATGGCGTGGGGATCCTCCTATTTTTGTTAACCAGCCAAGTAAAATGCAGACTGCTGCGGCCTGGTATTAAAAGACTGTCAAGGCCTATGGATTTTGGCCCTCAACAGCCTGATAATACCAGGCTACAGCAGCCCCACATTTGGCGCATCAAAAGATGTGCCAATTGTGGCACTTTACCCGGCTCTTCCCACTGCCCTGTAGCGGTGGCAAGCGGGGTAATAAGGGGTTAATGTCACCGTTGATTGCACGGTGACAATAAGCCCGGTTAATAATGGAGAGGCGTCAATAAGACACCGATCCATTATTAATCCCAAAGTTTTTAAATGTTTAAAAAAAAGACACAGCAAGAAAAAAGTATTTTAATGAAATAAAAGAGACAACACAGTTTTCATTTCTTTTATTACACTCTCATTCCTGCAACGCCATCGATCTCCTGGAAAAAAAGAAAAAAAAACAAACCAACAGTATACCACCTGTCCGACGCAGTCCATAGTAACGACAGTCCCACGACGATCCAGCTCTGCTACATCGGAATGCCAGGCAGAGCCTAACATCCCGACGCAGCACAGCTGCTTACCAGCTTCCCCGGCGGTGACGTCATCGGACTGCTTTACGGCCGTGATTACCCGGCAGCACGTGCAGTTATCGCGAGAAACTGCACGTGACCGCCAGGGAGAAGATGATGGCGGCCATCAAGCAGTCCAGGACGTGACCACCGGGGATCTTCTGCCAGGTAAGTGCCGCTGACTCCTGACAGACCCGACCGACGGACACTGACAGTGACAGGAACATTCCGATTCCGGTATCCGATATGACGAAAATATCGGATCTCAGAATCGGAATTCCGATACAGCGAATATCGGCCGATACCCGATATTTGCAGTATCGGAATGCTCAACACTACTGGTTATATATTATACTACCGTTATATATTATATTATATATTTATAATTTATTTTTTATTTTCACACAAAAAAACTTTCTGCTAAATAATTTCATCAATTGCCCTTTTAAAAATTTTTTTTATGGTTTCACATACGTCGATGCTGCATTGGTGGACTAAGGACTTGTTTGGTTCATGCTTGCAAGGTGGAAGCAAAGCTGAAGTTGGGATCCAGAAAAACGAATCAAGAAAAGCAGCAATGCCTGCATTTTGGCAGCAGCTTTTTTTTTGCTGCCAAGAGATCAGGCTTTAGCTGCAGCAAAAAAGCAACGTATGAACAGACTTTGTGTAAGGTTCTATGTATATATTCCTGAAACTCAGTTTGTTCGTCAGCCATTTTACTTTCTGTCTTGCTGCAGCTATCTTGCCCTCAGTCAAAATGGAGTTTCCAGCTTGCATGTTCCCGCCCTGATTCTCTCCTTTGCTTCTTAAGCAGCCACAGCTGAGCAATCAGTGCTTCAGAATCTAGCCTGCAGTGAACCTGTGACTTGACTCCTGTAAGCCTTGGACCTTGTACTCCAGCTATTCCTACTGAGGAACTCTGAAGCACTTGTGGACTCTGAACCCTGCTCTTTGAAAGACCCACGTTTGCATGGACTTACGGTAACAGAGAAGAAGATCCTGAATCTGTATTGGAGAGTGATTGCTGAGCTTGGATTACTCTGGCCTGCTGTGTCTCCTGTTTCTGTGTCTGCAAACTGTGTGACTATTTCTGCCAACTTGTATGAAGTAATACAGGACTTTTCTATATCAAACCTGTGACTCCTGTGTTTTCATCGCACTCAAGCACAAGACGCTATATGAACTGTACTACATGCATTACAAGATTCTGAAGCCAAAACGTTAGTGTCTGCTGGGTCTGGAAGGCTGTGTCTGCTGTACTGTGGATATCAGACGTCCGGTTGTACTTTCTGTGATGACAGTGGTTGTGACTTCTCACAACCATTCCAGGTGAGCAATTCCCTTAAGTTTTTTCTTTTTGCAGTGTTACCACAGGTAAACACTATTGTTTTTTTTTTTTTTCCTTTCTTTTCTCTTTTTTGTCTGCTGTAACTCTGGATATCAGATGTCTGGTTGAAACTTTCTGTGATGATAGTGGTTGTGACTTCTCACAACCATTCCAGGTGAGCAGTTCCCTTAATTTTTTTTTCTCTCTGCAGTGTTGCCACAGGTGAACACTATTGTTTTTTTTCTCTCCTCTTCTTCCAGTAATCCTGTCTTAAAAGATCTGGAAAATGGAGGCCCGCATAAAGGAACTTTGCGGAGTGACGGATAATATCCTTGCAGATTTGCAGAATATAAAGACCCGTTTTACAAATCTACAGGACCCAATAATCAATTTGCAAGTGGTTGGACAGACTACCCAGGATTTGCGAGCCAGGATTGAGGTTCTAGAGGGGCGAGTCCAGGCTCCTGCCGTAGCCCCGAGTGCTGGGATTCCCAAGTTGCCCCCTTTTCGTTTTGGCGGTGAACGTGAGAAATTCAGGGGATTTATTAATCAATGCAATCTTTTTTTTTCTGCACATGCTTCACAATTTCCCACTGAACGATCTAAGGTGCTTACTATAATTATGTTGCTTACCAACAAGGCTTTAATGTGGGCAAACCCTCTGATTGAGACTGAGGATGATTGTTTGAATCACCTTGATGATTTTATTTCAGCCATGGGGCAGGTGTTTGATGACCCCAATCGAGGTGCAACAGCTGAAGCAGCCATGTTAGCTTTGCGCCAAGGTAAGCACTCGGTAGCTGAATATGCCTTGGATTTCAGGAGATGGGCCCTTGATACCACCTGGGACAGTTCCGCCAAAAAATCTATTTTTCGAAAGGGGTTATCTCCACTGATTAAGGATGAACTTGCTCGTGCCGACCCTCCCACTGCGTTAGGTGACTTTATTAACTACTGCATCCGTATTGATACTCGTCTGACTGAACGCAGGCAAGAGAGATGGTTCGAAAGCAATCGTACTAACCTTTTCCTACCTTCCTCTCCAGCTAAGGAACCTTTGAGTAGGATTACACGGGAACCTGAACCTGAACCCATGCAGGTAGACTCTTTACAACGACGGGTTAGTGATGCACGCAAGGAACATCGTTTTAAGGAGAATCTATGTTTCTATTGTGGTAAGTCAGGGCACTTCATTATAAACTGCCCCAGCCGTTCTCGTAAGACTACTGCAGCACTCATTCATTGTGAGTGTTGCGAGAGGGGATCTGTCAGGTCCGAGCCTCAGGCTCCAGAGAGATCTGCAGCAACAGATCTTGATTTCTCGGACTTAAACTCCGTTACCTCTGAGGACGTTGACTGTGTAAACGCTGCCATTTTTCAAGTTTCCTCAGCGGTGTCCCAGCTGAGTTGTAAGAAAAACAATTCTCATTGCTTTCTTTCCATCAAACTCTGGGTTGACTCAGCTTGGGTGTCTAGATCTGCTATGATCGACTCAGGGGCAAGTGGAAATTTTATGGATGTCTCCTTTGCTCTGAAACAGGAATACGTTCAGTGAAGAAGGCTACTCCAGTACAGATGGAAACTGTGGATGGCTCCCTGCTGACCTCTGGACCAGTGGATCAGGAAACAGAGCCTTTGAGGGTTCTTATGGGTAAAGATCATCAAGAGAAACTGTCCTTTATGCTTATCTCTTCTCCCCACTTTCCCATTATTCTAGGGCTACCATGGCTGCAGGCTCAGAATCCTACCATTAACTGGGAGACCAAGGAATTACACTTTCCAGAGAAACAGATGAGTCCAAAAGTTTCAGCTTGCTCTGTTCCTAAAGGAATCATGTCAGTCCCTGAACTACCAGCTGTATACCAGGACTATGTGGATTTATGTGACAAGAAGAACGCTGACCAGCTTCCTCCTCACCGTCCATATGATTGTCCAATTGAATTATTGCCTGGAGCAGAGATACCTTTTGGTAAGATCTACCCCTGGCGGGGCCCGAGCTAAAGGCTTTAAAGGATTACATAGATGAAAATCTAGCCAAGGGCTTCATACGCCCCTCTTCATCTCCTGCAGGTGCACCCATCTTCTTTGTAAAGAAGAAAGATGGATCTCTGAGACCATGCATAGACTATAGGGAACTCAATAAGGTTACTATTAGAAACCGTTATCCATTGCCTTTAATCCCTGAGTTATTGGAGAGAGTGCGACATGCCAAAATTTTTTCTAAATTAGATCTTCGTGGGGCCTATAACTTAGTCCGTATTAGAGCTGGGGATGAATGGAAGACTGCATTCAGGTCACGCTATGGACACTTTGAATATCTAGTTATGCCTTTTGGTCTGAGTACCGCCCCAGCCACTTTCCAACACTTGGTGAATGACATCTTCAGGGATCTCCTAGATACATTCGTGGTAATTTATTTGGATGATATTCTAATTTTTTCTAACTCCACAGAGGAACATCATGGACATGTGAGAATGGTCTTGGAACGTCTAAGACAAAATCATCTTTACATCAAACTTGAAAAGTGTGAATTCCATAGGACCGAAATTCAATTTCTGGGGTATGTACTGTCTACACAAGGAATTAGTATGGATGGAAGCAAAACCCAAGCCATCAAGGATTGGCCAAGTCCTAGAAATGTGAAGGAGGTACAGCGCTTCATCGGGTTTGCCAACTTCTATAGACGTTTCATTAGAAATTTCTCTGAGGTAGTGTCACCTATCACTCAACTTACCCGGAAAGAGTCTAGGTTTTCCTGGACTCCCCAAGCCCAGGAAGCATTTTCCCGTCTAAAAGATAAATTTACCACTGCACCTATCCTAGTACATCCCAACCCCGAGCTTGCCTTCATAATAGAGGTGGATGCTTCAGACTGTGCCGTTGGAGCTATACTATCTCAGAGAACAGGTGAGAAGAATGTCTTGCATCCCTGTGCCTTCTTTTCCCAGCAGTTGTCTTCGGCTGAGAGGAACTACGATGTGGGCAATAGAGAGTTGTTGGCCATTATTGCCGCCTTCAAAGAATGGAGACACCTTCTTCAGGGAGCTGCACAGCAAATAGTCGTCCTGACAGACCATCGTAACCTTGAGTTTATCAGGTCGGCTAAGTGCCTGACTCCTCGCCAGGCTCGCTGGAATCTTTTCTTAAACCAATTTAATTTTATCATCTCTTATAGACCAGGATCGCGCAATGGAAAGGCTGATGCACTCTCTAGGATTTACTCAGCAGAGACACGTCCAATTACTCCTCCTAAGACTATTCTTCCTGACTCTAGATTCCTAGGAGTAATTCATAATCAAGACCTACTTAAGGACATCAAGGAAGCATACCATGCGGATTCCTTTTTGGCACAACCCCCAAGGGACGTAAGTCTTGTCTTTAAGAATGGTGTGTGGATTCAGGGACAACGTCTGTATATTCCTGAAACAGTCAGATTAAGAGTATTGCAACTCATTCACGATTCCAAGATAGCTGGGCATAGAGGAATTCTAAAGACACAGGAATTTCTTTCTCGTTTCTTTTGGTGGCCCACTTGCAGGAAGGATGTTTTGAATTATGTCACTTCATGTGAGGTCTGTGCAAGATGCAAAACACCTCGCTCCTCACCAACTGGTCTGTTACAGCCTCTTCCCACCCCGTCCCGCCCGTGGGGATCCATTTCTATGGACTTCATTGTGGAGTTACCAACCTCTCAGGGAAGAACACCATTCTAGTGGTGGTTGACCGTCTAACAAAGGCAGCTCATTTTATCCCTTGTGTCGGCTTACCCACTGCAAAACAGACATCAGATTTGATGATTAAAGATGTGTTTCGCTTACATGGAGTACCGGATGAGGTTATTTCGGATCGAGGGGTGCAATTCACTTCTAGGTTTTGGCAAAATTTCTGTGCAGCATTGGACATTAAAGTAAACCTTTCTTCTGCTTTTCATCCCCAGACTAATGGACAGACCGAACGAACCAATCAAACCCTGGAGCAGTATCTCCGCTGCTTTATCTGCCACCTACAGGATGATTGGGTGGATCTACTTCCATTAGCTGAGTTCTCGTATAACAACTCTCAGAGTGCCTCCACTAAACAGTCTCCTTTTTACTCTAATCTAGGTTATCATCCTAACATTCTACCACGATTTCCCATAGAAACGCCTTTACCAGCAGTGGCTGAAAGAATCACGTCTTTACAGAAGAATATGGATCTTCTAAAGGAAAATCTGGAATCGGCTCAAGAAAGGTACAAGAAAGCAGCAGATAAATTTCGTAAACCTGCACCAGCTTTCAAGGTAGGAGACTTGGTCTGGCTGTCAACCAGAAATCTTAAGTTAAGGATTCCATCGTCTAAGTTGGGACATAAGTACATTGGACCCTATAAAATCAGTAAAATTATAAGTGCCGTTGCTTGTCGTCTTCAACTGCCCAGAACTATGAGAATCCACCCTGTCTTTCATGTATCCCTACTAAAGGCTGCGACACCCAATACGTTTCCTGGACGTTCCTCTCCTTGCCCTGACCCAGTGCTAGTCGATGGTCAGGAAGAATTTGTGGTGGAAAGGATTTTAGATTCAAGGTTGTATAGAAATCAGTTACAATATCTGATTAAATGGCAGGGCTACCCAGTGGAGGACAACTCATGGGAACCGGTCAATAACGTTAATGCTCCTCGCTTGCTCCGTCAGTTTCATCAGAGGTACCCACACAAGCCTGGTCTAAGGTCATCCGGAGGTTGTCCTTAAGGGGGGAGTAATGTAAGGTTCTATGTATATATTCCTGAAACTCAGTTTGTTCGTCAGCCATTTTACTTTCTGTCTTGCTGCAGCTATCTTGCC
>JARQOD010000002.1:586961964-587095267 GCA_033576555.1 Oophaga sylvatica
TATAAAGTACTTCCTCCTTAATGGAGGTGCCCGAGCAATGTTGTTGTTGCACTGTTTACTCTGCTTCAGCCCTTAGGGTCCGTTACCAGTTACCTGCCTGTTTCCTGCCAGTCTGCTGTCTGCTACCTGCCCGCAAGCCTGCCTGGAGGTTCGGCCGTCACATGCGGTGACCATCGGCAATTCCAGAGACTCTCGCCTGCTCACTTGGGGGCGCTCATCTGCCATCTGACTGCAAGCCTACCTGGAGGTTCGGCCATCACCTGCGGTGTTCATCGGCAATTCCAGAGACTCTCGCCTGCTCACTTGGGGGCGCTCATCTGCCATCTGACTGCAAGCCTACCTGGAGGTTCGGCCATCACCTGCGGTGTTCATCGGCTGTTCCAGAGACTCTCGCCTGCTCACTTGGGGGCGTTCATCTGTCATCTGCCTGCTAGCCTACCGGGAGGCTCCACCGTCTCAGGTCGTATATACCTGTCCAGTCAAAGACTGCCCCGGCTCCTTGCCTGCCTGTTTATCCAGAGACTGCCCCGGTCACTTGCTGTGACTTCCTGCCTGTCTAACCAGAGACTGCCCCGGTCACTTGCCGTGATTACCTGCCTGTCTACCCAGAGACTGCCCCGGTCACTTGCTGTGATTTCCTGCCTGTCTACCAGAGACTACCCCGGTCACTTGCCGTGACTACCTGCCTGTTACCCAGAGACTGCCCCGTCACTTGCCGTGACTTCCTGCTGTTTACCAAGACTGCCCCGTCACTTGCCGTGACTACCCGCCTGTCTACCCAGAGACTGCCCCGGTCACTTGCTGTGACTTCCTGCCTGTCTACCCAGAGACTGCCCCCGTCACTTGCAGTGACTTCCTATCCGTCTCCCCGGGCGCCACCCGCTCCTTTACAAGGAAAGCCTCCTTGTATAATAAAGCTCAGAGGTTCCACCTCCCTGACCCGTTACAGTTTGCACGGGCCATGGAACCCGGTGGCACCCAAACCCCTTCGCTCTCTGACCTGTGTCATGAACTGTCTCGTCAGAGGTCTCAACAGGAGTCCATCCTGGGTCATCTGCGGAATGTTAATTCCCGCCTGGACACCTGACTACTTCACCAGCAACCACCGCGGGCGCCATGACTCGCAATCCGGCAGTTCCGCTGCTCACCAATTCCGTGGTTTCTGTTCCTGGACCTCGACTTTCAGCTCCTCCTCGGTTTGGAGGCGACCCTGCTCTGGCTCGGGGTTTCATTAACCAGTGCACCCTGCATTTTGAACTCCTGGCACACCAGTTTAACTCCGACCGGGCCAAAATTGCCTTCATCATGTCCCATCTCACCGGAGAGGCCCTGGCCTGGCTAAATCCTCTTTGGGAGAGAGGATCCTCTGGTGTCTGACCTGTCTGCTTTTCTCTTAGCCTTCCGGAAGGTATTCGACGAACCCGGACGGAAGACCTCCTCTGCATCTTCTCTGCTGCGTCTCCGTCAGGGAAGTCTCACCGTGGGTCAATATGCCATACGGTTCCGTACCCTTGCCTCGGAGCTAGCTTGGGATAATGACCTCTGATCTCTGTCTTCTGGGAGGGTCTGTCCGGCCGCATTAAAGATGAACTTGCTGGTCGGGACATTCCAACCTCTCTCGATGACCTAATAAATCTCGCCAATCGAATTGATCTGCGGTTCCAGGAGCGCGCTAAAGAGGTCACCAGTGAGAGAGGGTTTCCTGTCTTGCTCCTTTTTCAGAGACCTGTAACTCCTTCCGTTTCTCCTCAGGTACACTCTTCTGAGCCTATGCAAGTCGACCAGACCAAGATGGTCAAAGCCCGTCAGGACTCACGCCGTACCGAGAGGAGTTGCTTCTACTGTGGCAGTAAGGAGCACTGGATCCGTACCTGCCCAGAGAGGTCGGGAAACGCCTGTGTCTAGGTTCGCTCGGAGAGGTCCACCTAGACAAAAATAAATCCTCTTCATCTCTGCTGTTGTCAGTCTCAATTCTCCTCGGTGAGAACCGTTATTTCGAACTGGCCCAACTTGATTCTGGAGCAGCCGGGAATCTTGTTTCACAGGCTCTAGTAGAGAAATATCGCATTCCTACCAAACCTCTGGATGAACCAGTATCTGTTGCTGCTGTGGATGGGGGTCTCCTACCACGTCCCATCCAACTTATCACTGAAGCCATAACCCTGCAGGTAGGAATGCTGCATTCTGAGAGCATCTCGTTTCATGTTCTGCCTGGACTCTCACACGCTTTCTTACTAGGTCTGCCCTGGCTCCAAAAGCATGCACCCGTGCTCGACTGGCAGACTGGAGAGATCATTCGCTGGGGACAGGACTGTCATAAAACTTGTTTGGTTCCTGTTCATCCCGTCCGTCCTTCTCCTACACCAACTAATCTACCAGGGCTCCCGATTCCATATTGGTCTTTCGCTGATGTCTTTAATAAAAAGGAAGCAGAGACATTACCCCCGCACAGACCGTATGATTGCCCTATCGACCTGCTACCCGGTACTACGCCTCCCCGTGGGCGTATTTACCCATTGTCCGCTGCTGAGACCAGGTCGATGTCCGAATATATCGAGGAGAATTTGGCTAAGGGATTCATCCGGAAATCCACCTCCCCAGCGGAGCAGGTTTCTTCTTCGTAAAAAAGAAAGACGGCTCTCTCCGTCCCTGTATTGATTACAGAGGTCTAAATTTGATCACGGTGAAGAATAAGTACCCTCTAGCGCTCATTCCAGAATTGTTTGATCGTCTGAGGGGGGCTAGAATCTTCACCAAACTGGATCTCCGTGGGGCTTATAACCTGGTCCGTATCCGTCGGGGAGATGAATGGAAGACGGCATTCAATACCCGGGACGGCCACTACGAGTATTTGGTTATGCCCTTTGGTCTCTGTAATGCTCCAGCAGTCTTTCAGGAGTTGGTCAATGACATCTTCCGAGACCTTCTCTACTCCTGCGTTGTGGTGTACCTAGACGACATCTTGGTCTTCTCTCCGGATCTCCAGTCTCACCGGAGGGATGTTCGTCAGGTTCTGCTCAGGCTCAGGCAGAATCACCTCTTCGCCAAATATGAGAAGTGCCTCTTTGAGCAGACCTCGCTTCCGTTTTTGGGCTACATCATTTCTCAGACAGGCCTACGAATGGATCCGGAGAAACTGTCTGCCATCGAGAAATGGCCCCGACCGGAGGGGTTGAAGGCCATTCAGCGGTTCCTGGGATTCGCCAATTATTACCGTCTTTTCATACCGCACTTCTCTTCCCGGACTGCTCCAATCTCCGCGCTCACCCGCAAGGATGTTAATCCCAAACAGTGGACGCCCGAAGCTGAGGAGGCCTTTCTTTCTTTAAAACAGGCCTTCTCTTCCGCTCCAGTGCTGCATCGCCCGGATGGCAACAAGCAGTTCTTCCTGGAGGTGGACGCTTCCTCTTCTGGAGCCGGAGCGGTACTTACTCAAAAATCTTCATCCGGGAGGATGGTATCTTGCGGCTTCTTCTCCAAACTCTTCTCCTCTTCTGAGCGCAATTACTCCATAGGAGACCGAGAGTTATTGGCCATCAAGCTGGCATTGGAGGAGTGGCGTTACCTACTCGAGGGGGCTCTTCATCCGGTAATCATTTACACTGACCACAAGAATCTGGCTTACCTCCAGCATGCCCAGAGACTTAACCCTCGCCAGGCCCGGTGGTCCTTGTTTTTTGCCCGCTTTGATTTTCTGTTACATTTTCGCCCGGCCGACAAGAACATCAAGGCAGACGCCTTGTCCGGTCCTTCCTGGTGTCGGATCTCGAGGAGGAACCTAAACATATCATCGATCCCGCCAGAGTGATGCGGGTGGCTCCCGTGAGTCTAAATCGTCTCCCTCCTGGCAAGACGTTCGTATCGGTAACCGATCGGAAGAGAATCCTACACTGGGGTCATTCGTCTAAGCTAGCTGGCCACGCTGGTCAGAAAAAGACCCTCCAGCTCATTACTCGGCATTACTGGTGGCCTACCCTGCACAAAGACGTAATAGACTTTGTTTCTGCCTGTGTCTCCTGTGCCCGCAACAAAGTTCCGAGACACCTGCCTGCCGGCCGTCTTCTTCTGCTTCCTGTACCCGCTGCTCCCTGGCAGCATATAGCCATGGACTTCATAACAGATCTGCCCGTCTCTGCCGGTTGTACGGTCATTTGGGTGGTCGTTGACCGATTCTCCAAGATGGCTCACTTCATTCCCCTGCCAGGGCTTCCGTCTGCACCCGAGTTGGCTAAAGACTTTATCCGCCACATTTTCCGTCTTCATGGTCTGCCTCGTCACATTGTGTCGGATCGTGGGGTTCAGTTCACCTCACGTTTCTGGAGAGCCACTTGTAAGTTGCTAGACGTCACCTTGGATTTCTCCTCTGCTTACCACCCACAGTCCAATGGACAAGTCGAGCGAATCAATCAGAATCTGACCAGTTATCTCGGCACTTCGTTAATGCCCACCATTCTGACTGGGTGGATCTCCTGCCTTGGGCCGAATTCTCTTATAACAATCACGAGAGCGAATCTTCCTCCAAATCTCCGTTTTTTGTAGTCTTCGGTCAACACCCTCGGATCCCTGTTCCTGTCTCCATCTCTGTGGACAATCCAGCTGCGGAATCTCTGGTTAACGAATTTTCCTCCATATGGGAGAGTACCCGGTCCGCACTTATTCTGTCATCCGAGCGCATGAAGAAACATGCTGACAAAAGACGTTTGGATCCTCCTCAATTCTGTCCGGGAGATAAGGTCTGGCTTTCGTCCAAGTATGTCCGGCTCAAGATTCCTTCCTACAAGTTGGGTCCTCGGTTCATCGGTCCTTTTGAGATCATCAGTCAGATCAACCCGGTGTCCTATAAATTGAAACTCCCGGCCAATTTGCGGATTCCTAACTCCTTCCATGTATCTCTCCTCAAACCGGTGGTACTTAACTCTTTTGTCAAGTCTACAGGTACACCTCCTGCTCCAGTGTCTGCTGAAGACGAATTTGAGGTAGAGAACATTCTGGCCACAAAAAAAGTAGGAAGAAAGACCTATTTTCTGGTGGATTGGAAGGGGTTTGGTCCTGAGGAGAGAACGTGGGAGCCTCGGGAGAACATCCATGCCCCTCCTCCTAGCTAAATTTCTTTCTGGCCTAAAGAGGGGGAGCCTAAGGGGGGTACTGTAGCATCGGCGTCCCTGCCTTCTGCCAGGCAGGGACGCTGTTCCCCTGCGACAGCGTCCTCTGCCAGGCAGGGACGTCGCCCCCTTACCCGCGCTCAGCGTCCTCCTTCCGCCCTGCTGGGGCCGCGCGCTCCTTCCCTGCTTCTGGTCTTAGGGCGCGTGCCCGCGCGCTCCCCCGCTCTTAAAGGGGCCGCGCAGCATTTTTCAAAAAGGTCCCCGGCCAATGCCGGAGGACTCCTCCCTATATAAAGTACTTCCTCCTTAATGAGGTGCCCGTGCAATGTTGTTGTTGCACTGTTTACTCTGCTTCAGCCCTCAGGGTCCGTTACCAGTTACCTGCCTGTTTCCTGCCAGTCTGCTGTCTGCTACCTGCCCGCAAGCCTGCCTGGAGGTTCGGCCGTCACATGCGGTGACCATCGGCAATTCCAGAGACTCTCGCCTGCTCACTTGGGGGCGCTCATCTGCCATCTGACTGCAAGCCTACCTGGAGGTTCGGCCATCACCTGCGGTGTTCATCGGCAATTCCAGAGACTCTCGCCTGCTCACTTGGGGGCGCTCATCTGCCATCTGACTGCAAGCCTACCTGGAGGTTCGGCCATCACCTGCGGTGTTCATCGGCTGTTCCAGAGACTCTCGCCTGCTCACTTGGGGGCGTTCATCTGTCATCTGCCTGCTAGCCTACCGGGAGGCTCCACCGTCTCAGGTCGTATATACCTGTCCAGTCAAAGACTGCCCCGGCTCCTTGCCTGCCTGTTTATCCAGAGACTGCCCCGGTCACTTGCTGTGACTTCCTGCCTGTCTAACCAGAGACTGCCCCGGTCACTTGCCGTGATTACCTGCCTGTCTACCCAGAGACTGCCCCGGTCACTTGCTGTGACTTCCTGCCTGTCTAATCAGAGACTACCCCGGTCACTTGCCGTGACTACCTGCCTGTCTACCCAGAGACTGCCCCGGTCACTTGCCGTGACTTCCTGCCTGTTTAACCAGAGACTGCCCCTGTCACTTGCTGTGACTACCCGCCTGTCTACCCAGAGACTGCCCCGGTCACTTGCTGTGACTTCCTGCCTGTCTACCCAGAGACTGCCCCCGTCACTTGCAGTGACTTCCTATCCGTCTCCCCGGGCGCCACCCGCTCCTTTACAAGGAAAGCCTCCTTGTATAATAAAGCTCAGAGGTTCCACCTCCCAGACCCGTTACAGTTTGCTCGGGCCATGGAACCCGGTGGCACCCAAACCCCTTCGCTCTCTGACCTGTGTCATGAACTGTCTCATCAGAGGTCTCAACAGGAGTCCATCCTGGGTCATCTGCGGAATGTTAATTCCCGCCTGGACACCCTGACTACTTCACCAGCAACCACCGCGGGCGCCATGACTCGCAATCCGGCAGTTCCGCTGCTCACCAATTCCGTGGTTTCTGTTCCTGGACCTCGACTTTCAGCTCCTCCTCGGTTTGGAGGCGACCCTGCTCTGGCTCGGGGTTTCATTAACCAGTGCACCCTGCATTTTGAACTCCTGGCACACCAGTTTAACTCCGACCGGGCCAAAATTGCCTTCATCATGTCCCATCTCACCGGAGAGGCCCTGGCCTGGCTAAATCCTCTTTGGGAGAGAGAGGATCCTCTGGTGTCTGACCTGTCTGCTTTTCTCTTAGCCTTCCGGAAGGTATTCGACGAACCCAGACGGAAGACCTCCTCTGCATCTTCTCTGCTGCGTCTCCGTCAGGGAAGTCTCACCGTGGGTCAATATGCCATACGGTTCCGTACCCTTGCCTCGGAGCTAGCTTGGGATAATGACGCTCTGATCTCTGTCTTCTGGGAGGGTCTGTCCGGCCGCATTAAAGATGAACTTGCTGGTCGGGACATTCCAACCTCTCTCGATGACCTAATAAATCTCGCCAATCGAATTGATCTGCAGTTCCAGGAGCGCGCTAAAGAGGTCACCCGTGAGAGAGGGTTTCCTCGTCTTGCTCCTTCTTTTCAGAGACCTGTAACTCCTTCCGTTTCTCCTCAGGTACACTCTTCTGAGCCTATGCAAGTCGACCAGACCAAGATGGTCAAAGCCCGTCAGGACTCACGCCGTACCAAGAGGAGTTGCTTCTACTGTGGCAGTAAGGAGCACTGGATCCGTACCTGCCCAGAGAGGTCGGGAAACGCCTGTGTCTAGGTTCGCTCGGAGAGGTCCACCTAGACAAAAATAAATCCTCTTCATCTCTGCTGTTGTCAGTCTCAATTCTCCTCGGTGAGAACCGTTATTTCGAACTGGCCCAACTTGATTCTGGAGCAGCCGGGAATCTTGTTTCACAGGCTCTAGTAGAGAAATATCGCATTCCTACCAAACCTCTGGATGAACCAGTATCTGTTGCTGCTGTGGTTGGGGGTCTCCTACCACGTCCCATCCAACTTATCACTGAAGCCATAACCCTGCAGGTAGGAATGCTGCATTCTGAGAGCATCTCGTTTCATGTTCTGCCTGGACTCTCACACGCTTTCTTACTAGGTCTGCCCTGGCTCCAAAAGCATGCACCCGTGCTCGACTGGCAGACTGGAGAGATCATTCGCTGGGGACAGGACTGTCATAAAACTTGTTTGGTTCCTGTTCATCCCGTCCGTCCTTCTCCTACACCAACTAATCTACCAGGGCTCCCGATTCCATATTGGTCTTTCGCTGATGTCTTTAATAAAAAGGAAGCAGAGACATTACCCCCGCACAGACCGTATGATTGCCCTATCGACCTGCTACCCGGTACTACGCCTCCCCGTGGGCGTATTTACCCATTGTCCGCTGCTGAGACCAGGTCGATGTCCGAATATATCGAGGAGAATTTGGCTAAGGGATTCATCCGGAAATCCACCTCCCCAGCGGGAGCAGGTTTCTTCTTCGTAAAAAAGAAAGACGGCTCTCTCCGTCCCTGTATTGATTACAGAGGTCTAAATTTGATCACGGTGAAGAATAAGTACCCTCTTCCGCTCATTCCAGAATTGTTTGATCGTCTGAGGGGGCTAGAATCTTCACCAAACTGGATCTCCGTGGGGCTTATAACCTGGTCCGTATCCGTCGGGGAGATGAATGGAAGACGGCATTCAATACCCGGGACGGCCACTACGAGTATTTGGTTATGCCCTTTGGTCTCTGTAATGCTCCAGCAGTCTTTCAGGAGTTGGTCAATGACATCTTCCGAGACCTTCTCTACTCCTGCGTTGTGGTGTACCTAGACGACATCTTGGTCTTCTCTCCGGATCTCCAGTCTCACCGGAGGGATGTTCGTCAGGTTCTGCTCAGGCTCAGGCAGAATCACCTCTTCGCCAAATATGAGAAGTGCCTCTTTGAGCAGACCTCGCTTCCGTTTTTGGGCTACATCATTTCTCAGACAGGCCTACGAATGGATCCGGAGAAACTGTCTGCCATCGAGAAATGGCCCCGACCGGAGGGGTTGAAGGCCATTCAGCGGTTCCTGGATTCGCCAATTATTACCGTCTTTTCATACCGCACTTCTCTTCCCGGACTGCTCCAATCTCCGCGCTCACCCGCAAGGATGCTAATCCCAAACAGTGGACGCCCGAAGCTGAGGAGGCCTTTCTTTCTTTAAAACAGGCCTTCTCTTCCGCTCCAGTGCTGCATCGCCCGGATGGCAACAAGCAGTTCTTCCTGGAGGTGGACGCTTCCTCTTCTGGAGTCCGGAGCGGTACTTACTCAAAAATCTTCATCCGGGAGGATGGTATCTTGCGGCTTCTTCTCCAAACTCTTCTCCTCTTCTGAGCGCAATTACTCCATAGGAGACCGAGAGTTATTGGCCATCAAGCTGGCATTGGAGGAGTGGCGTTACCTACTCGAGGGGGCTCTTCATCCGGTAATCATTTACACTGACCACAAGAATCTGGCTTACCTCCAGCATGCCCAGAGACTTAACCCTCGCCAGGCCCGGTGGTCCTTGTTTTTTGCCCGCTTTGATTTTCTGTTACATTTTCGCCCGGCCGACAAGAACATCAAGGCAGACGCCTTGTCCCGGTCCTTCCTGGTGTCGGATCTCGAGGAGGAACCTAAACATATCATCGATCCTGCCAGAGTGATGCGGGTGGCTCCCGTGAGTCTAAATCGTCTCCCTCCTGGCAAGACGTTCGTATCGGTAACCGATCGGAAGAGAATCCTACACTGGGGTCATTCGTCTAAGCTAGCTGGCCACGCTGGTCAGAAAAAGACCCTCCAGCTCATTACTCGGCATTACTGGTGGCCTACCCTGCACAAAGACGTAATAGACTTTGTTTCTGCCTGTGTCTCCTGTGCCCGCAACAAAGTTCCGAGACACCTGCCTGCCGGCCGTCTTCTTCCGCTTCCTGTACCCGCTGCTCCCTGGCAGCATATAGCCATGGACTTCATAACAGATCTGCCCGTCTCTGCCGGTTGTACGGTCATTTGGGTGGTCGTTGACCGATTCTCCAAGATGGCTCACTTCATTCCCCTGCCAGGGCTTCCGTCTGCACCCGAGTTGGCTAAAGACTTTATCCGCCACATTTTCCGTCTTCATGGTCTGCCTCGTCACATTGTGTCGGATCGTGGGGTTCAGTTCACCTCACGTTTCTGGAGAGCCACTTGTAAGTTGCTAGACGTCACCTTGGATTTCTCCTCTGCTTACCACCCACAGTCCAATGGACAAGTCGAGCGAATCAATCAGAATCTGACCAGTTATCTCAGGCACTTCGTTAATGCCCACCATTCTGACTGGGTGGATCTCCTGCCTTGGGCCGAATTCTCTTATAACAATCACGAGAGCGAATCTTCCTCCAAATCTCCGTTTTTTGTAGTCTTCGGTCAACACCCTCGGATCCCTGTTCCTGTCTCCATCTCTGTGGACAATCCAGCTGCGGAATCTCTGGTTAACGAATTTTCCTCCATATGGGAGAGTACCCGGTCCGCACTTATTCTGTCATCCGAGCGCATGAAGAAACATGCTGACAAAAGACGTTTGGATCCTCCTCAATTCTGTCCGGGAGATAAGGTCTGGCTTTCGTCCAAGTATGTCCGGCTCAAGATTCCTTCCTACAAGTTGGGTCCTCTGTTCATCGGTCCTTTTGAGATCATCAGTCAGATCAACCCGGTGTCCTATAAATTGAAACTCCCGGCCAATTTGTGGATTCCTAACTCCTTCCATGTATCTCTCCTCAAACCGGTGGTACTTAACTCTTTTGTCAAGTCTACAGGTACACCTCCTGCTCCAGTGTCTGCTGAAGACGAATTTGAGGTAGAGAACATTCTGGCCACAAAAAAAGTAGGAAGAAAGACCTATTTTCTGGTGGATTGGAAGGGGTTTGGTCCTGAGGAGAGAACGTGGGAGCCTCGGGAGAACATCCATGCCCCTCTCATCCTAGCTAAATTTCTTTCTGGCCTAAAGAGGGGGGGGCCTAAGGGAGGGGGTACTGTAGCATCGGCGTCCCTGCCTTCTGCCAGGCAGGGACGCTGTTCCCCTGCGACAGTGTCCTCTGCCAGGCAGGGACGTCGCCCCCCTTACCCGCGCTCAGCGTCCTCCTTCCGCCCTGCTGGGGCCGCCCGCTCCTTCCCTGCTTCTGGTCTTAGGGCGCGCGCCCGTGCGCTCCCCCGCTCTTAAAGGGGGCGCGCCCATTTTTCAAAAAGGTCCCCGGCCAATGCCGGAGGACTCCTCCCTATATAAAGTACTTCCTCCTTAGTGGAGGTGCCCGAGCAATGTTGTTGTTGCACTGTTTACTCTGCTTCAGCCCTCAGGGTCCGTTACCAGTTACCTGCCTGTTTCCTGCCAGTCTGCTGTCTGCTACCTGCCCGCAAGCCTGCCTGGAGGTTCGGCCGTCACATGCGGTGACCATCGGCAATTCGAGAGACTCTCGCCTGCTCACTTGGGGGCGCTCATCTGCCATCTGACTGCAAGCCTACCTGGAGGTTCGGCCATCACCTGCGGTGTTCATCGGCAATTCCAGAGACTCTCGCCTGCTCACTTGGGGGCGCTCATCTGCCATCTGACTGCAAGCCTACCTGGAGGTTCGGCCATCACCTGCGGTGTTCATCGGCTGTTCCAGAGACTCTCGCCTGCTCACTTGGGGGCGTTCATCTGTCATCTGCCTGCTAGCCTACCGGGAGGCTCCACCGTCTCAGGTCGTATATACCTGTCCAGTCAAAGACTGCCCCGGCTCCTTGCCTGCCTGTTTATCCAGAGACTGCCCCGGTCACTTGCTGTGACTTCCTGCCTGTCTAACCAGAGACTGCCCCGGTCACTTGCCGTGATTACCTGCCTGTCTACCCAGAGACTGCCCCGGTCACTTGCTGTGACTTCCTGCCTGTCTAACCAGAGACTACCCCGGTCACTTGCCGTGACTACCTGCCTGTCTACCCAGAGACTGCCCCGGTCACTTGCCGTGACTTCCTGCCTGTTTAACCAGAGACTGCCCCGGTCACTTGCCGTGACTACCCGCCTGTCTACCCAGAGACTGCCCCGGTCACTTGCTGTGACTTCCTGCCTGTCTACCCAGAGACTGCCCCCGTCACTTGCAGTGACTTCCTATCCGTCTCCCCGGGCGCCACCCGCTCCTTTACAAGGAAAGCCTCCTTGTATAATAAAGCTCAGAGGTTCCACCTCCCAGACCCGTTACACCGAGAATCTAATGTCTGTGGTAACTTTTACGCAGGTGCATACCTATGGGGTGTAGAGAGGTATCACTTTGGACCCTTCAGGGCCTAAATACCCCGCCACCACATAAAGACCAGCCCTATGAATGACACCTGGTTTGTGAGCGAGGGTGGGTTTTTATTTAGAGCCCTGAAGCAGTCCTCATTAATTTTGGAGATTAATGTGATATTCTTACTTCTATTTCTGACATATCAGAACATAATTTTTCCTGTATTTTCCCTTTATTTGGTGACGCATTGATATTTTCCCGATTATATATCCTATGAAGACATATCAAATTGTTTTATCCTATCTTACAATTATATGACTGTCCATCTAAAGGTTTTCGTTTATCTCCCAAAGATTACTGCGCATTCATACTTCAATATAATAATTTTTTTTTGTCTGTTCAGACTCTCTGCAAATCAAAATGTTCTTTAAAGGGTTTTTCCAGGTTACATTATTATTATTTTTTTTTTTTCAAAGTTTTACAGTGTACAACTAATCATAAGACCACTCGAACCAATGATTGGCTGCAGCAGTCACATGCTGTAGTTGTGACATCATTGCCAGCCGAGTGAGCCAAGACTAGAGTTGGAGAGCTGACATTGGAGCCGCAGAAGTTCTGCAATGATGACTGTGACTTGTTACAAATTGCATGACTATGAAAGAGAAAAATTAAATAGAAAAAACGTTAAAGGTGTATAAAGTGTTATCTGCAAGCTCAGTCATTACCATGCAGTAAGTTATCTGTATTACATAGACTTGTTTAGATGCGAGTAATTTATTGATCTGCTAGAATGAAGGCTGATGGTACATATGGACTCTGACCTCGGAGCCGGTGATGGGTACAGTACACACCTAGGTTAGTAAGATAATTATATTATACATATTCCTTTACTTCTCTATACATGAACATTACTGACTGATTTATATCGGCGTCCTCCTGATAAGTGGGTACTTTTATTATGTTTGTAAATTAATTCTGATGCCCTCTATAGTTTTATTAGGTCCCATTGACGTCACACTTGTTTTATTTTTAGCGTGCACACAAACAAAGCTCCTCATCAATAAACTACTTCTGCTCATAGGTGTCCATTAGTAAGATCGAGAGCATCTGACTGATATACATTAGAATACCACAAAAATAGTAAGCAGCAAATCAGCCACCCCATCATCATGAAGTCACTGTTGGGACTGAGCGCTCGGACACCTTGTGCGTGCCAAAGGAATCTTGTGAGCTTTTTGCAAAATCTTTTCATGATGTACCGTATATGCTTAATTGATGCCTTTATAGACTATATGTAATGGAGGCCAGCGTAAAAGTCTGATACACATTAGACTAAAGATATCGCTGGTATCGACCATCTGTCTAATGTGTATGTAGCAATCCCTATTCTAAAAAGGATCCGTGAAGGAACTGGCACTTTGGATTTCCAACTGCCAATCTTTTTGTGCACCAAGAGATAAGTCGCTGTTCTCATAGAAAACACAGGAGCGCCTGGCTGAGGCTGAGCATATGTAATCTGAGGCTGAATGTTTCCGTGCATTGGGATTTCTGTCATATGGTCAGTATCATTTGTGTACGGTGGCTTTTAAGGGAATCTGTAAGCAGTGTTTTGCTACCTCATCTGAGAGCAGCATAACGTAAGAAAAGAGAAGCTGAATCCAACAAGCTTATACATTTAGCAGTGAAGCCGTGCTGAAAAGCTTCCCCCGCCCACACCAGGCTCTGTATATACAATGTCCATAGACAGTGAGCTGCCTGTCACAGGAGGGGGTGTGTGAGGCCAGGTCTCAGAGACTAGCTAATCACAGCAATGATAAGTTACTCCTGCTAAAACAATCATTGTAAGCTTGATAAGAGAGGCAGTGCTGAAATCAGTGTTTTAACCCTGACCTCATATTGTCTTCAGATTACATCGTAAAAACCTGCAGACAAATTCCCTTTAAGCATCCATCATATCCTAGATTCTAACGTTTTACATCTGAGGCGTTTTCTGGTGTACATAGTAGACTGTCCGCATATGGCTACTCGGTGTGGGGTTTTTGTCTTACCTTTTTGACCGCCCACTCTTATGCCCCAAACACACCCGCTCACCTGAAGAAACAGAGGAATGGAAGCATGTGACCCAGAGAAGCAGGAGGATCGTGAAGCAGTCAGCACCCATACTGCTCAGGAATCAGTACCAGGCTCTCACACAGGAGAATGTTGAAGAAATACCTCAGGATAAGACTTTGCCCACAAAAGCAACCTTGTAGCCCTCAGAGTCCTCCCGAATTGAGAAAGAAAACTGTTGTGATGAAGAAATGGAGAGTTGTTGTCATGGGGGATTCCCTGTTGAGAGGAACAGAGGCCGCTATCTGCAGACCGGATATAACCTCAAGAGAAATGTGCTGTCTTCCAGTTGCAAAAATTAAAGATGTGTCTGACAGGATATCAGGACTCTTCAGACCTAAAGATGACTACCCATTCCTGCTAATACATGTGGGGACAAATGACACCACAAGAAGTGACCTGGAAACCATCTGCAGTGACTTTGAAAACTTAGGCAAGAAAGTGAAAGAACTGGGTGCGCACGTGGTCTTCTCATCCATCCTCCCAGTGGATGGCCATGGAACAAGGAGGTGGAATAAGATTCTGCAGGTGAACAACTGGCTAGTCGATGTGCGTCGCAGATTGGATTCTGGATCACGGAGTGAATTACCTATACGATGGACTACTTGCTAGAGATGGGGTGCACCTTACGAAGACTGGAAAACATGTATTTGGAAGTCGCCTTGCTACACTCATCAGGAGAGCTTTAAACTAGAACAATGTGGGAAAGGAAGCAAAACGCCAGAAAAAGACATACACCTGACAAATGCTATTGTGAACTCGGCTATTAGAAGTGGAAAGGAAGAACGAAGACAAAACAATCTAAATAATAAAAATATTGGAGGAAGAGAAAACAATCACAAACTAAAATGTTTTTATACAAATGCACAAAGCATGGGCAACAAACAAGGAGAATTGGAACTACTAACGCAGGAGAAGAAGTATGATGTCATTGGAATCACTGAAACTTGGTGGGACGATACACATGATTGGAATACAAGGCTAGAAGGATACAACTTATTTGCAAGAAACAGACTTGATAAATGAGGAGGAGGTGTCGCATTATATGTTAGAAAAGCGTATATCTGCACAGAGATTGACGCTTCAGAGACTGGGAGTTCTGTGGAAACTGTTTGGGTAAGAATACAAGGACAGAACAATGGAAAGGACACCATTGTAGGCATTTACTACAGGCCGCCTACGCAAGCTGAAGATATGGATGAACTCTTCATGCATCAAATGGCCAAGTTCTCCAAAAAATATGACATAGTGGTCATGGGAGATTTCAACTATCCAGACATTTGTTGGGAATCTCTCTCAGGCAAAACTAACAGGTCAGGAAATTCTTATCCTCTCTTGCTGACAACTTTATCTTTCAAAAGTAGAGGAGAAAACAAGGGGATCTGCTACCTTGGATCTAATCCTTATAAACAGGGAGGAAATGGTTGAGGAGGTAAGAGTGGCTGGGACCCTAGGAGGTAGTGACCATGCTATTTTAGAATTTTGGATAACAAAGGAGGAAGACCTGTGAAGACTCAGACGTCAAGGTTAGATTTCAGAAAGGCAGATTTTAAGGGACTCAGAAAGAGAATTGGAGGGATCCAATGGCAGGATATCCTTAAGGACAAAAATGTCCAGGAAGGATGGGACATCTTGAAAAATGAGATTCTCAAAGCACAATCGTTAACAATTCCAAAAAGAGGGAAGAATGGGAAGCATTTAAGGAAACCAGGATGGATGAACACAGAACTTAAACACATGCTAAAAAGGAAGAAAGAAATGTTTATCAAATGGAAATAGGGAGGCATATCTAAAGAAGAATATAATGATGTCTGCAGAACCTGCAGGGCGCAAATCAGATTATCTAAAGCTGACAATGAATTAAGGCTTGCAAGAGATGTCAAAAGCAACAAAAAAGGATTTTGGGGATACGTCAAAAGTAAAAAAAATATCAAAGATGCTATAGGATTTTTACAGGATGAAAATGATGAAATGGTAAGAAAGGATGTTGAGAAGGCTGAACTTTTAAATTTATATTTTGCATCTGTTTTCTCTCAGAAAGGAAATGTAACATCAACTGATCTTCACTGTCCTATTAAAGCAATAGAAGAATCCAGGATATCTATAAACAGAAAGACAGTGAGGAAACACTTAGCTAACCTAAATGAATTCAAGTCTCCAGGTCCAGATGAATTACACCCCAGAATACTGAAGGAGATAGCAGAAGAAATTCTTGAACCACTGTCCATAATCTTTGAAAATTCTTGGAGAACAGGAGAAGTCCCAGAAGACTGGAGAAGAGCAAATGTTGTTCCTATCTTCAAAAAGGGGAAGAAGGTGGACCCAGGGAACTACAGGCCGGTGAGTCTGACTTCTATACCAGGAAAGATCTTTGAACAAATTATTAAAGAACATGTATGTAAGTACCTGGATAAGAATGAAGTGATTAAACAGAGTCAGCATGGGTTTGTAACTAATAAGTCATGTCAGACTAACTTAATTTCCTTCTATGACAGAATCACTGACTGGTTGGATCAGGGAAATGCTGTAGATATAGTATATCTTGACTTCAGCAAAGCATTTGACAAAGTATCTCACACAATCCTTATTGAAAAAATGACTAAGTATGGAATGGACAAGGCAACTGTTAGGTGGATTCATAACTGGCTTAGTGATCGGACTCAAAGAGTGGTCGTAAATGGCTGCACATCCAGTTGGAAGAATGTCTCAAGTGGGGTACCACAAGGCTCTGTTTTGGGCCCTGTATTGTTCAACATCTTTATCAATGATTTATGATTATGAAGGAATTGAGGGTACACTGATCAAATTTGCTGATGATACAAAGCTAGGAGGGGTAGCTAATACTAGAGAAGAGAGAGAGAGGATTCAAAAAGATATAAATAAACTGGAGCAGTGGGCAGCAACTAACAGAATGGTTTTTAACAGGGAAAAATGCAAAGTACTACATCTGGGCAATAAAAATGAAAAAAGCATATACAAAATGGGAGGAATAGGGCTAAGTAACAGCACATGGGAAAAAGACTTGGGTATACTAATTGATCACAGACTGAACATGAGTCAACAGTGTGATGCAGCAGCAAAAAAGGCAAATACAATTCTAGGATGTATCAACAGAAGCATACAGTCTAGATCACGTGAGGTCATTATTGCCCTCTATTCCTCTTTGGTCAGACCTCATCTGGAATACTGTGTCCAGTTTTGGGCACCACATTTTAAAAAAGACATCAACAAACTGGAGCAATTCAGAGAAGAGCCACCAGAATGGTGACGGTCTGCAAACCATGTCCTATGAGGAACGGTTGCAGGATTTGGGAATGTTTAGCTTGCAAAAAAGAAGACTGAGAGGAGACTTAATAGCTGTCTACAAATATCTCAAGGCTGTCACATTGTAGAAGGATCATCTTTATTCTCATTTGCACAAGGAAAGACTAGAAGCAATGGGATGAAACTGAATGGGAGGAGACACAGATTAGATATTAGAAAAAACTTTTTGACAGGGTGATCAAGGAGTGGAACAGGCTGCCACGAGAGGTGGTAAGTTCTCCTTCAATGGAAGTCTTCAAACAGAGGCTGGACAGACATCTGTCTGGGATGATTTAGAGAATCCTGCTTTGAGCAGGGGGTTGGACCAGATGGCCCAGGAGGTCCCTTCCAACTCTACCATTCTATGATTCTATGATAAAGCACCTTGAAAATAAAACATAACACTTAAATTCTTTTTTGGATAATATTGGCCACAGCGGCCAGTTTATTAACAAACATACATTAATAGACATACATGCATATATATACCAAAACAAAATATATATATTTACACCAAAAACATGAAATACGAGGGGAGGGTTCTTGGAGCTAAAAGATCTGGCTTTCTTGTCAATCAACCGAAAACAAATTCAACCACCATGTTACCCTTAGCCGTAAACCACCAGCTCGAGGGCACCAAACAACCCGTTCAGGGAAGACTAAAACGCCACCAGCTCCCAGGGTACAACCCCGTCCAGAGCCCATAACCAGAAGCCAGATCAATCCCCACCTCCTTAAAAAATGTCCGTAATTTACTCCCCACTTCCATCCGTGAATCAAAACAACTCCAAGAACCCCCACCCCCCAGCCACTTAGCCACTGCGACAATGTAATGGTCTGCTTATATTTCTGCACAAAACCAAGAAAAATTACCACAGCTTTGACTCTATCCTTATGAGCAAAGCTTTACCGTCCCACACCCTAATTCCTGAAAAAAGAAGGGAGGGAGGGTGATAACTTCTCTCACGGATTTTCTCAAAGGTAATGACCCTTCCCGACTTTCTTCAATACCCCACCCTTATACCGCCCCTATATCAAATTCCCTGACCCAGCCACCAATCAGCTCGCTCCCATTTTTAAAAATGCATTTTTCCAATGCAAAAACCCCTCCCCCGCCCAAGTGCAGTCATGGGGGGCTTTCACCCACTGCGCTCATTACAGCCCCTACTTTAACAAAATAGATATGAATGTTGCTGCAGAGTTAAAATCCTCATTTTTTTGTGCCTGTGCTTCATCCATGTTCTTTAGCAGCTGATAGTTTGGATATAATATATCCATACAGAGGGTTAAAAAAATCTTGGGGAATGGGAGAAACAAATACCGTAACAAGTGGGTACACCTGAGTAGTGTAGCATATAATGCACTGTATAGTCCGTATGAAATCAGTAAAATACAAAAAAGTATCATGTCAGAAAAAAGCAGTGTCCATATGGAAAGTAAGGCCTCTTTCACACATCCGGCGGGCGCCTTATGGCGCCCCCGGCATTTTGCCGCAGCGCCGCATCAGAAAACCTGATGCGCTGCATGCAGCTTTTTTCGCATTGACATGCATTAGCGCCGGATGGCGCCGCATGTCAGTGCATTGTATGCGATTTTGTCCGGATGCGGCGGAATTGTACATTCCGGCGGCCGGACAAAACGCAGCATGTAACGTTTTTTTGTTTTGCCGGATGGTTTCTGATTCTCCGGGCATCAAAAACCATCCGGCAAAAAAACGCAAGCGGCGCATCAGGTTTTCTGATGCGGGCGCCGCGGGGCAAAGCGCCCGCCGGATGTGTGAAAGAGGCCTAAAAAGAAGTGCTGAGTGAAGCGCAAATGAGTCACAGTGACAGTCCTGTATAGCAAAAGTCTATCTAACAGCATATAGGTCACACATATAGGACTAATAGTAAAGGTATTGCAGTGCCCAGGAGGGAACTTGATGTTATAGGTGCCAGGGCCGGCCAATAAGAAAGAAATTAGGAATGTTACAGGCAGCATTGTGGCGTGCTAGCCCTGTGTCCCTCACACTGAGCCCTTACAGCCTCATAGTTTGTGTGTGCGCAGTTTCAAGGATGAATGCTGACAAGGGTATTAACTAGAGTTGAGCGATACTTTCCGATCGCCAAAAGTATCGGAATCGGAATGGTATCGCCGATACCCAAAAAATATCGGCGATACCCGATACCGATACCGGAAATCCAATGTAAGTCTATGGGAACAAAATATCGGAATTAAAAAAAACCCCATTCTTGCCTTGTTGGTTAATTGTACATGAAGGAAAACAACAAAGAGTAATGTAGAATGTATTGGGGAAGGTTGAGGAGACATTAAAGGCATAGATGTTTAACCCAATCAAATGGAATAGCATAAATATTTTTTTTTTTAAAGATGTTCGGATTGACGAAGAAATTGACAATGTTGTTAACGTTTTTTCTATTTTGGCAAATATGTATATTTCACAACTTCCATGCTCTTCACCTTTTTAACTTTTGACACACTTTCTCCTTCATAATCTTCAGCAGCATCATCTTTTTCATCAAATTATTCTTCATCTTCACCTTCTTTATCTTCTTCTTAAACTTCTTGCTATTCATCTTTTTGTTAACATTACTCATATTCTTCTTATTAAACTATTATTCTTATTCATATTGTACTTCATCTTCTTCATCATATTCTTATTTGTGACAGAGAATCCTGTACTTGTAATCTGTCAAAGTATGAATTTTTCATCCTTCCGTTCTTGCTGTCACAAAAGATTTAAATTACAACAGTATTTGTCCGTGTTCAGTTTAGCCTGCAGCAGCAGGCATTTTCCAGGGGCACCACGAGGAGGAACGGACTCACCCCCATACACTGCTTAGTCTTCTTCTGCTTATAATTTAGAGCATATATTTTGCTCTTCATTTTGGTCTTATACTTCATGTTCTTCTGCTTTTTGATCTTCTGCTTATTGTTCTTAAGTCTCTTGTTCTGTATCTTGTAGTTTGTCTTAACCTTCTTAGTCCTGTTTGGTAATCTTTTATTTCTTCTTTGTGATGGTGTTTAGGCTGGTTGGCTTGATGCTCGTCGTCCTTGTGGTCGTCATCTTCTTCGGGGTGGTCATCAGGGTCGTCGTCTTAATTGTTGGAGATCCAGAGTGATTACCCAAAAAAGCATTGAAAAAATCTTCAATTTGTAAATGTAGCAGAAGGTACAAGAGTCAATGCAAGTAACGAGGACCAGCTGACTGTGCTGGAACCCGAGGGGCAGCAGAAGGAAAAGAGCCAATGGCACAACCGAGGACCAGCTGACGTTACTGGGACACGGTTACTAAGCAGGAGGTACCTGTGCTCCAAAGCACTACCAAGGACCAGCAGACATTGCTGGAACTCGGATACCGAGATGGAGGCACCTAGGCCAAAGGCACTGCGGAGAACCAGCTGACGGTACTGGAACCCGGACGGGTAGCAGAAGGTACAAGAGCCAATGCATAGTAACGAGGACCGCTGACCGTGGCTGGAAGCACCGGAGGCAGCAGAAGGGTAAAAGAAGCCAATGGCACAACCGAGGACCAGCAAGACGTGACGTACTGGGACACGGTTACTAAGCAGGAGGTACCTGTGCTCCAAAGCACTACCAAGGACCAGCAGACGTTGCTGGAACTCGGATACCGAGATGGAGGCACCTAGGCCAAAGGCACTGCGGAGAACCAGCTGACGGTACTGGAACCCGGACGGGTAGCAGAAGGTACAAGAGCCAATGCAAGTAACGAGGACCAGCTGACTGTGCTGGAACCCGGAGGGGCAGCAGAAGGAAAAGAGCCAATGGCACAACCGAGGACCAGCTGACGTTACTGGGACACGGTTACTAAGCAGGAGGTACCTGTGCTCCAAAGCACTACCAAGGACCAGCAGACGTTGCTGGAACTCGGATACCGAGATGGAGGCACCTAGGCCAAAGGCACTGCGGAGAACCAGCTGATGGTACTGGAACCCGGACGGGTAGCAGAAGGTACAAGAGCCAATGCAAGTAACGAGGACCAGCTGACTGTGCTGGAACCCGGAGGGGCAGCAGAAGGAAAAGAGCCAATGGCACAACCGAGGACCAGCTGACGTTACTGGGACACGGTTACTAAGCAGGAGGTACCTGTGCTCCAAAGCACTACCAAGGACCAGCAGACGTTGCTGGAACTCGGATACCGAGATGGAGGCACCTAGGCCAAAGGCACTGCGGAGAACCAGCTGACGGTACTGGAACCCGGACGGGTAGCAGAAGGTACAAGAGCCAATGCAAGTAACGAGGACCAGCTGACTGTGCTGGAACCCGGAGGGGCAGCAGAAGGAAAAGAGCCAATGGCACAACCGAGGACCAGCTGACGTTACTGGGACACGGTTACTAAGCAGGAGGTACCTGTGCTCCAAAGCACTACCAAGGACCAGCAGACGTTGCTGGAACTCGGATACCGAGATGGAGGCACCTAGGCCAAAGGCACTGTGGAGAACCAGCTGACGGTACTGGAACCTGGACGGGTAGCAGAAGGTACCCATGGAAATTTAAGTTGACAGGCCGCGAGCCGGCCGCAGTTACCGAATCCACAGTACTACAGTGTGATTGTCCTATTATCACAACGGAAACAGCCTTTATTTGCATATCCCGCAGCACACATAGGAAGCACCTAAACTCCAAGCACCATAGTCGGCTAACCCGACCGCAACACGACAGGACAACTTATTGGAGGCTAAGTGACGTTTACACTGACAGGAAACAGATGGCGTGCTGTAACCAGTCTGGGCAGGAGTGAGTACCCGTGCCAATGACACTTCCGAGCAACAACTGGCGGTGTTGAAGCCCAGGGATGAGAAGACAACAGGGTGGAGGCAGCATGACTTTTTGCCGTTCACACAGCAGGGGAACAGCTGACATTACTGAACCCCAGTAACACAGGAGCAAGTGTTGACTGTGCTAACAGCACTTCCGAGCAACAACTGGCGGTGTTGGAGCCCAGGGATGAGAAGAGAACATGGTGGAGGCAGCAGGACTTTTTGCCTACACACAGCAGGGGAACAGCTGACATTACTGAACCCCAGTAACACAGGAGCAAGTGTTGACTGTGCTAACAGCACTTTCGAGCAACAACTGGCGGTGTTGTAGCCCAGGAATGAGAAGAGAACATGGTGGAGGCAGCAGGACTTTTTGCCGTTCACACAGCAGGGGAACAGCTGACATTACTGAACCCCAGTAACACAGGAGCAAGTGTTCACTGTGCTAACAGCACTTCCGAGCAACAACTGGCGGTGTTGGAGCCCAGGAATGAGAAGAGAACATGGTGGAGGCAGCAGGACTTTTTGCCGTACACACAGCAGGGGAACAGCTGACATTACTGAACCCCAGTAACACAGGAGCAAGTGTTGACTGTGCTAACAGCACTTCTGAGCAACAACTGGCGGTGTTGTAGCCCAGGAATGAGAAGAGAACATGGTGGAGGCAGCAGGACTTTTTGCCGTTCACGCAGCAGGGGAACAGCTGACATTACTGAACCCCAGTAACACAGGAGCAAGTGTTGACTGTGCTAACAGCACTTCCGAGCAACAACTGGCGGTGTTGTAGCCCAGGGATGAGAAGAGAACATGGTGGAGGCAGCAGGACTTTTTGCCGTTCACACAGCAGGGGAACAGCTGACATTACTGAACCCCAGTAACACAGGAGCAAGTGTTCACTGTGCTAACAGCACTTCCGAGCAACAACTGGCGGTGTTGTAGCCCAGGGATGAGAAGAGAACATGGTGGAGGCAGCAGGACTTTTGCCGTTCACACAGCAGGGAACAGCTGACATTACTGAACCCCAGTAACACAGGAGCAAGTGTTACTGTGCTAACAGCACTTCCGAGCAACAACTGCGGTGTTGTAGCCCAGGATGAGAAGAGAACATGGTGAGGCAGCAGACTTTTGCCGTTCACACAGCAGGGGAACAGCTGACATTACTGAACCCCAGTAACACAGGAGCAAGTGTTGACTGTGCTAACAGCACTTCCGAGCAACAACTGGCGTGTGTAGCCCAGGATGAGAAGAGAACATGGTGAGGAGCAGGACTTTTGCGTTCACACACAGGGAACAGCTGACATTACTGAACCCAGTAACACAGGAGCAAGTGTTGACTGTGCTAACAGCACTCCGAGCAACAACTGGCGGTGTTGTAGCCCAGGAATGAGAAGAGAACATGGTGGAGGCAGCAGGACTTTTTGCCGTCACACAGCAGGGAACAGCTGACATTACTGAACCCCAGTAACACAGGAGCAAGTGTTACTGTGCTAACAGCACTTCGAGCAACAACTGGCGTGTTGAGCCCAGGAAGAGAAGAGAACATGGTGGAGGCAGCAGGACTTTTTGCCGTCACACAGCAGGGGAACAGCTGACATTACTGAACCCCAGTAACACAGGAGCAAGTGTTACTGTGCTAACAGCACTTCCGAGCAACAACTGGCGGTGTTGAGCCCAGGATGAGAAGAGAACATGGTGGAGGCAGCAGGACTTTTTGCCGTCACACAGCAGGGAACAGCTGACATTACTGAACCCAGTAACACAGGAGCAAGTGTTACGTGCTAACAGCACTTCCGAGCACAACTGGCGTGTTGTAGCCAGGATGAGAAGAGAACATGGTGGAGGCAGCAGGACTTTTTGCCGTTCACACAGCAGGGAACAGCTGACATTACTGAACCCCAGTAACACAGGAGCAAGTGTTCACTGTGCTAACAGCACTTCCGAGCAACAACTGCGGTGTTGTAGCCCAGGGATGAGAAGAGAACATGGTGGAGGCAGCAGGACTTTTTGCCGTTCACACAGCAGGGGAACAGCTGACATTACTGAACCCCAGTAAACAGGAGCAAGTGTTACTGTGCTAACAGCACTCCGAGCAACAACTGGCGGTGTTGTAGCCCAGGATGAGAAGAGAACATGGTGGAGGCAGCAGGACTTTTGCCGTTCACACAGCAGGGGAACAGCTGACATTACTGAACCCCAGTAACACAGGAGCAAGTGTTACTGTGCTAACAGCACTTCCGAGCAACAACTGGCGGTGTTGGAGCCCAGGTGACAGTAGAGCAGGACTTTTGCGTACAAGCAGAAAAGCTGATTCCCCAGTAAACGACAATGTTACTTGCTAACAGCACTACGAGCAACATGCGGTTTGTAGCCAGGATGAGAAAGAACATGTGGAGCAGCAGACTTTTTGCTCACACAGCGGAACAGCTACATTACTGAACCCATACACAGGAGCAAGTGTTGACGTCTAACAGCACACCAGCAAAAACTGGCGGTTTGTAGCCAGAGGAAGAGAACAGGTGAGCAGCAGACTTTTTGCCGTTACACAGCAGGGAACAGCTATATGAACCCATTAACAGGACAAGTGTTATGTGCTAACAACTTCGAGCAACAATGGTAGTTTGAGCCCAGGATGAAAGAAACATGTGGTGAGCAGCGGACTTTTTCGTTACACAGCAAGGGAAATCATTATGAACCAGTAACACAGAGCAAGTGTTACTTGCTAACACATTCACAACAAGCGGTGTTGGCCAGGGTGAAAAAATATTATGCAAGTGACTTTTGCCGCACGACAAGGTAAAAAGCTGACTACACAGGAAAGTAAACAGACAAGTGATGATGTGCTAAACATAGCAACACTTTTTACAATAAAGCATAAATGGTTGGATGCAACCACTTTTTGGTTAACAGCAGTGAAGCTACTCGAACCCAGTAACACAGAGCAAGTGTTACTGTGCTAACAGCACTTCCGAGCAACAACTGGCGGTGTTGAGCCAGGTGAGAAGGAACATGGTGGAGGAGCAGGACTTTTTGCCTTCACACAGCAGGGAACAGCTGACATTACTGAACCCCAGTAACACAGGAGCAAGTGTTACTGTGCTAACAGCACTTTCCGAGCAACAACTGCGGTGTTGTAGCCCAGGATGAGAAGAGAACAATGGTGGAGGCAGCAGGACTTTTTGCCGTTCACAACAGCAGGGGAACAGCTGACATTACTGAACCCCAGTAACACAGGAGCAAGTGTTCACTGTGCTAACAGCACTTCCGAGCAACAACTGGCGGTGTTGAGCCCAGGATGAGAAGAGAACATGGTGAGGCAGCAGGACTTTTTGCCGTCACACAGCACGGGAACAGCTGACATTACTGAACCCCAGTAACAAGGAGCAAGTGTTGACTGTGCTAACAGCACTTCCTGAGCAACAACTGGCGGTGTTGAGCCCAGGAATGAGAAGAGAACATGGTGGAGGCAGCAGGACTTTTTGCCGTTCACAGCAGCAGGGGAACAGCTGACATTACTGAACCCCAGTAACACAGGAGCAAGTGTTACTGTGCTAACAGCACTTCCGAGCAACAACTGGCGGTGTTGTAGCCCAGGGATGAGAAGAGAACATGGTGGAGGCAGCAGGACTTTTTGCCGTTCACACAGCAGGGGAACAGCTGACATTACTGAACCCCAGTAACACAGGAGCAAGTGTTCACTGTGCTAACAGCACTTCCGAGCAACAACTGGCGGTGTTGTAGCCCAGGGATGAGAAGAGAACATGGTGGAGGCAGCAGGACTTTTTGCCGTTCACACAGCAGGGAACAGCTGACATTACTGAACCCCAGTAACACAGGAGCAAGTGTTCACTGTGCTAACAGCACTTCCGAGCAACAACTGGCGGTGTTGTAGCCCAGGAATGAGAAGAGAACATGGTGGAGGCAGCAGGACTTTTTGCCGTTCACACAGCAGGGGAACAGCTGAATTACTGAACCCCAGTAACACAGGAGCAAGTGTTCACTGTGCTAACAGCACTTCCGAGCAACAACTGGCGGTGTTGAGCCCAGGGATGAGAAGAGAACATGGTGAAGAAGCAGGACTTTTTGCCGTTCACACAGCAGGGGAACAGCTGACATTACTGAACCCAGTAACACAGGAGCAAGTGTTGACTGTGCTAACAGCACTTCCGAGCAACAACTAGCGGTGTTGTAGCCAGGAATGAGAAGAAACATGGTGGAGGCAGCAGGACTTTTTGCCGTTCACAACAGCAGGGGAAACAGCTGACATTACTGAACCCCAGTAACACAGGAGCAAGTGTTGACTGTGCTAACAGCACTTCCGAGCAACAACTGGCGGTGTTGTAGCCCAGGAATGAGAAGAGAACAGGTGAGGCAGCAGGACTTTTTGCAGTTCACACAGCAGGGGAACAGCTGACATTACTGAACCCAGTAACACAGGAGCAAGTGTTCACTGTGCTAACAGCACTTCCGAGCAACAACTGGCGGTTGTTGTAGCCCAGGGATGAGAAGAGAACATGTGGAGGCAGCAGGACTTTTTGCCGTTCACACAGCAGGGGAAACAGCTGACATTACTGAAACCCAGTAACACAGGAGCAAGTGTTCACTGTGCTAACAGCACTTCCGAGCAACAACTGGCGGTGTTGTAGCCCAGGAATGAGAAGAGAACATGGTGGAGGCAGCAGGACTTTTTGCCGTTCACACAGCAGGGGAATAGCTGACATTACTGAACCCCAGTAACACAGGAGCAAGTGTTCACTGCGCTAACAGCACTTCCGAGCAACAACTGGCGGTGTTGGAGCCCAGGGTCAAGGAGGATGTTTAAATACTATATCAAGTATTTTCCTTGTTACGTGTCAATTAAAAATGTCTATACTCCAAACAAGAGAAATATAACCTTTAGTACCATAAGATGATGATTTTACTTAAAAAAATATATGTAAATTAATAATTTACAAACATAAACGCATACATTAACATGTTGAAAAGCAATGCAAACCACAATTAAAATAGGTTAAATAATCTGCTATACGGTTTAAAATAAAAGCATACAAGTACATATCAGAATCCATTAATGATGGCTAAGTAACAGTATGTACACCATTTTTATTGTGTAGACAATGAATGGCTGACTTAAAAACATAATCAGCATTACAAGTTATCTTTGACATTCATAAAACTTTACATTTGGTGAATAATATCACTAAAATTTTTTTAAAAATATCTAAAATTTCCATCATGTAATACTGATAATATGTGCCAATCATTTATATTAACAAACAAAAAATTTAAAAAGTGCATAGTGCAGAGTGAAAACAGATATTTATGCCTGACTGTGGACTTGCAAGCATGACAACGGATAGATAAGGTATATATAGATGAGACTGCATAGCCACAGATGGTGAATGGCGATGTAATACTGTACCTCAATAAAGTGTGCGTTACTACTACATCCTTTTTTTTATATAGCTTTATAAAAGGTTACGTGCATGTATGGTTGCGCCTTTGTTTGGACGCACAGACTGGCTTCCTGCTGTGACGCGTTGGGTATTGGAGCGTCTGTACGTCTTATGACGCAGACTAACATTCACGGTGCGCATCGTTCATCATCGCAAGCGTACCGACAACACAAAGGCGTTGTCATGACTGCTTTACTCAGTAAACATGCACCTATGATGAAACATACACGCATGTGCCCTATTACATAACAAGCTACAAGAAAAACGAGTGTGAGGTGTGACACAGCTGTTTTTGTTAAGGTACAGTATTATATCGACATTGTACAGGTGTCGCTATTCAGTCTGATAAATAGATATCATTCACCTATTCTATCAGTTGTCGTTCTTTCAGCACCACTTACAGGTATATATTTTGCTATTGTGACTATGCACTATTGACTTTACCAAGGTAATGCATGATTTTTGTTAGCGATTATCATGTTTACATGAAGGACCTTTATGATATGGGCTGTTAACTTTCTAATTAAATATGTATTTTTTAAAATGACACAAATATAAGTAATGTTGAAGAGGACTATTCCTACATGCATTGTTTGCACAATATTACAGGTGTACATCACGTCCCTTAATCAACATTGGATTATTATATTTACTTGTATGATTTTATTTAAAAGGCAAGAACACTGAAGTATAACCTTCGCACTGCAGCAGTTGTCAAAGTTCAACCCACATTATGCACTTCCAACATTGCAGAATTTGAGTCATGATGTGAGTTGGATTTGTCTAAGCTATGGAGTGACAAGGTTGACCATCAGTATCCTATAGCATAAGTAGGCTTTTGTGTTTGCATTTGTTTTCGACATGTGCATATCTGTAATAATATGTCACAATTATTTTGTAACAGATTTGTGACAAAGACTAATCATTTTATGGTTTTAAAGTTGACGTTTCAAATGTTTACAGCTTAGAAATCAGGGTGTAGCCTCATATCTATGTGTAGCACTAGACACTTTGACATGTCATGTTTTTTTCACCATGATTAGGTAGCTAGCAGTAATTTTTGCCGGACACACAGCAGGGGAACAGCAGGCGTTACTGAACCCCACAAACACATCAGCGATTGTTTTCATCTGTGCATCTAACACTTCTGAGCAGCAACTGGCGGTGTTGAAGCCCAGGGTCAAGGAGGGTGTAGGCTGAGGCCTAGTATGAGATGTTTGAAGTTGAAGTTGTAGTTAGCAGCAGTAACTTTTGCCAGACACACAGCAGGGGAACAGCAGGCGTTACTGAACCCCACAAACACATCAGCGATTGTTTTCATCTGTGCATCTAACACTTCTGAGCAGCAACTGGCGGTGTTGAAGCCCAGGGTCAAGGAGGGTGTAGGCAGAGGCCTAGTATGAGATGTTTGAAGTTGAAGTTGTAGTTAGCAGCAGTAATTTTTGCCAGACACACAGCAGGGGAACAGCAGGCGTTACTGAACCCCACAAACACATCAGCGATTGTTTTCATCTGTGCATCTAACACTTCTGAGCAGCAACTGGCGGTGTTGAAGCCCAGGGTCAAGGAGGGTGTAGGCATAAAATATTGAGTTATTGCCTTGTTACGTGGCCATTGCAAATGTATGTACTTCAAACAAGAATAAATGAAGTTTTACTAGGACAATAAAATGATGAATTTCAATTCCAAGAATAGAAAAATATTTATACTTGAGAGTCCTCTGTGGTTGATACCGTTTAATGGCTAACTGAAAATATGGTAACAAATTCCAAGCTTTCGAGCTACTCAGGTCTCTTCATCAGGCTAAGACTAAAACAAAAAATGAAGAATCACATATTTCTACACACAACAGGACACAGGAATAGGTAAGACAAGTGAGGGAGGGACAAGTGAGGGGAGACCGGCCAAAAAATGAGAACAAGGATGAATTATCAGCGCCACACAATAAGAGAAAAAATAATGGATTTACCTGTGGCAAAACAATTTTGTATGCCCGGTCATAGCATGATGGATATGGAATTACTGGTATTAAAATATAACTTCAAATATGAGAAAGATACAAAGGTTTCAGAATATAAGCTCATCATGACCTTTGACACTGTTAGTGATGGAATGAATAGATCACACGGATTTATGTCATTCTATATCAATTAAGGAATCTGCGTCTCTGCCCTTCCAGGGGCATGAAAACACAAAACCAGACCCCAATCAGAGGGCAATAAAACTTTCTATCCTTATCTAGGAACTGTTCCAATATTTATGTTCATCCCTCTGTGATAATGACAGTTCTTCTACACGTCACTTACTTGTCTTACCTATTTCACTATTCCTGTGTCCTGTTGTGTATAGAAATATGTGATGCTTCATTTTTTGTTTTAGTCTTTGCCTGATGAAGAGACGTGAGTAGCCTCGAAAGCTTGCAATTTGTTACCATCTTTTCAGTTATCCATTAAAAGGTAACAACCACTGCGGACTCTCAAGTCTAAATATTTTTCTATCTACTGGCTAACACGGTACGAAGATACACATGTTTCCTAACTTCAAGAATAAAAATAAAGACACTGCAAATATAAACGCATATATGCACATGCCAACAAGAAATGGAACAACACACCACCCAAAAAATTGGTTACAAAATATAGTGTTGTAAATTTAAGAATAAAAGTCCATTTTTGTATTTATGAATAATGCTTAAGGAACGCTATGTTAAACCATAACATAGTGAAGACAATGGATTTTGTAATAGTCACTCATCATCATCATCATTGCAATTTAGATGTGACAGTCACAGACATTTCAATTATTTAAGTTAATAAAATCGTTACTTTGTACAGCATGTATGACATGTCCAGCATGGACTCATCAATGTGATGACACAATAATGTACGATAAAAAATAACCATTTAAAAAAACATAATGCATTGTCACAATTTAAGTGTGTGCCTGCAAGTGTAGGTGAAACAAAGGCTACGGATAGCAAAGGTATATTCTATGTCTGTATCAGACAGTGGACAGCCTCTGATGGGTAATGGCGATGTTATACTGTACGTCAATAAAGTCTGCGGCTGCAATCATGCATTTTTTGCTTGTACAGTGTTGAAGAGGGTAAAAGCATGTCTGGTTGCGCAAGGCTTTATCTGTCAATACTACCTTCCTACTGTCACGCGTAGGGTAGGGTAGCGTGTGTCAATTAGATGACTCTATAAAATGTGACGTTACGCAGCGTTATTGCGCCCTAGGGACGCCAAAAATACGACAGCAGTAATCATTTACTGTCTAATACTCCACCTATGACCAACAAAAAAAGAACGTTCCCTCTTTAACAATCTACAAGACTAACAAGCATAATGGTTGACGCTGACTTTATTGAGGTACAGTATTACATCGACATTGTCCATGAGTAACTATGCACTGTGATACCTAATACCATTATTAATTTATATCTGTTGTGGTTGTTTCAACAGCACTTGCAGGTAATACTACCTATTCTAGCATGTGCATTTAATTATATTTATTATGCACATTATTACCAGGTTTAGATGCTGGCCATTTCATATATGGTGTGTGAAGTTACAGTTGGCATCAGTATGTGTATTTTATAATGTCTGTCATAAATAAAACTCGTGATGATGATGATGAGGATTTATGATTCGTACATCCATTGACTGCATTATCTTACAGGTACAGATAAAGTTCCTTAAAAAGCATTAATTGATAAGTATGAAATGTACTTTTATGCATTAATTTCAAAAAGTGAAGACTATGTTTTAGTTTTTGTTACCATTTCTAATAGACATGTGCAGATATGCGCTGTGATGACAAATTATTATTTGTCCATATTTGTCATAAAAATTTATCATTCTAGGCCTGGAAAACTTCACAATTTCATGTTTTAAGCATAACAATCAGGGTGACGGCTCTTCCCTATTTGGAGCATGTTCGACATGGGTTTTTCTGTGCATGTGTAGGGAACAGGAGACTTCTTGCCGGACACACAGCAGGGGAACAGCTGGCGTTACTGAACCCCACTAACACTATAGCTTGTGTATTGGTCTGTGGACACGACACTTCTGAGCAGCAACTGGCAGTGTTGTAGCCCAGGGAGTAGAGTTCAGGTGGTAGAAAGATGAACATAACAGGAGACATGGATAACGTTGCGAACCAGTTATTTAATCTGAAAACGGACAGACAAATTCTGGCGAGATCCATGCCTTGTTCATTTTCAGAAAAGTAAGCCGGTCTACATTATCGGAGGATAGTCGCATGCGACGGTCTGTTAGTACACCACCTGCAGCACTAAAGACGCGCTCCGATAATACACTGGCAGCAGGGCAAGCCAGCACCTCCAATGCATACTGGCTAAGCTCTGGCCATGTATCCAGCTTAGAGACCCAAAACTTGAATGGGGAAGAGCCATCTGGGAGTACACTGAGAGGGAAAGACATGTAGTCTGTCACCATCTTACGGAAACGTTGCCTCCTGCTGACTGGAGCCGTCTCGGATGGTGTAGACATTTGTGGCGCTGCCACAAAACTTCGCCACATTTGGAACATACTGGTCTTGCCTTTTGAAGAGGCGCTGCTTGTGCTCCCTCTTGTTGCAGAGCTGTCTCCACTGCCTCGACGCACAGAGCTGCTTTGTAAAGCAGTAGCAGCAGCAGTGCTCTCGGCTGGAATGGAGAACATTATGGATTGCACCAGTGTGTCTTGGTACTCCCGCATTTTACGCTCCCGGTTCAACGGTGTGATGAGGCTTTGTAAGTTGTCCCGGTAGCGAGGGTCTAGGAGGGTGTACACCCAATAATCAGACGTGGTGAGAATGTGGGCGATGCGGCGGTCGTTTCTCAGGCACTGCAGCATGAAATCAACCATGTGCTGCAGACTCCCAACTGGCCAAGAAACGCTGTCCCCTGCAAGAGGCGTCATCTCTGCCTGCTCTGCATCACCCCACCCTCGCTCTACATACTGACTAGAGCGTTGTGTACCTCCCTCTGGAGCGATGTCTTCCTCCTCCATTGACTCCTCCTCATCCTTCTCACAAAGTGAGCCCTGCCCAGCCCTTTGTGAGGAACCACGTTGCGCTGACTGTCCAGCAGGTGATGGAATTTGTGACTCCTCATCCTCCACCTCTTCCAAAACTCATCCCTTAGTGCTTGCAGTGTTTTTTGAAGCAGGCAGATAAGGGGGACAGTCAGGCTGACTAGTGCATCATCTGCACTCGCCATCCGCGTTGACTCATCAAATGCACGCAAAACGTGGCAGATGTCCTTCATAGAGGCCCACTCAGTAGTGGTGAAGTGTGAAAGGCGCAAATTGCGAGTTGATTGCGCCTGATGCAGCTGATACTCCATTACTGCTGGCTGCTGCTCACACAACCGCTCCAACATATGTAACGTGGAATTCCACCTGGTGGGTACGACATATGATGCAATGTTCAGGAAAGCGAAATCTGCGTTGCAGAGCTGCAATGCGCGATCTGGCGATGCTGGAACGTCGCAAGTGAGCGCACTCTAGGCGGACCTTGTGCAGCAGTGCATCAAGATCCGGATAGTCCCCTCAAAAAACTCTGCACGACCAAGTTGAGCACATGTGCCAGACATGGTATGTGAGTGAGGTTGCCAAGGCCCAGAGCTGCCACCAGATTTCGGCCATTGTCACACACTACCAAGCCTGGCTGGAGATTCGCTGGCAAAAACCACACGTCGCTCTCCTGCTTGATGGCATTCCAGAGCTCCTGCGCTGTGTGGCTTCGATTCCCCATGGAAATTAATTTCAGGACGGCCTGTTGACGTTTGGCCACGGCTGTGCTCATATCGGTCGCATCAGGTAAGCGTTCATGGGTCCATGTGGAGGTAGACCGTGACGGCTCCTGCAGCGATGATTCTGAGGAACTGGAGTAGGAGGAGGAGTCAATGTGGACAGACTTGATTCCTGCAATCCTTGGAGTTGGCAGAACACGTACAGCGCCACTCGCAAGATCTGTACCCGGCTCCACAACATTGACCCAATGGGCAGTGAGGGAAAGGTATCGTCCCTGGCCATGGGTACTGGTCCACGCATCGGTGGTCAGGTGGACCTTGCTACTGACGGCGTTTAGTAGCGCATGTTTAATTTTTCCCTCAACATGCTTTTGCAGACCAGGGACGGCTTGCCTGCTGAAATAAAATCGGCTGGGCACATTGTATTGTGGGACTGCTAATGCCATTAAGTTACGTAAACTGTCAGTCTCCACCAGCCTGAATGACAGCATTTCAAGGGACAGGAGTTTTGCAATGCCAGCATTCAGAGCCTGTGCTCGTGGATGGTTTGCCGAGTATGGCCGTTTTTTATCCCATGCCTGTGCTACCGATGGCTGTTTTGTGGCCTGGGAGTGTGAGGATGACAGGGAACTTGCAGCTGTGGGTGGAATAACACTGGGTCTCTGGACAACAGTGACAGAGGTTCTTCCATGGCGATCCTGTGAGGAAGCCGAACCAGCTGTGTGTGAGCTGGAGGAAGAGGCTCCAACACGAGCTGAAGATGTAGGTGCTGCTGTAGGTTGGCCTACATCTCCAGTGTGTCTTTGTAACTCAACCACGTGCTTTGACCGCACATGTTTCCACATATTTGTGGTATTAAGGTTACTGACACTTTTACCTCTTTTTACTTTTTGATTACACAGCTTGCATTTGACATAGCAAATATCATCTGCAAGTGTGTCAAAAAAGGACCACGCAGTGCAAGTCCTGGGAGCGCCCGTTTTGGCTGTTGGAAGAGAACTGCTACGAACGGGTGCCAAACTGGAGGCTACAGGCAACCTAGTCTGCAGCCTACCTCTCCCTACTGTTTGGACCGTTGGGGCAATCTCTTCCTCAGAGCTGCTACCACCACCTTCCTGTTCCTCACGCCATGTTGGGTCTTGGACCTCATCATCTCCACTACCCTCTTCCAACACCTGCTGCTGTTGGGTGGTCTGGCCAGCACCATGCTCAACAGAAACTGGCACCTGAGTCTCATCATCATCAGATGCGTTCTGGGTGTGCTGACCATCGGCACTGGCTCACCCGCCTCTTCACATTCAGAGAGACACAGCTGTTGCGCATCACTGCATACTGCCTCTTCTTCACATTCCAGAATGCTGCTTGGCTGGGCCCCTGTTTGCAAGCCAACAGATTCTGAGAACAGAAGCAGAGACTCAGCTGGCTCCAGTTCAGAACTCTCTGACTGCCTGGGCAATTTGGCAGGCGGTGAAGAGACAGATGGTTGTTCAACAGTGCTGTGGTCCTGAGAGGAGGTGGAAGCAATTGAAGTCGATGCATTGGCTGCCATCCAACCAACAACGGCTTCAATTTGTTCTTCCCGCAGCAGGGGGGTACGCTGAGCTCCTACAAAAGTGCGCATAAAGGAACGCTCACGGGGAAAACTGGTGGATGCTGTGTCACTGGGTGCGGCAGCAGCCACAGAATCCCCACGTCCTCACCTGCTGAAACTCCACGGCCACGACCACGTGCCTTACTCCCTGCCTTCTTCATCTTGGTAGATTGATAAAGAAAGTCAGAAAAGTTATAAGGCCTAAGTGTGGTTATTCCTCAGAGACTGCAGTGAACACTGCAGACAACTGTTCAGTAGCTGTGAAAGGCCCCTTTGTGTACTTCTATAGTGTTTGCAACCAATGTATTGTATACGGATGGAAGCGCGTCACACTAATAGATTAGATTTTTTTCAAATATAATGGAGCAGCACCAATTAGAGAAAAATGTGAAGGATGAGGCAGTGACACACGCTCAGCAGACTACAACCAGCAGTGGTTGAAGAACTAACTGGAGCGTAATCTGCACTCAAAAAATGAAAAGCTCACAGACTACAGTGAACACTGCAGACAACTGTTCAGTAGCTGTGAAAGGCCCCTTTGTGTACTTCTATAGTGTTTGCAACCAATGTATTGTATACGGATGGAAGCGCGTCACACTAATAGATTAGATTTTTTTCAAATATAATGGAGCAGCACCAATTAGAGAAAAATGTGAAGGATGAGGCAGTGACACACGCTCAGCAGACTACAACCAGCAGTGGTTGAAGAACTAACTGGAGCGTGATCTGCACTCAAAAAATCAAAACCTCACAGACTGCAGTGAACACTGAAACACAACTGTTCACTATCTGTGAAAGGCTCCTTTCTGTACTTCTATAGTGTTTGCAACCAATGTATTGTATACGGATGGAAGCGCGTCACACTAATAGATTAGATTTTTTTCAAATATAATGGAGCAGCACCAATTAGAGAAAAATGTGAAGGATGAGGCAGTGACACGCTCAGCAGACTACAACCAGCAGTGGTTGAAGAACTAACTGGAGCGTGATCTGCACTCAAAAAATCAAAACCTCACAGACTGCAGTGAACACTGAAACACAACTGTTCACTATCTGTGAAAGGCTCCTTTCTGTACTTCTATAGTGTTTGCAACCAATGTATTGTATACGGATGGAAGCGCGTCACACTAATAGATTAGATTTTTTTCAAATATAATGGAGCAGCACCAATTAGAGAAAAATGTGAAGGATGAGGCAGTGACACACGCTCAGCAGACTACAACCAGCAGTGGTTGAAGAACTAACTGGAGCGTGATCTGCACTCAAAAAATCAAAACCTCACAGACTGCAGTGAACACTGAAACACAACTGTTCACTATCTGTGAAAGGCTCCTTTCTGTACTTCCATAGTGTTTGCAACCAATGTATTGTATACGGATGGAAGCGCGTCACACTAATAGATTAGATTTTTTTCAAACATAATGGAGCAGCACCAATTAGAGAAAAATGTGAAGGATGAGGCAGTGACACACGCTCAGCAGACTACAACCAGCAGTGGTTGAAGAACTAACTGGAGCGTGATCTGCACTCAAAAAATCAAAACCTCACAGACTGCAGTGAACACTGAAACACAACTGTTCACTATCTGTGAAAGGCTCCTTTCTGTACTTCTATAGTGTTTGCAACCAATGTATTGTATATGGATGGAAGCGCGTCACACTAATAGATTAGATTTTTTTCAAATATAATGGAGCAGCACCAATTAGAGAAAAATGTGAAGGATGAGGCAGTGACACACGCTCAGCAGACTACAACCAGCAGTGGTTGAAGAACTAACTGGAGCGTAATCTGCACTCAAAAAATGAAAAGCTCACAGACTACAGTGAACACTGCAGACAACTGTTCAGTAGCTGTGAAAGGCCCCTTTGTGTACTTCTATAGTGTTTGCAACCAATGTATTGTATACGGATGGAAGCGCGTCACACTAATAGATTAGATTTTTTTCAAATATAATGGAGCAGCACCAATTAGAGAAAAATGTGAAGGATGAGGCAGTGACACACGCTCAGCAGACTACAACCAGCAGTGGTTGAAGAACTAACTGGAGCGTGATCTGCACTCAAAAAATGAAAAGCTCACAGACTACAGTGAACACTGCAGACAACTGTTCAGTAGCTGTGAAAGGCCCCTTTGTGTACTTCTATAGTGTTTGCAACCAATGTATTGTATACGGATGGAAGCGCGTCACACTAATAGATTAGATTTTTTTCAAATATAATGGAGCAGCACCAATTAGAGAAAAATGTGAAGGATGAGGCAGTGACACACGCTCAGCAGACTACAACCAGCAGTGGTTGAAGAACTAACTGGAGCGTGATCTGCACTCAAAAAATCAAAACCTCACAGACTGCAGTGAACACTGAAACACAACTGTTCACTATCTGTGAAAGGCTCCTTTCTGTACTTCTATAGTGTTTGCAACCAATGTATTGTATACGGATGGAAGCGCGTCACACTAATAGATTAGATTTTTTTCAAATATAATGGAGCAGCACCAATTAGAGAAAAATGTGAAGGATGAGGCAGTGACACACGCTCAGCAGACTACAACCAGCAGTGGTTGAAGAACTAACTGGAGCGTGATCTGCACTCAAAAAATCAAAACCTCACAGACTGCAGTGAACACTGAAACACAACTGTTCACTATCTGTGAAAGGCTCCTTTCTGTACTTCTATAGTGTTTGCAACCAATGTATTGTATACGGATGGAAGCGCGTCACACTAATAGATTAGATTTTTTTCAAATATAATGGAGCAGCACCAATTAGAGAAAAATGTGAAGGATGAGGCAGTGACACACGCTCAGCAGACTACAACCAGCAGTGGTTGAAGAACTAACTGGAGCGTAATCTGCACTCAAAAAATGAAAAGCTCACAGACTACAGTGAACACTGCAGACAACTGTTCAGTAGCTGTGAAAGGCCCCTTTGTGTACTTCTATAGTGTTTGCAACCAATGTATTGTATACGGATGGAAGCGCGTCACACTAATAGATTAGATTTTTTTCAAATATAATGGAGCAGCACCAATTAGAGAAAAATGTGAAGGATGAGGCAGTGACACACGCTCAGCAGACTACAACCAGCAGTGGTTGAAGAACTAACTGGAGCGTGATCTGCACTCAAAAAATGAAAAGCTCACAGACTACAGTGAACACTGCAGACAACTGTTCAGTAGCTGTGAAAGGCCCCTTTGTGTACTTCTATAGTGTTTGCAACCAATGTATTGTATACGGATGGAAGCGCGTCACACTAATAGATTAGATTTTTTTCAAATATAATGGAGCAGCACCAATTAGAGAAAAATGTGAAGGATGAGGCAGTGACACACGCTCAGCAGACTACAACCAGCAGTGGTTGAAGAACTAACTGGAGCGTGATCTGCACTCAAAAAATCAAAACCTCACAGACTGCAGTGAACACTGAAACACAACTGTTCACTATCTGTGAAAGGCTCCTTTCTGTACTTCTATAGTGTTTGCAACCAATGTATTGTATACGGATGGAAGCGCGTCACACTAATAGATTAGATTTTTTTCAAATATAATGGAGCAGCACCAATTAGAGAAAAATGTGAAGGATGAGGCAGTGACACACGCTCAGCAGACTACAACCAGCAGTGGTTGAAGAACTAACTGGAGCGTGATCTGCACTCAAAAAATCAAAACCTCACAGACTGCAGTGAACACTGAAACACAACTGTTCACTATCTGTGAAAGGCTCCTTTCTGTACTTCTATAGTGTTTGCAACCAATGTATTGTATACGGATGGAAGCGCGTCACACTAATAGATTAGATTTTTTTCAAATATAATGGAGCAGCACCAATTAGAGAAAAATGTGAAGGATGAGGCAGTGACACACGCTCAGCAGACTACAACCAGCAGTGGTTGAAGAACTAACTGGAGCGTGATCTGCACTCAAAAAATCAAAACCTCACAGACTGCAGTGAACACTGAAACACAACTGTTCACTATCTGTGAAAGGCTCCTTTCTGTACTTCCATAGTGTTTGCAACCAATGTATTGTATACGGATGGAAGCGCGTCACACTAATAGATTAGATTTTTTTCAAATATAATGGAGCAGCACCAATTAGAGAAAAATGTGAAGGATGAGGCAGTGACACACGCTCAGCAGACTACAACCAGCAGTGGTTGAAGAACTAACTGGAGCGTGATCTGCACTCAAAAAATCAAAACCTCACAGACTGCAGTGAACACTGAAACACAACTGTTCACTATCTGTGAAAGGCTCCTTTCTGTACTTCTATAGTGTTTGCAACCAATGTATTGTATATGGATGGAAGCGCGTCACACTAATAGATTAGATTTTTTTCAAATATAATGGAGCTGCACCAATTCCACAAAATAAAATAAAAAAAAGAGTCAGTGAGTGACACGTGCAGATGCCTACAAACAGCGGTGGATGCAGAGCAAACTGCAGCGTCACCTGCACTCTCACACACACCTTGCACAGAGCTGTTAAAACAACACTGGCAAAAGGAAGCTTTACACAGCGGTTGGTAAACTAGCCTGCCTAAAGCACAGTACACAAAATCGCAATCTCTAACTGTCCCTCAAAGTCAGCAGAACAGCGTTCTGTCCCTAACTGAGTTCACAGCACAGTGACGCTAAAATGGCGGCGGCGCCTTTTATAGTGCATTCTGACATCATTTCAGCAGCCAATCACAGCCATGCCATTAGTTAAGATGACCGCAGCATTACAGGATGTGCCCACACTTCATAAGATTCCTCATTGGCTGACTAAAATCACATTGCCTCTCAAAGAATTATGGGAACTTCCAATTCCGGTATACGATATTGGAAAAATATCGGAACTAAGTATCGGAATTCCGATACAGCGAATATCGGCCGATACCCGATACTTGCGATATCGGAATGCTCAACACTAGTATTAACGTAATCAAAAGGGAGTCTTTCCTGTATTCACTTCACATACATGGTCCATAGTGATGGTATCACAGTCCTTCATACAAGCTTGAAATTTTAGGTAGCAAGAGAAATGGTTACCATGACATTTAAGATGGAATCTTCCCAGTTAATGGCTTACATAAAGTGATCGGCTGACTGCCAGTTATATACCGGGTTACGATCTTAATTCACACAGTCCTTCAGTTATATTACTACCAAGGATGGGCCTGCACAGTTTGGTTCACTGTGGAAATAGTGTTCACTGCTTACTCATGATTAAGTCCTGATACGGTTCCCTGTCGCAGGGCGTACAGTAGAAGATGCAGTATACAAGAGGCACTCACGCTGACAGAACCATTAACCCTTAACACCCTGAGCTTTTTCCGGTTTTGCGTTTTGTTTTTTTGCTCCCCTTCTCAGAGCCATAACTTTTTTTTATTTCTCAATATGGCTTTGAGAGGGCTTGTTTTTTGCAGGACGAGTTGTACTTTTGAACGACACCATTGGTTTTACCATGTCGTGTACTAGAAAAAGGGGAAAAAAATTTGGTGCGGTGAAATTTAAAAAAAAAGTGCAATTCCACACTTGTTTTTTGTTTGGCTTTTTTGCTAGGTTTACTAAATGCTAAAACTGATCTGCCATTACTATTCTCCAGGTCATTACGAGTTCATAGACACCAAACATGTCTAGGTTCTTTTTTATCTTAGTGGTGAAAAAAAAATCCAAAATTTGTAAAAAAAAAAAACGCCATTTCCCGATATCTTTTTTTATTTTTTTATTCATCGGGTGATTCTGAACGCGGCGATACCAAATATGTATATGTTTAATTTTTTTTTATTGTTTTATTTTGAATTTTTTAATATTTTTTATTTTTTTTTATATTTTTAAAACATTTTTTTCCTTTTGGCATGCTTCAATAGTCTCCATGGGAGACTAAAAGCTGCCACAACCCGATCGGCTCTGCTACATAGAGGCGATGATCAGTTTGCCTCTGTATAGCAGAATTACTCACTTGCTATGGGCGCTGACCGCCGGAGCCCCCATCAAAGGGAGGGAGTCTGACATCGGTGTACTATTATGCCCAGTGTCGGAAAGGGGGTAAAGGCGTGGAGTGTAGCAGAAGAGCCCTTGTACAGCTCTATCTCTTCTGTCTGTATGGAGATTGAAAATTAACATGCCCTGGCGTAGGCTGTGGCAGTTCCCTGGCCGAATGAATATTAAGGGAAGCGGGACCTAGGCTAAAGGCAGAGCAGCCTAGAAAATCCACCTCTCCTCACATCGCTCCTCACAGGAAGGACAGAAACTCCTCCCCGACTTTTACCTCAGCAGCTTCTAGAGGCTTCCGTAGGAAACCAAGCTGAGAGATTGTCATGTGACCAAACTCTTGCGCCTTTACACTTTGGACAGTAGATGGTAGTATAGGACAATTGAATAAACCACATAACAGGACATAGGTTTTTTGGTAACCACCCGACAACTATATTTTGCAACAGATAGGAGGAGGTACTGGCACACTACAGTAACGTTACCTGCAGTGTATGAAACCAGGGACCCACCACACCGACGCACGTTTCGCAATTAAATTCTTCATACACTGCAGGTAAAGTTACCTTTACTATTAGTTCTATATGTGTGGTCTATACGCTGTTAGCTTTTTGCTGGCATAATACTTTTTTGCATTTTACTGATTTCATATTGGCTATATAGTGTGTTATACGCTATAATACCCAGGTATACCCACTTCTTTGTTTCATGCATTTGTTTCTCCCATTCGTATTTATCTATTGTGATAATGATTTTAAGTACCGTATGTCTTTTTAATAATTTACAATAAAAATGTTTTTTTTAGCCCTCTATAAAAAAGTTTCATTTATTTGTATTTTTGGCTGTTTCATGCTTCTTTCTGAATGTACTGTGAATGGATTTGGAAATTTTGGCGTAGATATAGTATATATCAATCATTAAAGGAAACCTCTCCTGTATGTTTGTTAAACCACCAACAGCATGCTACAGGGTTCATAACCTTTCTTGATATTGCTGTTAAATCCCACTGTGACACGTATGCCTCCTGAGTATAAGCACTGGACAGTGGCCCTAAATGCAATGTGTGCCTAGCCTTACAAAATCGCTGCAGCAGTAAAATAGAATATTTTTATTGAAGACTATTTGCTTGATTTTTGCATTTAGTAATGAATTAAACAATAAAAAATGTGAAGGTGTACATTGGCTTTAAAGAAGCTAAGGCTAATATGCCTTTATGGTGCAGTAGAAGGGCATAATCTATGCAGTTTAAATTCATATGTGCTTGAGAAGCTGAAGATCTTTTTTTTTTATAATAAGAATGTAATTAGATTCCAGAAAGCATATAAAGGTTTATTAGAACAAATTTTGCATGTCATGGATTCTGGGAACGTGTCTTACAATGGCCCCAACAACAAACCCTATTGTCTGTAGTTCAGTCCTGGCTTGGGATCAAACCAAAAAGGTCTCATCTACATGCCAATTAGTATATAAAGGTGAGTGCAGCTCAAAACACCTGTCATTCTGTGACCGACATTTAGTCTAGGGTTACCTAATTGCTCTGAATAAGTCTTTAATGAATGCTGTTGAAGCCAGAGGTGTAACGTATACTCACTATTAACAGTTTTCTTCAAGTCTATAACAGCCTGCTTGTAATGTTGCTTTCATTGTAATAAATTCCATTCTGGTATACGCAGAAGAATGGGAGTGTAACATAATGGATTTATATTGTAAATTTTTAATTAAAGTGTTTCTCCAATTTGAGAAAAACAGACTGCTTCCATATATCTTTGATCAACCACAACAAACCTTATAATTATTAAATAAAATAATACACAAACTCCAGTGTTGGGTGAACGAATGGTCAGACCTTTATTAATTATATAAAACCATCCATTTTGCCCATTTTGACCCTGTATAAACGAGTGTGAGTTTGTGGAAATGTCAGGGCCAAACCCGCCAAGGAAGGAGGTTGAAATTCCTATTTGACACCACCACAACCTACCAATACCAACGCATCTTCGATTCCACCCTGGAAGTCACATAGAAAAATATTGCTACAGATAGAATTTAGATGAACACTGTCTGCCAATAAAGGATCTTGGTTGTTACCTTGTGATGGTGCACTACCACCCCGCCACTGGAAATAGCAAAGCGAAATACTCGAATATTCAGCAACCTATGAGCCCTTTCCAGGGCCACTAAATTCCGGCACTGCACCAGTTTTTCTTCAGCATGACTTCCTACCAAACCAGAATACATTTCAGAGGAGCCAAACTCTCCTGCACTTAGCCAGATCCGACTTAAAGTTAGCGAATCTCATTAGTTCTATTATCTTGCCCAAATTGTTGCCTCCCACGTGTATAACCAAACCTATGGGTTGCCCTCATGCTTTACTGATTGCCACTATATGAGGAAACACCTGAGCCCACCTCAAACCTCTGAAACCTAGCCAAAGTGCTTCTGTATTCTGTAGGCCCAAATTTAAACCTACCTGCTCTTTTCCTATCCCAAAATATGAACGAATGACCAAGGATCCATAATATATGCGGAATAGGAGGATCTGAAAAAAGATAATCAGATACGCCAAATCTGCTCTAAACATAACGAAGCACCTTGGCGACAAGAAAGACCACCCCCCAGTATGACATTAGGTCTGGTCTAACTTATGTGCGAAAACAGACAGAACCTAAGGTAAAAACAAAATGAGCAAATCCCCTGTAGTAAAGAAATAGCAATAGTGCATGAAAATAACATGAGGTACTTAGTTACCATAATTTTGATTAAAAAAAAACCAATACCACCACATCAAGGTGACCCTATTGGGGACAGTCCTGACCTCGAGTATTTAAATCCTTACCGTATGTCAAATGATGTAAATATGAATAAGGGTCGAGCAGAACCGAGACCCCCAACGAATGGACACACAGCTATATAAACCTGGGTTACAGGAAATGTACTACTCCTCCCCCCCGCGCTACAAAAAAATCCAGTCTAATGTAAGCAGGTGCGGGAATGCAGTAATGCAGGGATTGCAGAATAGCGCTGTATAACCATCTTACGATACGATACGATACACTTTATTGATCCCAGGTGGAAATTACAGTATTACAGCAGCAATACAAACAGCAGTACATAAAATATTAGGACACAAATCTTGCACAGGTATATCAACATTACATAATAAATAAAAGTGTGTAGTTCAGGTGTATATAAGACAATGTTAATTGACATTAGTACACCAGTCATCAGTCATTATTTTCTACCACCCTTAGGAAATTATTATACATCCCCATAGCAGTAGGTACAAACGATTTCCTGAATTTCTCCTTCTTGCACCTTAATAGGATTAGACGGCTGCTGAATGTGCTCTTCTGCTTCAAGAACAGCTCGTATAGGGGGTGTGTATTATTGTTCATTATAGCCCTACACTTCTTCTGAATTCTATCCTCCAATACCTCCTCAAAAGAGTCAAGATGGAGGCCAACAGCTGCACTTGCCTTCTTGATAAGTTTGTTGAGCTTATTAGCGTCAGCTACTCGCACACTACTGCCCCAGCAAATGATAGCAAAAAAGATGGCTCTTGCTACAACGGACTGGTAGAACATCTCCAGCATTTTACTGCACACATTGAACGACCTGAGCTTCCGCAGAAAGTACAGTCTGCTCATTCCCTTCTTGTAAACCTTTTCTGTATGACACCTCCAATCGAGTTTACTGTCAAGGTGAACCCCCAAATATTTGTAGCTCTCAAGAATCTCAACCTCCTGGCCAGCAATGGTGATTATAGTTATTAAGGTTGAAGGAAGACTTTAAGTCCATCTAGTTCAACCCATATCCTATCCTAACCTGCCCTAACATGTTGATCCAGAGGAAGGCAAAAAAAAACCCAAGTGGCAAACAGTAAGCTTCACATTGGGGAAAAAAAATTCCTTCCCGACTCCACATACGGCAATCAGACTAACTCCCTGGATCAACGCAGTATCTAGGAAACTAGTGAATATAGCCTGTAATATTATACTTTTCAAGAAAGGCATCCAGTCCCTTCTTAAATTTTAGTAAGGAATCACTCATTACAACATTAGACGGCAGAGAGTTCCATAGTCTCACTGCTCTTACAGTAAAGAATCTGCGTCTGTGATTATGGCTAAACCTTCTTTCCTCCAGACGTAGAGGATGCCACCTTGTCCCCGTCACAGGTCTAAGAATAAAAAGATCATTAGAAAGGTCTGTTTACTGTCCCCTCATATATTTATACATTGTAATAAGATCACCCCTAAGCCTTCGTTTTTCCAAACTAAATAACCCCAAGTGTAATAACCTGTCTTGGTATTGCAGACCCCCCAGTTCTCTAATAATCTTGGTCACTCTTCTCTGCACCCACTCCAGTTCAGCTATGTCTTTCTTATACACCGGTGTTGTGAATGGGCTTGAGATGAGTTCTGAGCAGAGGCTCCCTCTGGTGGTTACAAGCGGTACTGGTCTGTTCAGTGAAGATTGTGAGGACTGGGAATCAGGTGTTACTGACTGGTCTTATATAAGGGAGTCACCTTCCCATCAGGGTTGCCGGTGATCAATTGTTCTGGTCTCAATCCTTGATTCCTGTTTCCTTGGCAGCCTGCTGTGTCATGTCTGCATCTCCTGCTAACAGATAAGACATTTTCTTCTTTTTGTTTTTGTGCTTGATTTTTGCATTTTGTCCTGCACTTCTGTGGGGGCCTTCTGGGTCCCCTCCGGGGCTTTTGCCCTCTCAGTTTAGTTCAGCCACTGATGTTTGTACTTTTGCTTTTTCCAGTTTTTTCAGTGGCTGCTGTTTTGATTTTGTTACACCAGAGAACTAATTTAGGTGGTAGAGGTCGAGTGATCTCAGTGTTTTTGAAATTAGTAGAGTTGGTGCTTTCAGGGTTTTTTTTTGGGATTGCAGTAAGTACCCTTCCTATCCTTTTCTATTTAGTTAGTTTGGGCCCCAACGTTTGCTCATACTATTTTCTGTCTGTGTCAGTATTTCTTCTTGTCTAACCGCCATTACATGTTTGGGGCTTGCTATTATCTTTGGGGTTCTGCTCCGGGGCAGATAGCTTTCCTATTTCTATCTCTAACCGCCATTACATGTTTGGGGGCTTGCTATTATCTTTGGGGTTCTACTCCGGGGCAGATAGATTTCCTATTTCTATCTTTAGGTGTAGTTAGTTTCTCAGGCTGTGACGATGCGTCTAGGACCAACGTAGGAACGCTCCACGGCTGCCTCTAGTTGTGGTGGATAGTCAGGGTACTGCAATCTCATAGATTCCAACTGCTCTGGTGTATTGCCTTTTTGCCTGCACTCCCCAGCTACCGAAACATAACAGTATCACCGGCCTAAATTTAAAATTGTATGGTACTCACAGAAGGGAAAAATATTGTGAAAGAAAAAACGGTTGTCAGAGTTGTCAGAGATATTTTTCTGTTTGTTGCTTTTTTTTTTTTTCCCTCTGTATCTCTGGGTGCTGGGGAGGATTTTTTCTCTCAATGGAGTTTGCACAGTTGTCTGGCCGTGTGGATCAGCTTGCCACTGAGGTTCAGAGTATTGCTGCATATCTTGCTAGGTTGCCTGTTGTGGAACCTAGGATTCCCATGCCAGATTTGTTTTTAGGGGATCGAGCTAAGTTTCAGAATTTCAAAAATAATTGTAAATTGTTTTTTGCCTTAAAATCTAAGTCCTCAGGGAACGCAGCGCAGCAGGTTCAAATTGTCATCTCTCTCCTGCGCGGCGATCCTCAGGATTGGGCTTTTTCCCTGACACCTGGGGATCCTGTTTTGAGTGATGTTGATGCATTTTTTCAGGCTTTGGGGTTATTGTACGATGAGCCTAATGTCACTGATCAAGCTGAAAAAGCCTTGTTGGCATTAAATCAGGGGCTTGATGACGCTGCTTCTGAATCCATGCAGTGTGATAGAGTGGCGTCTGGGGCACAGCGTCATGAGTTTCGAAAGCGCAATGGGTTATGTTTCTACTGTGGTGATGCCTCTCATGCTATTTCAGTCTGCCCTAAGCGGGGAAGACGTTATGCACGCTCAGTTGTCTTGGGTAGTGTTCAGACTAAGTTTTTACTAACTGTCACTCTGATATGCTCTCTGTCCTCATTTTCTGCTCAGGCTTTCGTTGATTCGGGAGCAGCTATTAACCTGATGGATTATGATTTTGCTAAACGTTGTGGGTTTCCCTTGATACCCCTACAGAAGTCTATTCCCCTTCTGGGGATCGATTCTACCCCCTTGGCTGAGAATAAACCTCAGTTCTCTACTCAGGTGATAATGAGGGTTGAACCTGATCATCAAGAGTGCTGCAAATTTTTGGTTCTGTATAATCTGCATGATATTATCGTACTGGGTTTCCCTTGGTTACAGTCTCATAATCCTGTTTTGGATTGGAAATCTGTGTCTGTAACCAGTTGGGGCTGCCAATGTGTTAATACCAACACTCCTGTTTTTTCTGCCTCCCCCCAGGCTCAGGATGTTCCTGACTTTTTGATTGATTTTTCTGATGTGTTTAGCGAAAGTAAATCTGCATCCTTGCCTCCCCATAGGAGCTATGACTGCGCTATTGAATTAGTGCCTGGTAGTAAATTCCCTAAAGGTCGCCTTTTTAACTTGTCTGTACCTGAACATGACGCTATGCGGTCTTATATCAAGGAGTCATTGGAGAAGGGTCATATCAGACCATCCTCTTCACCCTTAGGTGCCGGTTTTTTCTTTGTGGTCAAAAAGGATGGTTCATTAAGGCCGTGTATTGATTATCGTCTTTTGAACAATATTACGGTGAAATATCAATACCCGTTACCCTTGATTTCTGACCTGTTTTCCAGGGTGAAAAACGCTACTTGGTTTACCAAGCTTGACCTCAGGGGGGCATATAACCTTATTCGCATTAAGCACGGGGATGAATGGAAGACGGCATTCAATACCCCGGAGGGGCATTTTGAGTACCTTGTGATGCCCTTTGGGCTCACTAATGCTCCTTCTGTCTTCCAGTCCTTCATGAATGACATTTTCAGGGATTTTGTGGATAAATTTCTGATTGTTTATTTGGATGATATCTTGATTTTTTCTAATGACTGGGACTCTCATGTGAAGCATGTTCGAACTGTGTTCCGGATTTTGAGAGAGAGTGCTCTGTTTGTGAAGGGATCAAAGTGTCTTTTTGGCGTACAGAGGATCTCATTTCTGGGATTCATTTTGTCCCCATCTGTTATTGAAATGGACCCGGTCAAGGTTCAGGCCATCTGTTATTGGGTCCAACCTACTTCATTAAAGGCTCTTCAAAGATTTTTGGGTTTTGCCAATTTTTATCGTAAATTTATTGGTAATTTCTCGGTTATTGTTAAACCATTAACTGATTTGACCAAAAAGGGTTCTGATGTGGTGAATTGGCCTCCTGAGGCAGTCTCTGCATTTCAGGAACTTAAGCAGAGATTCACTTCTGCTCCTGTTCTACGGCAGCCTGATGTTTCTCTGCCATTTCAGGTGGAGGTTGATGCCTCTGAAATTGGGGCAGGTGCCGTTTTGTCCCAAAAAGATCCAGAGACCTCTAAAAGTAACCCTTGTGCCTTTTTCTCTCGAAAATTTTCTCCTACTGAACGTAATGATGACGTGGGTAATCGGGAGTTATTGGCCATGAAGTGGGCTTTTGAAGAGTGGAGACATTGGCTGGAGGGAGCCAAACATCGGGTGGTGGTCCTTACGGACCATAAGAATCTGGTTTATATGGAATCTGCCAAGCGACTCAATCCTAGACAGGCCAGGTGGGCCTTGTTTTTCACACGTTTTAATTTTGTGGTTTCCTTTCTTCCTGGCACTAAGAATGTTAAGGCGGATGCCCTCTCGAGGAGTTTCCTTGCAGACTCTCCTGAGTTATCTGATCCTTCTGTTATTTTGAAAGAGGGTGTAGTTCTTTCCGCCATCTCACCCAATTTGAGACTTGCTCTGGAGGGGTGTCAGGAGGATAGGCCCGAGCGCTGCCCTGTTGGAAAATTGTTTGTCCCGGACCAGTGGAAAAAGAGTGTGATGTCTGAGATTCATTGTTCCGCGTTGGCTGGGCATCCCGGAATTTTTGGTACCAGAGACTTGGTTAGTCGGTCCTTTTGGTGGCCTACCTTGTCTCGTGATGTCAGGGAATTTGTGCAGTCCTACGGGACTTGCTCTCGCTCCAAGCCTTGCTCTCGCTCTAGTGGTTTGTTGATGCCATTGCCTGTGCCCAAGAGACCATGGACCCATATCTCTATGGATTTCATTTCCGACCTTCCTGTTTCTCAGAGAATGACCGCCATCTGGGTGATTTGTGATAGGTTTTCCAAGATGATACATCTTGTGCCATTACCTAAGTTGCCTTCCTCCTCTGAATTGGTGCCGTTGTTCCTTCAGCACGTGGTTCGTTTACACGGCATTCCTGAGAACATTGTGTCTGACAGAGGAGTCCAGTTTGTTTCCAGATTTTGGAGGACTTTTTGTTCTAAACTGGGTGTTCAATTGTCTTTCTCCTCGGCATTTCATCCTCAGACCAATGGTCAAACTGAGAGAACAAACCAGACATTGGAGACTTATCTAAGATGCTTTGTGTCTGCTGATCAGGATGACTGGGTCTCTTTTTTGCCTTTGGCTGAGTTTGCTCTTAATAATAGGGCTAGCTCTGCCACTTTGATGTCTCCGTTTTTCTGTAATTCTGGGTTTCACCCTCGATTTTCTTCAGGACAGACGGAGGCTTCTGTCTGTCCAGGTGTTGACTCTGTTGTGGAGCGTATGCAACAGATTTGGGACCAGGTAGTGGAGAGGTTGTCCCTCTCTCAGGAGAGGGCCCAGCGGTTTGCTAACCGGCATAGGACTGATGGTCCTCGGTTTAAAGTAGGGGACTTGGTCTGGTTGTCCTCAAAAAATATTCCTATGAGAGTAGCATCTCCTAAATTTAAGCCTAGGTTCATTGGACCTTATAAGATCATGGAGATTCTTAGTCCTGTTTCTTTTCGTTTGCTTCTTCCAGGGACATTTAAGATCCATAACGTGTTCCACAAGTCCTTGTTGAAGAGGTTTGTTGAGCCAGTGGTTCCTGCTGCTGTGCCTCCTGACCTTGTTTTGGTTGAGGGCAATCTGGAGTATGTGGTTGAGAAAATATTAGATTCTCGTTTTTCTAGACGGAAACTCCAGTATTTGGTTAAGTGGAGAGGTTATGGTCAGGAAGACAATTCTTGGGTGTTTGCTTCGGACATCCATGCTAGGAGACTCATCCGTGCGTATCATAGAACTCATCCTGACCGACCTGGTTGCTCAAATGAGGGTTCGGTGACCCCTCCTCAAGGGGGGGGTACTGTTGTGAATGGACTTGAGATGAGTTCTGAGCAGAGGCTCCCTCTGGTGGTTACAAGCGGTACTGGTCTGTTCAGTGAAGATTGTGAGGACTGGGAATCAGGTGTTACTGACTGGTCTTATATAAGGGAGTCACCTTCCCATCAGGGTTGCCGGTGATCAATTGTTCTGGTCTCAATCCTTGATTCCTGTTTCCTTGGCAGCCTGCTGTGTCGTGTCTGCATCTCCTGCTAACAGATAAGACATTTTCTTCTTTTTGTTTTTGTGCTTGATTTTTGCATTTTGTCCTGCACTTCTGTGGGGGCCTTCTGGGTCCCCTCCGGGGGCTTTTGCCCTCTCAGTTTAGTTCAGCCACTGATGTTTGTACTTTTGCTTTTTCCAGTTTTTTCAGTGGCTGCTGTTTTGATTTTGTTACACCAGAGAACTAATTTAGGTGGTAGAGGTCGTGTGATCTCAGGTGTTTTTGAAATTAGTAGAGTTGGTGCTTTCAGGGGTTTTTTTGGGATTGCAGTAAGTACCCTTCCTATCCTTTTCTATTTAGTTAGTTTGGGCCCCAACGTTTGCTCATACTATTTTCTGTCTGTGTCAGTATTTCTTCTTGTCTAACCGCCATTACATGTTTGGGGGCTTGCTATTATCTTTGGGGTTCTGCTCCGGGGCAGATAGCTTTCCTATTTCTATCTTTAGGTGTAGTTAGTTTCTCAGGCTGTGACGAGGCGTCTAGGACCAACGTAGGAACGCTCCACGGCTGCCTCTAGTTGTGGTGGTTAGTCAGGGTACTGCAATCTCATAGATTCCAACTGCTCTGGTGTATTGCCTTTTTGCCTGCACTCCCCAGCTACCGAAACATAACACACCGGAGACCAGAACTGCACACAGTATTCTAAGTGTGGTCGCACCAGTGACTTGTATAGAGGTAAAATTATGTTCTCCTCATGAGCATCTATGCCTCTTTTAATGCATCCCATTATTTTATTTGCCTTGGCAGCAGCTGCCTGACATTGGCCACTAAATATGAGTTTGTCGTCCACCCATTCACCCAGGTCTTTTTCAGTGACAGTAAGTAATCCTCCTTTTTCCTTCTATAACTCACCACCATCTCCTTGGTTTTCTTTACATTTAGTTCTAGACAGTTAGTCTGACTGATCTTATTTAATCTTTAACAAAAAGATGACAATGGTCTCCTAACAGGGAGTTAATAAACAGTACACAAGGGAAGTAAAGGGTTAATGCGACAGTCTGATATTTAAATGACACTTATCATAGTCTTCTCTGGTCCTCATCTGCATACAGTCTGATGGGAGTTGGAGTACCGGCAATGGCTGGCATGGTGTTCTCAAATGAAGTCCAACATATCACGGTCTAGCTTCTGGCGGCAATGGGCGGTCACCAGTTTTGCCCGCTGAGGCCTTAGTCCATAAATCTTTGTAGAAAAAGTGGGGAGTGCTGCAGGAGTCTCTGTCCAAATGTGTGCTTCTGCGCATCTGTCAATGGAGACCGCACCTCAGGGTCCTGCACCTGGCCCCCGCTTCTCCGCGCAAGCACTGCACTCTGCTTAGCCGGGCGCATGGCGTTCTGCACACTCACTGGCTCACCGGAGCGTTCGCGCAAGTTCGGCCAGGGCACGACTGCGCGCTGCCTCTCTTGCTGCGGAGCACGCCGCACACCTTCCTCCGCTCTCACTGCCGGAGGGAAACTACTCTCTCTTTCCTGCGCTTCCTGCTCACTGCTTAGCCACGCCCCCTGTCCCCAGGTCATGGGACCTGTCCAGTTCCCCATTCTTTTCCCCCGGCAACACTGGACGCAGCCTCGGCAGTTCCAGACCCGGCATAACGCAGGTACCTGCAGCCCAGTCTTCATCCTTATACTGACATATGTTCAAAAACAGGAAGATTTCCATCTACCCAACTGTTTAATTGCCTCTTCTCCCAAACCAAGTACTTCAGTCTCGGGTGCCGCACTGATCCTAAAAAAGTTACGGCCACCACCTTTTAGGGCTTATCTACAGCATTCTATAATGCTGTAGATCAGCCCCCGATCCGACCTGCAAAAGAGGAAAAATAACTTTTACTATATTCACCTGCAGGGCGGTCCGGTCCGAGGGGTGTCGCAGGTCCTGGTCTGGCGCCTACCATCTTCTTGCGATGCCGCCCTCCTGTATCAAGTAGATTTGCAGTAATCCAGAGATATTCATGTTAATTTTTTTTCTTTTTAATGTTACCAGTCATTAATTGTAGACTGCACATGTTTGGACCAAACCACATTGCCTTCGTGAACAGTACCTAATGCCTACCTGAGAGCATGAATACCTAATAAAATAAATATATAATGATTTTTATTTCTGTAGTGCCAACATATTCCTCAACACTACATTTCTGAGATTATGCCATCTTACAAGGATCATCGGTGCAATAGCTAGTTAATATAAGGAGGTACCCAAAAATATGATAATGGTGACTTGTATGGTCTGCTTTAGTCTGCTGCCAAAGATCATGTACATTGGTCCGAATTCATTATTGCCTTTGCGCCTGGTTCTTGTGTTTTGATGTTTGTTTGTTTTTTTGCAACTAGTTCTTTATTCTATTTTATTTGTGTGTGTTTTGTGTCTTTTCTCTTTTTCTTCCCTTCCAGTTTCTGGGTGGAATTTAGTGATTCCAGATGTTTTTTGCCTGATTTATCAATTGCAACTAAAAAGTTTTTTTTAAAAAGTCGCAAAATTTGGCGCAGCTTAACTTTAATCTACCTCTGGTGTATTTTCAAGTACCCCAATATATTAGCACAATTTTTCTTGTGACTTTTGGCTGTTGAGTGACATATTATGACTTTAAGTGGCAAAAAGTTGCAAAAGCAGTTCAAGATGGGGAAGCCCATTTTTGAATTTGCGCCAAATTCGTGAATTGCCTGCACCGTTTTGGTGAACTTGGTACCAAAATCTGCAATTAATGCCACAAAACAAAAATGGACAGCGACTTTTAAAAAAAAACAAAAACAAAAAAAAAGCACAAATGATAAATCATGGCTAATTTGTGCACACAACTAAAATAAAATGCCTAACTATAAAGCATAGTATAGAGGTAGAAAATCAGCAGTAATGGCGTTGCTAACTCTGTACAGCCCCTCTTATTTATCCCAGGCGTGCTCAGTCTGTGTTGTGAACTATTCTGGTATTTGTGCTTCTTATCTTCTTTACATTGCATTATAATTACGCAGTCTAACCAGTTTCAAAGAAACCAATTAGTTACAAAAATGCAGCTTTTTCATTCCGGCCTTTGCAAAAAGTTCCTGCAGCCAGCAGAGCAGATAAGGCTGGTATTCGGTCCCAGATCCTTGCACAGGATGTCACATGTCAATGACGAGTTCTTAGTTTATTGCTATGACATACAGATAAAACAGATGTAATTCTTTTACTTGTCATTAGAAAGTCGCACACCCTGGAGATACCATACAGATGACTGTTGTAGGCTGCTGTCTGATGATGGTCGATTTGTGAGGAGAAATCACGATCTACATTACTTGTAGCGTGTTATGATGGCCGTACAAGTTGTCATCCCTCTGACGCCCCAGTAAACATGGACAGATGAATTTCCACCATCATTGTCCTTTCCACTAAGGGGCTGTGCTATACATAATAAGCGAGTACACTATATACGAAGGGGCTGTGCTATGTATAATAAGTGAGTACACTATATACTAAAGGACTGTGTTAAAGGGAACCTGTCACCTGTTTTGGCTGCTATAAGATGCAGGCGCCATCGTTGCCTTTTCCCCAACACACTCATCATTGCCCATTCCACCACCTCCATTATTTCCTCCTCCCCTATCACCTCCATCATTGCCCTTTCCATCATCATTGTCCTTTCCACTACCACTATCATTGCCCATTTCACCACCTCTATCATTTCCTCCTCCCTACTCTCCCATTATTGCTCTTTCGACCACCTCAATCATTGCCTTCTCCACCACCACCTGCATCATTGCTTTCTCCCCCCCATCACCCCCATCATTGCCTTCTCCGCAATCACCCCTATCATTCCCCTCTCTACACACACACACACTCGGCAATCACCTCCATCTCGCCTTTCCACGTGCTCGCCGGCAGCTTCCTCTCTCTGGCACAGCCTTCAGCCGCGGTGCTAAATGATGACGTCATCCAACCGCGCCACTGACTGCTGTGACAGACAGGAAGTGCGGCAAAGAAGCAGGGTGGATCGCTGCAGCTCCGCTGCCATTTTCTCTTGTAGGCAGCATGGATCTCTCCCTGCCCTCCGCACATGAGGGCAATCTGGCCAGGGGCCCCCCGGAGCCTCAGGGCTGGATAAACAGGCCAGATTGCCCTCCTTATTAGCCACCCTGCAGGGGCCCCCTGGAGCCTCTGGGCCCCGTTGCAGCCGCACAGGCTGCACATGCGGTGTGTCCGCCCATGCCGCAATGCCAGCCACAGAGACTTGTATCTTGTAACTTCCCATTCCTGTCCTCATCTGCGTTGTTTCTGGTTGATCTGTAGCTACAGAAAGAAAAGGTTACTTTGTGTTGCACTACAAGTAATTGCTTTTTGTTTAGACTTTTTCATAATGTACATGAATTATTGTCCCTATTTACCATTCAAAAGTGTCAGTGTTTGGTATAGGATAGATGTGTATCTTCCCTTGTGTGTTTGGTATAGAAATCAATAATTCTCATAATTTTATAAGCACGGTGGCTCATTGATTAACACTGTTGATTTGCAGCGCTGGGGTCCTCGGTTCAAATCCCACAAAGGACAACATCTCAAGAAGTTTATATGTTTTCCCCGTGTTTGCGTGGGTTTCCTTCATATTATCCATTTTCCTCCCATTCTCCAAAGACACACAGATAGGGGATTTAGACAGTCCCCAATGGGGACAGTGATGATATCTGTAAAGTGTTGAATTAGTGGCATTATATAAGAGAGTAAAGTAAATAAGTTGTAAGAATTTTTCCTTTATATAAATGTTTAGTCACAAGTCAATCTGCAATATGTTGCTGTCTAAAACGAAAACCCAGTTAACCGCTATGACTAATAACTATTAGCTCCGTATCCTGTCCCATTATTGTTACAATATTCAGTTCTGCAGCTCAGTGTTAAATGCACATCTCTTAAAAGCTTCTGCTCCATACACAGCTACAGTTCACTCCAGGCCTGGCTAAATTACTGACGGAATCCTTGCTGTTGTGGCGAGTTCCGAGGCTCCTTAGCGCAGCACAGCTTCATATCTTTAGTATGATGGCAGAAAAACAGGACAATAAAAATAGCACAGTGAGTGATAAACATACCACAGATAGTGATTCATGCCTAGGAATGTGCTGGGTTCATAACATGCACATCCAATATCGATGTCAAGAGTGTTGTTTAGTTTTTTTATTTGCGTTCATAATAATCAAATTTAGACCCAGACCATATTATTATTAATAATAAAAATAATATTATTATTATTATTATTGCTGTGCCATTTATTCCATGACGCTTTACATGTGAGGAGGGGTATACATAATAAAAACAAGTACAGTAATCTTAAATGATACAAGTCACAACTGGTACAGGAGGAGAGAGGACCCTGCCCGCGATGGCTCAGGATACAGTAGGCGAGGGTAGAGCTGGTCGTGCAGTGGTTTGGTGGATCGGTGGTTACTGCAAGTTGTAGGCTTGTTGGAAGAGGTAGGTCTTCAGGTTCTTTTTTAAGGTTTCCATGGTAGGCGAGAGTCTGATGTGTTGGGGTAGAGAGTTCCAGAGTAGGGGGGATGCGCGAAATCTTGTATGCTATTGTGGGAAGAGGAGATAAGAGGGGAGTATAGAAGAAGATCTTGTGAGGATCGGAGGTTGCGTGCAGGAAAGTACCGGGAGACGAGGTTACAGATGTATGGAGGACACAGGTTGTGGATGGCTTTGTATGTCATGGTGAGGGTTTTGAACTGGAGTCTTTGGGTAATGGGAAGTCAGTGCAGGGATTGACAGAGGGGAGAGGCTGGGGAATAGCGGAGGGACAGGTGGATTAGTCGAGCAGCAGAATTTAAAATAGATTGGAGGGGTGCGAGAGTGTTAGAGGGGAGGCCACAGAGCAGGAGGTTGCACTAGTCAAGGCGGGAGATGATGAGGGCATGGACTGGGGTTTTTGCAGATTCTTGGTTGAGGAATGTACGGATCCGGGAAATATTTTTGAGTTGAAGTTGGCAGGAAGTAGAAAGGGCTTGGATATATGGTTTGATGGAGAGATCCGTGACAAGGATTACCCTGAGGCAGCGAGCTTGTGGGACTAAGGAGAGTGAGCAGCCATTTATTTTAATGGATAGGTCTGTTGGGGGAGGTGACGTCACCGCACGAACACTGCCGGAAAAAGCAAAGACTGCAGAGTGCAGTGAATACTGCCAGCAGTTAATGAGCGGCCCGGAAGCAGATGCGGCCGGGAGACAGCGGGACGGGAGGATGCGTCGCTGGATAGGTAAGTATAATTATAATGGCCCTGAATACGAACCCGAACTGTAACTGAGGAAAACAAGGTGCCTAATAATTCTGCACACCTTTATAAAGGGTGTTGCATCCTTAGGCCTCACCGTCCTCATTACACAAATACACATGATCTGATCTGCTTCATCCAATACGCATTCAAGGTTATAGAGCTCAGAGTTGAAAAATCTGCATAAAAATTATATGGTCATAATCCTCACTGCCTAATAATTGTGTAAACTGTGATTAATTAGAACCTCTGTTCCCTTATTCTCACCATCTCGGTGCTCAAGACTTTAATCCACTTCTGAATTGTAGTTCAAAATAGCAAAGGCAACACACCTGAGTAGACCAAAATTGCTATCATTACCATGCACAGGCAGTCTACAAGGGTGTTAGATTATCTTTAAAGACATCTCGGCTTCCACAGTTTGACGTGAAGATATCTTAGAACCCTAAGGTCTAGTGTTTAATATGAAACAATGCAAACCATGTTGATCCCGTAGAAACTTCCCAAATGCCACAACCACTCCAAACAGCTGATTAGTGGGCATGCTAAGAGTCAAACCAACATTGATTTAATATTTGTGACCTATCCTAAGGATGGGCTATCCATTTTAAAGAATTACAAATGAAAGCTGACAGTTACTTCATGATGTCCTGTCTAAATTTGCATTTGCCGACCAGTGGAATCCTAGATGTGCTCTATCGGAGAGAAGACCCAACAAACTTATTTGACTGAGCTGCTGTTCTTTGGGCGTAAGTGGTGGTGTTTGGAGGAAAGCATCCATGCTTTACCATTTTTCACAACTATTCTAATGACTTTGAAAATCTGTTTTTTTTTTACGTACAATTTAGGTTGATCTAAATTAATTTAGCCAGGATTCTGACAATTTTATCTGATTCAGTTAATTATGGTACTATGTTTTGCATGACTTTGGAATGAATAGGTTTCACCATAAATAGAAGTAAAAGCAGGAATCAATCGAAATGCTCACAGTGGGATGGTAGTAAAGCACAGTACATTACTCATGGTTACATTCCTCCCTTTAGCTGTCCCAGAGGATGATTTGGTTGAAATTGAGGAAGGTGTAAAAAATTAAAAGCTTATTGTGGCCTGCTATAGAGAAGTCCAAGTGCAGGTCACACAATGCACAATCAGCTTTTCCTATTTTTTTTTCTCTGCCTGGAAACTATGAACTGTTGTTCTATGGAGGGATTTTTTGCTACATTTTGCCAATTCTTCTGCACATGCTAAAAAGAATAAAATTCCACATGAGACTAGTATAGAGATAACGCTTTTTGTGCTTAATCTCTAATAAATGCAGATTATGTTCACGGTTGGCCATATGGGCTCGGAGATTCTGGAGTTTCACAGGATTCAGCTTTGACCCCACTGTATGGGGTGCCAATATGCAGGGCCGGTTTTAGACAACGTGGGGCCTCAAATGCTCATAAATTGCACCATCACACAGAAATATTTTGGTTGTATTTACATGCATGAAGTTGTTCAATGCTAGTTTCCCAGCCTCTTCTCACCGGCTGAGAAAGAATGATAGGCACAGTACGATCACTTGTAGATCAATCTGTCCCCATACAGTATCATGTTATCGGCAGCATATCTGCAGTTTTCATCAGGCGATTTGCTGAGAACAATGATTTCTGTTCCGGTATAAACAATCCAATCACTCGAATAGGTAGCATTTTGCTCATTTAGTATAATGCACCTCATAGTACTCCACATAGTATAATGTTTCCCATAGTCCTCCGTATAGTATAATGGACTCCCCATTGTCTTCCATATAGTATAATACACTTCCCATAGTCCTCAATATAGTATAATGCATCCTATAGTCCTCAATATTGTATAATGCACCCCCATAGTCCTTTCTATAGTATAATGCACCCTCTAGTCCTTCATATAGTATAACGCATTCCCTATAGTCCTCCATTGTAAAACGCAGCCCCCATATAGTACACATAGTATAATGCACTCTCCATAGTCGATGATGGAGTATAACGCAGTCCCATAGTCCTCCAGTATTATGGCCACCACGTACTCACTGATTTAAAAATCAATGCACACATACTCCTCTCTCTCTGTTCCTCCTTCTGCTCAGGTCTCAACAGCGCGTTTTCTCTGCAGCTCCATGCTTGGCACAGTGTGGCATGCAATGAAGTGACATCATCACCCCGCGGCATCAGAAGCAGAGGGGAATGATGAGGGAACGTCATCTGACACGCTCTCCTCCATCATTGATCTCAACTGTATGATACAGTTGAATGCACAATGCGGAGGGGGCTGAGCCGGCCCTGGCATCGGGCCCCCGTGACTCATGTGCCCCATAGCGGACTCTTGGTGTGCTGCTATTAGGGGGCCAATATGCTTGATGTCCTGGCCACCTCGAGTCCTAAGCCTGGAGAAGGCCCAGATAACACATCTGCTCAACAGTCTCAGTGTATCCTGTATGATGTATACAGCAGTCTGTGTCCTTCTGATGTGTATCAATGCATATACAACAGTCTGTGTTTCACTGTATTCAATGTGATGTGTATTTAGCAGCATCCGAGTCTAGTATGTGATGTATATTGAGCAGCCTCAGTGTTTCCTATTTAAAGTATACAGCAGCCTCAGTGTCTGTTGTGTTGCATACAGCTGCCTCATTGTAACTTATATGATTTATATACAACAACCTCCGTGTCTTCTGCGATATATGCAACAGCCTCAGTATATCCTGTGACTAGAGTTGAGCGATACTTTCCGATATCCTAAAGTATCGGAATCGGAATGGTATCGCCGATATCACTAAAATATCGGCGATACCCGATACCGATACCGGAAGTCCCATGTAAGTCTATGGGAACAAAATATCGCAACTAAAAAAACCCCATTCTTTCCTTGTAAACACTAAATATACACACATAGAATACATATATATATATATACATGTCATTGTGACATATATATATACATATATGTATAGTTTATACACTTCTACATAGTAAAATATCCTTTGATTCAATTGCCGGGTAAAGCCGGCTTCAGTGAAAAGACAGAAGCACCCGACATGAAATGACACTTGGTGTACATAGGGTTAACCATGTCTTTTCATGTCGTTTGCTATCTGATTTGCACAAACAATTAAATCAGACTATGTGTGCAAAATTTCACACCTGTAGGGGTTAATTAAAGGTGTAAATTCGTTGTAAAAAAAACGGACTTTTTTGCTACGAATTTACACCTTTAATTAACCCCTACAGGTGTGAAATTTTGCACACATAGTCTGATTTAATTGTTTGTGCAAATTAGATAGCAAAGGACATGAAAAGACATGGTTAACCCTATGTACACCAAGTGTCATTTCATGTCGGGTTCTGCATTTTCACAAAAGCCGGCAATTGAATTAGCGGCTATTATACTATGTAGAAGTGTATGAACTACAAATATAAATAATATATATATATGTGTCACAAATTCAATGACATGTATATATATATATGAGGTGTAAAATTGCTGAAAAAAAATGCGTGGGCTCCCGCCCTATTTTCGCAACCAGACAGACAAAGCCAGTGAGTGGGGCAGATAATAATAGCCCAGAGAGGGACCATTATTTTTGCCCCCCCCCGGCTACTAACATCTGCCCCCAGACACCCCAGGAAAGACAAATCTATAATTAGATTCGCCCTTTCTGGCACTTTGCCCGTCTATTCCCATTGCCCTGTAGCGGTGGCGAATGGGTTAATATGGGGTTAAAGCCACCTTGCTATTGAAAGGTGACCTTAAGCCAGGTTAATAATTGAGAGCTGTCAATTAGACAACTATCAATTATTAATCCTATTGCATGAAATAAAAATAAAACACACACACTTTAATTAAAAATCATTTTAATGAAATAAAGACACATGTTTTTGACCATCTTTTATTTTACTGCAAAAACCATTTCCTGTAATAAAAATAAAATAAAAAAGCAAAATTATTCTTACCTATCCCATGCACAGTCAGGTCCCACGGTGTAATCCTTCAGAAAGGGTTAATGTTTACTGCAGGGACCGCAGCTAATGCTGCAGCCTCACAGTAAACCCCAAATGAATGAGTTCCTCTCCTGCCTGACAGGAGAGTAAAGGCTGGGTGTCACATAACGATACACCAGCGATCCCGACAACGATATGCACTTGTCAGGATCGCTGGTGTATCGCTACATGATCGCTGCTGAGCTGCCAAACAGGCAGCTCAGGCAGCGATCTGGGACAGCGACACTGCGGGTAACATCGCTTAAGGGCCCGTCTCACATAGCGATATCGCTACCGAGATCGCTGCTGAGTCACTAGTTTTGTGACGCAGCAGCGAGCTCACCAGCGATATCGCTGTGTGTGACATTCAGCGACGATCAGCCCCCTGCCGGGTATCGCTGATCGTCGCAGAAATGTCAGGACCTTTTTTTGATCGCTGGTTTCCCTCTGACAGGCACGCATCGCTGCGTGTGACAGGCGGGAGACCAGCGATCCGCTGGTAACCAAGGTACACAGCGGGTTTCCAGGCACCGCGCAGCGCTTGGAAACCCGCTGTGTACCTTGGATACCAGCTCCCTGCATCAGGGCGCTGGTATCCAAGGTACACAGCGGGTTTCTAGGCACAGCCCCCGCGCCTGGAAACCCGCTGTGTACCTTGGTTACCAGCGGATCGCTGGTCTCCCGCCTGTCACACGCAGCGATGCGTGCCTGTCAGCGGGAAACCAGCGATCAAAAAAAGGTCCTGACATTTCAGCGACGATCAGCGATACCCGGCAGGGGGGCTGATCGTCGCTGAATGTCACACACAGCGATATCGCTGGTGAGCTCGCTGCTGCGTCACAAAACTAGTGACTCAGCAGCGATCTCGGTAGTGATATCGCTATGTGAGACGGGCCCTTAAGTGGAAAGCTTAATTGATTGCTTTCCACTTTCACTTCAGGTCAGCCAGGGACACAATCAGTGACGTCAGAGGGAACTGATTAACAAAAATAGGGGTTCCCTTCGAAAAAAAAATGGCGTGGGGTCCCCCCTATTTTTGTTAACCAGCCAGATGAAGCAGACCGCTGAGGCCTGGATTTTCAGGCTGTTAAGGAGCCAAGATCCATGGACCTTGCCAGCCTGATAATACCAGGCCACAGCAGTCTGCATATCTTGGCTGATTAACAAAAATAGGGGATCCCCTCGAAAAAAATTGGCGTGGGGTCCCCCCTATTTTTGTTAACCAGCCAGATGAAGCAGACCGCTGAGGCCTGGATTTTCAGGCTGTTAAGGAGCCAAGATCCATGGACCTTGCCAGCCTGATAATACCAGGCCACAGCAGTCTGCATATCTTGGCTGATTAACAAAAATAGGGGATCCCCTCGAAAAAAATTGGCGTGGGGTCCCCCCTATTTTTGTTAACCAGCCAGATGAAGCAGACCGCTGAGGCCTGGATTTTCAGGCTGGTAAGGATCCAATATCCATGGACCTTGCAAGCCTGATAATACCAGGCCACAGCAGTCTGCTTAGCTTGGCTGGTTAACAAAAATAGGGAATCCCCTCGAAAAAAAAACGGCGTGGGGATCCCCCCTATTTTTGTTAACCAGCCAAGTAAAATGCAGACTGCTGCGGCCTGGTATTAAAAGACTGTCAAGGCCCATGGATTTTGGCCCTCAACAGCCTGATAATACCAGGCTACAGCAGCCCCACATTTGGCGCATCAAAGATGTGCCAATTGTGGCACTTTACCCGGCTCTTCCCACTTGCCCTGTAGCGGTGGCAAGCGGGGTAATAAGGGGTTATTGTCACCGTTGATTGCACGGTGACAATAAGCCCGGTTAATAATGGAGAGGTGTCAATAAGACACCGATCCATTATTAATCCCAAAGTTATTAAATGTATAAAAAAAAGACAAAGCAAGAAAAAAGTCTTTTAATGAAATAAAAGAGACAACACAGTTTTCATTTCTTTTATTACTCTCTCATTCCTGCGACGCCATCGATCTCCTGTAAAAAAAGAAAAAAAACAAACCAACAGTATACCACCTGTCCGACGCAGTCCATAGTAACGATAGTCCCACGACGATCCAGCTCTGCTACATCGCAATGACAGGCAGAGCCTGTCATCGCGACGCAGCAGAGCTGATTACCTGCTTCCCCGGCGGTGACGTCATCGGACTGACTGCTTTACGGCCGGGATTACCCAGCAGTCACTGCAGTTATCGCGAGAAACTGCATGTGACCGCCGGGGAAAGAAGATTGCGGCCATGAAGCAGTCCGGGATGTGACCGCCGGAGATCTTCTGCCGGGTAAGTGCCGCTGACTCCTGACAGACCCGACCGACGGACACTGACAGTGACAGTGACAATCCCGATTCCGGTATCCGATAAGACGAAAATATCGGAACTCGGAATCGGAATTCCGATACAGCTAATATCGGCCGATACCCGATATTTGCAGTATCGGAATGCTCAACACTACCTGTGACGTGTGTTGCAACCTGTCTGTGATGTATATACAGAAAACTGTCTCCTATGTGATGTATATACAGCATTTTCAGTGCCTAACATGTTATGTATATGCAGCAGCCTCGGTGTCTGCAATGTAATGCATGGAGCTGTCCCAATGTCTGTGATGTGTATACAGGACTCTTGTGTATCCCTATATGATGTATACAGCACTTTCAGTGTATCCTATGTAATGTGTATACAGCAACATCAGTGTCTCCTATTTGATATATATATAGCAGTGTCGGTGTCTTCTATGTGATAAGTATACAGCAGTCTCCGTGCATCTTATGTGATGTATATACTGCAGCCTCATTGTATACTGTTATATACAGCAGCCTCAGTGTCACAACTCTATTGTCAGGATACCCGAGGACCAGGGGCTTCTTCCCTGTCCCGAACGCTAGTGATGACCTATCTATCCCTGCTCCCCGGATTACTTCTGATGGTGAAGACGCCGGGCTACGTACCTTGCTGAACTCCTGAATCAGCCCTATATCTGCCCCCCTCCCCCACCCATGGAATTGGGGAGTTGTTGTGAATGGGTTTGAGATGAGTTCTGAGCAGAGACTCCCTCTGGTGGTTACAAGCGGTACTGGTCTGTTCAGTGAAGATTGTGAGGACTGGGAATCAGGTGTTACTGATTGGTCTTATATAAGGGAGTCACCTTCCCATCAGGGTTGCCGGTGATCAATTGTTCTGGTCTGAATCCTTTATTCCAGTTTCCCTTGTAGCCTGCTGTGTCGTGTCTGCATCTCCTGCTAACAGATAAGACATTTTCTTCTTTTGTGTTTGTGCTATATTTTTGCATTTTGTCCTGCACTTCTGTGGGGGCCTTCAGGGTCCCCTCCGGGGCTTCTGCCCTCTCAGTTTTGTTCAGCCACTGATGTTTGTACTTTTGCTTTTTCCAGTTTTTTCAGTGGCTGCTGTTTTGATTTTGTTACACCAGAGAACTAATTTAGGTGGAAGAGGTCGTGTGATCTCAGGTATTTTTGAAATTAGTAGAGTTGGCGCTTTTCAGGGTTTTCTGGGATTGCAGTAAGTACCCTTCCTATCCTTTTCTATTTAGTTAGTTTGGGCCCCAGCGTTTGCTCATACTATTTTCTTTCTGTGTCAGTATTTCATCTTGTCTAACCGCCATTACATGTTTAGGGGCTTTCTATTATCTTTGGGGTTCTGCTCCGGGCAGATAGCTTTCCTATATCTATCTTTAGGTGTAGTTAGTTTCTCAGGCTGTGACGAGGCGTCTAGGACCAACGTAGGAACGCTCCACGGCTGCCTCTAGTTGTGGTGGTTAGTCAGGGTACTGCAATCTCATAGATTCCAACTGCTCTGGTGTATTTCCTTTTTTACCTGCACTCCTCAGCTACCGAAACATAACAGTATCACCGGCCTAAAAATTGAAAATTGTATGGTACTCACAGAAGGGAAAAAATATTGTGAAAGAAAAAAGGTTGTCAGAGTTGTCAGAGATATTTTTCTATTTGTTGCATTTTTTTTTTTTTCCCTCTTTATCTCTGGGTGCTGGGGAGGATCTTTTCTCTCAATGGAGTTTGCACGGTTGTCTGGCCGTGTGGATCAGCTTGCCACTGAGGTTCAGAGTATTGCTGCATATCTTGCTAGGTTGCCTGTTGTGGAACCTAGGATTCCCATGCCAGATTTGTTTTTGGGGGATCGAGCTAAGTTTCAGAATTTCAAAAATAATTGTAAATTGTTTTTTGCCTTAAAATCTAAGTCCTCAGGGAACGCAGCGCAGCAGGTTCAAATTATCATCTCTCTCCTGCGCGGCGATCCTCAGGATTGGGCTTTTCCCTGTTCCCTGACACCTGGGGATCCTGTTTTGAGTGATGTTGATGCATTTTTTCAGGCTTTGGGGTTATTGTACGATGAGCCTAATGTCACTGATCAAGCTGAAAAAGCCTTGTTGGCATTAAATCAGGGGCCTTATGACGCTGAGTTATACTGTCAGAGATTCCGTAGGTGGGCAGTCCTGACCAAATGGAATGACGACGCTTTGGCAGCCCTTTTCCGGAAGGGTCTGTCAGATAATGTAAAGGATGTTATGGTGGGATTCCCTGTCCCCTCTGGTCTCAATGATTCTATGTCATTAGCGATTCAAATTGACAGACGTTTGCGTGAGCGGAGAAGTATGCGTGGAATGGTATTGCCTTGTGAACCAGCTTCTGAACCCATGCAGTGTGATAGAGTGGTGTCTGGGGCACAGCGTCATGAGTTTCGAAAGCGCAATGGGTTATGTTTCTACTGTGGTGATGCCTCTCATGCTATTTCAGTCTGCCCTAAGCGGGGAAGACGTTTTGCACGCTCAGTTGTCTTGGGTAGTGTTCAGACTAAGTTTTTATTAACTGTCACTCTGATATGCTCTCTGTCCTCATTTTCTGCTCAGGCTTTCGTTGATTCTGGAGCAGCTATTAACCTGATGGATTATGATTTTGCTAAACGTTGTGGGTTTCCCTTGATACCCCTACAGAAGTCTATTCCCCTACTGGGGATCGATTCTACCCTTTGGCTGAGAATAAACCCCAGCTTTCTACTCAGGTGATAATGAGGGTTGAACCTGATCACCAGGAGTGCTGCAAATTTTTGGTTCTGTATAATCTGTATGACATTATCGTGCTGGGTTTCCCTTGGTTACAGTCTCATAATCCTGTTTTGGATTGGAAATCTGTGTCTGTAACCAGTTGGGGCTGCCAATGTGTTAATACCAACACTCCTGTTTTTTCTGCCTCCCCCCAGGCTCAGGATGTTCCTGACTTTTTGATTGATTTTTCTGATGTGTTTAGCGAAAGTAAATCTGCATCCTTGCCTCCCCATAGGAGCTATGTGTCACGCTGTCTAATGATATGTAAACAATGTCAGTAAACTATTAATACAGGAACAACACTCTATACAACAATTGATAGAAAAAACACCAGAATTAAAATTATGCTAAAAATAGCAACAGGGTATACTCCAAAATTAGGTCTATACACAAAAAACAAAAGGAGCCATATAACCCATTCAGTATAAAATGGTATATATATTTTATTATAATTTGATATATAAAAGAGTCATGAATCAACATACATCAATTAAAAGACACATATAATCTCATTAATGTGAAGGTCACAAACAACACAATCTGACCTATTTATTGTATAGGACCGGGAATCATAGACTAAAAGTGTATCTCATACCAGAAGTCACAAGAATGTGAACCATTGCCCTATTACCTGGCAATATACCATCAGTAAGTCTATATAGAAAAATTGGGCAATAGTCACAATCATAGTAAATACATATCTAAGAGTCTCACCCAAATAGGTCCAAAAAGCGGTCAGAATAGGCGGCCCCGACGCGCGTTTCGCGTGGGCTTTCTCAAGGGGCTGTGCACAGCCCCTTGAGAAAGCCCACGCGAAACGCGTCGGGGCCGCCTATTCTGACCGCTTTTTGGGACCTATTTGGGTGAGACTCTTAGATATGTATTTACTATGATTGTGACTATTGCCCAATTTTTCTATATAGACTTACTGATGGTATATTGCCAGGTAATAGGGCAATGGTTCACATTCTTGTGACTTCTGGTATGAGATACACTTTTAGTCTATGATTCCCGGTCCTATACAATAAATAGGTCAGATTGTGTTGTTTGTGACCTTCACATTAATGAGATTATATGTGTCTTTTAATTGATGTATGTTGATTCATGACTCTTTTATATATCAAATTATAATAAAATATATATACCATTTTATACTGAATGGGTTATATGGCTCCTTTTGTTTTTTGTGTATAGACTCTATACAACAACTAGTATAGCAACATCAGCATGTAAGTATAGAATAGATTTACCTGACACGATATCTGCTGAACTCAGGGTTAATCTTGAGGACTTGATGAGCTGAAACAGGAAAGAGGTGGACCGGGATCTAACCTGACCCTAAACTGGGGTCCTAACTAATCCCTCACCTTGGAGGTACTGATAATGGTTCAGACGTCCAAGTCTCCAACCTAACCCTGTCTCCTATCAGACCCTGAACCCTGTAATCAGTCCTAAGAAGGATCCTGACTACCACCAAAGGGATATGGGCTGATCTCAGCTAAATACACAGATTAGACATATAAGACAGACAGGATAACACTCGCTTGCATACACACTCAAACACCAAAGGAACATAAATGGTCTGGGAAATAAACTCTAACCAAGTTGAGCTTAGAACAACTAAGGAGCTCACAACTAAAGTCTATACAGATTCATTCCTATCTGTGGTCTGCATGAAGGTTTCACTGGCAACTCCCCAAGCAGACAACCAGGAATTTAAAGGAAACCAATCAACAAATAATCAATTGCAGCCGGGAGAAACTGCACCCAGTCCCAGAACCGAGCACAGACAGAATTAACTCCCTAGCTGCCAAACACAAAGAAACAGCAGCTCAGCTGTGAGAAGTCAAAATGTGCAACCGCGACGATCTTCGTGGCAATGCACACATGACAGTACCCCCCCTTCTCACGGGGCCTCCGGACCCTCAGGGCCAGGCCTGCCCGGGTGAGTTCTGTGGAAGGTCCGAACCAAACGATCTGCGTTAACATCAGACGCAGGGACCCACGTCCTCTCCTCTGGACCATACCCCTTCCAATGCACCAAGTACTGAAGGGACCGGCGATTCAGACGTGAGTCAATGATCTTTGATACTTGAAATTCCAAGTTACCATTGACCAACACAGGAGGAGGAGGTAGAGGTGACGGTATGACTGGTGCCACATACCTTTTAAGTAATGACTTGTGGAACACATTATGAATTTTAAACGTAGGAGGGAGGTCCAGACGAAATGCCACAGGATTAATTATGGAACTGATCCTGTACGGCCCGATGAATCTGGGACCCAGTTTCCAGGAGGGCACTTTAAGTTTTATATTCCTGGTAGACAACCATACCAGATCGTTCACATTCAGATCTGGACCAGAAACTCTCCTCCTATCAGCCATACGTTTGTAACGGTTCCCCATCGCACTCAGATTATTCAATACACCTCTCCACACAGAAGCAAGTGACGACGAGAAACGCTCCTCCTCAGGAACCCCAGAAGGGCCCCCCCATTGAAAGTACAAAACTGGGATGGAAACCATATGCCCCAAAAAACGGGGACTTACCAGTGGACTCGCTCCGCCTGTTGTTAAGAGCGAACTCTGCCAGAGGCAAGAAAGAAGACCAGTCCTCTTGGTTCTCTGAGACAAAACACCGGAGATATGTCTCTAAGCTCTGATTCAGACGCTCTGTCTGACCATTGGTCTGCGGATGAAAAGCCGAGGAAAATGACAATTGCATCCCCCGACGTAAACAAAATGCCCTCCAAAATTTGGACACAAACTGAGACCCCCTATCTGACACCACATCAGAAGGCAACCCATGAAGTCTAACGATCTCCCTAATGAACACCTGCGCCAGAGTTTTAGCATTAGGGAGTGCAGGAAGAGCAACGAAATGTGCCATCTTACTGAACCTGTCAACAACCACCAGTATGACAGTATTCCCTGACGACGGAGGAAGGTCCGTAATGAAGTCCATAGATAAATGAGTCCATGGACGCTCAGGAAGTTTCAAGGGTAAAAGGGTCCCAGACGGACGGGTATGAGGGGTTTTAGAGCGAGCACACACCCCACATGACGCGACAAAAGTTATAACATCTTTATTAGCATTAGGCCACCAAAACCGGCGAGAAAGGAGATCTAAAGTAGCCTTACTCCCTGGATGTCCTGCTAGAGCAGAATTATGATGTGCCTCAATAACCTTTTGTCTCAACAGATTTGGGACAAACAGTCTCCCTGGAGGTCCTGCAGGGGCGTCTCCCTGAGCCTCTAACACCTCCTCCTCAAGCTCAGAAAATACAGCCGACACTACCACCCCCTCCTGAAGGATAGGACTCGGGTCATCCGTTTTCCCGGCCCCTGGGAAACTGCGAGACAAGGCATCAGCCTTTACATTCTTAGACCCCGGGCGATAAGTGACGACAAAATTAAACCTGGTAAAAAACAACGACCATCGAGCTTGTCTGGAATTCAGACGCTTAGCGGATTCCAAATACAACAGGTTCTTGTGATCAGTAATAACGGTAACCGGGTGGACTGCCCCCTCCAAAAAGTGACGCCATTCTTCAAAAGCTAACTTAATGGCCAAAAGTTCCCTATTGCCGATATCATAATTCCTTTCGGCGGACGACAATTTCTTAGAAAAGAAAGCGCACGGATGCCATTTACCAGGGGACGGACCCTGGGACAATATAGCACCCACCCCTACGTCAGACGCATCCACCTCCACAATGAACGGCTGAGATGCATCTGGTTGGATGAGAACGGGTGCCGAAGCAAAACATTTCTTCAAAGAGGAAAAGGCTTGGCAAGCTTTGTCCGACCATTTAGAAAAATCCGTCCCTTTTCTTGTCATGTCCGTGAGAGGTTTGACGACAGATGAGAAATTACAAATAAATTTCCGGTAGTAGTTAACAAACCCCAAAAAACGCTGCAGAGCCTTAAGATCCCCTGGCTGATCCCATTCAAGCACTGCTCTCACCTTTTCAGGGTCCATACGGAAACCGGAGGCTGACACCAAAAAACCCAAAAACTGAAGTTCCTGTACGGCAAATACACACTTCTCCAGTTTGGCGTATAGTTTATTGTCTCGCAAGATCTGCAACACCTGTCTCACATGCTCCTGATGAGACACAAGATCTGGCGAGTAAATTAAAATGTCGTCCAAATATACAACCACAAACAGCCCCACAAGGTGACGAAAAATGTCATTAACAAAATGTTGGAATACTGCTGGTGCAGTAGTCAGACCAAAAGGCATGACTAGGTTCTCATAATGTCCCTCCGGCGTGTTAAACGCCGTTTTCCACTCATCCCCCTCTTTATCCTAATCAGATTATACGCCCCCCTGAGATCCAATTTAGAAAACCATTTGGCGCCAACAATTTGATTGAAGAGATCAGGAATAAGAGGGAGTGGATACGGATCTCGAACAGTAATCCGATTAAGTTTGCGGAAATCCAAGCAAGGGCGTAGGCCTCCATCTTTCTTCTTCACAAAGAAGAACCCCGCGGCTACTGGGAAGATGAAGGTCTAATATGCCCTTTGGCCAGACTTTCAGAAATATAATCTTTCATAGCCTGCCTCTCAGGACCAGAAAGATTATACAACCTAGCTTTAGCAACTTAGCATCAGGAAGGAGATTAATAGAGCAGTCATACACGCGATGAGGAGGCAACTCCTGACACCCCTCCTCAGAGAAAACATCCCCAAAATCCTCCAAAAAAGGAGGCAATGTACTAGGCACGACCGCACTGATGACTGTGTTCATGCAGTTGCTTTTGCAAAACTCACCCCATTGGCTTATTTCTCTGGACTGCCAATTAATCACAGGGTTATGTTTAACCAACCAAGGAAGTCCCAACACAATGGGAGTAGGTAGACCCTCCAACACATAACAAGATAATTGTTCCCTATGTATTGCCCCTACCCGAAGGTCAATGTTATGAACCTCATGAACAAAGCTACCTTGGCCGAGAGGCCTGGCGTCAATGGAGAATATAGGGATCGGTTTGACCAATACACTCAGATGCATACCTTGAGCCTGAGCAAACTGAGCGTCAACCAGATTAGCCCCGGAACCACTATCAAGAAGAACAGACAATCTCTCCACTCTCGTACCAACTACCACCTCCACTGGTACAAGGAACTGAGAAGAACTGGCGGATGAAATACATACTCCCAGGTTGTCGTCCACCACACAACCTGGGATTAACAGTTTTCCGGCGACTTTTGGCTCAACAAGGCACGGGATGGACATTCTCCAACAAAATGTCCCTCTTTCCCGCAGAAAAAACATCTTCTAGTCCTGCGGCGTACCGCCAATCCCCTCCTACGAAATGATGTCCCTCCCAACTGCATAGGCTCATCCGAACAGACAAGGGGAACCTCAACATAAGGGACTTTAGTGGTAGGTGGAGAAACAACAGGGAGTGGGGTTACCTCACCCCTCTCCCGAAGCCGTCTATCAGTACGGATAGCTAAGGCCATAGCAGCCTCCAGAGAAGGAGGAGACTCATACTGAGCCAAAACGTCTTTTAATTTATCAGAAAGCCCATGACAAAACTGGCTCCTAAGAGCTGGGTCATTCCACTGAGTATCTGTGGCCCATCTACGAAACTCAGAAGCAAATTCCTCTGCCGGACGATCTCCCTGCTGTATCTTACGTAATTTAGTCTCAGCAAGAGAGACCCGATCTGGGTCATCATATACCAATCCCAGGCAGTAAAAAATTGATCTACAGACAGTAGAGCCGGGGATCCCGGAGGAAGGGAAAATGCCCAGGATTGAGGGTCCCCTTGCAGAAGTGAGATAACAATTCCCACTCTCTGCTCCTCACTCCCTGATGATCGAGGCCGAAGCCGAAAATACAATTTACATGCCTCCCGGAAGGTGAAAAATTTGTCTCGCCCACCAGTGAACCTGTCCGGAGAGCTACTTTAGGTTCAACTCTGGTTTGCTCCAGGGGAGACAAAACTTTGGACTTAATGTCCGTCAGCTCCATGGATAATCCCTGCAACTGCAGAGCCAGCTGGGCTACTGGATCCATGGTAACTGGAGATAATTTTTATGGCAGTGAAAATGTCACGCTGTCTAATGATATGTAAACAATGTCAGTAAACTATTAATACAGGAACAACACTCTATACAACAACTAGTATAGCAACATCAGCATGTAAGTATAGAATAGATTTACCTGACACGATATCTGCTGAACTCAGGGTTAATCTTGAGGACTTGATGAGCTGAAACAGGAAAGAGGTGGACCGGGATCTAACCTGACCCTAAACTGGGGTCCTAACTAATCCCTCACCTTGGAGGTACTGATAATGGTTCAGAGGTCCAAGTCTCCAACCTAACCCTGTCTCCTATCAGACCCTGAACCCTGTAATCAGTCCTAAGAAGGATCCTGACTACCACCAAAGGGATATGGGCTGATCTCAGCTAAATACACAGATTAGACATATAAGACAGACAGGATAACACTCGCTTGCATACACACTCAAACACCAAAGGAAATAAATGGTCTGGGAAATAAACTCTAACCAAGTTGAGCTTAGAATAACTAAGGAGCTCACAACTAAAGTCTATACAGATTCATTCCTATCTGTGGTCTGCATGAAGGTTTCACTGGCAACTCCCCAAGCAGACAACCAGGAATTTAAAGGAAACCAATCAACAAATAATCAATTGCAGCCGGGAGAAACTGCACCCAGTCCCAGAACCGAGCACAGACAGAATTAACTCCCTAGCTGCCAAACACAAAGAAACAGCAGCTCAGCTGTGAGAAGTCAAAATGTGCAACCGCGACGATCTTCGTGGCAATGCACACATGACACTATGACTGCGCTATTGAATTAGTGCCGGGTAGTAAATTCCCTAAAGGTCGCCTTTTTAACTTGTCTGTACCTGAACATGACGCTATGCGGTCTTATATCAAGGAATCATTGGAGAAGGGTCATATCAGACCATCCTCTTCACCCTTAGGTGCCGGTTTTTTCTTTGTGGCCATAAAAGATGGTTCATTAAGGCCGTGTATTGATTATCGTCTCTTGAACAATATTACTGTGAAATATCAATACCCGTTACCCTTGATTTCTGACCTGTTTTCCAGGGTGAAAAACGCTACTTGGTTTACCAAGCTTGACCTCAGGGGGGCGTATAACCTTATTCGCATTAAGCACAGGGATGAATGGAAGACGGCATTCAATACCCCTGAAGGGCATTTTGAGTACCTAGTGATGCCCTTTGGGCTCACTAATGCTCCTTCCGTCTTCCAGTCCTTCATGAATGACATTTTCAGGGATTTTGTGGACAAATTTCTGATTGTTTATTTGGATATCTTGATTTTTTCTAATGACTGGGACTCTCATGTGAAACATGTTCGAACTGTGTTCCAGATTTTGAGAGAGAATGCTCTGTATGTGAAGGGATCAAAGTGTCTTTTTGGCGTACAGAGGATCTCATTTCTGGGATTCATTTTGTCCCCATCTGTTATCGAAATGGACCCGGTCAAGGTTCAGGCCATCTGTGATTGGGTCCAACCTACTTCATTAAAGGCTCTTCAGAGATTTTTGGGTTTTGCCAATTTTTATCGTAAATTTATTGGTAATTTCTCGGTTATTGTTAAACCATTAACTGATTTGACCAGAAAAGGTTCTGATGTGGTGAATTGGCCTCCGGAGGCAGTCTCTGCGTTTCAGGAACTTAAGCAGAGATTCACTTCTGCTCCTGTTCTACGACAGCCTGATGTTTCTCTGCCATTTCAGGTGGAGGTTGATGCCTCTGAAATTGGGGCAGGTGCCGTTTTGTCCCAAAAAGATCCAGAGACCTCTAAAAGTAACCTTGTGCCTTTTTCTCTCGAAAATTTTCTCCTACTGAACGTAATTATGACGTGGGTAATCGGAGTTATTGGCCATGAAGTGGGCTTTTGAAGAGTGGAGACATTGGCTGGAGGGAGCCAAACATCAGGTGGTGGTCCTTACGGACCATAAGAATCTGGTCTATCTGGAATCTGCCAAGCGACTCAATCCTAAACAGGCCAGGTGGGCCTTGTTTTTCACACGTTTTAATTTTGTGGTTTCCTTTCTTCCTGGCACTAAGAATGTTAAGGCGGATGCCCTCTCGAGGAGTTTCCTTGCGGACTCTCCTGAGTTATCTGATCCTTCTGTTATTTTGAAAGAGGGTGTAGTTCTTTCCGCCATCTCACCCAATTTGAGACTTGCTTTGGAGGGGTGTCAGGAGGATAGGCCCGAGTGCTGCCCTGTTGGAAAATTGTTTGTCCCGGACCAGTGGAAAAAGAGTGTGATGTCTGAGATTCATTGTTCCGCATTGGCTGGGCATCCCAGAATTTTTGGTACCAGAGACTTGGTTAGTCGGTCCTTTTGGTGGCCTACCTTGTCTCGTGATGTCAGGGAATTTGTGCAGTCCTGCGGGACTTGCTCTCGCTCCAAGCCTTGCTCTCGCTCTAGTGGTTTGTTGATGCCATTGCCTGTGCCCAAGACTCATCCGTGCGTATTATAGAACTCATCCTGACCGACCTGGTTGCTCAAATGAGGGTTCGGTGACCCCTCCTCAAGGGGGGGTACTGTTGTGAATGGGTTTGAGATGAGTTCTGAGCAGAGACTCCCTCTGGTGGTTACAAGCGGTACTGGTCTGTTCAGTGAAGATTGTGAGACTGGGAATCAGGTGTTACTGATTGGTCTTATATAAGGGAGTCACCTTCCCATCAGTGTTGCCGGTGATCAATTGTTCTGGTCTGAATCCTTTATTCCAGTTTCCCTTGTAGCCTGCTGTGTCGTGTCTGCATCTCCTGCTAACAGATAAGACATTTTCTTCTTTTGTGTTTGTGCTATATTTTTGCATTTTGTCCTGCACTTTCTGTGGGGGCCTTCAGGGTCCCCTCCGGGGGCTTCTGCCCTCTCAGTTTTGTTCAGCCACTGATGTTTGTACTTTTGCTTTAGTTTTTCAGTGGCTGCTGTTTTGATTTTGTTACACCAGAGAACTAATTTAGGTGGAAGAGGTCGTGTGATCTCAGGTATTTTTGAAATTAGTAGAGTTGGCGCTTTTCAGGGTTTTCTGGGATTGCAGTAAGTACCCTTCCTATCCTTTTCTATTTAGTTAGTTTCGGCCCCAGCGTTTGCTCATACTATTTTCTTTCTGTGTCAGTATTTCATCTTGTCTAACCACCATTACATGTTTGGGGGCTTTCTATTATCTTTGGGGTTCTGCTCCGGGGCAGATAGCTTTCCTATATCTATCTTTAGGTGTAGTTAGTTTCTCAGGCTGTGACGAGGCGTCTAGGACCAACGTAGGAACGCTCCACGGCTGCCTCTAGTTGTGGTGGTTAGTCAGGGTACTGCAATCTCATAGATTCCAACTGCTCTGGTGTATTTCCTTTTTTACCTGCACTCCTCAGCTACCGAAACATAACAGGGAGTAATGGTATATGTATATACACAAACCAGACTATCAAGGGAGGACATATAGGGATAAATGAAATACCAAACATACAAATATGCACTCGCACAGACAACAGAGATGAACACCGGGGAGAAAATGTAGGTAAACCAAATAGGAGAGGATGAGGATTTACACACAGCCGAAATACCAAGCAACAGTCACAGATCAACATTCCAAACGCCTCTACCAACTACCGACACCTCCACTCCACACCATGCAGTACAAGACTAAACCCAGCAATCTAGATTGACAAAGGTGAGTATAGGCAGGAGAGAGGGGAGTGGCCAACACTGAACAGCTGAAACAATACTGGAAAGCTTCGAGGAGCTCTCAACTGAACAGATTAACCCTTGCACTGCTAACAGAAACCTGCACCATTTTAATATGAAAATGTTCTTCTAATTCGTGCAGGAGTATGTGAAATCAGATGCTGCATTCTTCCAGCCCCACTCTGTTGCAGTAAACCCATGACACTCAGGACACTCTTAGTGTATCCTATGTGATGTATAAAGCAGTTTCAGAGTCTTCTATGTAATGAATATGCAGCAGTCTGTGTTTATGCTGTCTATACTATCCTATCAGATATAAACTGGTCTCAGTGTCTCCTGTGATGTGTATACAGTGGCCTTAGTGTTCATGTTAACGAAGTGGCATTGGACTTGGGGAGGGTCACTATTGGTGTTTATTTTCTATGTATGGAAGCATATGGACAAAAATTAATTCTGAGCAACCTGTTTAATGCGGTTATATACAGTTTGGAAGTTATCCACTAGCCAAAATACTTAAGCAGTACGTGAAAAATCAAGTACACTTTTACTGATTCCTTAAGAATTAAGAGGCTAAGTAGCCGCCATGTTCTGGAAATTCAATGTCATTGGTTAATTGTTAAATAGCAAATGTGACCATTGCTATAAAAAGCGGAAGTTTTGGCGGTTTGCTTATCTGAGGAACTTAAGCTTGTTACCACAATAGACTTTTACAGATTGTGGGGTCTCTGGTGGGTTGACATGGCAAACTAAGGCCAAACAAAGGCCTCCCTGTCTGATATAGCTGATATAGCTATGCGTGTGTGTGTATACGTATATATGTGCTGATCATGAAGGATCCAACAACCTGCCTTACAACAACATGGAAACTCCTGACAGGCATCATAGCCACCAAGCTACAGAATCATGTGAACCAGTACATGAATACAGCTCAGAAAGGCATTGGGACCGACACCAGAGGCTCTAAGCACCAGCTCCTCATAGATAGAGCAGTCGCTCAAGATTCAAGATCCAGACAGACCAATCTCAGCACAGCCTGGATTGACTACAGGAAAGCCTATGACTCAATGCCACACACATGGATCTGTGAATCCTTGGCTCTCTACAATATCAACCGGAAACTCAAACTCAGTGGGGCTATGGAGGACAACATTGGAAGTCAAGTCAAGACAACTAGCACAAGTACCATCAAATGCGGCATATACCAAGGTGATGCACTGTCCCCATTGCTGTTCTGCATAGGCTTGAACCCCCTCAGTCAGATAATTACAGAGTCTGGCTATGGATACAAGTTCAAGAGCGGAAGCACCATCAGCCGCCTCCTCTACATGGATGACATCAAGCTGTATGCGAAAAACAAACGAGACATCAATTCACTGATCCACCTGACATTGGGATGTCTTTCAGACTGGAGAAGTGCGGCTAGTTGGTAATTCAAGGTAGTCAAGACTGATGGAGTGGAATTACCACCAGGGCACATAGCAGATGTACAGACATGCTATAAGTATCTCAGCATCCCACAGGCATACAGTAACCATGATGAGGAGGCAAGGAAAGCAGCAACATCCAAATACCATCAAAGGGTAAGACAGGTCCTGAAGAGCCAGCTCAATGAGAAGAATAAAAGAATAAAATCCATGCCATCAATACATATGCCCTGCCAGTTATCAGATACCCTGCTGGCATAGTGTGCTGGCCAAAAGAAGAGATGGAAGCTGCAGATGTGAAGACATGAAAGCTCCTCACAATGCATGGAGGACTCCACCCTAAGTCTGGCACCCAAGGATTGTATACCAACAGAAAGGAGGGTGGTCGAGGCTTGATAAGCATCCAATCCACCATCACGGATGAAACAAGGAGTATTCAGGAATACATCAGAAAAATGGCACCAAACGATGAGATGCTGAGAGAAAGCCTAAGGCAGGAACAACAACAAATCTGGAAGGAAGAACAGGAACATGAAGCGCCATGGCAAGACAAAACCGCTGCATGGCATGTACCATCGACAGATAATGGAGGTGGTTGACATGGAGAAATCCTACCAATGGCTGGAGAAAGCTGGACTCCGAGACAGCACAGAGACCCTAATCCTCTGCAGACCAGTCCTTGGGTAATCCCCCTCCTGGGGTATACCGCTTATGTACATAGCAGCCTTTTTTGATGCTTTTTAAAATTTGCAATAAAGCTTTACTGATTTTATTCCTGGAGCTGGGTTTACTTTTTTTCTGGATATTTTCTAAGTTTGGTGGAGATGAATCCGTGCTCAGATTGATTGTTTTTCAAGAAAAAACAGGGGTGTGAGCTGAAACAATCCTTTTTATACATGGAGAAATCCTACCAATGGCTGGAGAAAGCTGGACTCTGAGACAGCACAGAGGCCCTAATCCTAGCGGCACAAGAGCAAGCACGAAGTACCAGATCCAGAGAAGCAGGAATATACCACACAAGACAAGACCCAAGGTGCAGACTGCAAAGAAACCTCAAAAACGGTCCAACACATAGTGGCAGGATGCAAAATGCAAGGAGGAACAGCGTATACTGAACGCCACAACCAAGTAGCGGGAATTGTATACAGGAACATCTGCACAGCATATGGTCTAAGTTCCCCTAAGTCCAGATGGGAGACCCCAGAGAAAGTGGTGGAGAATGAAAGGGCTAAAATCCTGTGGGACTTCAAGATCCAGACTGATAAGCAGGTGTTGGCTAACCAACCAGACATTGTGATAGTAGACAAGGATCAGAAGACAGCAATGATAATAGATGTGGCAGTGCCAAGTGACAGCAACATCAGAAAGAAGGAATATGAGAAGCTGGAGAAATACCAGGGCCTCAAAGGAGAACTGGAGAAGATGTGGAAGGTGAAGCAACAGTGATTCTAGTGGTGATAGGAGCACTTGGAGCAGTGACCCCTAAGTTGGAAAAATGGCTACAACAGATCCCAGGAGCAACATCTGAGCTCTGACCAGAAAAGCGCAATGCTGGGAACAGCTAAGATCCTGCACAGAAAACTCCCAGGCCTCTGGCAGCGGACCCGAGAAAGAGAAAGGACAACAAAGACCACCCCCAGTGGGGGTGAGAAGGAAGTATATATGTGTGTGTGTGTGTGTGTGTGTGTGTTGTGTGTGTGATGTGTATATATATGTTGTGTGTGTGTGTGTATTGTGTGTGTGTGTGTGTGTGTAATATATATATGTGTGTTTGTGTGTGTGTATATGTATATATATATATATATATATATATATATATACTGTATATACATATATACATTTCAAATACTGATTTATCTGTAATGGAGCAATGGACCGGCCATGTAAAGGTATTACTGGACTTGTTGTTGAAAGAGTTACATGTTCATGTTAATAGCTTAGGGGGTGAAATCCTTGTGACAGATTCCCTTTTAATGACAGTTTTGTTTTTTGTTTTTTTTGTAGTGTACAATTATCTGAAAATTAAAATTTTGATTTCAATTTATAACTTGAATGCTAATAATCAAAAGAATTGTGTAAAACTGCAAAAGCTTGTATTTTCTAACTAAGATTAACAATGACAGAGGGGAGCAGGAGACAGGAAACACTGAATAAAGCCTTGCAAATTTTTATAAATCTGCAAAATTCTGTAAAGGCTAAATGACAGGCCCCACGGGTAATGTATTGGCTGCTATTAGATGCTGACACCCAGCATCTGTTACCTGTTAATAAAGACCCACTCCGATGTGGCTGAATAGAATATCTAAAGACATCAGATGACATGGAGTTTATAAATAAGGTGAGTTTATGGCATTTATACCTGTGTTCACTAGTTAGCAGTTGATTTTAAGGTCTTGGGTTCAAATCTGACAAAGGCCAGCATCTGCTTGGAGTTTGTATGTTGTCCAGTATTTGTGTGGATTTTCTCTGGGCTCTCCAATTTCCATCCACACTTCAAACATACTGACAGTTTATTTGATTTTTCTGGAAATTTGGCCATAGTGGTTATGTCTAAAATTGAAGAATTGGTTTATGAAGGATGACCTTATGTGACAAGATTTTTAAGCAATGAGAAATAGATGACGGTCTATGGTTTCTACTGATGTAGTATAATAGAAATAAACATATGACACATATTTAGATATGTATGGTAGGGTTGTGTTGCAGGACCCAGTCCAGTGGCCAGGTCTGTGATCTTGGGGCTGCTGGACTGGAGCCCTCAGATTCTACCTCTCGGAATCTGTGTCCCTTCTTTTCACAAGGACATCGCGCCAGGCCGCCTAGTCAAAAGCTGCAAATGCCTGAAGGTAGGAGACAGCCCTCAGGGTTTCCATCCAGCGGCCAAAGATTATAAACCTGTCGCTGGACTGGATCTTGCAAATCGATTTGTACTAATTCTTAAGAATACAGACCTGAAGAGGTTTTAAATTTATTTTTAAAATGTCTCTGATCGGTTAAAAAAAACCAAAGGATTAAAGGGGTTGTCCACTGCTTTGACTCAGTTTAGAAAACGGAGCCATGGTAGTGTTTAAAAAGAAAATAGATATGAACTCTTACTGAACCACCTTTCTCCTACCTGTGACCTCTGCTGGTCTCCTTAATTTCTCTTCTGGATGGGGGTGTAATTTCAAGTAAATCAATGTCTGCAGTGGTTGCATTCCATCTGAGCCAGAAGAATCAGTCTCTTGGCTCTTTCTTCTTGCTCAGAAGAACATGACCAATGCAGCCAATCAGTAGCGTCTTATTGGTTCATTGACTGGAATAAAGCTGATAGTGTAGCGGAGGATACCAGCATCAGTTCATGGTTGCAGCAGGGATCTAGACGGTGACTACCTTTTTTAATTTATGTATTTTTAAAAAAAATTAGAACACTATAGACATATTTTTAAATTGTGTCAAAAAAGTGAACCACCCTTTGATACTCACTTTCACCATTCCCTGCAGCTCCTGTTCCAATGCTTAGCTGGTTCTCTTTACTCTCTTCCACCTGATCCCATTTGAAAATGCATGAAAGTGCTAAAAGTATCTGTTCAGGCAATCCTGGGCTGCGCAAGGTCAGCGCTGCAGTGGAAAAAAGTGCCAAAAAATCATTAAAAACTGTACGTAAACTTTTCATTAATCTTCTGTAGCCTTCAAGGTGGCATTAGGTCACATTTTGGACCTACAAAAAACATTTAAAACAAGCCAATGAAAATGCATAAAAGCTGCATAATGCTGTGTACCCAGCCTATAGGAAAATACAATGCCCAATCAATTCAATTCGAGGTTATCTTCAATGACATATCATAAAACATGATTTATGCCTGAACTTTAGGAATCTCTGGGCACCGGCCCTTGGCTCTAGTACCCTTCGAATCCTTTGCTAATCTTTATAAACAAAGTAGTTAACTGTTAAAAAGTTAAAAACTTGGAGTGACCTAAAATAAGATTTTCTGTATGTATGATGAACTTTTCCTGTAAAACCTGAATGTCTACCAGGTAATTCTTTCTGGCTCATCAGCCATGATTTATTGTTCGCCACTGACTATATAATATTATCTCACACTCTGAGGTAGCGTTATAAGGTAACATTATACATCTTAGTTGCTTCTGAAACACAAATAGTGGCTATAATGGTTTCCATATATTTATTTAAACTTATGTGGCTTCCTATACTTGTCACTGACTGGAGTTTCAGTTTCTAAGGCCTCACAAACCCTTATTTACTAGCGTGATTTTACATGTGAATCATGTCAGAACCATAAATTAGCTGTTACTGAGAATTGTACGTAATTAAACAATTATGATTAGAAACATATTTCACATTAGACGTTCTGGAACACAAGGTTGTAATTCAAGTCTAAAAGATGACGGGTAAACAGGAAAACAGGAACCGGCTTCTCTTATATTATAAGCAGTTTATTCATTTGTTTATTTAGCTTTCCATTGGCCTAGAACAATGGAGGCCAGATACAGTTGTGCTCAAAAGCTTCCATACCCCGGCAGAATTTTCGCTTTCTTGGCCTTTTTTCAGAGAATATGAATGATAACACCAAAACTTTTTCTCCACTCATGATTAGTGGTTGGGTGAAGCCATTTATTGTCAAACTACTGTGTTTTCTCTTTTTAAATCATATTGACAATCCAAAACATCCAAATGACCCTGATCAAAGGTTTACATACCCTGGTGATTTTGGCCTGATAATGTGAGCAGATTTTCAAGATGCAGTGACGGACAGGAGGCAGAGCAAGGGTTAAACAATTTTTACTGTAACAGGAATATACTCTACGCATGGAGGAAAAGGGTTAAGCAGGGAATAAAATAGTTCAATGGTGAAATTGTGGGTGGGATTAAAGAACAGTGAAAACAGTAGGGACAATTCTTGTGGGGTTAACTTATCCTATTCGCTTATCCTCCAGCCAAGAGTGTTGTGAAGTGGTGATGGCGCCAACAACGGCTGGCACGATGCTTGCGTAGGTCCTGGAAATAGTGGTGATCTGTCTTCTGGCGGCAGCGGTTGGTCTCTGGTACCTACTGCTGTGCCCTTGGCCATATGCTACAATGGCTGACAAGAGTATGGGCCATAGTCCTATACGAGCCCAACGTGGCTAATATTCACTGGCAAAGTCAATGCGCAAGTGTCTGTCCCGTTTCCGGTGACTCTTATGTGGCACGTGTGCTGTACTCACGGACCCGGAACGTTCGGCGCCTTGTCCTCTGGTAGTCCCCAGGCTCACACTGCACATCTTTCTCCCTGATCACCGCTGTTGGCGGCGGGGGATGACGGACGCTGGCCTGCGCGATGCTGGTGCTCCCTGTACGGAGCACTTCTCTCCCTGAGCTGCTGAGCGCACAGTTCCCCTCAGCGCAGCGGTCCCTCTGCAGATGGCGGGGGACTCCCTCAATGTGGCTTGTCGCGGTGCCGGTACTCTGTGTGGGGGACGGGGTGCGCCGCTAACCTGACTGCGAGCTTCCCCGGGTTGGCACCTAACTGCCCTGCTGCGTGCACTTTTCTCTTTTAACCCCTCCCTGGTGAGGAGGAGGGTCCAGCTCCTTAATGCTTCCCCCAGGCAACGGGGGATTCAGCTCTGCCAGTTCCGGCCCCTGCACGCAGGTACCCGCGGTGCGATCCTCCTCCTTACAATAACATACACAGAAGTTGACACAAATGGGTTTGAATGGCTGCTAAATGTAACATCCTCACCTGTGACCTGTGATAAATGCCAGGAAAATTGTTCGGGATGCAAAGAAAAACCCACAAATAACATGAGCTGAAATACTGGACTCTCTGAAAACTTGCGGTGTGGCTGTTTCAAGATGCACAATAAGAAGGCTTTTGAAGAAAAATGGGCTGCATGGTCGAGTCGCCAGAAGAAAGTCAAATGACCCTGATCAAAAGTTCACATACCCCATTTCTTAATACCGTGTATTGCCCCATCAAACATCAATGACAGCTTTAAGTCTTTTGTGGTCATTGTGGATGTGGTTCTTTATTTTCTCAGATGGTAATGTGTAGCCCTGGTATGTAAGGCACACAGGATCTGGAGAATGCACAGTAAGGTAACAGTTAAAGCTTGACACTCACTTACACTTCAGACACACCCACAGGGGTGTATAGGGGAGTGACGTGTAGCACAGGAGAGAGTCAGTCTAGCTTCCTGTCATCGCACAGAGCAGTCAGGGCTAGTTCTTCTCAGACAGTGAGGATTCCTGTCAGAGCTCTGGGTGAGCAGAAGATTAGTTCCTGCCAATTCAACGAAGTGGAGTCTAGTAACGGATGACTAGTTATCATCCCGAGTCTAGTCAGAGTTACCTTTTACTCAGTCTGAACTTTGAGGAAACTGAGAGTTACTCAGTGAGACCAAGGAATAAAACTGACTTTCTATCTTCACGCTTCAGTGCTACATTGAAAGCAGAAGCAGGGCGAAGGGCATAGTGGGAAGGATTCAGAAGTGCCTTAAGGATCGGATTATCCTGCACATTGTCACCGGTCACTGGGGACCGAAGCGTCACTATAGCTCCAGGCATAGTGATAGAAAAGCCAGAGTCTTACTGGACCTTAGGTTGCAGAAAGCCGCCCTTAGAGTGCCAGTACGTAACCGAGTCAGGAGAACAAGACTTCTGAGTCCGGCGCGCGGCAAAAGAAAGTACTTAGTTCACCACTTATAAGGCTCTATCACAAAACCGGCCGGGCAGTACAGCTAGTGGGAAAAGCTGAAAACTATAGAGTTAACTTAGCTACAGGCAAGCTTGGACTCACTCATCATTTGGAAAGAGAAGGAGGCCTGTAACCTGCTCAACTGTTACCGCTACGTGCATTCATCCACCCCGAACAGCCTCCCTGGGTCCTGCCTGAACAACTTGAAGTAAAAGGTATGGAAAGAAGCTTCTATGTGTGAGACTGAGTTATTTGATTGCATCCTGCACAACCCCACCATAACTATCGACCTGAGGGAAGAGTCCCACCTGTAGGGGACCCGACATCTAGCTGCCTCACCATCCCCTCAGAGATCTACAGCAGCGCTGGTCTTAGTGATCAGAGAACTACAGGTGGCGTCACGAACTGTATATATACCTATCCCCTGTAAATATTCCCCCCAACATACGCCTGACCGCCAGGGCCACAGACTGAGCCAGCGCTACCTGTGACAACCCCATAGACTTCCATGGGCTCGGCTCTGAGTACCCCATTGCTCTGGTAAACCACAATTGTGGTGCGGGTCAAGACAACTTGGCGTCACGAACAGGATCCGAAACTTGCAGAATTGCGAGCCCTGTGTGCCTGTGGAGTGTTTTGGTGAAAAAGACTGTTGCTATTGTTTGGCGCCAAATACCGCCATATTTGCCGCCATATTCGCGCCCTGAGGCGCTGGAGAAGAAGGTGGGCGTACCTGAAGGAGCGCGCAAAGTCTTGGACACGCCCCCGGCTCTGACTCAGCGGCAGGTCCTGCGACAGGAAGTGGACGCTCTGACATCAGAGCGCCTGCGACGAAGGTCCTGTTCCTACTGCTGTGCCTGGGAAATAGCAGCTTCTGAAACCGGTAGGCTCCGTTTAACCAAAGGGGCGCTAATATGTTGCAACAACCGGCCGACAGTGCGGCCCCAGCCGGAGGACCCGACTCCGCACCGCGTGGCGTTGTAGCGCCAGATGGGGGCGCAGGCCCAGCACTCAGTCCGGTGGTCCCGCTCATGCCACTAACGCTTCCATATATGCCTGGGGCGAAATGGCTTCCCCAGTACAGCGGCGAGCCAGGCACTTTAGCAGGATTCAAACGGAAGATATGCAGTGTCCTGGAAATGTACTCTATGTCTGAGAGGCAAAAAGCTGCAGTATTAATAGGGCAGCTAACTGGCGCTGCTGAGAGAGAAGTGGAGACTTGGGCTACCACGGACCAGGAGTTGGTGCCTGCAATCCTCTTAAAGTTACAGGCCATTTTTGAAGATCGCACCGAAACAGATCTCCGGATGGCATTCTATAACTGTTCACAGCAACCAAGTGACAGCATAAGGGACTATGCCTGCCGACTACAAGGGGCCCTGAGAGCCCTCAAGCAGGTTAATACCATAAGTGTCATTGATGAAAATAAGATGCTGAAAGAACAATTTGTGCAGGGACTGAGGTCCCAAGCGGAACGCAGAACTGTGAATTGGTGGTCTTTAGATCACCCTGATGCTACCTTTGATGCCCTAAAGGACATGGCAATAAAAGGGCTGCGGCCCCTGGGCAAACCTGAGGTGGCAACCCAACATCGTCAGGGTGAAGTCACTCTGGAGCCGGCGGCAACCCCTTTTCCTCGCTAGTGGCCGAAACCAAAACGCAGGTGACACCCCCTAGTGAATTGGACTGTCTGCGCTCAGAGGTGCGCCAGCTGACTAAAAATCTGGCTGCTGTGATGAGTGCCCTGCAGCTGCGGAAAGAGGAAGAAGGGAAGATCTTATTAGCTGATTGCCCAGAAGACGTCCGTGGATGAACCGGAGAAGAAGGAAGACGTCGCCCCCCCGGAGGAGGACAACGCCACCCCCAGGAGCGACCTCTGATCAACACCCTCCTCGTCGGGAGATCACCTGTTACCGATGCAACCGGAAAGGTCATATGTCTCCACAGTGTCCTTTAAACGGGCAGAACCTGGGTCCGAGGGCCAACACCCAGGAGGAGACCCGTCAGGCCCCCTAGTCTGGAACCGCAGGTATGTGGGTGGACGACCCTACCTGTCTATCATTCTAGATGGTATTGCTGTTACGGCATTGTTAGACACTGGGTCTCAGGTGACCCTAATACCTGATGCCCTATATACTAAGTTCTGGTCAATGGACAGTCTTAAACCCCCGAGCCCTGACTTTACCGTGTATGCTTCTAATGGTCTTCCTGTAGAAGTACTCGGGACAAAATGTGTAGATGTGAAAGTGGGCAGAGAGGAGTTGAAAGACCAGGGGCTTCTGGTAGTAAAGACTGTAAATGAGGAGAACAGTTTAAATATAATTTTGGGTACTAACATTATCAGTAATTGTTTGGGAGAAGTTGTGTTCTTACTCCAACAGCTCGCTGAGATTGCCCGACCAAGGCAGAAAGGAGTAATCCAAAGAGAGATCCGGGCCCTGGTGTGTCAGCAGCAAGCGAAGCTTACAGACGGCGAAATTGGTAATGTACGGGTCACTGACTCGAATCCCATTGTGATACCCCCAATGAGTGAAATGATAATCTGGTGCAGGGCAGCCATAGGTCTGAGAGGACAGAATTACCAAGCTGTAGTAGAACCCCACCATTCAGAACATAGACCTACACTTATGACTGCTAGGGGAGTAGTGGAAGTGGTGAATGGAAGAGTACCGGTACGGCTTCTCAACTGGGGAGATGATGAGGTAAACTTACCCCGTTATGCAACCATTGCTAAACTACATGCTGTTGACAATAATTCTATTCTCCCGGCTGAGTCCTTAGACTCCCGCCAAATAGCGGAGGACAATGACCCGGCAACCCAGGTGGCGGAATGGTGTCAGCAACTCCATGTTGGGACGGACACCACTCCCGCTCACCAGAAGCAAGGGGTATTACGGGTGGTGCAAGAGTACGCCCAAGTATTTAGCAAGAATCCACTTGATTTTGGGATAATTAAGGGAGTACAACATCATATCCCTACAGGCAGTCATCCTCCCATCAAAGAGCGGTATAGGCCTATACCCCCAGCCCATTATCAGAAGGCTAAGGAAATGTTGCGAGATATGAAAGAAGCCGGAGTAATCAGGGATAGTTGTAGTCCCTGGGCAGCACCTCTAGTCCTGGTTAGAAAGAAAGATGGTAGCTTGAGAATGTGTGTGGATTACAGGCAGGTGAACCGCATAACACACAAGGATGCATACCCGTTACCACGTATAGAGGAGTCATTAGCTGCTCTGAAAACGGCTAACTACTTTTCTACCCTTGATCTGACTAGTGGATACTGGCAAGTGGCTGTGGCTGAGGAGGATCGTGAGAAAACGGCTTTCACCACCCCAATGGGGCTCTGTGAGTTAGACAGAATGCCGTTTGGGCTCAGCAGTGCCCCAGGAACATTTCAGAGAGTGATGGAGAACTGCCTGGGACATCTCAATTTTGAAACCGTGCTGCTATACTTAGACGACGTCATCGTGTACTCCAAGACATATGAGGACCATCTGAAGCACCTGGCAGAAGTATTTGAGTCCCTGTCCAGGTACGGGATGAAGTTGAAACCCTCAAAATGCCATCTACTCAAACAGAAGGTACAATATTTGGGGCACATCGTCAGTTCGGAAGGAGTAGCGCCGGACCCAGAGAAAGTCACTGCCATCCAGAAGTGGCCGGAGCCGAAGAACCTCAAGGAAGTGCGACAGTTCCTGGGACTAACGGGTTACTACAGAAGGTTCGTGAAAGATTACACGAAGAAGGCAGCGCCTCTACAGGACCTCCTAGTAGGCCAATCCCTAAAGAGCAGAAATCCTCCCTTCAATTGGGGTAAGGAACAGGCTGAAGCATTCCAAAAGATGAAAGAGATCCTTACAGGCGATGAGATCTTGACGTATCCTGATTACAGCCAACCGTTCCTGCTGTACACCGATGCTAGTAATGAAGGTTTAGGAGCAGTTCTCAGTCAGAAGCAAAATGGCCAAGAAAAAGTCATCGCTTATGCCAGCAGAAAACTCAGGCCAACTGAGAGGAATCCGGAAAATTATAGCAGCTTCAAGCTGGAGTTTCTGGCGCTGGTCTGGGCCATTACTGAAAGATTTAAGCACTATCTGGCCTCCAACAAGTTCACGGCGTACACAGACAACAACCCGCTAACGCACCTGGAAACGGCCAAGTTGGGCGCCATGGAGCAGCGTTGGATGGCTCGGTTGTCTAATTACCAGTTTACTATCAAGTACCGGGCAGGCCGAAAGAATGCTAATGCTGACGCATTGTCCCGAATGCCGCATGACTCTGACACGGAGGAAGAATCGGACGACCTGGAAGAAATTGAGCTACCTGCGTTCCATCGAAATGGGGTAGTCCACGAGCATCGAGTCTACAGAAAGCAGTATGGTGCAACGTTAAATCCTTTACCCCATCACAGCTGGAAAGAGACTCAGGACAGCGATCCAGTGGTCAGCCGTATCAAGGAGTTGTTAAGACAGGAAGGTTCCTCCTTGGAAAAAGATGCACCTATGTCAGCAAAGCTCCTGTGGAACGAGAGAAGCAGGTTATTCCTATACCGTGAGAAGTTGTGCAGGAGATACGTCAATCCCAGGACCCACGAGATGGTCTGGCAAATAGTGGTCCCCAAGGCAGACGTCCAAATGGTGTTGGAAGCATACCATGATCAAGCAGGACACTTTGGCTGGAGAAAGCTGGAGACCCTGTTGAGGTGCCGGTTCTACTGGGTAGGGATGCGCAGCTCCATTGAGAGGTGGTGTCGGAACTGTGGACCCTGTGGTCTCAGAAGAAAGGACTACGGTAGTCAGAGGGCACCCCTGCAGCCTATCCGGACGACTCGTCCCTTGGAGATTGTGGCCCTGGACCACGTCAAACTGTCGCCAAGTAGATCTGGATACTCATACGCCTTGACCATGGTGGACCATCACTCTAGATTTCTGGTGGTTGTACCAGTTAAGGATCAGACAGCAGTGACGGCAGCAAAAACCTTTCAAGCAAGCTTCTGCAGACCGCATGGGTATCCGGAGCAAGTATTAACCGATCAAGGACCTGCTTTCGAAGCTGATCTATTCAAGGAATTCTGTCACATGTATGGGTGTAAGAAAATTAGAACAACACCATACCATCCTCAAACCAACGGTCTTTGCGAGAAAATGAACCACATTGTCCTTGATTTGTTGAAATCCATACCGTTGGAAGACAGAAATCGATGGCCGGACTTACTACCTGATTTGGTTGACTTGTATAACCATATACCTGTAAGTTCCACTAACTGCACTCCAGCCTATCTTATGAGAGCAAGGCCCGGAAGACTACCAATGGATTTAGAACTTGGTGTGGTAGAACCAGAGGCAGATGACGCTATTGAAAACTGGGACATCAATCGGCAAGAGCAATACAGAAGAGTGCAAGTCTGTGTAGAAGAAAGTCTCAACAAGGTACGGGAAAAACAGGAAGATATTTATAACAGGAATGCTCCTGCCAAGCCTTTGATGCCTGGAGAAGTGGTATTGAAAAGGAAAAGGAAAATGCACAAATTGGATAACCAGTGGGAGCAAGAACCCTACGTCGTACAAGATTCCAAATATGACAATAGAAAAGTTTGTATCATCAGTAAGGACGGAGGAAGAACAATATCCACTGTGTCCAGAGACCATTTGAAATTGTGTCCAGAACCCTTAAAGTTTCGTGAAGAGAACTCTGTCATCAATCAAGAAGAAAGAAAAGAAGAGGTCATACACACGGATCTGGGAGATTTCCCTGCAGATTGGCCGAGACTGGGAGATGCTGTAATAATTCCGGTGTTGCAATTTTATCAGCCACAAGAGGAAGTTCTACCTCCAGTTGTGCCCATGGTGCCAGTTGAGCCAGTTCAGGAGTTACCTACTCCAGCAGCACCCCAACCTGCGGAACCTCAAGAGGAAGAATCATCGGAAGCAGCGCCCCATGCTATGGGAACCCCTGGTGAAGCTGACTCACACCGCCCAGCCATCAGTACGCTTGCCAGATCCATAGAAAGATTGAGGCAGTTCTATAGTTTGCCGTTACGTAGAACAGTTGGGTTAGAGATTAATATACCTGAAGCTACTCCACGTAGATCAGAACGTACAACGAAAGGGAAGATACCTATTCGTTATCAAAAGTAGTCCTAGCAAACTAGTTTACTAAGTATGGATAATTGTATAAAGTATTGTTATGATATGTAAATTACTTGAAAATGTTTCATGATGGACTCTGAGGCTGAGGACTGAGCCAGCCCAAGAACTGATCTTGTATATAGTTGCACTTTGTGCATTCTCTACCAGCACACCTACCTCTGAACATAAAACCCGTATGGTGAGGCACTGCTGAGTGAGGTCTGCATTCAGATGTCCTGCAGCCCACCCAGGACCCACGTTGAAGGTTTGGTGCGGGTCCTTCACAAGAATATTGTCATCTATTTATATGAAAATGTCTATTTAGTATTTTGTATTTTTCTATGCCTATTGTTATAATGCAACGTTCAAGAAATCCGTACCTCCCTGATGGGAAGAGTTTAAAATGTTACTTGTTTAAATGGAAAACAAAATGTCTTTCTTCTTATATTTCACAGCCCGGGAGTGCTGTATTTTACCAAGGGGGAATGTGTAGCCCTGGTATGTAAGGCACACAGGATCTGGAGAATGCACAGTAAGGTAACAGTTAAAGCTTGACACTCACTTACACTTCAGACACACCCACAGGGGTGTATAGGGGAGTGACGTGTAGCACAGGAGAGAGTCAGTCTAGCTTCCTGTCATCGTACAGAGCAGTCAGGGCTAGTTCTTCTCAGACAGTGAGGATTCCTGTCAGAGCTCTGGGTGAGCAGAAGATTAGTTCCTGCCAATTCAACGAAGTGGAGTCTAGTAACGGATGACTAGTTATCATCCCGAGTCTAGTCAGAGTTACCTTTTACTCAGTCTGAACTTTGAGGAAACTGAGAGTTACTCAGTGAGACCAAGGAAGAAAACTGACTTTCTATCTTCACGCTTCAGTGCTACATTGAAAGCAGAAGCAGGGCGAAGGGCATAGTGGGAAGGATTCAGAAGTGCCTTAAGGATCGGATTATCCTGCACATTGTCACCGGTCACTGGGGACCGAAGCGTCACTATAGCTCCAGGCATAGTGATAGAAAAGCCAGAGTCTTACTGGACCTTAGGTTGCAGAAAGCCGCCCTTAGAGTGCCAGTACGTAACCGAGTCAGGAGAACAAGACTTCTGAGTCCGGCGCGCGGCAAAAGAAAGTACTTAGTTCACCACTTATAAGGCTCTATCACAAAACCGGCCGGGCAGTACAGCTAGTGGGAAAAGCTGAAAACTATAGAGTTAACTTAGCTACAACAAGCTTGGACTCACTCATCATTTGGAAAGAGAAGGAGGCCTGTAACCTGCTCAACTGTTACCGCTACGTGCATTCATCCACCCCGAACAGCCTCCCTGGGACCTGCCTGAACAACTTGAAGTAAAAGGTATGGAAAGAAGCTTCTATGTGTGAGACTGAGTTATTTGATTGCATCCCTGCACAACCCCACCATAACTATCGACCTGAGGGAAGAGTCCCACCTGTAGGGGACCCGACATCTAGCTGCCTCACCATCCCCTCAGAGATCTACAGCAGCGCTGGTCTTAGTGATCAGAGAACTACAGGTGGCGTCACGAACATTATATATACCTATCCCCTGTAAATATTCCCCCCAACATACGCCTGACCACCAGGGCCACAGACCGAGCCACCGCTACCTGTGACAACCCCATAGACTTCCATGGGCTCGGCTCTGAGTACCCCATTGCTCTGGTAAACCACAATTGTGGTGTGGGTCAAGACAGTAAAGCTGCCCACTCTTCATGGCAAAAAGCCTCCAGTTCCTGTAAGTTCCTGGGCTGTCTAGCATGAACTGCGTGCTTGAGATCTCCCCAGAGTGGCTCAATGATAATGAGGTCAGGAGACTGAGATGGCCGCTCCAGAACCTTCACATTGTTCTGCTGTAGCCAATGACAGGTTGACTTGGCCTTGTGTTTTGGATCGTTGTCATGTTGGAACGTCCAAGTACGTCCCATGTGCAGCTTCCGGGCTGATTATTGCAAACTTGCCTCCAGTGTTTACTGATATTGTGCTGCAGTCATCTTTCCTTCAACCTTGACCAAGTTTCCTGTGCCTTTGTAGCTCACATATCCCCAAAACATCAGCAATCCACCTCCGTGCTTTACAGTAGGAATGGTGTTCCTTTCATCATATGCCTTGTTGACCCCTTCCAAATGTAACGTTCAAATGTAAAAGTTCAATTTTGGTTTCATCACTCTAAATTACGTTGTTCCAGAAGTTTTGAGGCTTGTCTCTGTGCTGTTTTGCATATTGTAGGCAAGATACTTTGTGGCATTTGCGCAGTAATGGCTTTCTTCTGGTGACTTGACCATTCAGCCCATTAGTGCCTCCTTATTGTGCATCTTGAAACAGCCACACCGCTAGTTTTCAGAGAGTCTAGAATTTCAGCTGATGTTATTTGTAGGTATTTCCTTTCACCATGAACAATTTTCCTGCATTTGTCACAGGTGAGGATGTTACCTTTAGAAGCCATTCAAATCCATTTGTGTCAACTTCTGTGCATGTTATCGGGCCAAAATCACCAGGGTATGTAAATTTTTGATCAGGGTCATTTGGATGTTTTGGGTTGTCATTATGATTTAAAAAGAGAAAACACAGTAGTTTGACAATATATGGCATCACCCAACCACTAACCATGTGTGGAGGAAAAGTTTTGGTGTTATTCATATTCTCTGAAAAAAGGCCAAGAAAGCAAAAATTCTGCCGGGGTATGTAAACTTTTGAGCACAACTGTAATAGGTTGTGATCTTCCAAAAGACCTCAGAACAAGAGTTCATAATTCTCAACTTTAGGACACATGACTGTAAGTGCAACCATTTGCTACCCATAGGACTTGGGGCATTGGCCTAAATTGTAGCACATCTTCATTTAACCTCTTCATGTGCGGCACAAGTCAAAAGCTGGTCTCTGGAGTGGGCTCAGGGGGTGAACTTTCCCCATACTCGGCAGGTGATGGCTGTTTAATACAGCTAGGACCTGCCGCTAACCAATTGTTGAGCTGCTGCTAAGTGTCGGCGCCGGTTCAGGTTCAGGACGCTATTGACCTCCATATCTGCAGGTTAATTGCCTTTTTTCATGTGGCTAGTTTCCATTTAAAGGGGGTTTAAGTTAAACAGAATCACTGTTCAAACTGAGCACAGGGGTTGGTGCACCCTTGGTGTGGCTGAGCATTTCAATGCATCTTCACACCTACTTGTTTTCCATCTATCAGTCAAGGAGAAGGGGGCAGATATAGATGAAAAACGAGCAAATGAGAAAGTTCATTGAACTGCTCAGCCATACCAAGGTTGCACCAAGCGCCTGTGCTTGATTTGAATCATTTTGTACTGACCGACTCCTTTTAACCCTTTCACTGTGTAGGACATAATAGTACACCCTATGTTGGGTCCTAATGTATGGAGCTGGCAATTGCCCCATGTATAGAAATCTCGCAATTGCCGGTGCGCTGATGAACTGGCTCCCATTGGCACCCATCCAACCACCGCCATGCAGTCGCAGGGTACAGATGGGTTATCGCGGCAGCCAAAATATGTCTGCTATCTTGGTCTTGTTGTGAAGTCCACCTGTGGCTAAGCTCCAACAGAGAAGGTAATTTTCACTATATATATAGGATAAATATGTTTCTACTATACAATGATACTGTGGTATATAGAACAAGTGATCAAACAATCATAAGTTCAAGTTCCATAAAGGGACTTAAAAAAATAAAAAAGTTTCTGAAAGCTTCAATTTCGAGAATGTGGCCCTGATGTCAGTGTATAGGCGGTCAGAATTTCCACTAGTTTGTATAGGAATTCTGACCAATTCTCTACCAAAAGCAGAGTGTTACTGGGCCCCATTTTTGAGATAGATAGATACAGGCCCAATCGGCGGGATCTACATCTACTACACATGTATAGTTATGCAATAAATGCATAAGATCCCCCTTTATAAGCGCACCCGACCAGCAATAACAAATAGGTTTATAGGATAAAGCAACTCGCAGCTGTCCGCTCTCTTCTTGGACATCATGTATACAAGATTACTCATTTACTCCAGACGCGGCCCCAGAGGGAGAAATGGGGCAAGTCTGGAACACATTGTACACTGCTGAGTATTCTTTGTGTTACTGCTATTAAACATAGTTTACTAGACCCAGGACAACCTGTTTTTGTTATGTTACTTGCTGCAGTTGCATAAATGACGGACTGTAATAGTCATAGTCATGTTTTAGTTATATAAATTTTTGTCTAGCGGCTTTAGCTCAACGTATGATTTTTGGAGGTGCGGTTCGTATTTTTTTTTTTTCATTTTGTGCAGAGTAAAAATAATTTGGCACAGAATTATATATCGACAAGCATTCCTCAATCACAATTACAGCTAAAGATCTCACACCCATGTCTCACCCTGGAAATACCAAATGTGTTTTCTATCTTTACTTGAAAAAAACTATAATTGGGTAGAATTTGAATAAGAAATATATAATAATGATAATGTATTTTAAGTAATTATTTAATGTGGCCTTTATTTTGGGGCATTATTGTAAAAAACACTGCCTAGAAAATATATCCAACAGAAAGTAGATGCCAAGATTAGGTGTCTTGTTAGCATTGTATAACTGGTATCTACACACAAGGATCCTTTAGAAAATATGGCTTGCAAGCACTTCGGTGACAGCGGGAACAACACCTGTCATAGTTTCTGAGTTTTGTGAGTGGAGCCTCCAAGTAGAAGTTTTGTGATTTGGAGAGTTTCTGCTCCAAAAACTTCTAGAAAATTCTGTGAGCACATAGTCTAAGGCTTCTTCAATATCTGGCCGGTGGTGGAGCGACACGTATGTGTTGACTACATTTTAGGTAGAATTCTTTGAATATAAAGTTTCTTTTCTTGTGTTGACTTGTCTGTGAGGCTTCAAAGGCCAAATACAACATTGCACAGATTAAGCAACTTCATAAATAGTCTTCATCAAACATTTTCTACCATTTTGCTGCTCCAGAGTGTCTGAAATATCGGGCAGCTAGATAATGGAAATACAAACATGATACAAATCCTCTTGGACTTTGACAACTCTCTGTGGTCTCCTTTTCCCTTCTTTCATGGCATATATATGAACCCCAATGTCTGGATTGACCACGGATCTACCTATCTGAACTTTATAGGCTCATTAATGCGTATGAGATTGTAGGTTCGGGTGTCAGTAGACCTGTGGCTAGGCCGAGAGTTGGAGTCGTAATATGGACTTTCAAAAACTGGTCATCTGAACCAAGCCTTAAAGATGGCAGCAAGGAGATGGTTCTCCAACGATCTCCACAACATTGGGAGGGGAGAAAGTATATCATGGAGGGGAGAGAAAACCAGCTATAGAAAGGGAGAAAAGCACATGAAAAGAAAATAAGTGCAGGAAAGAAGCTGTGCTGATACAGCTAATGAAGACATCGATACACTAGATATACAAAGACCTTACACCCAGCCTCTATTAGCAGTAGGGAAACTCCCACAAGTTAAAAATCTGAAACTTGGATCAGGCTGCATATCAACGTGTTTGAAAATGAATGAAAGAACGAAGATTGAATACTGAAAAGTAATGTTCTATTACTTACTGAAGGTACCCACTAACATTGTTAAAAAGTATTTTTCCATTTCAAAGGTGTTCATACCCTTAAAATGTACAGTAGAATCATTAAAGGAAAATTTAGAAAAATATAAGGGGTACAGGCTGCCATGTGCATGACTTGCTGAATTCAGCACAGATTTTGGCCCTGGTATTAATGGACTTTTGTGTCCATTTGCTGAAGGACAATTAACAATAAATGTTCCCACTGCTCCATTTGTTATTTCTGCCCCCCCCCGCTCCCACGTAGCAGAACATTCCACCCCTAGCTCACAAAATTGCCAAAAATATCCCAGATTAAATAATGCTAAGAAACGTTTCATCGCCAACATGTAGAATTATAAACTGTATTACCTAAAAAGGTAAAAGTTTGGATAAGTTGAACTTTTTTTTTTTTTTTGGTGCATTTTTCTTTGTAGTAATATGTCTGCCAATTCCATCTGCATGAGTAGAGTCTGTCTGCCTGCTGCTTTGATATCTTGATCCCGTCACTGCTGAAAGTTCAGGCAACGTACAGCTGTGTTTTAATGGGCCTTGTCAGTACAGAAAGCAGCCGGGGTTAAATTCTCAGCTCTGTTGATCTTAGTAAATTGTGTAATGAATGAAGAGCTTGAATGGCGATGCTACTGGAGATCTTGACCGCATCATTGATGTGCAGGGACAGGAAAAGCTCATACAGGAAAAAATGCAGACCAGATATAGGACTGCGATCACGGATTTATTAATGGCATTTAGAGATCTTTTAAAAATAGGAATAAAAAGAATGGTAATGTTGATCCGATATCTTGGCCAAGCTGATGTTGTATTTCCAAAGTAGGAAACTTTTAATGGCACAGGGCACCCAGCTTTTCACTAACCCTGAATGGCATATATATTTGCAGGTGTGAAAAAGGCCAAATGTTGTGCTCACCTGTTGCACTCACATTGCATTATTTTTTTTCTTCTCTTTTTTGCTGCATGACGTTTCTCGGTTTTTTCCAAAAATTCTGGCAAAAATGCTGCTGTTTTTCCACGATCCCAGATATATTTGATATTTGACTAGCTACACAGTGAAGGTGGTCGGTCTCCTAGGCAACGAGCTATAAACAAGTATCTTAAGAACGGCTGAAAATGTTAATAGGCAGTAAGTTGCAAAAGTGCTTGTTTGTTTGCTAGCACCATCCAACAAAATCCATCTATGAAGATGGGAGCAACCCTTTACCACCTTAGTGATCAATTAATAAGTCGACCTGAGATATAAGTGAATAGCATCCCCCAACAGGTGAAAATCCCGCAGCTGTTCGCTGTACACAATAACTGACACCTTGCTGCATCAGCCATGATCGGTGTTAGCACCGACCATGGCAGTTTAACCCCTTAGATGCTGCTGTCAGTAATTACTATGGCATCTAGATGGTTATCAGAGTGTGGGGCTCCCTTCGTAATCGGCACCCTGAGATCATGATTGTGTGGTCCTGTAGGAACCAGTTAGGACAGCAGTTTTGAATACACTGAGAGGCGTGGGTTTTAAAATGCGATCACATTTGGGGGTTTTCCATATATAGGATCCCCAGTCATTTCAAACCTGGATAGATCACTTAAAAAAAAAAGGTTTGTAAATTTTCCTGAAAAAAATTAAAACTTTTTAAAGCTTCTAAAACCCTAGCAACAAAATATATAATAATAATAATAAAAAAACATTTTGCAAATGGTCCTCTAGTAAAGCAGACAGTAGGTAAATGTTGTTTGTGTGCATGGCAATGGCTTTTTATGCGGCGACATCCACATTAAAAGGGCTTAGGCCGTGGGATGTCAGGAACCACAACGTTAACAAAAACATCGGAAACCGATTTATTAAGATTCGGGTCGATTTAATGCGGTCAAACCAAAAAAACTGAAAACTATAACAGCAACACACTACACGACCTTTGGGCGATTCACAATGAATATAAATCGCTGCATCGATTTCTCAAAGATGCGATTTAGTCGCATGTGTGTGTAGCTTGTAACATCCGATTTTCATCCGACTTGCGAGAATTTCTCGCAGGCTTGCAAAACTGACATATAATGGATCCAAAAGAATAGTATTTAAATCCAAAAGAAAGAATAGATATATACACATAGAGCACATATATTTTAATATATATTACATGTCATTGTGACATGTTTATATATATATATAATTTTATAGTTCATACACTTCTACATACTGTAATAGCCGCTAATTCAATTGCCGGCTTTTGTGAAATCACAGAAGCCGACATGAAATGATACATTGTTTAGACACAGTTAACCATGTCATTTCCTGTATTTTGATATATGGTTTGAACTTACAATTACATAAGTGTATGTGTGCAAAATTTCAGACATGTAGGGGTTAATTAAAGGTGTAAATTCGTTGAAAAAAAATGCGTGGGCTCCCGCTGTATTTTCTCCACCAGACAGACAAAGCAAGCGAGTGGGGGCAGATAATAATAGCCCAGGGAGGGTACATTTTTTTGGTGCCCCCCCTGGCTACTAACATCTTCCCCCAGACACCCCAGAAAGGGCAAATCTCTAATTAGATTTGCCCTTTCTGGCACTTTGCCCGTCTATTCCCATTGCCCTGTAGCGGTGGCGAATGGGTTAATAAGGGGTTACAGCCACCTTGCAATTGAAAGGTGACTGTAAGCCAGGTTAATAATTGAGAGCTGTCAATTAGACAACTATCAATTATTAATCCTATTGTATGAAAGAAAAATCAAACACACACAGTTTAATAAAAAAGAAGTTTAATGAAATAATCACACAGTTTTTGACCATATTTTATTTTCCTGCTAAAACCATTTCCTGTAATAAAAATAAAATAAAAAAGCAAAATTATTCTTACCAATCCGATGTACAGTCAGGTCCCACGCTGTAATCCATCAGAAAGGGTTAACAGGTTACAGCGAGCAGAGAGCTAAATGCTGTCTCCAAGCTGTGACCCCCTGAATGAATAACTTACTCTCCCAGCGAAAGGAGAGGAAGAGATGAATGAATGAAGCTTAATTGATTTATTGCCACTTTCACTTCAGTGACCTGACCTAAGGTGAAAGTGGGACACAATCAATTAAGCTTCATTCATTAATCACATCCTCTCCTGTCGGCAGGAGATAAGCTCATTCATTCAGGAGCTATCAGCTGAGCACGCAGCATTAGATGCGCTGCTTAGCTGATTGCTAGTTAACCCTTTGTGAAGGATTACATCGTGGGACGTGACAGATCGCCAGATAGGTAAGAATAATGTTGTTTTATTATTTTATATTTATTTTAGGAGATCAAGGGCTTCGCACGGATTAAGAGTAAAATAAAAGATGGTCAAAAAAATTTGTTTTTATTTCATTAAAATTATTTATTCTTAAAGTGTGTGTGATTTTTTATTTACTTCAATAGGATTAATAATTGATAGTTGTCTAATTGACAGCTCTCAATTATTAACCTGGCTTACAGTCACCTTTCAATTGCAAAGTGCCTGTAACCCCTTATTAACCCATTCGCCACCGCTACAGGGCAATGGGAATAGACGGGCAAAGTGCCAGAAAGGGCAAATCTAATTAGAGATTTGCCCTTTCTGGGGTGTCTGAGGGCAGATGTTAGTAGCCAGGGGGGGCACAAAAAAAATGTACCCTCCCTAGGCTATTATTATCTGCCCCCACTCGCTTGCTTTGTCTGTCTGGTGGAGAAAATACAGCGGGAGCCCACGCATTTTTTTCAACGAATTTACACCTTTAATTAACCCCTACATGTCTGAAATTTTGCACACATACACTTATGTATTTTTAAGTTCAAACCATATATCAAAATACAGGAAATGACATGGTTAACTGTGTCTAAACTATGTATCATTTCATGTCGGCTTCTGTGATTTCACAAAAGCCGGCAATTGAATTAGCGGCTATTACAGTATGTAGAAGTGTAAGAACTATAAATATATGTATATATATATGTCACAATGACATGTATATATATATATATATATATATATATATATATATGTATTCTATGTGTGTATATCTATTCTTTCTATTCTTTATTAAAGCTGTCAGTGTGATTTTACAGTATAGCCGGGGATGAATTGCCGGCTTTTCTAAAGGACACCGATGCGATTTAATCGCAAGTCACACTGCGGTCCGTTTGTAATCCGATTTTTCATCGCTCCCATAGACTTGCATTGGCGATAGTCCACCCACAATCGGTGACAATCGCAGCATGCTGCGATTGCACTCGGACGATTAAAACGGACCACTAAAAATCGGATACTGGGAGCTGCTCCATAGATCAACATAGGGCAGACTGCAATACGATATTTCATCGTATTGCAGTCGTCCGATTCTGTCGCCAGTGTGACCCCGGCCTTAATCAGAGTTTGAAAATTCCTATTTTTTTTTAAATTTGCCAAATTTCTGATATTCCTTATAAATAAATAAATGTAAAAATATATCAACCGAAAATTTACCTTCAACATAAAGTATAACGTGTCCAGAAAAAGAATTTCAAAATCACTGGGATATGTTGAAACATTCCAGAGTTATTGTCTTCTAAAATGACACTGGCTAGATTTGAAAAATGTTGGCCTCGTCACTTAAGGGTTAAGGAGCAGAATAGGGGTACATGCCCGCAATCGGGAACTGTTGTGGATTTGACGGTGGGTATTTATGCAGCATCAAACCCGCAGCGGCCAGATGTTACAGCATAGAGGATGGGATTTTAAGAAATATGCTCACTATGCATCCACAGACACTAGCGGATCACCCACGGAGACTGATGTGGAGCGTCTCTCTGGACCGCAGCATGTCAATTTCTTTTGCGGAGACTAATGAAATTACATCAATAGAATGTATTGAATGTGGTTGTGACATATGGGAAAATGATATTTTAATTTCTAATGGAATTCCCCATCAAGATAAGTTTGGCCCAAAAATACTTGTTTCAGACCACCCAGCACCTTCCCTTGGCATGCATTCCCAAGGCCATAAAAAGCAATGCCTTGTTTTTCTTTAATTAAAATCCAGGAAGAAGCTCTTTGAAGCTCTTAACACAAGGGTGTGAACTCGTGTGTAGCTACAGCCAAACTGAACTCTTGTCTGACTCAAGCACATGGAGACACCGGTGCATAACAAGTCACAGCAATGCTCTGAGGTATTGAATCTGGAAAATGACCTATAGTAACAGAATGCAATATCTCTGAGACTAGCCAAGTACATAATCAGAATGGGCATTCCTTCCCCCATACGCCCGTGCCCGGCAGCCACCTGTAGCACTTTGCGTTATTGAGTTATAAGCATAGCTAACCGAAATTACATACGGTAGGCATATTTAGTCTCTATGTGCAGATAAAATCCAGCAGAACCCAGTGGCCGTGCCACCGACCCATTCAGAGCTTCAGGCGGAAAGTTATGGGCCATCCACGGTTCTGGACAGAAAATCATATTCTCAGAGATGGGAGGAGGAAGGCTGCACAAGCCCAGGGCTGGTCACAGATTGTGGGAGGGAGCAGCGTAGGAGATAAGAGAGAGCTCTTCATTTTGAGCTTAGTTTTTCTACTGGCAGGGGGTTCCGTTACCTGACGCAGCCAGGAAAAGCCTGTAACTAAGATTTGTACCTGTAATCCATCAGCGCCTCCCTGTGGTCACATGCTACATAACACGGTAATTGCAACCTATCTATACCTTACCGTTGTACTACACTCTTGACTGCATACTTGTATATTGTTATGTAAATATATGCCTGTATATTTCTAGTGCGCCTTTTCTGTGATTAAATATAAAATTAATCTTGGGCTGCTCTTTTATCTCGATACACGAATCCCCACGTCTGCACGCTCCATTGTATATTATACGCTACCCGGGTTGGTTTCTGACCTGATATAAGCCTGTTGTCGGACGGGGCTTATTTCGAACGAGGAGCTGGTGGCAGCATACTGTAATGATTAGTGAGGAACTCTTGACAGTGACGGCTTGGAGGTCTATACATATATATAGATATATAGATATATATATATCTATATATCTATATAGATATATAGAAAATATATATATCTATATATCTATATAGATATATATATATCCCAAGCCTGGACTGGTGATATATATCCCCCTCACTGGGAGCGCCTCAATAACTTGTACCTATAAGTGAAGCCTTTCTGGCGACTATTTGCCCTCGGTTCAGTTCCCTGACTGACCTGGGGCAAGTGGTGGCGCCAGAGAGCCGATCCCTGCTGGGTCCTTCTCTCCCCTCCCCCTCACAGTGGTAAATCCACATTGTTCAGTGAACACATGCGGATTTACCTGCTTTCAATAGACTGCAGCGCTTTGGACGCAGCAAACATGCGCTGTGTCCAAAGTGATGCTAGTTCCGGATCGTGGGCACCCGGCCTCAGGAGATGAGAATGGGACATTATAATACGGCTACATTCATGATGGATGGAACTGGAGTCAGTTTGTTTAAAGTAATGCCAATTTGGGTATGTTCACACGTTGCGTGAAGTAGCTGCTTACAAAAAGCAGGTTTTGCTGCGTAGTGGCTGCGTTTTTTTTGTGGCCCCCCAAAAAAAAATCATGATGTAGCTGCCTTAGGTTTTGCTGCATTTTTGGTGCAAAAACCTCATACCTTTTTTTGGTGCATTTTTGCACTTACTCATTGCTTTCAATGGGTGAAAAAATGCTGCTAAAACGCTGAAAGAATTGACATGCTGCAAAAACACAGCGGTTTTACAAATCATTCAGGAAAAGAATGTGTGTATGAGATTTCTGATGTCTCACAGTTTTTGCTGGTACTGTAAAACGCAGTTTAAAATTTGGATAAAAAGGCAGCAAAAGCGCAACGTGTGAACATAGCCTTAGTATTGCTCAGCGCTTCTAGGGGAGAATTTCTCTGTAATGAATCAGGATGAAGTCATTATAAAGTGCCTATAGCCCTGTAGCATGGAGCTGTACAGGCTCCGACACTTGCATAATCCCTTAGCCATGTATTTATCCACATCCGTGGGGAATGTTTGTGTGTAAAAAATAAAAATCAGAAAGACTTTATATACAACATATAGTAGTAGTGACAGCAAATGGAATTATTTTTATTTTTTTCTTCTGACCAGTTACTGGAAATTCATTGAACCAGGATAAGAGTTTGGAAATCTCTCCCAGAGGAATTATCCAACAGGAAACCAATGTGTAAAATAATCCGTATTTACTTGCTGCTATAATAAATGAGAGAGATGAGGTCACATTTGACAATGATTATCCTCCAGTCCTCCACAGTTCAGTCCAGCAGCACAGACCATATAAACTTATCGTTCCATCTTTATGGTAGTTATCCATTTTTGAGTTCATAATATAGATTGTCAGCAGTGTAACAGTACGTTAGATATGAAGGGATTTCATACAGGGGATAAGACACGTCCTGTTTCTACATACATAAAAGAAAAGAATTAGCTGGGTAGAAAGGCAAAATGAGCAGTTGTAAGTACACAGTGCTATATAATATGATGACTGCAATATATTAAGAGCATAAAAGCTTTGATGGGAGGAGGAGGAGTGCTTCTTTAAAGGGGTTGTCCACTACTTGGCATCCCCTTCTTGATATACAGTCATGGCCAAAAGTTTGAGATGACAGAAATATTAATTTTTACAAAGTCTACTGCTTCACTTCACAATTTAAAATAAAAGAAACTATACTCACCTCAGCTGTGTCAGCACTCACGCTCCCAGGGTTTGTGTGTGGTTGTGACATATGACCCCGGCACCCAATCAGGGCCGTTGTCACTGTCTCTGCCTTCTGACAAATCGTACATTAAGAGGAAATCCGGACTGCAGCTGATCTCTGACTTCCTCTTCATGTTCAATTTGACTGGAGGTGACACTTACCCCACCAGACCATCGGTATCATTAGAAATATGGTCTTGTAGTAAATCTTGCTTTCCTCCATCCAGGGTAATATTAGTAATATATCCCATCTGGTGCTCAGGGACGGGGACAACATGAGCCATCTAATACATTTTTGCATTAGTCTTAGGCTGGGTTCACATTTGCGGTTGAGTCCGCAGCGTATCGGTTGCGGACGATAGGCAAATGCTATTTCCCGGCAAATTTTTAATTTACACAAGCCACGCCCAATGGGTGTGTCTTATGTAAATTCTTGCGTATGCAAACGCAAAGCGTACGACTGTCGTTGCGTACGCTTGTGCTACCATAGCCAGTAATGCTTTTTTTTTACGCACGTCATCCGCATGCGAATGATTGCAGATATTTGATGCCGCAAGAAATGCAACAAGATGCGTTCACCGAGCCCCGCCGCATTCCGCAATATGACGCAAACGCACCCGAACGCATACAAGCGCATGTCCCCGCGTACCCATGTTAAAGATAGGTATGCAGGATGCATGCTGATGTATGCGCATCAAACGCTGCGGACTCAACCGCGAATGTGAAACCGGCCTTAATCTGTTGAATTGCACCAAGCTCAAAAAAGTGAGCCTAGTGCAATGGTTGTATGTGATCCCTGCCTTAGGGATCATTCAGGCGTCAGAGATTTTTTTTTTTTCTTGTACATAAAAAAAATAAATAAATAAAAAAAAATGGTCTGAGTTTCATCTGTTTTTGATCAGTGTTATCAACATTTAGTCAGTGTTTATTTATTTTACTCACTTATATAGCGCCATTAGTTCTATAGCGCTTTACAGACATTATCGTCGCTGTCCCCGATGGTGCTCACAATCTAGATTCCCTATCAATATGTCTTTGGCGTGTGGGAGGAAACCCACGCAAACATGGGGAGAACACACAAACTCCTTGTTGTCCTTATTGGGATTTGAACCCAGGACTCCAGCGCTGCAAGGCTGCAGTGCTAACCACTGAGCCACCAGTTTTTTACCATTTGGTCAGTTTCATCAGTTTGTCTCAGATGGGAAAATAATTTTTTTTTCCAGCTTCTCCTATCACAGTCCATAAAAAATGGACAGTCCATGAATGGCATCCGCATGAAGTCTGTTTTTTTTCTACTCACCCATAGACTTGCATTGGAGATTTTGATCCGACGCTTGGATCAATATTGTACAAATATCCGTGCTTTTATGTGGACCACTTGATCTGAGGGAAAAAAATTGGACAACCCATAGACACCTATGAAAAACGTGGTTAGTACTTGTATGAGAAAACAAAGTGTCAAAGAGCTCACCTGGCGCAAGAAGTACTTGGCTGTAGCAAAAAAGACTTGGTCAAAAGCAATCAGGAAAAACACTGCAAAAACATTTTACTAAGGATGCTGCTTGTGAAGACGCCCTCTAAAAAAAAAAATAAAAAATTGGGCGATGATGGGGTCAGGTTCCACATTCTTAGAACAGCTTTAGGTATGAACATTAGTTGCATTTCTTACACTACTCAAAATTATTGAGGCAGCAGATGCCATCCCTGTAACAGGGCATGCACATCTTATTTATTTGTACTGCCTTTTATATAGCACCATCATATTCTGCAGCACTTTACAGACATCATCACCATTGTCCCCATTGGGGCTGACAATCTACATTCCCTATCAGTATGTCTTCGGAGTGTGGGAGGAAACCAGAGAACCCCGAGTAAACCCACGCAAGTGTGAGAGGCAAAGCCATAGTCATGGTTGAGGCAAGTGGTTTAGGCGTGCCCTGGCTCCCAATCACATAAAAATACTGTTCCTTCTGCAGCATACCTTCTGTATCGCCATCTGCACCGTCAGGGTCCCATCGGGCTTGTTGAAGCTCTGCTGCTTGCGTTCTGGCGCATAAAGAGAAGGAGTCAATTCCAAACTCAAAACACAGAACTTTACTCTTTCCTTGTTGCAGCACATACTTGTCAGTAACAACATCAGCGGTTCCACACAGTTCACATTAATCACTTCTTCTGCACTCCTCTCTACGTCCTTCAGTACATTATGGGGATGGACTGCTGCTTGTGGTAACTCAGCGTCTTCCCTGTCCAGACTGACTGCACTTGTGGGTCCCTTCGTCCGTTTTGCCCCGGATACGAGGGCATCAGCCCACGCAATGACCTGACACATGGTGAGCGACCTGTGTCCCTGTACTGATATAGGACCACCTCTCAAGCTTCTGCTTCCAACTGCGGTAGCACTGCTTCTACTGCTGCACCTCTGTCCATCGGGCTCTGCATGGCTGGGTAGCTTGCTTGAACGTTGCAGAGCTGACCACCCTACATGGGCACTAGGAGCTAACTGACTACAAACAGGAAGACTTCTACACTTATCCACGGTCAGCCCCTCCTAAGTTAACTATTTACAGTACTGTCTGTCTAACGTGCCCCCATCTAGTGGCCTATTAAGGGTATTATGCTTTCCCTATCTTAAAGGGAATCTGTCACCCCAATTTTGCCATATCAACTAAAGATATGGCTGAATAGTGCGTCCCATAACAAAGCTATCGGTAGGTATCATTTTTCCTGATACCCCCGTTTTCATATCAAAATACCTTAGTAAACTTCAGCTTCTGCGCTGTCAATCAGGGTGGTCAGGTCAGGAGGGCGGCGTTTTCTCTGTCCCCCCCCCCGCTCCTCGACATCACTTGCGTATCGCCGTCTGTGAATCCCACAGACGGCGTTCGGCTTCCCGCAATTGCGCACTTCAAATTAGGCCCCGCGCATGCGCAGTGTGCTTTGCCCAACAGTGGGCAAAGCATACAATCAGTACAGTGCATATATACATATATATGTGATTCTTCAGTTTTTGTTTTAGTCTTTGCCTGATGAAGAGACCGGAGTAGTCTCGAAAGCTTGCAATTTGTTACCATCTTTTCAGTTAGCCATTAAAAGGTATCAACCACCGAGGACTAGTGTTGAGCATTCCGATACCGCAAGTATCGGGTATCGGCCGATATTCGCGTTATCGGAATTCCGATACTTAATTCCGATACTTTTTCCATATCGTATACCGGAATCGGAAGTTCCCATAATTCTTTGAGAGGCAATGTGATTTTAGTCAGCCAATGAGGAATCCTACGAAGTGTGGGCACATCCTGTAATGCTGCGGTCATCTTAACTAATGGCATGGCTGTGATTGGCTGCTGAAATGATGTCAGAATGCACTATAAAAGGCGCCGCCGCCATTTTAGCGTCACTGTGCTGTGAACTCAGTAAGGGACAGAACGCTACTCTGCTAACTCTGAGGGACAGTTAGATATTGCGATTTTGTGTACTACTGTGCTTGAGGCAGGCTAGTTTACCACCGGCTGTGTAAAGCTTCATTTTGCCAGTGTTGTTTTAACAGCTCTGTGCAAGGTGTGTGTGTGACAGTGCAGGTGACGCTGCAGTTTGCTCTGCATCCACCGCTGTTTGTAGGCATCTGCACGTGTCACTTTTTTTTTTTTTTTTTTTATTTTATTTAGTGGAATTGGTGCAGCTCCATTATATTAGAAAAAAATCAAATCTATTAGTGTGACGTGCTTCCATCCGTATACAATACATTGGTTGCAAACACTATAGAACTACACAAAGGAGCTTTTCACAGATAGTGAATAGTTGTGTTTCAGTGTTCACTGCAGTCTGTGAGGTTTTGATTTTTTGAGTGCAGATCACGCTCCAGTTAGTTCTTCAACCACTGCCGGTTGTAGTCTGCTGAGCGTGTGTCACTGCCTCATCCTTCACATTTTTCTCTAATTGGTGCTGCTCCATTTTAGTGGAAAAAAATCTAATCTATTAGTGTGACGCGCTTCCATCCGTATACAATACATTGGTTGCAAACACTATAGAACTACACAAAGGAGCTTTTCACAGATAGTGAATAGTTGTGTTTCAGTGTTCACTGTAGTCTGTGAGCTTTTCATTTTGTGAGTGCAGATTACGCTCCAGTTTGTACTTCAACCACTGCCGGTTGTAGTCTGCTGAGCGTGTGTCACTGCCTCATCCTTCACATTTTTCTCTAATTGGTGCTGCTCCATTTTAGTGGAAAAAAATCTAATCTATTAGTGTGACGCGCTTCCATCCGTATACAATACATTGGTTGCAAACACTATAGAACTACACAAAGGAGCTTTTCACAGATAGTGAATAGTTGTGTTTCAGTGTTCACTGTAGTCTGTGAGCTTTTCATTTTGTGAGTGCAGATTACGCTCCAGTTTGTACTTCAACCACTGCCGGTTGTAGTCTGCTGAGCGTGTGTCACTGCCTCATCCTTCACATTTTTCTCTAATTGGTGCTGCTCCATTTTAGTGGAAAAAAATCTAATCTATTAGTGTGACGCGCTTCCATCCGTATACAATACATTGGTTGCAAACACTATAGAACTACACAAAGGAGCTTTTCACAGATAGTGAATAGTTGTGTTTCAGTGTTCACTGTAGTCTGTGAGCTTTTCATTTTGTGAGTGCAGATTACGCTCCAGTTTGTACTTCAACCACTGCCGGTTGTAGTCTGCTGAGCGTGTGTCACTGCCTCATCCTTCACATTTTTCTCTAATTGGTGCTGCTCCATTTTAGTGGAAAAAAATCTAATCTATTAGTGTGACGCGCTTCCATCCGTATACAATACATTGGTTGCAAACACTATAGAACTACACAAAGGAGCTTTTCACAGATAGTGAATAGTTGTGTTTCAGTGTTCACTGTAGTCTGTGAGCTTTTCATTTTGTGAGTGCAGATTACGCTCCAGTTTGTACTTCAACCACTGCCGGTTGTAGTCTGCTGAGCGTGTGTCACTGCCTCATCCTTCACATTTTTCTCTAATTGGTGCTGCTCCATTTTAGTGGAAAAAAATCTAATCTATTAGTGTGACGCGCTTCCATCCGTATACAATACATTGGTTGCAAACACTATAGAACTACACAAAGGGGCCTTTCACAGATACTGAACAGTTGTCTGCAGGGTTCACTGTAGTCTGTGAGGAATAACCACACTTAGGCCTTAACTTTTCTGACTTTCTTTATCAATCTACCAAGATGAAGAAGTCAGTGAGTAAGGCACGTGGTCGTGGTCGAGGCCGTGGATTTGCAGCAGGGAGAGGACGTGGGGATTCTGTGGCTGCTGCCGCACCCAGTGACACAGCATCCACCAGTTTTCCCGTGAGCGTTCCTTTATGCGCACTTTTGTAGGAGCTCAGCGTACCCCCTTGCTGCGTGAAGAACAAATTGAAGCCGTTGTTGGTTGGATGGCAGCCAATGCATCGACTTCAATACCTTCCACCTCCTCTCAGGACCACAGCACTGTTGAACAACCATCAGTCTCTTCACCGCCTGCCAAATTGCCCAGGCAGTCAGAGAGCTCTGTACAGGAGCCAGCTGAGTCTCTGCTTCTGTTCTCAGAATCTGTTGGCTTGGAAACAGGGGCCCAGCCAAGCAGCATTCTGGAATGTGAAGAAGAGGCAGTATGCAGTGATGCGCAACAGCTGTGTCTCTCTGAATCTGAAGAGGCGGGTGAGCCAGTGCCGATGGTCAGCACACCGCAGAACGCATCTGATGATGATGAGACTCAGTTGCCAGTTTCTGTTGAGCATGGTGCTGGCCAGACCACCCAACAACAGCAGGTGTTGGAAGAGGGTAGTGGTGGAGATGATGAGGTCCAAGACCCAACATGGCGTGAGGAACAGGAAGGTGGTGGGAGCAGCTCTGAGGAAGAGATTGCACCAACGGTCCAAACAGTAGGGAGAGGTAGGCTGCAGACTCGCTTGCCTGTAGCCTCCAGTTTGGCACCCGTTCGGAGCAGTTCTCTTACAACAGCCAAACCGGGCGCTCCCAGGACTTGCTCTGCGTGGTCCTTTTTGATACAGTTGCAGATGATATTTGCTATGTCAAATGCAAGCTGTGTAATCAAAAAATTAAAAGAGGTAAAAGTGTCAGTAACCTTAATACAACAAATATGTGGAAACATGTGCGGTCAAAGCACTTTGTTGAGTTACAAAGACACACTGGAGATGTAGGCCAACCTACAGCAGCACCTACATCTTCAGCTCCTGTTGGAGCCTCTTCCTCCAGTTCACACACAGCTGGTAAGGCTTCCTCAAAGGATCGCCATGGAAGAACCTCTGTCACTGTTGTCCAGAGACACAGTGTTATTCCACCCACAGGTGCAAGTTCCCTGTCATCCTCACACACCCAGGCCACAAAACAGCCATCGGTAGCACAGGCATGGGATAAAAGACGGCCATACTCGGCAAACCATCCACGAGCACAGGCTCTGAATGCTGTCATTGCAAAACTCCTGTCCCTTGAAATGCTGTCATTCAGGCTGGTGGAGACTGACAGTTTCCGTGAATTAATGGCATTGGCAGTCCCACAATACAATGTGCCCAGCCGATTTTATTTCAGCAGGCAAGCCGTCCCTGGTCTGCAAAAGCATGTTGAGGCAAAAATTAAACATGCGCTACTAAACGCCGTCAGTAGCAAGGTCCACCTGACCACCGATGCGTGGACCAGTACCCATGGCCAGGGACGATACCTTTCACTCACTGCCCATTGGGTGAATGTTGTGGAGCCGGGTACAGATCTTGCGAGTGGCGCTGTACGTGTTCTGCCAACTCCAAGGATTGCCGGAATCAAGTCTGTCCACATTGACTCCTCCTCCTACTCCAGTTCCTCAGAATCATCGCTGCAGGAGCCGTCACGGTCTACCTCCACATGGACCCGTGGACGCTTACCTGATGCGACCGATATGAGCACAGCCGTGGCCAAACGGCAACAGGCCGTTCTGAAATTAATTCCATGGGGAATCGAAGCCACACAGCGCAGGAGGTCTGGAATGCCATCAAGCAGGAGAGCGACGTGTGGTTTTTGCCAGCGAATCTCCAGCCAGGCTTGGTAGTGTGTGACAATGGCCGAAATCTGGTGGCAGCTCTGGGCCTTGGCAACCTCACTCACATACCATGTCTGGCACATGTGCTCAACTTGGTCGTGCAGAGTTTTTTGAGGGACTATCCGGATCTTGATGCACTGCTGCACAAGGTCCGCCTAGAGTGCGCTCACTTGCGACGTTCCAGCATGGCCAGATCGCGCATTGCAGCTCTGCAACGCAGATTGCGCCTTCCTGAACATCGCATCATATGTGACGTATCCACCAGGTGGAATTCAACGTTACATATGTTGGAGCGGTTGTGTGAGCAGCAGCCAGCAGTTATGGAGTATCAGCTGCATCAGGCGCAATCAACACGCAATTTGTGCCGTCCACACTTCACCATTAATGAGTGGGCCACTATGAAGGACATGTGCCACGTTTTGCGTGCGTTTGATGAGTCAACGCGGATGGCGAGTGCAGATGATGCACTAGTCAGCCTGACTGTCCCCCTTATCTGCCTGCTTCAAAAAACACTGCAAGCAATAAGGGATGAGGTTTTGGAAGAGGTGGAGGATGAGGAGTCACAAATTCCATCACCTTCTGGAAAGTCAGCGCAACGTGGTTCCTCACAAAGGGCTGGGCAGGGCTCACTTTGTGAGGAGGATGAGGAGGAGGAGTCAATGGAGGAGGAAGACATCGCTCCAGAGGGAGGTACACAACGCTCTAGTCAGTATGTAGAGCGAGGGTGGGGTGATGCAGAGCAGGCAGAGATAACGCCTCTTGCAGAGGACAGCGTTTCTTTGCCAGTTGGGAGTCTGCAGCACATGGTTGATTTCATGCTGCAGTGCCTAAGAAACGACCGCCGCATCGCCCACATTCTCACGACGTCTGATTATTGGGTGTACACCCTCCTAGACCCTCGCTACCGGGACAACGTCAAAAGCCTCATCACACCGTTGAACCGGGAGCGTAAAATGCGGGAGTACCAAGACACACTGGTGCAATCCCTAATGTTCTACCTTACTGCCGAGAGCACTGCTGCTGCTACTGCTTTACAAAGCAGCTCTGTGCGTCGAGGCAGTGTAGAGAGCTCTGCAACAAGAGGGAGCACACGCAGTGCCTCTGCACAGGGAAAGACCAGTATGTTCAAAATGTGGCAAAGTTTTGTGGCAGCGCCACAAATGTCTACACCATCCGAGAGGGCTCCAGTCAGCGGGAGGCAACGTATCCGTCAGATGGTGACAGACTACTTGGCTTTGCCTCTCAGTGTACTCCCAGATGGCTCTTCCCCATTCAAGTTTTGGGTCTCTAAGCTGGATACATGGCCAGAGCTTAGCCAGTATGCATTGGAGGTGCTGGCTTGCCCTGCTGCCAGTGTATTATCGGAGCGCGTCTTTAGTGCTGCAGGTGGTGTACTAACAGACCGTCGCATGTGTGTCGACCGCCACCACAATTGTGGGTTACCAGGGCAATGGGGTACTCAGAGCCGAGCCCATGGAAGTCTATGGGGATTGTCACAGGTAGCTGTGGCTCGGTCTGTGGCCCCTGGCGGTCTGGCGTATGTTGGGGATATATTTACAGGGGATAGGTTTATATACAGTTCGTGACGCCACCTGTAGTATTCTGGTAATTAGTACCAGCGCTGCTGTAGATCTCTGAGGGATGGTGATGCAGCTAGATGTCGGGTCCCCTACAGGTGGGACTCTTCCCTCAGGTCGGTAGTTAGGTAGGGATTGTGCAGGCATGCAATAATAACTCAGTCTCACACGGTCAGCGTCTTTCCATACCTTTACTTGCAAGATGATAAGCAGGTCCCAGGGAGGCTGATGGGGTTGGTGGAGGATGAGCTTTGAGGCAACAGCTAAGCAAGTTAGGGGCCTCCTTTACTGTCCAATGAAGATGAGTACGACCAGCCTGAAGCGTAGTCCCCTCTATGATTCCAGCTTATCCAAAGCTGTGCTTCCCAGTCAATTTAGTGTTAGGAGTCTTTCTATGAGGGAGCTGAATTCTTATTTTGTCCTGCAGAAACTCAAAGTCTTCACTTCCCCTGACCCCAGTTACGTACTGACTATAAGGGGTGTTTGCCGCGACCTAGGGTCCGGTAAATCTCTGGTTTTCTCCTCACTATGCTTGTAACAATAGTGATCCTTCGGTCCCCAGTGACCGGGTGCAATGTGCAGGACTCTTCCAAGCCAAACGCACTTTTCCAATAATCTTCCTTCCACTTTGCCCTTCGATTTGCTCAACTCTTAATAGCTAGTTCAGTCTTTCTTCCAGTGGGGCACAGCTCTGACTAGACTAAGGTGAATTAGACCACCTGTACCAGCCTCCACGTTCTGAACTGATGACAGGCTCAAACTGGACACGTCTACTCTGTCCAAGGACAGGAACCTGACTGACTAAAAACCACTCCCTTCCACACCCTGCTGGGTGTGTCAGAAGTGTACATGATGTCATGAAGAGACCTTAACTGTTACCTCTCCACTCATCCTCCTGGTATTGTGTACCAGGGCTACACATTCCCCCATGGTAAACGACAGCACTCCCGGGCTGTAAAATATAAAGAGACATTTTTGTTTATGCATGAAAACATTAAACAATTAACATTGGTTCGTCCCATCCGGGAGGTGAGGATATCTTGAACGTTGCAAACAATAACATTATATATAGAAATACAAAAATATTAAATAGCATTCAATAAATATACAGTATACTTGTGAAGGACCCGCACCAAACCTTCAACGTAGGTCCTGGGTGGGCTGCAGGACATCCGAATGCAGACCTCACTCAGTGCCACACCACACGGGTTTTTGGTTCAGAGGTAAGTCAAGGTTTCATGTGAAACCATTAAAAGAAAGGCACAAAGTGCAACTATTTACAGGATACAGTTTTTGGGCTGGCTCAGTCCTCAGCCTCTGAGTCCATTGTTAAACGAAGACATAATAGGGAAAAACACATTTATATATATAGACTTTTACAATGTTCACATAAATTCGTTATAATCACTGCTGATATCTAATGGGTAACTTCCCTTTTGTGATTCTCTCTGATCTACGTGGTGTAGTTTCAGGTATATCAAGTTGCGATCTGTCTGCACTGCGTAACGGCAAACTATAGAACTGCCTTAACCTTTCTATGGATCTGGCAAGCGTACTGATGGCTGGGCGGTGTGAGTCAGCTTCACCAGGAGATCCCATAGTATGGGGCGCTGCTTCAGATGATCCATCTTGAGGTTCCACAGGTTGAGGTGTTGCTGGGATGGGTAACTCCTGAGCGGGCTCAACTGGCACCACAGGCACAACTGGAGGTAAAACTTCCTCTTGTGGCTGAAAAAACTGCAACACTGGAATTATCACAGCATCTCCCAGTCGGGGCCAATCCGCAGGAAAATCTCCCAGATCGGTGTGGATGACCTCTTCCTTTCTTTCTCTTTGATTGAGGACAGGGTTCTTTTCACAACTCTTTAAGTGTTCTGGACACAACTTCAAATGATCTCTGGACACAGTGGTTGTTGTTCTTCCTCCGTCTTTACTGACGACACAAACTTTTCTGTTGTCATATTTAGAATCTTGTATGACGTAGGGTTCTTGCTCCCACTGATTATCCAATTTGTGCATCTTCCTTTTTCTTTTTAATACTACCTCTCCAGGCATCAAAGGCTTGGCAGGAGCATTTCGGTTGTAAACATCTTCCTGTTTCTCCCGTGCCTTATTGAGACTTTCCTCCACACAGATTTGTACTTTTCTGTATTGCTCTTGCCGATTGACGTCCCAGTTTTCAACAGCGTCTTCTGCCTCCGGTTCTACCACTCCAAGTTCTAGATCCATTGGTAGTTTTCCGGCCTTGCTCGCATAAGATAAGCTGGAGTGCAGTTAGTTGAGCTTACAGGTATATGATTATACAAATCAACCAAATCAGGTAGTAAATCCGGCCATCGATTCCTGTCTTCCAACGGTATGGATCTCAACAAGTCAAGGACAATATGGTTCATCTTTTCACAAAGACCGTTGGTTTGAGGGTGGTATGGTGTCGTTCTAATTTTCTTGCACCCGTACATATGACAGAATTCCTTGAATAAATCGGCTTCAAAAGCAGGTCCCTGATCGGTTAAGACTTGCTCCGGATACCCATGCGGTCTGCAGAAACTTGCTTGAAAGGTCTTCGCTGCCGTCACCGCGGTCTGGTCCTTAACTGGAACAACTACCAGAAATCTGGAGTAATGGTCCACCATGGTCAAGGGTATGAGTATCCAGATCTACTTGGCGACAATTTGACATGGTCCAGGGCCACAATCTCCAGGGGACGAGTCGTCCGGATAGGTTGCAGGGGGGCCTTTTGACTACCGTAGTCCTTTCTTCTGAGACCACAGGGTCCACAGTTCCGACACCACCTCTCGATGGAGCTGCGCATCCCTACCCAATAGAACCGGCATCTCAACAGGGTCTCCAGCTTTCTCCAGCCAAAGTGTCCTGCTTGATCGTGGTATGCTTCCAACACCATTGGGACGTCTGCCTTGGGGACCACGATTTGCCAGACCATCTCATGGGTTCTGGGGTTGACGTATCTCCTGCACAACTTCTCACGGTATAGGAACAACCTGCTTTTCTCGTTCCACAGGAGCTTTGCTGACATAGGTGCATCCTTTTCCAAAGAGGAGCCTTCCTGTCTTAACAACTCCTTGATGCGGCTGACCACTGGATCACTGTCCTGAGTCTCTTTCCAACTATGATGGGGTAAAGGATTTAATGTTGCACCATTCTGCTTTCTGTGGACTCGATGCTCGTGGACTACCCCATTTCGATGGAACGCAGGTAGCTCAATTTCTTCCAGGTCGTCCGATTCTTCTTCCGTATCAGAGTCATGCGGCATTCGGGACAACGCATCAGCATTAGCATTCTTTCGACCTGCCCGGTACTTGATAGTAAACTGGTAATTGGACAACCGGGCCATCCATCGCTGCTCCATGGCACCCAGCTTGGCGGTTTCCAGGTGCGTTAACGGGTTGTTGTCTGTGTACGCCGTGAACTTATTGGAGGCCAGATAGTGCTTAAATCTTTCAGTAATGGCCCAGACCAGCGCCAGAAACTCCAGCTTGAAGCTGCTATAATTTTCCGGATTCCTCTCCGTTGGCCTGAGTTTTCTGCTAGCATAAGCGATGACTTTTTCTTGGCCATTCTGCTTCTGACTGAGAACTGCTCCCAACCCTTCATTACTGGCGTCGGTGTACAACAGGAACGGTTGGCTGTAATCAGGATAGGTTAAGATCTCATCACCTGTCAGGATCTCTTTCATCTTTTGGAATGCTTCAGCCTGTTCTTTACCCCAATTAAAGGGAGGGTTTCTGCTCTTTAAGGATTGTCCTACCAGGAGGTCCTGTAAAGGAGCTGCCTTCTTCGTGTAATCTTTCACGAATCTCCTGTAGTAACCCGTTAGTCCCAGGAACTGTCGCACTTCCTTAAGGTTCTTCGGCTCCGGCCACTTCTGGATGGCAGTGACTTTCTCTGGGTCCGGCGCTACTCCTTCCGAACTGACGATGTGCCCCAAGTATTGTACCTTCTGTTTGAGTAGATGGCATTTTGAGGGTTTCAACTTCATCCCGTACCTGGACAGGGACTCGAATACTTCTGCCAGGTGCTTCAGATGGTCCTCATATGTCTTGGAATACACGATGACGTCGTCTAGGTATAGCAGCACGGTTTCAAAATCGAGATGTCCCAGACAGTTTTCCATCACTCTCTGAAATGTTCCTGGGGCACTACTGAGCCCAAACGGCATTCTGTCGAACTCACAGAGCCCCATTGGGGTGGTGAAAGCCGTTTTCTCACGATCCTCCTCAGCCACAGCCACTTGCCAGTAACCACTAGTCAGATCGAGGGTAGAAAAGTAGTTAGCCGTTTTCAGAGCAGCTAATGATTCCTCTATACGTGGTAACGGGTATGCATCCTTGTGTGTTATGCGGTTCACCTGCCTGTAATCCACACACATTCTCATACTACCATCTTTCTTTTTAACCAGAACTAGAGGGGCTGCCCAGGGGCTACAACTATCCCTTATCACCCCAGCTTTCTTCATATCATTCAACATTTCTTTAGCTTTCTGATAATGAGCTGGAGGTATGGGCCTATACGCTCTTTGATGGGAGGATGATTGCCTGTAGGGATATGATGTTGTACTCCCTTAATTGTCCCAAAATCAAGGGGATTTTTGCTAAACACTTGGGCGTACTCTTGCACCACCCGTAATACCCCTTGCTTCTGGTGAGCGGGAGTGGTGTCCGTCCCAACATGGAGTTGCTGACACCATTCCGCCACCTGAGTTGCTGGGTCATTGTCCTCCTCTATTTGACAGGAGTCTAAGGACTCAGCCGGGAGAATAGAATTATTATCAACAGCATGAAGTTTAGCAATGGTTGCATAACGGGGTAAATTTACCTCATCATCTCCCCAATTGAGAAGCCGTACCGGTACTCTTCCATTCACCACTTCTACTACTCCTCTAGCAGTCATAAGTGTAGGTCTATGTTCTGAATGGTGGGGTTCTACTACAGCTTGGTAATTCTGTCCTCTCAGACCTATGGCTGCCCTGCACCAAATGATCATTTCACTCATTGGGGTATCACAATAGGATCTGAGTCAGTGACCCGTACATTACCAATTTCGCCGTCGGTAAGCTTCGCTTGCTGCTGACACACCAGGGCCCGGATCTCTCTTTGGATTACTCCTCTCTGCCTTGGTCGGGCAATCTCAGCGAGCTGTTGGAGCAAGAACACAACTTCTCCCAAACAATTACCGATAATGTTAGTACCCAAAATGATATTTAAACCGTTCTCCTCATTTACAGTCTTTACTACCAGAAGCCCTTGGTCTTTCAACTCCTCTCTGCCCACCTTTACATCTACACATTTTGTTCCGAGTACTTCTACAGGAAGACCATTAGAAGCATACACAGTAAAGTCAAGGCTCGGAGGTTTAAGACTGTCCATTGACCAGTACTTGGTATATAGAGCATCAGGTATTAGGGTCACCTGCGACCCAGTGTCTAACAATGCTGGAACAGCAATACCATCTAGAATAATAGACAGGTAGGGTCGCCCGCCCACATACCTGCGGTTCCAGTCTAGGGGGCCTGACGGGTATTCTCCTGGGTGTTGGCCCTTGGACCCAGGTTCTGCCCGTTTAAAGGACACTGTGTAGACAGATGACCTTTCCGGTTGCAGCGGTAACAGATGATCTCTCGACGAGAAGGGTGTTGGTCAGAGGTTGCTCCTGGGGGTGGCGTTGTCCTCCTCCGGGGGGGCGACGTCTTCTTTCTTCTCCGGTGCATCCACGGAACGTCCTCTGGGCAGTCAGCTAACAAGATCTTCCCTTCCTCCTCTTTCCGCAGCTGCAGGGCACTCATCACAGCGGCCAGATTTTTAGTCAGCTGGCGCACCTCTGAGCGCAGACAGTCCAATTCACTAGGAGGTGTCACCTGCGCTTTGGCTTCAGCCACTAGCGGGGAACAGGGGGTTACTGCCGGTTCCAGAGTGACTTCACCCTGATGATGTTGGGTGGCCACCTCAGGTTTGCCCAGGGGCCGCAGCCCTTTTATTGCCATGTCCTTTAGGGCATCAAAGGTAGCATCCGGATGATCTAAGGACCACCAATTTACAGTTCTGCGTTCCTCTGGGGATCTCAATCCCTGTATAAATTGTTCTTTCAACATTTTATTCTCGTCGATAGCATTTAAATTGTTAATTTGCTTGAGTGCTTTCAGGGCTCCCTGTAGTCGGCAAGCGTAGTCCCGGATGCTGTCACCTGGCTGTTGTGAACAGTGATAGAAGGCCATCCGGAGATCCGTTTCTGTGCGGTCTTCAAATATGGCATGTAGCTTAAGGAAGATCGCAGGTACCGACTCCTGATCAACGGTATCCCAAGTCTCCACTTCCCTCTCAGCAGCGCCAGTTAGCTGCCCTATTAGCACAGCAGCTTTTTGTCTCTCAGGCATGGAGTACATTTCTAGGATGCTGCATAACTTCCGCTTGAAGCCTGCTAATGTGCCTGGCTCACCGCTGTACTGGGGAAGCCATTTCGCCCCAGGCATATATGGGAGCGTTAGTGGCATGATCGGGACTACCGGACTGGGTGCAGGGCCTGCGCCCCCATCTGGCGCTACAATACCAGACGGTGCGGGATTGGGGACTCCGACCGGGGCCGCACTGTCAGCCGGTTGTTGTGACATCTTAGCGCCCCCTTGGTTAAACGGAGCCTACCGGTTTCAGATGCTGCTACTTCACAGGCACCGCAGTGGGAACAGGACCTTCGTTGCAGGCGCTCTGATGTCAGAGCGTTCACTTCCTCTTGCAGGACCTGCCGATGAGTCAGAGCCGGGGGCGTGTCCAAGACTTTGCGCGCTCTTTCAGGTACGCCCACCTTCTTCTCCAGCGCCTGAGGGCGCGAATATGGCGACAAAAATGGCGATTTTGGCGCCAAAAGTGCAAACAGTCCTTTTTCACAAAAACACTCCACAGGCACACAGGGCTCACAATGATGCAAGTTTCGTATCCTGTTCGTGACGCCAAAGTTTTTGTGTCGACCCGCCACCACAATTGTGGGTTACCAGGGCAATGGGGTACTCAGAGCCGAGCCCATGGAAGTCTATGGGGATTGTCACAGGTAGCTGTGGCTCGGTCTGTGGCCCTGGCGGTCTGGCGTATGTTGGGGATATATTTACAGGGGATAGGTTTATATACAGTTCGTGACGCCACCTGTAGTATTCTGGTAATTAGTACCAGCGCTGCTGTAGATCTCTGAGGGGATGGTGATGCAGCTAGATGTCGGGTCCCCTACAGGTGGGACTCTTCCCTCAGGTCGGTAGTTAGGTAGGGATTGTGCAGGCATGCAATAATAACTCAGTCTCACACGGTCAGCGTCTTTCCATACCTTTACTTGCAAGATGATAAGCAGGTCCCAGGGAGGCTGATGGGGTTGGTGGAGGATGAGCTTTGAGGCAACAGCTAAGCAAGTTAGGGGCCTCCTTTACTGTCCAATGAAGATGAGTACGACCAGCCTGAAGCGTAGTCCCCTCTATGATTCCAGCTTATCCAAAGCTGTGCTTCCCAGTCAATTTAGTGTTAGGAGTCTTTCTATGAGGGAGCTGAATTCTTATTTTGTCCTGCAGAAACTCAAAGTCTTCACTTCCCCTGACCCCAGTTACGTACTGACTATAAGGGGTGTTTGCCGCGACCTAGGGTCCGGTAAATCTCTGGTTTTCTCCTCACTATGCTTGTAACAATAGTGATCCTTCGGTCCCCAGTGACCGGGTGCAATGTGCAGGACTCTTCCAAGCCAAACGCACTTTTCCAATAATCTTCCTTCCACTTTGCCCTTCGATTTGCTCAACTCTTAATAGCTAGTTCAGTCTTTCTTCCAGTGGGGCACAGCTCTGACTAGACTAAGGTGAATTAGACCACCTGTACCAGCCTCCACGTTCTGAACTGATGACAGGCTCAAACTGGACACGTCTACTCTGTCCAAGGACAGGAACCTGACTGACTAAAAACCACTCCCTTCCACACCCCTGCTGGGTGTGTCAGAAGTGTACATGATGTCATGAAGAGACCTTAACTGTTACCTCTCCACTCATCCTCCTGGTATTGTGTACCAGGGCTACACACATGCGACTATCCTCCGATAATGTAGACCGGCTTACTTTTCTGAAAATGAACAAGGCATGGATCTCGCCAGAATTTGTCTGTCCGTTTTCAGATTAAATAACTGGTTCGCAACGTTATCCATGTCTCCTGTTATGTTCATCTTTCTACCACCTGAACTCTACTCCCTGGGCTCCAACACTGCCAGTTGCTGCTCAGAAGTGTCGTGTCCACAGAACAAAACACAAGCTCTACTGTTAGTGGGGTTCAGTAACGCCAGCTGTTCCCCTGCTGTGTCAACGGCAAGAAGTGTCCTGTTCCCGACACATGGACAGAAAAACACATGACCAACATGCTCCAAATAGGGAAGAGCCGTCACCCTGCTTGTTATGCTGAAAACATGAAATTGTGAAGTTTTGCAGGCCTAGAATGATAAATTTTTAAGAAAAATATGGACAAATAATAATTTGTCATCACAGCGCATATCTGCACATGTCTATTAGAAATGGTAACAAAAAATAAAACATAGTCTACTCTTCACATTTTTAAATTAATGCATAAAAGTACATTTCAGACTTATGAATTAATGCTTTTAAAGGAACTTTATCTGTACCTGTAAGATAATGCACTCAATGGATGTACGAATCATTACATCCTCATCATCATCATCACGAGTTTTATTTATGACAGACATTATAAAATACACATACTGATGCCAACTGTAACTTCAAACACCATATATGAAATGGCCAGCATGTAAACATGGTAATAATGTCCAATAATAAATTATTACATCTAGAAAGTGCATCATGCATACTGACAATAGGTACTTATACCTGCAAGTGCTGTTGAAACAACCACAAGATATAAATTAATACTGGTATATAGGTATCACAGTGCATAGTTACTCATGGACAATGTTGATGTAATACTGTATCTCAATTAAGTCAGCGTCAACCATTAGGCTTGTTAGTCTTGTACATTGTTAAAGAGGGAACGTAATTTTTTGGTTTGTCATAGGTGTAGTATTACACATTAAATTATTACTGCTGTATTTTTTTTGCGTCCCTAGTGCGCAATAACGCAGCCTAACCTCACATTTGATAGTCAGCTAATTGCCACACGCTACCCTACCCTACGCGTGACAGTAGGAAGGTAGTGTTGACGGATAAAGCTTTGCGCAAACAGACATTCTTTTACCCTCTTCAACACTCTACAAGCAAAAAATGCATGATTTCAGCCGCAGACTTTATTGACGTACAGTATAACATCGGCATTACCCATCAGAGGCTGTCCACTGTGTGATACAGACATAGAATATACCTTTGCTATCCGTAGCCTTTGTTTCACCTACACTTGCAGGCACACACTTAAATTGTGACAAACAATGCCTAATGTTTTTTTAAATGGTTATTTTTTATTGTACATTATTGTGTCATCAATCACATTGATGAGTCCATGCTGGACATGTCATACATGCTATAGAAAGTTACGATTTTATGAACTTAAATAATTAAATTGTCTGTGACTGTCACATAAAATTTGCGATGATGATGATGAGTGACTATTACAAAATCCATTGTCTTCACTATGTTATAGTTTAACATTGCGTTCCTTAAGCATTATTCATAAAAAAAAAAATGTACTTTTATTCTTAAATTTACAACACTATATTTTGTTACCAATTTTTTGGGTGTTGTGTTGTTCCATTTATTTTTGGCATGTGCATATATGCGTTTATATTTGTATTTTCTTTATTTTTCCTTCTTGAAATTAGAAAACATGTGTATCTTTGTACCGTGTTAGCCAGTAGATAGAAAAATATTTAGACTTCAGAGTCAGCAGTGGTTCATACCTTTTTATGGATAACTGAAAAGATGGAAACAAATTGCAAGCTTTCAAGGCTACTCACGTCTCTTCATCAGGGAAAGACTAACTAAAAAAATTAAGCATCACATATTTCTATACACAACAGGACACAGGAATATTGCAATAGGTAAGACAAGTAAGTGACGTGTATCAGAACTGTCATTATCTCACAGGGATGAACATAAATATTCGAACAGTTCCTAGATAAGGATAGAAAGTTTGATTGCCCTCTCATTGGCGTATTTTTTTGGGGTTTTCATGACCCTGGAAGGGCATAGACGCAGATTCCTTAATTGATATAGAATGACATAAATCCATGTGATCTATTCATTCCATCACTAACAGTGTCAAAGGTCATGATGAGCTTATATTCTGAAACCTTTGTACGTTTCTCATATTTGAAGTTATATTTTAATAACAGTAATTCCATATCCATGATGCTATGACCGGGCATACAAAAGTCTTTTGCCACAGCTAAATTCATTAATTTATCTGTGATTGTGTGGCGCTGATAATTCATCCTTGTTCTCCTTTTTGTTGCCGGTCTCCCCTCACTTGTCCCTCCCTCACTTGTCTTAGCTATTCCTGTGTCCTGTTGTGTGTAGAAATATGTGATTCTTCATTTTTGGCTTTACTCTTAGCCTGATGAAGACACCTGAGTAGTCTCGAAAGCTTTGAATTTGTTACCATATTTTCAGTTAGCCATTAAACGTTATCAACCACAGAGGACTGTCAAGTATAAATATTTTTCTATTCTTGTAATTGAAATTTATCATTTTATTGTTGTAGTAAAACTTCATTTATTCTTGTTTGAAGTACATACATTTGCAATGGCCACGTAACAAGGCAATAACTCAATATTTTATGCCTACACCCTCCTTGACCCTGGGCTCCAACACCGCCAGTTGTTGCTTGGAAGTGCTGTTAGCACAGTCTACACTTGCTCCTGTGTTACTGGGGTTCAGTAATGTCAGCTGTTCCCCTGCTGTGTGTACGGCAAACAGTCCTGCTGCCTCCACCATGTTCTCTTCTCATCCCTGGGTTACAACACCGCCAGTTGTTTCTCGGAAGTGCTGTTAGCACAGTCTACACTTGCTCCTGTGTTACTGGGGTTCAGTAATGTCAGCTGTTCCCCTGCTGTGTGTACGGCAAACAGTCCTGCTGCCTCCACCATGTTCTCTTCTCATCCCTGGGTTACAACACCGCCAGTTGTTTCTCGGAAGTGCTGTTAGCACAGTTAACACTTGCTCCCGTGTTACTGGGGTTCAGTAATGTCAGCTGTTCCCTGCTGTGTGAACGGCAAAAAGTCCTGCTGCCTCCACCATGTTCTCTTCTCATCCCTGGGTTACAACACCGCCAGTTGTTTCTCAGAAGTGCTGTTAGCACAGTCTACACTTGCTCCTGTGTTACTGGGGTTCAGTAATGTCAGCTGTTCCCCTGCTGTGTGTACGGCAAACAGTCCTGCTGCCTCCACCATGTTCTCTTCTCATCCCTGGGTTACAACACCGCCAGTTGTTTCTCGGAAGTGCTGTTAGCACAGTCTACACTTGCTCCTGTGTTACTGGGGTTCAGTAATGTCAGCTGTTCCCCTGCTGTGTGTACGGCAAACAGTCCTGCTGCCTCCACCATGTTCTCTTCTCATCCCTGGGTTACAACACCGCCAGTTGTTTCTCGGAAGTGCTGTTAGCACAGTCTACACTTGCTCCTGTGTTACTGGGGTTCAGTAATGTCAGCTGTTCCCCTGCTGTGTGTACGGCAAACAGTCCTGCTGCCTCCACCATGTTCTCTTCTCATCCCCGGGTTACAACACCGCCAGTTGTTTCTCGGAAGTGCTGTTAGCACAGTCTACACTTGCTCCTGTGTTACTGGGGTTCAGTAATGTCAGCTGTTCCCCTGCTGTGTGTACGGCAAACAGTCCTGCTGCCTCCACCATGTTCTCTTCTCATCCCTGGGTTACAACACCGCCAGTTGTTTCTCGGAAGTGCTGTTAGCACAGTTAACACTTGCTCCCGTGTTACTGGGGTTCAGTAATGTCAGCTGTTCCCCTGCTGTGTGAACGGCAAAAAGTCCTGCTGCCTCCACCATGTTCTCTTCTCATCCCTGGGTTACAACACCGCCAGTTGTTTCTCGGAAGTGCTGTTAGCACAGTCTACACTTGCTCCTGTGTTACTGGGGTTCAGTAATGTCAGCTGTTCCCCTGCTGTGTGTACGGCAAACAGTCCTGCTGCCTCCACCATGTTCTGTTCTCATCCCTGGGTTACAACACCGCCAGTTGTTTCTGGGAAGTGCTGTTAGCACAGTCTACACTTGCTCCTGTGTTACTGGGGTTCAGTAATGTCAGCTGTTCCCCTGCTGTGTGTACTGCAAACAGTCCTGCTGCCTCCACCATGTTCTCTTCTCATCCCTGGGTTACAACACCGCCAGTTGTTTCTCGGAAGTGCTGTTAGCACAGTCTACACTTGCTCCTGTGTTACTGGGGTTCAGTAATGTCAGCTGTTCCCCTGCTGTGTGTACGGCAAACAGTCCTGCTGCCTCCACCATGTTCTCTTCTCATCCCTGGGTTACAACACCGCCAGTTGTTTCTCGGAAGTGCTGTTAGCACAGTCTACACTTGCTCCTGTGTTACTGGGGTTCAGTAATGTCAGCTGTTCCCCTGCTGTGTGTACGGCAAACAGTCCTGCTGCCTCCACCATGTTCTCTTCTCATCCCTGGGTTACAACACCGCCAGTTGTTTCTCGGAAGTGCTGTTAGCACAGTCTACACTTGCTCCTGTGTTACTGGGGTTCAGTAATGTCAGCTGTTCCCCTGCTGTGTGTACGGCAAACAGTCCTGCTGCCTCCACCATGTTCTCTTCTCATCCCTGGGTTACAACACCGCCAGTTGTTTCTCGGAAGTGCTGTTAGCACAGTCTACACTTGCTCCTGTGTTACTGGGGTTCAGTAATGTCAGCTGTTCCCCTGCTGTGTGTACGGCAAACAGTCCTGCTGCCTCCACCATGTTCTGTTCTCATCCCTGGGTTACAACACCGCCAGTTGTTTCTCGGAAGTGCTGTTAGCACAGTCTACACTTGCTCCTGTGTTACTGGGGTTCAGTAATGTCAGCTGTTCCCCTGCTGTGTGTACGGCAAACAGTCCTGCTGCCTCCACCATGTTCTCTTCTCATCCCTGGGTTACAACACCGCCAGTTGTTTCTCGGAAGTGCTGTTAGCACAGTTAACACTTGCTCCCGTGTTACTGGGGTTCAGTAATGTCAGCTGTTCCCCTGCTGTGTGAACGGCAAAAAGTCCTGCTGCCTCCACCATGTTCTCTTCTCATCCCTGGGTTACAACACCGCCAGTTGTTTCTCGGAAGTGCTGTTAGCACAGTCTACACTTGCTCCTGTGTTACTGGGGTTCAGTAATGTCAGCTGTTCCCCTGCTGTGTGTACGGCAAACAGTCCTGCTGCCTCCACCATGTTCTGTTCTCATCCCTGGGTTACAACACCGCCAGTTGTTTCTCGGAAGTGCTGTTAGCACAGTCAACACTTGCTCCTGTGTTACTGGGGTTCAGTAATGTCAGCTGTTCCCCTGCTGTGTGTACGGCAAACAGTCCTGCTGCCTCCACCATGTTCTCTTCTCATCCCTGGGTTACAACACCGCCAGTTGTTTCTCGGAAGTGCTGTTAGCACAGTTAACACTTGCTCCCGTGTTACTGGGGTTCAGTAATGTCAGCTGTTCCCCTGCTGTGTGAACGGCAAACAGTCCTGCTGCCTCAACTTTAATTTCCATGGGTACCTTCTGCTACCCATCCGGGTTCCAGTACCGTCAGCTGGTTCTCCGCAGTGCCTTTGGCGTAGGTGCCTCCATGTCGGTATCCGAGTTCCAGCAACGTCTGCTGGTCCTTGGTAGTGCTTTGGAGCACAGGTACCTCCTGCTTAGTAACCGTGTCCCAGTAACGTCAGCTGGTCCTCGGTTGTGCCATTGGCTCTTTTCCTTCTGCTGACCCTCCGGGTTCCAGCACAGTCAGCTGGTCCTCGTTACTTTCATTGGCTCTTGTACCTTCTGCTACTCATCCGGGTTCCAGTACCGTCAGCTGGTTCTCCGCAGTGCCTTTGGCCTAGGTGCCTCCATGTCGGTATCCGAGTTCCAGCAACGTCTGCTGGTCCTTGGTAGTGCTTTGGAGCACAGGTACCTCCTGCTTAGTAACCGTGTCCCAGTAACGTCAGCTGGTCCTCGGTTGTGCCATTGGCTCTTTTCCTTCTGCTGACCCTCCGGGTTCCAGCACAGTCAGCTGGTCCTCGTTACTTTCATTGGCTCTTGTACCTTCTGCTACTCATCCGGGTTCCAGTACCGTCAGCTGGTTCTCCGCAGTGCCTTTGGCCTAGGTGCCTCCATGTCGGTATCCGAGTTCCAGCAACGTCTGCTGGTCCTTGGTAGTGCTTTGGAGCACAGGTACCTCCTGCTTAGTAACCGTGTCCCAGTAACGTCAGCTGGTTCTCGGTTGTGCCATTGGCTCTTTTCCTTCTGCTGACCCTCCGGGTTCCAGCACAGTCAGCTGGTCCTCGTTACTTCCATTGGCTTTTGTACCATCACCAACAGGACAAAGAAGGTTAAGACAAACTACAAGATACAGAACAAGAGACAGAAGAACAATAAGCAGAAGATCAAAAGCAGAAGAACATTAAGTATAAGACCAAAATGAAGAGCAAAATATATGCTCTAAATTCTAAGCAGAAGAAGACTAAGCAGTGTATGGGGGTGAGTCCGTTCCTCCTCGTGGTGCCCCTGGAAAATGCCTGATGCTGCTGCAGGCTAAACTGAACGCGGACAAATACTGTTGTAATTAAAATCTTTCGTGACAGCAAGAACGGAAGGATGAAAATTCAGAGTTTTACAGATTACAAGTACAGGAATGTCTGTCACAAATAAGAATATGATGAAAAGGATGAATAGGAAGAAGATGAAGAAGTAGAATATGAAGAATAATAACTGTTTAATAAGAACAATATAAGTAATGTTAACAAAAAGATGAATAGCAAGAAGTTTTAGAAGATTAATAAGGTGAAGATGAAGAATAATTTGATGAGAAAGATGATGCTGCTGAAAATTATGAAGGAGAAAGTGTGTGAAAAGTTAAAAAGGTGAAGACCATGGAAGTTGTGAAACAGACATATTTGACAAAATAGAAAAAAGGTTAACAACATTGTCAATTTGTTCGTCAATCCGAACGTATTTCCTAAAAAAAATAAATAATGCTATTCCATTGGATTGGGTCAAACATCTATGCCTTTAATGTCTCCTCAACCTCCCCCAATACATTCTACATTACTCTTTCTTGTTTTCCTTCATGTACAATTAACCAACAAGGCAAGAATGGGTTTTTTTTAATTTCGATATTTTGTTCCCATAGACTTACATGGGACTTCCGGTATCGGTATCGGGTATCGCCGATATTTTAGTGATATCGGCGATACCATTACGATTCCGATACTTTAGGATATCGGAAAGTATCGCTCAACTCTACCGAGGACTCTCAAGTCTAAATATTTTTCTATCTACTGGCTAACACGGTACAAAGATACACATCTTTCCTATATCTAAATATGTACATTCAAGCAACAATGGCATATTTACATAAAGGAAGAGAGTGGAGTATCACACGGTCCCGGTTCACCCGTTACACAAACACGGGGAGAACATACAAACTCCTTGCAGATGTTGTCCTTGTGGGGGAAAGGAGGGGGATTTGAACCCAGGACAGTAGCAATGCTAACCACTGAGCCACTGTGCTAACCACTGAGCCACTATGCTAACCACTGAGCCACCGTGCTATTTACATAAAACAATAAACATAAATTGTTTTCTAATATTTTATATATGGAAACCTAAACTTGGGAAGTCATACAAACTGTTTAATAAATAACGATATGAGATGATGGTTACTAGACTACATAACTGCATCGATTGCTAGGAATGAGAAAGAAAAATTCTGTAAATTGACAGAACTCTGTAACATTATTTCTGAATGTGGGGTAATGTTGTATCTCTGTATCCAGCTGTATGTGACATAAGCAGTAGTGTCCCTGTTCCCGCTGACTGTGAAGGAATCCATAGATCAGAGATCCCATCACAATCCGCTATTATCCTGAGAGCAGATGTAGAGAAATGCCATATTCCCTCCCTGCAGCCTGCAGTGCCTCTGGCTGGCCTCTATGTGGCCTCCTTCACATGTTGAGTCACCTTTTTTCTTCTTTCTTTCCTGATTCCAGCAGGCAGCCGGCTAATTAACTGCACAGCCCTGCCTTTCTGTGCTGAGTATTGTCATTAGGGAGGAGGGATGGCCAGCACTACTACCCTGACACAGGCACCCAGCCTTCGATCCCACTGCTCGCTGTTGGAAAGCTGGGAGTTTTCTATGTAGGACAATACACCCATTACAAAGGTCCAGCTGCATGCAGAAGTGACTTGGAATATGTCTGCAGCCAGAGTCCGGACATACAGGCCAATGTGATAGGTCTGAGCACTATTCTGCATCATGGGGAACCAGCCGGCCAAGCCTGAGGAGCAGGAGCAAGGTTGGTGGGATCCTTTATTATAAGATTGTAGGGGAAGTTGTGACCTTGTGTGCGGCTGTAGTATATGTGTGCATTCAGGTCAGCGCAGTCCGGAGAGCGGCATTTGTGTGGAGCCGGTATCTGCATGCTGCTGGGTGCAGGCTGTCACTGATTCTCCCTCTGCAGCTGGGAAGTTGTAACCCTGCCCTCCTGGCATGGGGCTGCCAGCTGGAGAATGGGCGCACACATAGCTTCAGGCCAATTACTGCTAACTGGACCCAGCGGATGGGCATAACGGAGATTTATGGCAATTAGCCTAAATGCTTAATGAAAAGAGGGGCTTAAATACTCAGCGACCCTCCCAGGAGCCTGGCGTACAATTAAATAGATGATCTTGGCGGCACCTGTTCTTTATAAAATAGTCGGATAGGCCTTCAGTATTTAGACCGGGGTATGAATGATTAGAATCCCGAATAATAATTATTAGGATATGTAGAATTGTTCATTTGAGCTTAAGGCTGGTGTAGAATGAATGGGCCAGTGTTATATCGATGTATTATGGCGTTTTTGTATTTGTAGATGAGCTGTGCATTTTAATTGCTGGTTAGGAGGTGCGTTTTAGTTTTAGGCTTGATGTGTTTTTGGTAAAAGGGTCAAAACTGACGAATAATTTATGTCCAGTTTCAGAAGAGCGTTTTGCAGACCCAAGCCTAATCACAGGAACTGTCCACTTTTATTTCCACTATCATTATCATTAGACCCGCGATCGAGCAAGGACTCGGCGTTCCTAATATAATTGTACAAATGGCCCTGCAAGGCCGGAGTCACACGAGGGTATAACATCCGGTGCGATGGGCTGATGACCTTCAGCGCCTGCTCTGCTGCGAGTGACGCACCCCACATGTGTGGGTACCAGGGCTATGGGGTACTCGGCACCGAGCCCATGGAAGTCTATGGGAGTTGTCACTGGCAGCAGAGCTCGGTCCGTGCCCTGGCGGTCATGCAATGGGGGATATTTACAGGGGATTGTAGATTAGAATAGTTCGTGACGCCACCTGTGGTTTCTGATCTGATTGACCAGCGCTGCAGGGTAGATCTCTGAGGGGATGTTATGGCAGCTAGGTGTTAGGTCCCCCACAGGTGGGACTGGTCCCTCAAAGTCTATGGTGGTGATGCAGGGTGCAGATAAGAATTCAGTCACACACAATGCAATCTCTTTCCATACCTTTACTTGTAGGTGTTGCAGGTATGTCCCGGGAAGCTGGTTAGGTTGGAGAATGCACATTCAGGAAAACTGTTGAGCAGGTTAGAGGCCTCCTTTATCCTTTTAATGTGTGTGAGTACAACTTGCATAAAGTCAAGTGCAACTCCTTCTGTAGCAACTGCGCCCGGCCAACATTGTGGTGGAGCCTTCTATGTCTCTGATTATCAGATGTTGAGAGAACTAAGTCCTTACTTTTGCAGGGTCCTGCTCAAAGTCCCTGTTCTCCCTGACTCCGGTTACGTATCGGCGCTTAGGGCTACCTTCTGTGACTTGTAGTCCAGAAAGCCTCCGGTTTTCTTATTACTAGGCGTGAAGCACTAGCAACGCTTCGGACCCCGGTGTCCGGTTAATTGAGTGAGGGTGATTTGTCCCTTTGTCACTCTTACTTCTCCACTCGCCCTTCGCCCTGCTCTCGCTCTTAACATAAGCACGTGTAGCAATCGTACAAAGGTCAGCTTTCCTTCAGTGCTCACTGACCTGTTCTCTGTTGACTCGTTGGTATAACTGCTGTAATTCCTTTCCTTCCTTCTTTCACAGGAACACAGGCAGATTGTTCTGAGTAGCAGGTTAAGGGGTAGCTCTGACTAGGCTAGGATGATTCACTTCACCCGTACTAGCCTCCACTTTCTTATCAGATGAGCTACACAAGCTCTGTCAGGATTCAGACTTCTCTCCTCTCTCTCCGTCTGTCTGACTGGAAACTGATCTTAAGATGGATGGGATGACTCACTCCTGAGCCACCCGGAGCTTGACTGCATTGTCCTAAGACAGGAACCTGAATGAATCACTATTGCTACGTCACACTACTAAATAGTCTGATTTGCCCCTAGTGGCAATGCTGAGAAGTGTGCGTGAATGAATATGAAGCTTTACAGTTACCTTCCTGTGCATTTTCCAGGAGACAGGTGTGCCTTGCGAAGCTGGGCCACACACGAGCGTGAGCCAAGTGTCCGTGTACTGTGTTCCGATTCTCTGCATGACCGGTGCTGAGGAGACAGAGAAAGTGATTTCTCCGTCTCCTCCATTGCCAGCATCTGTTTCACTCGCACCCATAGACTTGTATGGATGTGTGCGATCCAGTTCTCGCAGCCATTCGCAGCATGCTATGCTTTTTTTTTCTCATTTCGAATTGGCATGAGCAGATAATCGCAGATGTGAGGTGCCCCATAGTATAACACTGGGCCGAGTGCAGTGCAATCTTTTATCGGATTGCACTCGTCCGATTTATTTGCTCGTGTGAGCGAGCCCTTATACTCACCCGAAAATGACCAGAATTAAGGCTGGGTTCACACAAGCATATAAAAAAAAGTCCAATTTCCATCCAGAAAAGCGTCATGAATTTTTCTTATTGTCATCCGTATACAATCCTTTTTTTTTAATCAACAGCTATTAATCTCTTACAGGACCATTTACTGTTTTCTATGCTACAGAACTGTAAGTTATCCATAAAAATCAGATGCCTTACTGTGTGGTATCCGATATTTTTTTTCTTCCACCCATCCAATTTCCAATTAATATGTCAGCATTCTGCGATATATATATATTTTTTTCTCACGCCGAATACGATACAAAAATACGTAGATCAGCACTGCCTCACTGAATAACACTGGCCTAAGTTCACTGAATAACACGGTCTTGTGAGCCCTAGATGAAAAACAGCTTATAAATATGATATTTTTTTACCTTTTCTATCCATGTCAGTGAGAGCCAATAGTTAGACCTTTTAAAATAAAGTAAAAGTTTTTTCTTTATGAAAATAACCTCAATTTTTGTAAGTCTGATATTTTTGATATTCAATGGTAAAATAGTATCTATTCTATTATTTCTAAACACTGTTTTTCGGTGATTACTTTGTATCTCTGTTCATACTGTACCCACACACACAAATGATGCACCATTTGAAAGGTAAACTTGCCCCTTTCAGCAAGAAAATAGCCAAACAAACCACACAACCACGATTTGATCATAAAATACAGTTTAAACATTAATTTTCATAAACCTGCAGTAAGGAAAAATGACCTGCAGGTGGCACTACACTAACCCCAAAGCACAGTATCACAAAGCTGCTTACAGACATCACAAACAAATCCAAATATTTGCCTTGGGGCTTTCCAGCTTGCCGAACTGCTTGCCCAGCCTATTTCAGGCACATTGGAGGATTGCACACTTCTCTGCAGGTGAGGCACATATGCAAACACATTTGTAAACATGCACTGCCTATTGAATTGCACACTTGCTCCTTTCATACTCCACCCACACAAACAAATGATACACCATTTGAAAGGTCAAATGACCTCCAGGTGGCAGCACACTACCCCAAAGCACACTACCACAAAGCACACTACCACAAAGCTGCTTACAGACATCACAAACAAATCCAAACATTTGCCTTGGGCACTGGCGGACACAGACAGAAAAGGGCCCCTGTGTAAGAACAATACATGGGCTCTTTGCAGCCCAAGAGCTTCTAAAAATGAAAAATTGCAACTGCTGTTGGAGGTATAAATGGGCCCCCTCACCTCTTGGGCCCCTGTGCGCTGCACATGTTGCACCAATGATATGTCCACCTCTGGCCTTGGGGGCTTTCCAGCTTGCCCAAGTGCTTGCCCAGCCTATTTCAGGCACATTGGAGGATTGCACACTTCACTGCAGGTGAGGCACATATGCAAACACATTTGTAAACATGCACTGCTTTTTCGCTAATTACTTCGCCACACACACAAATGATACACTATTTGAAAGGTAAACTTGCTCCATTCAGCAAGAAAAGAGCCAAACAAACCACACAACCACGATTTGATCATAAAATACAGTTTAAACATTAATTTTCATAAACCTGCAGTAAGGAAAAATGACCTGCAGGTGGCACTACACTAACCCCAAAGCACAGTATCACAAAGCTGCTTACAGACATCACAAACAAATCCAAATATTTGCCTTGGGGGCTTTCCGCTTGCCGAACTGCTTGCCCAGCCTATTTCAGGCACATTGGAGGATTGCACACTTCTCTGCAGGTGAGGCACATATGCAAACACATTTGTAAACATGCATGTAAAATTGCACATTGCCCCTTTCATCTCCCCCCACAAAAAAAATGTACACCATTTAAAAGGGTCAAATGCCCTCAGGTGGCGCCACTCCCCCAAAGCACATACCACAAAGACATACACAAAGCTGCTTCAAAAACCCCAAACAATAAAAAATTTCCCTTGGGCATGGCGGACCAGACAAAAAAGGGCCCCTGGTAAAACTTTTCTGGGCCTTTGAGCCAGAGTTCAAAAAAAAAAATTGAACGCTTTGGGGGGTTTAAAGGGGCCCCCTCCCCTCTTGGGCCCGTGCGGTTTTGACTTTTGCCCCAGGGGATAGTCCACCTTGGCCTTTGGGGGGCTTTCCAGCTTCCCAAGTGCTTCCCCGCTTTTTCAGGCAATTGGGGTTTGCAACTTCATGAGGTGAGGAAATGAAAAATTTTTAATGCACTGCTTTTTCGCTGATTATTTGCCCCACAACAAAAAGTACCTATTGAAAGGTTAAAATTGCCCCTTAGCAAGGGGAAAAAAAACCAAAAAAAACCCACACCCCGATTTTTTCCTTAAATCAGTTTTAAAAATTTTTTTTCTAAACCTACAGAAAGGGCACAAGACCTGCGGAGGCATTCAAAACCCGGAAAAACATTTTTTTCCCCTACTTTCAAACCAATTTATTGGGTTTCAATTAATTTAAATACCGGGTTTTGTTTTTCTCATGAAAAAATTTCATTTGACAGTTTTCTTTTTCTGAAATTACCTGCGCCCGAGACAATGTGCGAAAATTTTTCTGGCCCAAATGTTTATGAAAAAGGGGAAAAAAAAATACAAGGGTGAAAATCAGAGAAAAACAAAAAGGCGGCCCGCGTCTGGGGACGTTTGGGCCCGGTATTTTAGCCAGCTATGGCCTGGGGGAGGTTCATGCTTTCCATAGAGCTGGGGGTGTGGATTTGCTGTGACAATTGCAGTCAGTCTGTGGCCTTGGAATCTTGAATGGAGAAGATTGAAGTTGATGGTCATTGGTGACCTTAAAGGTGTTTCCCGAAGAACAAGAGCTGCAGAAAGTCGGACAACAAAAAGTGTGCATATGGTGCGGAGTTGCAGTTCG
>JARQOD010000002.1:587095367-587137156 GCA_033576555.1 Oophaga sylvatica
TGCTTGTGGTAACTCAGCGTCTTCCCTGTCCAGACTGACTGCACTTGTGGGTCCCTTCGTCCGTTTTGCCCCGGATACGAGGGCATCAGCCCACGCAATGACCTGACACATGGTGAGCGACCTGTGTCCCTGTACTGATATAGGACCACCTCTCAAGCTTCTGCTTCCAACTGCGGTAGCACTGCTTCTACTGCTGCACCTCTGTCCATCGGGCTCTGCATGGCTGGGTAGCTTGCTTGAACGTTGCAGAGCTGACCACCCTACATGGGCACTAGGAGCTAACTGACTACAAACAGGAAGACTTCTACACTTATCCACGGTCAGCCCCTCCTAAGTTAACTATTTACAGTACTGTCTGTCTAACGTGCCCCCATCTAGTGGCCTATTAAGGGTATTATGCTTTCCCTATCTTAAAGGGAATCTGTCACCCCAATTTTGCCATATCAACTAAAGATATGGCTGAATAGTGCGTCCCATAACAAAGCTATCGGTAGGTATCATTTTTCCTGATACCCCCGTTTTCATATCAAAATACCTTAGTAAACTTCAGCTTCTGCGCTGTCAATCAGGGTGGTCAGGTCAGGAGGGCGGCGTTTTCTCTGTCCCCCCCCCCCCGCTCCTCGACATCACTTGCGTATCGCCGTCTGTGAATCCCACAGACGGCGTTCGGCTTCCCGCAATTGCGCACTTCAAATTAGGCCCCGCGCATGCGCAGTGTGCTTTGCCCAACAGTGGGCAAAGCATACAATCAGTACAGTGCATATATACATATATATGTGATTCTTCAGTTTTTGTTTTAGTCTTTGCCTGATGAAGAGACCGGAGTAGTCTCAAAAGCTTGCAATTTGTTACCATCTTTTCAGTTAGCCATTAAAAGGTATCAACCACCGAGGACTCTCAAGTCTAAATATTTTTCTATCTACTGGCTAACACGGTACAAAGATACACATCTTTCCTATATCTAAATATGTACATTCAAGCAACAATGGCATATTTACATAAAGGAAGAGAGTGGAGTATCACACGGTCCCGGTTCACCCGTTACACAAACACGGGGAGAACATACAAACTCCTTGCAGATGTTGTCCTTGTGGGGAAAGGAGGGGGATTTGAACCCAGGACAGTAGCAATGCTAACCACTGAGCCACTGTGCTAACCACTGAGCCACTATGCTAACCACTGAGCCACCGTGCTATTTACATAAAACAATAAACATAAATTGTTTTCTAATATTTTTATATATGGAAACCTAAACTTGGGAAGTCATACAAACTGTTTAATAAATAACGATATGAGATGATGGTTACTAGACTACATAACTGCATCGATTGCTAGGAATGAGAAAGAAAAATTCTGTAAATTGACAGAACTGTAACATTATTTCTGAATGTGGGGTAATGTTGTATCTCTGTATCCAGCTGTATGTGACATAAGCAGTAGTGTCCCTGTTCCCGCTGACTGTGAAGGAATCCATAGATCAGAGATCCCATCACAATCCGCTATTATCCTGAGAGCAGATGTAGAGAAATGCCATATTCCCTCCCTGCAGCCTGCAGTGCCTCTGGCTGGCCTCTATGTGGCCTCCTTCACATGTTGAGTCACCTTTTTTCTTCTTTCTTTCCTGATTCCAGCAGGCAGCCGGCTAATTAACTGCACAGCCCTGCCTTTCTGTGCTGAGTATTGTCATTAGGGAGGAGGGATGGCCAGCACTACTACCCTGACACAGGCACCCAGCCTTCGATCCCACTGCTCGCTGTTGGAAAGCTGGGAGTTTTCTATGTAGGACAATACACCCATTACAAAGGTCCAGCTGCATGCAGAAGTGACTTGGAATATGTCTGCAGCCAGAGTCCGGACATACAGGCCAATGTGATAGGTCTGAGCACTATTCTGCATCATGGGGAACCAGCCGGCCAAGCCTGAGGAGCAGGAGCAAGGTTGGTGGGATCCTTTATTATAAGATTGTAGGGGAAGTTGTGACCTTGTGTGCGGCTGTAGTATATGTGTGCATTCAGGTCAGCGCAGTCCGGAGAGCGGCATTTGTGTGGAGCCGGTATCTGCATGCTGCTGGGTGCAGGCTGTCACTGATTCTCCCTCTGCAGCTGGGAAGTTGTAACCCTGCCCTCCTGGCATGGGGCTGCCAGCTGGAGAATGGGCGCACACATAGCTTCAGGCCAATTACTGCTAACTGGACCCAGCGGATGGGCATAACGGAGATTTATGGCAATTAGCCTAAATGCTTAATGAAAAGAGGGGCTTAAATACTCAGCGACCCTCCCAGGAGCCTGGCGTACAATTAAATAGATGATCTTGGCGGCACCTGTTCTTTATAAAATAGTCGGATAGGCCTTCAGTATTTAGACCGGGGTATGAATGATTAGAATCCCGAATAATAATTATTAGGATATGTAGAATTGTTCATTTGAGCTTAAGGCTGGTGTAGAATGAATGGGCCAGTGTTATATCGATGTATTATGGCGTTTTTGTATTTGTAGATGAGCTGTGCATTTTAATTGCTGGTTAGGAGGTGCGTTTTAGTTTTAGGCTTGATGTGTTTTTGGTAAAAGGGTCAAAACTGACGAATAATTTATGTCCAGTTTCAGAAGAGCGTTTTGCAGACCCAAGCCTAATCACAGGAACTGTCCACTTTTATTTCCACTATCATTATCATTAGACCCGCGATCGAGCAAGGACTCGGCGTTCCTAATATAATTGTACAAATGGCCCTGCAAGGCCGGAGTCACACGAGGGTATAACATCCGGTGCGATGGGCTGATGACCTTCAGCGCCTGCTCTGCTGCGAGTGACGCACCCCACATGTGTGGGTACCAGGGCTATGGGGTACTCGGCACCGAGCCCATGGAAGTCTATGGGAGTTGTCACTGGCAGCAGAGCTCGGTCCGTGGCCCTGGCGGTCATGCAATGGGGGATATTTACAGGGGATTGTAGATTAGAATAGTTCGTGACGCCACCTGTGGTTTCTGATCTGATTGACCAGCGCTGCAGGGTAGATCTCTGAGGGGATGTTATGGCAGCTAGGTGTTAGGTCCCCCACAGGTGGGACTGGTCCCTCAAAGTCTATGGTGGTGATGCAGGGTGCAGATAAGAATTCAGTCACACACAATTACTTGTAGGTGTTGCAGGTATGTCCCGGGAAGCTGGTTAGGTTGGAGAATGCACATTCAGGAAAACTGTTGAGCAGGTTAGAGGCCTCCTTTATCCTTTTAATGTGTGTGAGTACAACTTGCATAAAGTCAAGTGCAACTCCTTCTGTAGCAACTGCGCCCGGCCAACATTGTGGTGGAGCCTTCTATGTCTCTGATTATCAGATGTTGAGAGAACTAAGTCCTTACTTTTGCAGGGTCCTGCTCAAAGTCCCTGTTCTCCCTGACTCCGGTTACGTATCGGCGCTTAGGGCTACCTTCTGCGACTTGTAGTCCAGAAAGCCTCCGGTTTTCTTATTACTAGGCGTGAAGCACTAGCAACGCTTCGGACCCCGGTGTCCGGTTAATTGAGTGAGGGTGATTTGTCCCTTTGTCACTCTTACTTCTCCACTCGCCCTTCGCCCTGCTCTCGCTCTTAACATAAGCACGTGTAGCAATCGTACAAAGGTCAGCTTTCCTTCAGTGCTCACTGACCTGTTCTCTGTTGACTCGTTGGTATAACTGCTGTAATTCCTTTCCTTCCTTCTTTCACAGGAACACAGGCAGATTGTTCTGAGTAGCAGGTTAAGGGGTAGCTCTGACTAGGCTAGGATGATTCACTTCACCCGTACTAGCCTCCACTTTCTTATCAGATGAGCTACACAAGCTCTGTCAGGATTCAGACTTCTCTCCTCTCTCTCCGTCTGTCTGACTGGAAACTGATCTTAAGATGGATGGGATGACTCACTCCTGAGCCACCCGGAGCTTGACTGCATTGTCCTAAGACAGGAACCTGAATGAATCACTATTGCTACGTCACACTACTAAATAGTCTGATTTGCCCCTAGTGGCAATGCTGAGAAGTGTGCGTGAATGAATATGAAGCTTTACAGTTACCTTCCTGTGCATTTTCCAGGAGACAGGTGTGCCTTGCGAAGCTGGGCCACACACGAGCGTGAGCCAAGTGTCCGTGTACTGTGTTCCGATTCTCTTGCATGACCGGTGCTGAGGAGACAGAGAAAGTGATTTCTCCGTCTCCTCCATTGCCAGCATCTGTTTCACTCGCACCCATAGACTTGTATGGATGTGTGCGATCCAGTTCTCGCAGCCATTCGCAGCATGCTATGCTTTTTTTTTCTCATTTCGAATTGGCATGAGCAGATAATCGCAGATGTGAGGTGCCCCATAGTATAACACTGGGCCGAGTGCAGTGCAATCTTTTATCGGATTGCACTCGTCCGATTTATTTGCTCGTGTGAGCGAGCCCTTATACTCACCCGAAAATGACCAGAATTAAGGCTGGGTTCACACAAGCATATAAAAAAAAGTCCAATTTCCATCCAGAAAAGCGTCATGAATTTTTCTTATTGTCATCCGTATACAATCCTTTTTTTTTAATCAACAGCTATTAATCTCTTACAGGACCATTTACTGTTTTCTATGCTACAGAACTGTAAGTTATCCATAAAAATCAGATGCCTTACTGTGTGGTATCCGATATTTTTTTTCTTCCACCCATCCAATTTCCAATTAATATGTCAGCATTCTGCGATATATATATATTTTTTTCTCACGCCGAATACGATACAAAAAATACGTAGATCAGCACTGCCTCACTGAATAACACTGGCCTAAGTTCACTGAATAACACGGTCTTGTGAGCCCTAGATGAAAAACAGCTTATAAATATTGATATTTTTTACCTTTTCTATCCATGTCAGTGAGAGCCAATAGTTAGACCTTTTAAAATAAAGTAAAAGTTTTTTCTTTATGAAAATAACCTCAATTTTTGTAAGTCTGATATTTTTGATATTCAATGGTAAAATAGTATCTATTCTATTATTTCTAAACACTGTTTTTCGGTGATTACTTTGTATCTCTGTTCATACTGTACCCACACACACAAATGATGCACCATTTGAAAGGTAAACTTGCCCCTTTCAGCAAGAAAATAGCCAAACAAACCACACAACCACGATTTGATCATAAAATACAGTTTAAACATTAATTTTCATAAACCTGCAGTAAGGAAAAATGACCTGCAGGTGGCACTACACTAACCCCAAAGCACAGTATCACAAAGCTGCTTACAGACATCACAAACAAATCCAAATATTTGCCTTGGGGCTTTCCAGCTTGCCGAACTGCTTGCCCAGCCTATTTCAGGCACATTGGAGGATTGCACACTTCTCTGCAGGTGAGGCACATATGCAAACACATTTGTAAACATGCACTGCCTATTGAATTGCACACTTGCTCCTTTCATACTCCACCCACACAAACAAATGATACACCATTTGAAAGGTCAAATGACCTCCAGGTGGCAGCACACTACCCCAAAGCACACTACCACAAAGCACACTACCACAAAGCTGCTTACAGACATCACAAACAAATCCAAACATTTGCCTTGGGCACTGGCGGACACAGACAGAAAAGGGCCCCTGTGTAAGAACAATACATGGGCTCTTTGCAGCCCAAGAGCTTCTAAAAATGAAAAATTGCAACTGCTTTGGAGGTATAAATGGGCCCCCTCACCTCTTGGGCCCCTGTGCGGCTGCACATGTTGCACCAATGATATGTCCACCTCTGGCCTTGGGGGCTTTCCAGCTTGCCCAAGTGCTTGCCCAGCCTATTTCAGGCACATTGGAGGATTGCACACTTCACTGCAGGTGAGGCACATATGCAAACACATTTGTAAACATGCACTGCTTTTTCGCTAATTACTTCGCCCCACACACACAAATGATACACTATTTGAAAGGTAAACTTGCTCCATTCAGCAAGAAAAGAGCCAAACAAACCACACAACCACGATTTGATCATAAAATACAGTTTAAACATTAATTTTCATAAACCTGCAGTAAGGAAAAATGACCTGCAGGTGGCACTACACTAACCCCAAAGCACAGTATCACAAAGCTGCTTACAGACATCACAAACAAATCCAAATATTTGCCTTGGGGGCTTTCCAGCTTGCCGAACTGCTTGCCCAGCCTATTTCAGGCACATTGGAGGATTGCACACTTCTCTGCAGGTGAGGCACATATGCAAACACATTTGTAAACATGCACTGCCTATTGAATTGCACACTTGCTCCGTTCATACTCCACCCACACAAACAAATGATACACCATTTGAAAGGTCAAATGACCTCCAGGTGGCAGCACACTACCCCAAAGCACACTACCACAAAGCACACTACCACAAAGCTGCTTACAGACATCACAAACAAATCCAAACATTTGCCTTGGGCACTGGCGGACACAGACAGAAAAGGGCCCCTGTGTAAGAACAATACATGGGCCCTTTGCAGCCCAAGAGCTTCTAAAAATGAAAAATTGCAACTGCTTTGGAGGTATAAATGGGCCCCCTCACCTCTTGGGCCCCTGTGCGGCTGCACATGTTGCACCAATGATATGTCCACCTCTGGCCTTGGGGGCTTTCCAGCTTGCCCAAGTGCTTGCCCAGCCTATTTCAGGCACATTGGAGGATTGCACACTTCACTGCAGGTGAGGCACATATGCAAACACATTTGTATACATGCACTGCTTTTTCGCTGATTACTTTGCCCCACACACACAAATGATACACTATTTGAAAGGTAAACTTGCCCCCTTCAGCAAGAAAAGAGCCAAACAAACCACACATCCACGATTTTATCACTAAATACAGTTTAAATATTTATTTTCATAAACCTACAGAAAGACACAATGACCTGCAGGAGGCACTTCAACCGGAAGACATTTTTGGCCTCTACTTATCAAACCAATTTATTGTATTACCAATCTACATATATAAATACCTGTCTGTGTTCATCATCTCATGAAATACATTTACATTTGACCAGCTTGCTTTTTCTGAAATTACCTGCGCCCCGACGACAAATGTGCGAAAATTTCTCACTGGCCAAGCTAGTTTATAGAAAATGGGAAAATAAATACAAGGGTGAAATCAGAGAAAAGGCAAAAAGGCATGGCTGCGTCACTGGTGACGATGGCCTGTGTATCCTGACCGCTCTAGCTATGGCCAGGGGCAGGTTCACTGCTTTCCATAGAGCTGAGGGTGTAGGATTACAGCTGTGACACATTGCAGTCAGTCTGTGGCCATTAGTGAATCTCTGACATGGAGAAGATCCTGAAGATTGACTGCGCTCATTGGATCGACCTTACAAGGTGTCATCCAGAAGAACAAGACGCTGCAGAAATGTCCGGACAACAAACAAGATGTGACATATGGTGCGGAGCTCTGCAGTCTGATACGCCAGCCTGTGCCGGATCTCTGCCCGACATGTAGAAGAAACCTTCCAGTGAGCAATAAACTGCGGTGACATTAGGGAGGGCGGCGAAAGCACAGCGGGCACGACCAGAAAGTATTGCTGTAATAGCCAGTGCCTTGCAGACAGGTTTTGCAATTGCCTCCTGACGAAGCCGAGTGCGGTGAAACGCGCGTCGGGGCTGTCTTTTACCTCCCTCCCTGCCGGCATCACATGCTCCCTGACTAATATGGCACAAGGTAATGGCTAATATATGTGTTTCATTATGCTTTATGGTTATGGTTTGCTCCGGCACTGCATTTAGCTGTGATTTCACTATGGAAATTATCTATGTTGGGGCAACTTATAGCTATATACGATCTAGTGTTTGAGCCTACATATATGATCGATTGTTTATGCCTGCACACTATTCATTGACTTATACTGTAGGTGATATCTAATTATTTTTCTTTAACAGAGTGGCTTTACTCTGTTGGAGTATTATACGATCAACTACTTTTGCCTGCATATAGTCTAGTGATTTTTGTTTGTAGCGTTACCTATCGGTGTTTTTGCTACAATATATATATTATCGCAGACACAATATTAGCTTATCATTACCGATGTCTGTACACTTATATTTAATTGAGTATACTTAACAAAGTGACTTCATTCTATTGGAGTATCATACGATCAATAACTTTTGCCTGCACATAGTTTAGTGAATTTTGTCTTTAGCATTATTTATTGGTGATTTCACCATAATATAAACACATTGCAGACATAATATTAGCACGGCATATATTATTGACGTCTATATATCTATACTTAACCGAGGTCATCTTTGTTAACTAATAAGTGATCATATTGCAGTATATTCTATTGGGGCAATCGTATGACACAATATAAATTTCGATCTATCACCATGTCTGCATGGTTGCCGGTGTGGAGGGAATAGTTTTGTGTTTTCCTTCTCATTCCTGTCTATTTTCTACCTCTTTGACAGTTGATTAGCTGTGTTTTAACATCTTGTTCTCACTTTATTTTTGTCCATAAGTCTCACAATTTGTATATCTATATTGCTTTAATAAAATTGATATTTTTTTGTTCAATATACCTCTCACTGTGATATTTTATCCATATATTTATTCTCTATTTTGGCCCCAGTAATTTCACAGGGGCAGATACTTGATTCATTATCTCTTTTGGTTTGGTTGTAGGTTTTGCAATTGGCCTAACATCTCGGTGGCCATGTTCGGCACACTGACCTTAAATGGAAAAGTTGTATTTTTCTTATAAACAGTATAATATCAAATAATCACATTGCCTGGGAGTATAGAAAGTGTATGATTGGCGGGGGTCTGTCTGCATGGCCCCTTACTGTTAGGGCTCATGCAGACCAGCTTATATATCAGACGTGTGCTAGATGTTTTTTAATCGGACTACATACTGATCCATGTTATTCAATAGTGCTGTTCCAAAAGATGAATGATTTTTTTTTTCCCCCGGTCCGAATGTCTGAGAAAAAAAAATCACAGCATGCATTACTTCCATCATAGTCTCGAATGAGACTAGCCCATTCTAGTCTATGGGTGCGAGGAAAAAAAGTCTGATCAAAACCGGACGTTCAGAGTGACAAATAGATTTCTATTATCAACCTATGAAACTGTATGTGATCATGTACATGTTTTACTGTAGTTGTACGGATGGCACATGGATTGTGGATTGTAACCACCTATTGAAATGAGAAGACCAATCTTCCCAGGGATGAGGCTTCCACATGTTGGCTCACAAGGAAGAAGAAAAAGTACTTGAGAAATGAGAATTCTATGAAGATGCCTGCATCCAAACTGCATTGTTTAGGGAATTTGCCCATGATCAGTAATTGCTTCTAGTTTGACGCTGCGTATTTATGCAGCATCAAATCCGCAACGGCCAGATGTTACAGCATAATGGATGGGATTTCTAGAAGTCCCATGTCCGCTGTGCGTGCTTGGTTGCCTGCAGATCACCAGTGGGCACGGACATGTGTCTATCAAGACCGCAGTATGTCAATTCGCTAGTCTCCGCAATAGAAATTACATCAATAGAATGTATTGGACGCGGTGAATCTGCACCTGTGTTCAATAGAAGGCAGTGCTTTGGATGCAGCGAACATACGCTACGTTCAAGACGCTGCTACTTCCAGATCATGGGCACCCGGCATTACAAGCAAAATTATTACAGTATGAAAACTTCCAAGCTAAAAGTCCCACTGCTCCAGTCCATGCCGGTGTATTCCAATATTTATTTATTTATTTTACTCACTTATATAGCGCCATTAATTCCACAGCATTTTACTGACATTATCTCCATTGGAGATCACAATGTAGATTCCTTATCAGTATGTCTTGGGAGTCTGGGAGGAAACCGGAGAACCCGGAGGAAACCCACGCAAACTCCTTGCAGATATTGTCCTTGGAGGGATTTGAACCCAGGACCCCAGCGCTGCAAGGCAACTGTGCCACCGTGCTGCCCATAATGTGGGTATGTCTCTCCAGTATTCTGATTTCAGATTTACTTACGTTGCTTATATAGCAACGCCATGTCCTGCATCACTGTACAGATTGTCATCACTTTTTTTTTTTTACGGTCTGTTGTGGCCACAAAGATTGACTCAACTGTGAGTCACCTGATCTGAATTAACAGCCTTATATGCATACAGGTGCTTCTCACAAAATTAGAATATAATCAAAAGGTTAATTTATTTCAGTTCTTCAATGCAAAAACTGAAACTCATATTATATAGTCATTACAAACAGAGTGATCTATTTCAAGTGTTTATTTCTGTTAATGTTGATGATTATGGCTTACAGCCAAGGAACACCCAAAAGTCATTATCTCAGTAAATTAGAATAGTTAACAAAAAACACCTGCAAAGGCTTCCTAAGTGTTTAAAAAGGACCCTTAAGGGTATGCCACACTGAACAATATCGCTAACGGGATCGCTAAAAAACGTCACTATTTAGCGATCCCGTTAGCGATGTTGTTCAGTGCGGCATCTGCCAGCGACGAGCTTCCTGCTGTGATCTCGCTCGTCGCTGGAATCGTTCCGGACCCTATTTTCTCGTCGGCGCTCCCGCTGGGTAAGTATATATCGCTAGTGTGGCACCTTTTCTTAGCGATTTAGCGGTACTTTTGTACCGCTAAAGTCGTTAAGAAGATCGCTAACGGCGATAGCGTCGTTAACTATATCGCTAAATGTGGCCGCACTTAGCGATATAGAAACAATCCCGCTAGCGATCGCATTAGTATGCGTCGTTATCGTGATCGCTAGCGGGATTGTTTAGTGTGGCAGTACCTTAAGTCTGTTTCAGTAGGCTCCACAATCATGAGGAAGACTGCTGACTTGACAGATGTCCAGAAGGCAGTCACTGACACACTCCACAAGGAGGGTAAGCCACAAAAGGTCATTGCTAAAGAAGCTGACTGCTCACAGAGTCCTGTATCCAAGAATATTAATGGAAAGTTGAGTGGAAGGAAAAAGTGTGGTAGAAAAAGGTGCACAACCAACCGGAATAACTGCAGCCTTGAAAGGATTGTTAAGAAAAGGCCATTCAAAAATTTGGGGGCGATTCACAAGGAGTGGACTGCTGCTGGAGTCATTGCTTCAAGAGCCTCCACATACAGACGTATCCAGGATATGAGCTACAAGTGTCGCATTCCTTGTGTCAAGCCACTCATGACCAATAGACAACGCCAGAAGAGTCTTACCTGGGCCAAGGAGAAAAAGAACTGGACTGTTGCTCAGTGGTCCAAGGTGGTGTTTTCAGATGAAAGTAAATTTTGCATTTAATTTGGAAATCAAGGTCCCAGAGTCTGGAGGAAGAGTGGAGAGGCCACAATCCAAGCTACAGAAATAAATCCAGCTCACCACCTGCAGTTCCACACTTCTGTAGCACAGATAGCACCTGGGCAGGGTGCAACATCCAATAGAGAAAGCAGAAAAATCCAGCTCACAGATAAAGTCCAAAAAAGTGCATTTAAAAAAGATGCCTGTATTCTCTTTTTTGTGAACACACAATTTTAATATTTGCTTCATGTACCTTGGAACATAAAATGCACTTTTTTGGACTTTATCTCTGAGCTGGATTTTTCTGCTTTCTTTACACAATCCAAGCTGCTTGAGGTCTAGTGTGAAGTATCCACAATCAATGATGGTTTGAGGAGTCATGTCATCTGCTGGTGTAAGTCCACTGTGTTTTATCAAGTCCAAAGTCAGCGCAGCCATCTATTAGGAAATTTTAGAGCACTTCATGCTTCCCTCTGCTGACTAGCTTTTTGGAGATGGAAATTTCATTCTCCAGCAGGACTTGGCACCTGTCCACACTGCCAAAAGTACCAACACCTGGTGTAAAAACAACAGTATCACTGTGCTTGATTGACCAGCAAACTTGTCTGACCTTAACCCCATAGAGAATCTACGGGGTATTGTCAAGAGGAAGATGAGACACCAGACCCAACAATGCAGACGAGCTGAAGGCTGCTATCAAAGCAACCTGGGCTTCCATAACACCTCAGCAGTGCCACAGGCTGATCGCCTCCATGCCACGCCGCATTGATGCAGTAATTGATGCAAAAGGAGCCCCGACCAAGTATTGAGTGCATTTACTGAACATACATTTCAGTAGGGCAACATTTTGGATTTTAAAATCATTTTACAAGCTGGTGTTATAAAGTATTCTAATTTACTGAGATAATGACTTTTGGGTTTTCATTGGCTGTAAGCCATAATCATCAACATTAACAGAAATAAACACGTGAAATAAATCACTCTGTAATTACTCTATACAATATATGCGTTTCACTTTTTGCATTGAAGAACTGAAATAAATTAACTTTTTGATATTATAATTTTCTGAGAAGCACCTGTATATTACACTGTTGGTGTAGCTCAAAACTGCAGTCAGGCAATAACACGGATAGTACAATACAGGTGTGTGAATACAGTCTATCTCACACGTATTTCATAGCAAAAGTCAATTAATCTATTAGTGTATTATTAAAGTGTTGGAAGAAACCTAGTGAGAAGGAACAAAACTCCATGTAGATAATGCCTGGTTCATTTGCGCTCTTTTTGTTTGTGGGGGTTTTCATTTGCTCTACTTTAAAAATGTGTATGTTAACCTTTTTTTATTTTTTTTATTTTTTTTACATATGCCATTGTTTGTGATATTAGGGGTTTTCTGATGTTTCCACATGGTTCATCAATTTAAAATTTTGCTTACTATAGTGCAAATGTACCCCAGCTTCCCTCCCCGGAGTGTTTTTTTTGTACCTTAGATATTTTGGAGCAATTTTTTTTGCGCTAAAAAAATAAATCACAAAACGGGTACAGGCCAGATAAAAAGCATTTTATAAAATTTTGAGCAAAATTCATTAACTGTTATGTACCATTTTGATGAATTTGGTGCAAAAAAAGAAAATTACAAAAAAATGGGCAAATGATGAATCAAACACATTGTTTTTCCTCGGACTTGAACCTTGGACTCTAGGACTTCAAAGCAACAGTCTAACTAAACCACCATCCTTTTCCTTATCATGTTCTCAGGATCTGCAGACATCTGCCCTGTTATTATTGGATTGCTTTCACTTGTAAAGGAAGCAGATATGATAATGATGCATTATGTAATTGCTGTTTATGTAACTCCTTTTATTCATGGCCGTTCAGTGGTATAATATGCAACAAGGGTCCCAGATATTTCTCTTAGCGCTTCATTATGGCGCACCAATAGGCGTTACAGCTGTTATGTGCATTCATGCCCCACAAAAAAAACAAAAAAAATGTTGTCTTGCTGTGACCTGGCCAATTCTTGGTTATTGTACTTTTATGATGAATCGAGGTATAACCCACCCTCGCCTGGTGCATGTGATTTTTATTTGGGTGGGTTAAGCTACGTTCCCATGATGAATATTTATTTGTTAATTTTTTTATGTTGCAGAATTTGTGCACACAATAAGTAAAATGGGTTACTTGCATTTTTTTTAAAAATACGCAACTCAAAATGCTCACCAAAAATTCAATGTGGGAACGTGGCCTAATGCTAATGAATTGCAGCACTGAGGTCCTGGGATTGAATGCGACCGAGGCAACATCTGTCTGGTGTTTGTACGTCCTAACAATGACATCATGGATTTCCTCTGACCATAGGCTTAACTGCAGCCACAGCAGCCACCTGGGGTGCGGTGATTCGAACATTACTGTCAATCTTTTGGTTTATGCTCAAATAAAGCCAGTTATCCTGCTGTTGCATTACTGCAGTGACATGCTCTTCTGGGGTTATTACTGACTTTTTGTATGGACTTTACAAACTCTTGTTACAGTAGTATTTTCCTGCCAAACACCATATACATACTAAGGCCGGGATCACACACGCGAGAAACACGGACGAGTCTCGCATGTGAATTCCCGGCACTGCCGCCGGCACTCGGGAGCGGAGACTACGGCTGCGTGTATTTCTGTGCAGCCGCTCGCTCCGCTCCCGAGTGCCAGGAATTCACATGCGAGAGTCGTCCGTGTTTCTCGCATGTGTGATCCCGGCCTAAGTGTGAGCAAAAACTGATGTAATAGACTACAATGTACAATCCAGACTTTTCTTTTTATACATATAAATAAAACCTGCATTTTGTGAACAGTTTCCATAAGTACATAATCGCCATCAACTAAAGATGCATTAAGACAGGCTGAGAATTGAATGAGCTTTCAAAAAAATACTCATTCCCAATTACCTGCCCATGTTCACCCTGCAAACGAGAGAAATGCTCAGTTGTCGGTTGATCAGATGGCATTAAAATCATTACAAGCAACATGTCGCCCCATATAAACAGGACATGTGCTTGAGATAAGATGATACTGTGTGAGACCAGAACGATTATCTCCATCAGTACAAGTCGGCCCTTATAAATATTTTGGTAAGCGAGTGCTAGTAGGCTTGTATAAATGTAGTCACATTTGACTTGACAAACCATGCTCCCTCTTGGTGACTTGTAACTAGTGGTGAGCGAATGTGCTCAGATAAGGTGTTAAAAGAGTATGCTCGTGTCTTCAGAGGAGTGCTCGAACGTTATGTTTGAGTCCTCGCTGCTGCATGTGTGTAGCCCAGCTGTGCCTGGAATCATATTCCCCAGGGAGATGCACCAAAGGTAGCACCCACAGGGACCTGATATGCACACAACACACCTTCACCATTCCCTAGAGCCACCAGAGGGAGCCCTTTTGTAGTATATAAGGGTGGTGAAGTTACAGCAGAGAGTTCAGTTTAGCTGAGAATGAGACAGTCTAAGACCAGATTAGCCTGAGAGCTGAGAGAGTTCAGTCTAGCTGAGAACGAGTCTTGCTAGTCACCTCTGAGAGGAGTTGAGAGTTGTTGAGAGAACCTGAAGACTGCAGCTTTGAGCTTAGTTCAATGTGTGGAGGCTAGTACGAGTGGAGAAAGATAGCCACTTCAGCCTGGTCAGAACTGAGTCAACTGAGTGCAGTTCAGGGAGCAAGCGTGCCGACGCTTTGAGAGCGGTGAAGAGAGAGAAGAATCAGCCATCTTCTGCTATTGTGTCTATGCTAAAGGTCGGAGTAGGACGAAAGGCGAGTGGAAGAGAAGAAGAGAGCAACAGAGGTTGAAACAGCATTGATAGCTTACCTCTACTCTGAATAACCGGACACCGGGTCCGAGCTTGCTAGAATCTACACGACTAGTAGGAGATACCGGAGACCCTGCGGGGCTTCAAGTCGCAGGGGCCCACAAGTGTTGATACGTAACCAGGAAGACAGGAGTCTGGGCAGGATCCGCCATTAGAGACACTGTTCTATCCTAGAGAAGGCCCCACCACAAAGTCAGCCGGGCGTATAAGTGAAGACAGAGTTAGACTTTGTTATATACAGGTCAGAAACTCACACTACAGGAGTAAGGAGGCCTACACCTACTCAGTGGGAATAACTGGACGTGCATCCTACACCCTGCCAGCATCCCGGGACGTGCCTGCTATCCCACCAGTGAAGGTACAGAAAGAGACTTTGTGTGTGTCTGCCTTATTACTCCTGCGGCTGAACACCCCTTCTCCGTCCTGCACCCCTATACCCCGTTTACCCTGAAGGACCCCAGCCTTGCCTGTGGAAGGCTTAACACCTTGCTGCCCAACACCAACCCTTCAGCGGATCTGCATAGCAGCGCTGGTCACACTGACCAGGTACCACAGGTGGCGTCACAAATTCATACAAATACTTTAATCCCCTGTAAATACCCCCTTTTTAGTGAGCGCCCAGGGCCACGGACCGAGCTGTGCTACCCGTGACATCCCCCATTGAAGTGAACGGGTTCGGTGCCGAGTACCCCACAGGCCCTTGTCGGGCAACTCACATGTCTCGTAGCTGTTTGACATCCGCAACACATGCAGGTTTTGCTGGTTTGTTGTTCAACAGCCACGAGACATGCAGCCGCGGGGACTTGAACATATTATTCAAGCACGCCGAAAACTCTGTTAGCAGTCGAGCATGTTCTGATAACACCTTATCCACGCACGCTCGCTCATCACTACTTGTACCACAAGGACATTTCACTTTAGAGGATTGAAATAACCTAATGTTGCACTTTTTGTGCTGTGATATCCCAGTACTGTGTTATCTATGTTAAGGTTAAAGCCCCCGTCACACTAAGCAAGATCGCTGAAGCGTCACCGATTTTGTGACGCAACAGCGACCTAGCCAGCGATCTCGCTTAGTGTGACACGCAGCGACGGCCGGCACCCCTGCTGGGTATCGCTGATCGTTGTCGAATGGCCTGGACCATTTTTTCGTCGTTGGTGTCCCGCTGGCCAGCGCACATCGCTGCGTGTGACAGCGGGAGACTAACGATCAGCGAGCTGGGAGCTGGTATCCAATGTACACATCGGGTAACTAAGCACCGCGCGGCACCTAGTTACCCAATGTGTGCCCTGGTTACCGGCTCCCAACTTCTGCTGTAGAGAGCTGGGAGCCGGTTTCCAGGGTACATATCGGGTAACTAGGTGCCGCGCAGCCCTTAGTTACCCGATGTGTACATTGGATACCAGCGTGCTCGCTGGTCCTGATAGCTGTTGAGTCTTCCCATGTGACAGCTCACCAGCGATCAGCTAACGATGTCCCAGCGATCCCATCCACGTCGTATCGTTGGTGGGATCGCTGGGACATTGAAGAGTGTGACGGGACCCGTCACACTCTAACTTTGCTACATCTGTATATAGATGATCGGCATAACGGATAAAAATCGGCTCATCTAAATACAGCCTAAGGGCGCAGTCAGATGTATAAATCAGACAGCAATGCTCAGACTGGCCACTGCTCTCCTAACATGAGTGTGACCACTGCATAGAAATATATGCCCGAAGAGAGAGTACAGAAATTCATTCTGCTATCTGTTCCTTAAACACAATTTTTTTTTAAGGGTGTCATGTTATTTTACAGAGGAATTAACCTACTATATCATTCATTGTGATCACAGGTGTGCTGTGGCCTAGTGTGGGCTGCCAGCGCCTGGGGCAATGTACGTATTTGGTGCCCCTAACCCATGAACTGTTAGAACATCCTGAGTCACTTTTGCCTGTCCAATCTTATATTCTTTATCCCCCAAGCACATGTGTGTAGCCCTGGTGTAAGGCACACGCAGTACCCTGGAGGATGTGTGGAGAGATAGCAGTTTAATGCTCAATGAACATTCATTTCAACACACACACTTAGACACGCCCACAGGTATATAAAGTCTGGTCACAGTCAGGGAGTGTGCAGTGTGAGGAGGGGAGTCGAGTTCAGTCATTCAGTGAGTCAGTCAGCAGCAGAGCTAAGTGCAGTCTGTGTGCAGTTCAGAAAGTGGAGTCCAGTACAGGTGAGCCAGATCACCTCAGCCTGGTCAGAGCTGTGCCCCACTAGAAGACAGACTGAGACATTTATTAAGAAGAAGTGAGTTGCAGATATACTTCAGTCTCCTGTCCCAAGGACGGTGAAGGTTCAGAGACGTGCTCCTGCCTGGAAGATTACTGAGAGTCTGGCAACAAGCTCAAGAAAGGAATTAAGTAAGGGACTGACTTTGTTAACCTGTGAAGTGAGAAATGCTTATGCTACCAGCGAGGACAAGGCGAAAGGCACAGTGGTAGAAATTCTGAGTGCAATAGGATTGGAGAAGTCCTGCACGTTGTTACCGGTCACTGGAGACCGAAGCATCACCATAGCTTCATGCATGGTGGTAGGAAACCCAGAGGCTTACCGGACCTTAGGTAGCGGAAAGCAGCCCCTAAATAGTCGGTACGTAACTGGGGTCAGGGGGAGTGAGAACCTTGAGCCTGATCAGCAAGAATAGGAACTCAGCTCTCTCACAGGAAGGCTCCGACCACAAAACTGACTGGGCAGTACAGCTTTGGAATAGCTGGAGTTATAGAGGGAACTACGCTTCATGCTGGTTGTACTCATCGTTGTGAAAGTAAAGGAGGCCCCTAACTTGTCCAGCTGCTATCTCGAAATACATTCTCCTTGGATCAGCCTCCCTGGGACCTGCCTTACCATCTTACAAGTAAAGGTATGGAAAGACGCTGACCGTGTGAGACTGAGTTATTTACTTGCATGCCTGCACAACCCTGCCTTAACCATCGACCTGAGGGAAGAGTCCTACCTGTAGGGGACCCGACATCTAGCTGCCTCACCATCCCCTCAGAGATCTACAGCAGCGCTGGTACAAATTACCAGAGACTACAGGTGGCGTCACGAACTGTAAATATATCTATCCCCTGTAAATATTCCCCAACATACGCCAGACCGCTAGGGCCACAGACCGAGCCACCGCTACCTGTGACAATCCCCATAGACTTCCATGGGCTCGGCTCTGAGTACCCCATTGCCCTGGTAACCCACAATTGTGGTGGCGGGTCGACACAAAACTTTGGCGTCACGAACAGGATGCGAAACTCGCAAAATTGCGAGCCCTGTGTGCCTATGGAGTTGTTTTTGTGAAAAGGACTGTTTGCACTTTTGGCGCCAAAAATCGCCATCTTTGTCGCCATATTCGCGCCCTCAGGCGCTGGAGAAGAAGGTGGGCGTACCTTCGTGGGCGTGTACCCCCCTGTGGCGCGAAGAAAATGCCTGCCCTCTCAAAGTGCTATTACAACATGCGATCCTGCCCTACAGCAAAGGAGGTCCGCCTCCTCTTCACCTTTCCTGCAAAGAGGAGGAGACGCAAACCCCGCCTCCACGGAAGAGACCGGACGTCTCTGGAGGAAGAAGAAGAAAAAATCTTCTGGAACATCATGGAAGCAGGACGTGTGCAGCCGAGCAGGGAAGCGGAGGAAGGCAGGCCCCGTGCCCCAGCCAAGCTGCCACCAGCACCGGAACCATCCGTGGTCCTGCACCTGCAGCAAGCATTGCTAGAAGTTAAAGAAGAAAATGCACGACTAAGAAAGATGATTTTGCCACAACCTGGATTTGAAGAGATCGAGAGACGCCGGCGTACCCTGGAGCAGCGGCGGCTGTGGGACGCGGTGATCTCTCCCTTTGATGATCCCCTACGTCTGGAGTTACCAAAACTTCTGCTGCCCAAGGCAAAGGAGCAACCGGAGGCTGCCCCCGAAAGTACCAATCCTGATCCCACCGGTGAAGCGGTGGAGGCGAAGGAGGTTGAGGAGGTACCGCCAGTTCCGGAACGCCCGCCCGGCCAGGAGGCCGCAGCAGATGATCGATCCCCGGTAGGGACACCGGAGGGGTCCTGTCCGTCGTTACCAGACGTGGACTGGGACGAGATGGCGCGCCTGGATGACGTCGCCTATACCGCCCAGTGGGAATGTGAGTGGCAGCGTCGTGAGGAGAAGCAGCAACGCCAGCAGGAGGAAGAGCGGGAAGCTCAGCGGAATCGACAGCGGCAACATGCAGAGCTGATCGCGGACAAGGAGAGTGTCCGGAGAGAGAAAGGTACCCTGAGGGAACCGCGGCGGCAGGGGTGTGTGACAGAGTTCCAGCTCCGGAAGGGCTGGGGCTTCATAAGAGAACCGGGCCTCTACCCAGGGGTCTTTGTCAGCAGACGTGATGTAGAATCCCACCTACCGCAAGGTCATCCCGGGAGGGACTTAGTTAATGGAGACATTGTTACATACACACGGCACTGGGGAATGAAGGGATGGTATGCCCTTAACGTCACCATCGTCCGTGACCCCGTCCCAGACGCAGGTAACGTCACCATTACCGCAGCGTCCCCGTCTCCAGCTCAAACAGCATCCGGCCGTGCCCCAGCATCGCCCCCTGCAGGCTCATCGCAAATGGAAGCAATGTCTACATACTCTTCGTCATCTAGTCATCCTTCTGCATCGCAACTTGCGACCCAGTTTCCATCGCAATCTATGACACGATCAATATCGCTAACTGTAACGCAAATTGAAACGCAATCGGTGTCTCGCAAGGAGAAAGTACCCGTTGCGCCCCTAGAGGTTCGCACGAGAACTGTGGCGACCCAGACCCTAATAGCAGCGCACGACTTGTTAGTAATGGGATCTAGGGACCATCGCATTGTTCCAGCCCCCGGGGTGGAAAATGTATTTGAAATAATTAAACAGTAAAAGAAAAAAAACCGGTGAGATCCAGATAGGGGTCTACCATAAGTAATGTTGTAAAAAGTTTAAGAATGTTTGCCAATTTTTGCACAAGTTAAATGTGTATATAACGTATATATATATTGCCAAAAATAGAATGCCCGGCTGGGTAATCAGATAGAAAGTTTTTGCACTTTATTGTGATGTGATTTGATATAATGTGTCTTTGTTTTACAATGGACTTCGAGGTTGAGGACTGTGCCAGCCCAGAACTTATCTGTATATAGTTGCGCTTCGGTGCCTAATCTTGGTTTTACATAAAACCAGCACAATTACCTCTGAAAACAAAACCCGTGTGGTGTGGCACTGAGTGAGGTCTGCATTCGGATGTCCTGCAGCCCACCCAGGACCCACGTTGAAGGTTTGGTGAGGGTCCTTCACAAGCATATTGTCTATTTATATGAAAATGTTATTTAATATTTGTACTTTTCTATATATAATGTTTTGTTCGCAACGTTCAAGAAATCCTTACCTCCCGGATGGGACGAATTAATGTTTAATGTTGATGTTTAATGCATAAACAAAATTGTCTCTTTGTATTTTACAGCCCGGGAGTGCTGTCATTTACCATGGGGGAATGTGTAGCCCTGGTGTAAGGCACACGCAGTACCCTGGAGGATGTGTGGAGAGATAGCAGTTTAATGCTCAATGAACATTCATTTCAACACACACACTTAGACACGCCCACAGGTATATAAAGTCTGGTCACAGTCAGGGAGTGTGCAGTGTGAGGAGGGGAGTCGAGTTCAGTCATTCAGTGAGTCAGTCAGCAGCAGAGCTAAGTGCAGTCTGTGTGCAGTTCAGAAAGTGGAGTCCAGTACAGGTGAGCCAGATCACCTCAGCCTGGTCAGAGCTGTGCCCCACTAGAAGACAGACTGAGACATTTATTAAGAAGAAAGAAGTGAGTTGCAGATATACTTCAGTCTCCTGTCCCAAGGACGGTGAAGGTTCAGAGACGTGCTCCTGCCTGGAAGATTACTGAGAGTCTGGCAACAAGCTCAAGAAAGGAATTAAGTAAGGGACTGACTTTGTTAACCTGTGAAGTGAGAAATGCTTATGCTACCAGCGAGGACAAGGCGAAAGGCACAGTGGTAGAAATTCTGAGTGCAATAGGATTGGAGAAGTCCTGCACGTTGTTACCGGTCACTGGAGACCGAAGCATCACCATAGCTTCATGCATGGTGGTAGGAAACCCAGAGGCTTACCGGACCTTAGGTAGCGGAAAGCAGCCCCTAAATAGTCGGTACGTAACTGGGGTCAGGGGGAGTGAGAACCTTGAGCCTGATCAGCAAGAATAGGAACTCAGCTCTCTCACAGGAAGGCTCCGACCACAAAACTGACTGGGCAGTACAGCTTTGGAATAGCTGGAGTTATAGAGGGAACTACGCTTCATGCTGGTTGTACTCATCGTTGTGAAAGTAAAGGAGGCCCCTAACTTGTCCAGCTGCTATCTCGAAATACATTCTCCTTGGATCAGCCTCCCTGGGACCTGCCTTACCACTTACAAGTAAAGGTATGGAAAGACGCTGACCGTGTGAGACTGAGTTATTTACTTGCATGCCTGCACAACCCTGCCTTAACCATCGACCTGAGGGAAGAGTCCTACCTGTAGGGGACCCGACATCTAGCTGCCTCACCATCCCCTCAGAGATCTACAGCAGCGCTGGTACAAATTACCAGAGACTACAGGTGGCGTCACGAACTGTAAATATATCTATCCCCTGTAAATATTCCCCCAACATACGCCAGACCGCTAGGGCCACAGACCGAGCCACCGCTACCTGTGACAATCCCCATAGACTTCCATGGGCTCGGCTCTGAGTACCCCATTGCCCTGGTAACCCACAATTGTGGTGGCGGGTCGACACACATGTATTATATTTTGAGGACCATACTGATGTAATTATAGCTTGCACTTTGACTTTCTAGTGTTTTGTTTTTTTTTTGCACAAAATTTTTAAGATAGAGAGTTATACGTTTGTTATATTTTTCAGTTTTTTTTAAATAATTTTGCAATTTTAGTTCCATAACCCTAATCCTTAACCTAACCACAACCCTTATCTTATCTCTAAGTATAACCCTAGTTAAGGTTAGAAAAACTGAACTGTAAAAATGAATGAAAACCGTAATGAATCATGAGTTCAGCAGGCGAGATGAGTTTGTGATGGACTTCTTCACTCTGCATAAAAGGCATTGACCAAGATGACAAAGCTTACCTAATTATTCTGAGCTTTGACATAGTTGTCGCTGCCTATGCAGAGCGCAGTAGCTGATGATAAGCTCATCTTGATTGCTTTGCTTTGTGCTGAATGGGCACTCACTGCATTTCTCCAAAAAGCAGCGGCATTTCCAATGGGGGTGAAGCTGGAGGAGATGTAAAATGTTGCACCCCCATAGACTTTGGTGCTCAGGCAACCCCATCTCTGCCCCAGGATGCCAATTCATGTGGGCACCCATAGGAGAATACTGTATTTTACTTCATTTAATCTCTAAAAGTCAACATCTTAAACCCCAAGCATGGGGTCTTACTATATGGGTCTCCTGACGTGAACTAACATCATATTATACAGATATGATCCTGCCAATCCTTACAAGACTCATGGTTGGGCTGCAATTACAAAATACAACCGCAGTACGCTTGTGTAAATTACCCAATACTTTTTTTTTTTCAAGCACATTTAATTAAAATAGTGTTTAAGTGCTTCTAGTAAAATGTTATTTTTTTAGCATGTGACATACTTTTTCATTATGCAAATTGCCTTTCCCAGAGGAGTATGCATGGCGTATAAGTCTCCTCACTCTGACTTGCCAGGCCTGGCTTGTCACTCTCCACAAGGAGAAACTTTACCCCTTACATCCCATACTTTTTCATTATTACACTGCTGTCTGGTAATGTGTTATAAGCTGTACTGATATATTTTCGGGTATCAATAGAATATAAACTGCATTTTAATTATTAGTAAAACATTCACCATTTTTACTATAGGCTACGTATCCATCGGGGGTATCCTGTGATCTTAAGGCTACACAGTTCTTAGGATATCCACACCCTCTAGTACTTTTAGTTCCTTTTAAATCCCTCATCTAATCGAATCGATGTGTATGTGTAATAGGGAATTACACACCTCTAAATATTGAGTCACTTATGGTACTTACAGCTCTGCTTTGAAATAAATGATTAAGGTATATTGAACTACAAATATAATTTGTCCTTATCGGCGACTTCCTGTAATCAGTATGTATAATAATGTAAATTATTAAAAAAGAAGAATCCTGTTTGTGCTTTTTTTTAAACATCCAAAATTTGTATCAGACTTGAAGAACAGGTTCTTCATGATAAGTCATCATGCGTGATGGCACTGACTCGACAAAAGTGACAAGTGTTGATATATTCTGACCAACTTACTGGGAATACTGGGTGGTAAGAAGTTCACAGTCTGAAAATTCCAGCCAATGTCTCTCAAAGGCACAAAACCATAGAATGGATTTTCATGTTAACAACTTTCATTATTTTGATCCCTTCAAGTTCAAAAGACTCTTGATTGGGAAGAGTAGATATATGGTCGCCTCTTGACTGGAAGTGTCAATGTAACCTTCAAACTAAAATGAGGCTTTCAGATTGGCTACTGCTGCTTTGCGCCGTTTCCCTATTTCAGTTACAGTTACGGCTACTTAGGGCTCATTCAGGCTTTCATCATTGTGCGGGATACGGTTTTCATCAGTATTTGATCAGTGTCGTGTTTTTTTTTTGTTTTTTTTTATAACTGTAAGATTTTCTTGTTTGATAAGGAAGACAAAAATGCAAAGCTTCTTGAAGCCATCACATTGTTAGAACATTTTCACTGACCTATAAACTTAAATAGGTGATATTGATTTGTGTCTTGGATCAAAAATTGACATACAGTATCTCCATGATTTGTTTTTTTGCAGACGCATGGTGCGCAAATAATTTGGACATGTGAACAGCAACATAGTATATGATGGGTGTTATGTGTGCATGATCTGTGAAAAATGGAACACTTATAGGAAAAAAATAAATATCTGAATGAGCCCTTAATTGAGCCTTCTTCACACGTCCTGATATTTCCGGTATTGGAAAAACCTGTAGCGGAGATGTCATGTGGCATCAGTATCACACGTACCGGCGCCTGAGAAACGTCTCCATAGTTTGTGCTAATTAGTGACCAAAATTTGCTGTGACACTTACAGCATTGGTACCGATGGTCACATGAATATTTTCGTTAGGATCTTTGGGGCTGTATAAAGTAGTTTAGCAGTTTAGTTGCAGTAGCGACTGTTAACTGAGTTCCATGTGATTATAGAACACATTGTCGCCTATTTTTTATATTTTGCACATAAGAAGTAACCGTTTCACACACAGATTATTAGCGTCTATTGTAATAGTCCATCTCCAAAAAAATTCTGTGTGTAGTTTTAGCCCAGAACCTACTTGTCTAAAAATGTATTTGGAGTTCCTTCATGCTTTAGGCAAAACTGTCCTTGTTCATTAGTCCAACAGCAAATTAGTTTGTCCTGTCGTTAAGAAAGTTTTACTTAATGCACAATCCGGATACTAAATCGCTTTCCGCCTGAGTGGCTAGGAATGTTTTACTATGCGGTTGATTTGCATTTTATTCCAATTTCATGGCATTTAGGCATCCTTAGCTGGATTCTCCTTCCTTTCGAAACTAAGAATTTATTTAGAGCCCGAAGGAAATCATGGTTTTCCGCAGTGACCACAGTATAAAATACAAAAGTAAAAAATATCAAAAGTAAAAATCATGCAAGAAAGTACCGTAATTGATTTCCAACTATTTGTAAAGAAATGTCTCAATTAGTGGAATAATGTGTGTTAATTTCATCATTCAGAAGCCTTTTGATTGGATGACACCAGTTTATTTTTCTCATTTTCATATTTAAGATTCATGAGCTATAATTATACCAACAGTGATTTCTGCAATGATATGATAATGAATGATTGATTGCATTTTAGAACTGTATGGGACTAACGTTTTGTGATTGATTTCTTTCCCCATTGAAATGGACCAAGATTTTTCATGTATGTAATAATCAAAGTCTTCACTACCAGAAATAAGACCTCCTACAAATATGGTCATGTAGGTGCATAATGACTGGCAGATTAGCATTTTAGCGGAGTTGGTAGATTTTTAGCATTATATATAAATAAAAAATCTATAAAAATAATGTGTAAACCGCATAAGGATCAATTCTCAATCCTTATTTTGATGTCTGCATTTGCTGATGTGTCAAGCAATCACTGTGGATAGAGAACTACTAGACCATAGGGGTAAAATCTGCCATAGTTGAAGTAACTAATTTTGCTCAGATTTATGGTGTAATATGAGGTGTGTGGTATAAAATTATATAGTGTTTGCTTTATATTACGGAACAGTTCGCTTGGCTATGACGTTGATAATGACGTTGATAATGCTGCAGCCAATCAGTGAGCTCAGATTCTGCTTGCAGTTCAATCAACATGACGTGACAAGCAGCGTATAAGACGGGTATGGACAGTATATACATACACTAGTAGATAATCTGCGAACGATGACATTAGCAATCATTCTGCCCCATCATTGTTTGTTGGCCTATGCAAACAGACTAGTAAATGAGCACTATAGTGACTTGCATGTAGGTGATCAATGCTTGTTAATGGTGCATTGGTGGAACCTATCAGAGGTGGACACTAAGAGCAAAGGGCCCCTGTATGAGAAGTGTGTCTAGGTCCCCTCCATTCCAGAGAATGAATGGAGTGGGTGTGCGCATTCTCAACTTCTACACCATACAGCCGTTCTCTGGATCATTGTAGTCCCAGTGATCGGATCCCCATACATCAAGAAGATAGCCCTTGGCGGCATGACTTTATATTTTTGAACAAGCTCATATATATATAAATATATATATAAACATGGCCTTACAGAGCTTTCCTCCAAAAAGTACATGTGTTAAAAAAAAAAAAATTTATAATGCATGTATTTTTTGGAGGAAAGCTCTGTAAGGCCATGTTCATACATTGCAAATTTTATGCGTGTTTAATGAGAATTTGTCACTTGCTCAAAAATTTTACTTAAATGCCTTGTAAAAATCCCTGAGCTCCCCAAGTCTGTCACTCTTTTCTGTTTTGCGCTGCATCACTCCATTTGCAGATATTAGCATTTGTTGCTTTTGGAGCGCAGTATGTGAAATCTCTGCATGTAGTGCAATTGGGTGTTTATTCCTAGTCTTCTCTAGGGGTGGGGGCTTTCATCCTCCCTCCTCAACATTGCCAATCACAGCTCACTAATGTCTGAGATGGCTAGATCCGCTGTCGAGCTGTGATTTTGTAAGTCTCCCATCGGTAACGTATGGATTGGAAACTCATGCTTACAAATTTGTGCTGCATAATGGCTGTTTAATATCCTGTACCATTTTGTGCTGAAAATCAGTAGATTCACATGCCAATTTGAGGCAGAAATGTTGGTCCTGCTACCAATTTCTGTCAGAGTATCCTCAAAATCTACAGAAACTTTTCTTAGTGCAGATCCAGAATATGGACCAGAAGGATCCATTGCAGTTGATTTCTTTTTGAATAACTTGGTGTGAATGTTCAGCCTTTATAAGTTTATATGATATTTTGGGATCTGAAGTATATTAAATTTCTTATCTGAAATTGTAAAAAAAGAGCACTGTTTGAGGAATATTTTTCTATGATTTGTGATAATGGATCGCCTGCCTGGGCCGTGGGGATACTCGGTACCGGGCCGCTTCTTAAAGGGGCAGTGTCACGGCAGCAGTGACCCGGTCCGTGGCCCTAGGCGTCCAATAAAAGGTGATAAGATGATGAAGGGGATATTAAAGAGTTTGTAATAAAGTGTTCGTGATGCCACCTGTGGTACTCTGCTATAAAGGTGTTAGCCAACGCTGCAGATTCAGTCCACTGGGACAGTTGTTGATGCAGCAGAGTTGGTTCAGCCCTCCACAGGCAGGGCTATGTCCCCGGGCAGTTAAGATATTAAAGATGATGTTGGAGGTGAGTGTGATGCAGGGCAGGTGACGCAAGAATAATTCAGAGGACACAGCAGGGTACAGTTTCCAATGCTTTACTCACAGTTCTCTTATGCGCAGATGCCTGCTTAGTGCCGTGTCCTCCAGGTGAGGGGTCCAGCAAACTCCCAGGTAGATCAGGATACACCTTTCCAGGACTCCCTTCAATATGTTCCTTTCCTGGCCGCCTCATTGTGCTGATTTTCCGCCCTTCCTGTCCAGCACCTCACAGTCAGTGTCCTAAGCCAGCAGCCGCGGACCTTGTCGGGCGACGTTCTCTAAGTCCCCTTGCTCCCTCATGGCTGCCTTTTCGGAGAAGATAAATGTGGCTTGTAGCTGAAGCACCTAGAGGTGCCCCTACCTCCAGCTTGCTAGTTGAGTCTGATGATTTCTCCACTAGTCTCGGGGGCCAGTACCCCACTGCGACCTAGTCCCTACAATACTGGATACGGACCCCACGGATGGATTGCTCACTATCTGTGCCCCTAGGACCTCTTCTGCCTTCTGGGAGCTTCCTTCTGTCTCTCCCTTTCAGCTTTCTCTCTGCAGCTCCTCCTGATAGGGAGCTGCCTGACAGCACTCTGCTTACTTTCACTTTCTCCTGACCTCTGACTCACTCTCTCTGCACTGTTCTTTCCAGCTCTGTTAGCTCCTCCTCTCTCTTCCTACCTTCTCCACCCACTCCCCCAACACTCTTTACTTTCCAGCCTGGGATAAGACCATCCTCCCTTAGGGTACTGTGTCGACCCGCCACCACAATTGTGGGTTACCAGGGCAATGGGGTACTCAGAGCCGAGCCCATGGAAGTCTATGGGGTTTGTCACAGGTAGCTGTGGCTCGGTCTGTGGCCCTGGCGGTCTGGCGTATGTTGGGGGGGAATATTTACAGGGGATTGATTTATGTACAGTTCGTGACGCCACCTGTAGTATTCTGGTAATTAGTACCAGCGCTGCTGTAGATCTCTGAGGGGATGGTGAGGCAGCTAGATGTCGGGTCCCCTACAGGTGGGACTGGTCCCTCAAAGTCTATGGGATTTGTGAAGTCGGGTGCGGATAAAGAACACAGTCTCACACGGTCAGCGTCTTTCCATACCTTTACTTGTAAGATGTTCAAGCAGGTCCCAGGGAGGCTGATCCAAGGAGGATGTATTTCGAGATAGCAGCTGGGCAAGTTAGGGGCCTCCTTTACTTCCAATATGACGAGTCCAACTAGCATGAAGCGTAGTTCCCTCCAATAAATCTGGTTCTTCTACCACCATGCATGAAGCTATGGTGATGCTTCGGTCCCAGTAACCGGTTAACAGTGCAGGACTTCCAATCCTAAAGCACTCACAATATCTACCACTGTGCCTTTCGCCTTGCCCGTGCTGGTAGCATAAGCATCCCTCACTTCACAGATATATATATCAGTCAGTTCCTTCTTAGTTCCTTCCAGAGCTTGCTAGCAGAATACCAGTAATACTTTTAGGCAGGAGCACGTCTCTGAACCTCTACCGTCCTCTAGACAGGCGTCTGAATTATCTGCAGCTCACTCCTCTCTCCTGCACAGACTTCTCGCTGACTGACTGTCTCCTCAGACAAACTGAACTGACTGAAGACAGGACACTCTCTGACTGAACACTCCCTGCTGATGTCACAAGCTTATAAACCTGTGGGCGTGTCTAAGTGCATGTTGGAATGAATGTTCATTTAGCATTAAACTGCTATCTCTCCACACATCCTCCAGGGTACTGCGTGTGCCTTCACACACCAGGGCTACACATTCCCCCATGGTAAAAGACAGCACTCCCGGGCTGTGAAATACAAGAAGACAGAAAATTTTGTTTATGCATAACAACAAACATTAACTTCTTCCCATCCGGGAGGTACGAATATCTTGAACGTTGCATTAAACATAGAAAAATACACAAAGTATCAAATAGACATTTTTCATATTAACGGTACAACTACTTTCACTTTTATAAAAACTTATATACATCTTCTCAGCTGCGGTAAACCCTGTCTGGGTCCTACCGTTCTTCACATCTCTTTATTAATTTCTGTTACACTTTCCATCCCGGGGGCTGGAACAATGCGATGATCCCTAGATCTCATGACGAACAGATCATGTGCTGCGATCAGAGTCTGGGTCGCAACAGTCTTTGTATGAACCATCAGGGGCGCAACGGGTATCTCTTTCTCGTGAGACGCCGACTGCGTCTCAATTTGCGTTGCAGGGGGCGATTCAGCTGTAACCGCAGTTTGCGATGTAGATTGGGTCGCCGATTGCGATGCAGAGGTGTACGCAGGGGGCGATGCGGAATAGAACGCACAATGCTGGTGTGATGCAGAGCAGGAAGCAGGTGTGCGCAATGGCTCAATTGAGGACGCACTAACCTGCTGCTGTCGCTGCTCCATCTCTTCCCAGTCGCTCTCCATCATTGACGGCTGGGTCCCCGCCGGTGTCCCTACCAGGGATTGATCATCTGCTGCGGCCTCCTGGCCGGGCGGGCGTTCCGGAACTGGCGGTACCTCCTCAACCTCCTTTGCCTCCACCGCTCCATCGGTGGGATCAGGATCGGTACTTTTGGGGGCAGCCTCCGGTTTCTCTTCAGCCTTCCTCAGCAGGGAACTTGGGAATTCAGGAGACGGCATTATGCTTGTAGGAGAGAACACTGCGTCCCTCAGCAGCCGCTGTTTCAGGGCACGCCAGCGTCTCTCTATCTCCTTCATTCCTTTTCGGTGGAGACAGGACCTTCGTCGCAGGCGCTCTGATGTCAGAGCGTTCACTTCCTGTCGCAGGACCTGCCGATGAGTCAGAGCCGGGGGCGGAGCCAGGCAACAGCGCGCTTTTACAGGTACGCCCACCTTCTTCTCCAGCGCCTGAGGGCGCGAATATGGCGGCAAAATGGCGGATTTTAGCGCCAAAAATAGCAAACAGTCTTTTTCACTAAAACAATTCCATAGGCACGCAGGGCTCGCAATTTTGCGAGTTTCGCATCCTGTTCGTGACGCCAAGTTTTTGTGTCGACCCGCCACCACAATTGTGGGTTACCAGGGCAATGGGGTACTCAGAGCCGAGCCCATGGAAGTCTATGGGGTTTGTCACAGGTAGCTGTGGCTCGGTCTGTGGCCCTGGCGGTCTGGCGTATGTTGGGGGGAATATTTACAGGGGATTGATTTATGTACAGTTCGTGACGCCACCTGTAGTATTCTGGTAATTAGTACCAGCGCTGCTGTAGATCTCTGAGGGGATGGTGAGGCAGCTAGATGTCGGGTCCCCTACAGGTGGGACTGGTCCCTCAAAGTCTATGGGATTTGTGAAGTCGGGTGCGGATAAAGAACACAGTCTCACACGGTCAGCGTCTTTCCATACCTTTACTTGTAAGATGTTCAAGCAGGTCCCAGGGAGGCTGATCCAAGGAGGAGTATTTCGAGATAGCAGCTGGGCAAGTTAGGGGCCTCCTTTACTTCCAATATGACGAGTCCAACTAGCATGAAGCGTAGTTCCCTCCAATAAATCTGGTTCTTCTACCACCATGCATGAAGCTATGGTGATGCTTCGGTCCCAGTAACCGGTTAACAGTGCAGGACTTCCAATCCTAAAGCACTCACAATATCTACCACTGTGCCTTTCGCCTTGCCCGTGCTGGTAGCATAAGCATCCCTCACTTCACAGATATATATATCAGTCAGTTCCTTCTTAGTTCCTTCCAGAGCTTGCTAGCAGAATACCAGTAATACTTTTAGGCAGGAGCACGTCTCTGAACCTCTACCGTCCTCTAGACAGGCGTCTGAATTATCTGCAGCTCACTCCTCTCTCCTGCACAGACTTCTCGCTGACTGACTGTCTCCTCAGACAAACTGAACTGACTGAAGACAGGACACTCTCTGACTGAACACTCCCTGCTGATGTCACAAGCTTATAAACCTGTGGGCGTGTCTAAGTGCATGTTGGAATGAATGTTCATTTAGCATTAAACTGCTATCTCTCCACACATCCTCCAGGGTACTGCGTGTGCCTTCACACACCAGGGCTACACAGTACGTCCAGGGTGCCCGGCTGCTATAGTATGTGTTGGGTGCAGGTGTTAAAGTCCTGGGTGGTGCTCCCTCCTTACCTGAGAGTGGGGTACCACACCTCTGGATGAGATGCAGTACCTCTGTGGCGACTGAACCCTCAGGGGCGCCACATCTATTTCTACCATGATTTTCACTGATGGATAAATAAATTACAAATCTTCTCCTATCCTTTCAATGTTAAACACGTACGGCACATGGATTGTGCACTGATGGCATCCGTGTGCTGTGTTTTCACAAACCCATAGACTTGTATTGACCCTTTTCATCTGTGATACCGGAAAAAATGGACATGTCTATGTGAGTTTTGCCCTGACACGTCCTGTGAAAAGAATAACATTATAGATTATAACGGTTATGTATCCATGAAAAAAAAAACCTGATACAACACGTACATGCAACACGTGTCTGAATGAGGCCTTAATCAGTAAATCACCTTTTAGCCAAGTGATTTGCTATTTTTTACTAAAGTGGGAAAAGCTGTTTTGCAGTTTTGTAAAATCTGATATAAAGTTTTGGCTAGTTGCATTATAGAAAGGCATTAATTGTGTTTTCAAGCCTCATGCTTCAGGAGTTGGCTGAGTATTTAATAATGCTCTTAAATTGTGCACGTTATAAGAATCAGTGTTGTCTTACATGGTTGTTAATGCTAACACAAGCTTTAAATTATCCAGCTATGTGTCCCCTGCAGCAATAAAGCGACCCAATATTATTATCCTGAACTGTCTTTTTGTAGTTTGAAAAATATTTAGAATTGAGAGTCCTCAGTGGTTGATACCTTTTGAAGGCTAACTGAAAAGATGGTAACAAATTGCAAGCTTTCGAGACTACTCAGGTCTCTTCATCAGGCAAAGACTAATACAAAATCTGAAGAATCACATATTTATACACAACACAGCACAGGAATAATGTAATAGATAAGACAAGTGACGTAAAGCAGAACTATCAATATGGGCGAGTGATAAACAGTTGTGGCCATAAATATTGGACCAGTTCATAGATAAGTTAGCCATTAATAGGTATCAACCACTGAGGACTCTCAATTCTAAATATTTTTCTATCTACTGGCTAACACGGTACGAACATATACATCTTTCCTGTATCATTTTTGTAGTTTGTAATTTATAGTTTTGCAAATTATTTAAATTTTTTTTTAATTTCTCCAATGGTAATAAAATATTGAAGCAACTATACAATTAGTCTTGATTTAAAAATGTCCTCCCAGTTTTATAAGATTTCCAGTAATTCCAGAATTCTTTTCAAGTACTGAAAATAAAAATAACAAGAAAAACAAACTAGTCGTACTCACAACTCCAGCAGGGCGCGTTGATCTCCGACTCCGACAATACTTTGTATCTTATACATTTATTTATTAAATTTACCCGCTTATATAGCGCCATTAACTCCGCAGCGCTTTACAGGCATCATTATCACTGTCCCCATCAGGATCACAATCTAGATTCCCTATCAGGATGTCTTTGGAGTGTGGGAGGAAACCGGAGAACCCGGAAGAAACCCACGCAAACACGGGGAGAACATACAAACTCCTTGCAGATGTTGTCCTTGGTGAGATTTGAACCCAGGACCCCAGCGCTGCAAAGCAACAGTGCTAACCACTGAGCCACCGTGCTGCCCAATAGGCTGTTGCGCATTGGATGAATGTGTCCAATCTTTGTCATTTGCGCATACTATAGACCAGGCCCATATAAGAGTAATTAGTAAGAACACATATACTGGAGGTGGAAAGAGGCTGGCGTACATAATGTTTCTGCTTCACAGCACGTGACATAATCTACATTGAAAATGGAGGCAGTAAGACTGGGTGTGAGGTCTACTGGGAACAATGGAAAAGTTACACATTTTTTACAGGTCTGTACCATATTGCAAAGTAATAGAATTAAAAGGAACCTGTCACATCCTAAAATGCTATTAACCTGAAAATATAGGATTAGTAAAGCGCTGCAGAATATGTTGGTGCTATATAAATAAATATTATTATTCTTAGTGTGCAGGTTAATAGCTTTCTAAAGCTGCCTGGCAGCTGCACTGAGAGCGCGACTACTGGGAGGAAATTAACTTTATTCCTACTAGCATGACGGCTTTCAGTCATAGAGGAGCGGCGTCAACCACCGCTCACTGTGCACTGCTGATCCGGCTGTCAGTGGTGGGGTATGGTACAGCCACCGCCTACTATGTACTAAGCGGTGATTGTAGCCACGCCACTGTCACTGAAAGCCGGAGGCTGCTGGGATGAATAAAGTTAATATCCTTCCGGTAGTCGGGCTCTCAGTACTGAGACGTGACCGGTGGGACGTGACAGGTTACCTTTTAAGTTAGCAGTAGTGAAAAGACATGCACTTTATGTATAAAACTCACTATGTAATCTTATGAATTTTCATTGTTACAGACTACACATAGGCTACATGTCCCCATTCATAATTTACAGGTTTTTTTTTCTACATTGCTTTGCTTTTGTCTCGTGGTATAAGTTACCTTTATTGGCCCCAAATTCTTCAAAACGGCACGCACAATTATTGACTTTGCGCCAAATTCACAAAATCATCTTCTTTTCTGTCTTGAACCTATTTAGCATCTTTTTGTGCCAAGAATCACCTGTTGTGCGAAACCTGTTCCAAAATATTGGCATACTTAAAAGTACAATAGTGGGGGACTGGAGTGGAGTTGTGCCAAATTTTTGGACTTTTTTTTTTTTTGAAAGTCTCAATTGATGAGTTAAGTGAAAACATCTGGAATCGCAAACCTCAGTCCACAATGCGAAAAACTAAAAATAAACAGTAGAGTGCATATAACGTAGACTTAGAATAATTAATTTGGTGCAAACAAAAAGGTACAAAACACACAAAACTAGACAAAATAAAAACGGTCTCAAACGCAATGATGAATCGATGCTAGAGTATTTTGCTGTTTGGGGTTTTTTGTTTTGCAGGAAACTGAGTAGAGCCACCACATTTTTTAGGAATTTTGCATTTTTGAACAGGATTTGAAGAGATTACTCTTAGTTTCCGCTCAATTTCGGCTTTAAAATTAACCTCCAAAAAAAAACAAAGAAAAAAGAAAAAACCTCAGTGTGTACATAGCCATAAACTGTTTGTGTGTGTGACCTGCTCCTGGACTGCTCTTGTTGTGGTAGACTGAAGCCATCTGTGTAATACTAAATTTATTGGTAGAGGAAGTGATCAGCCAAAGGCAACTCTTCCTCCTTCCCACCTTTAAAATCAACTAGTTGCCGCTGCTCTCCGAAACTGCTGTCGTTAAAGAGCCTGTCTATAATAAGAAAACCCCCTTAATGGCATTAGCTAGGTTGGAAGTTTGATGAACAGGAGTGACATAGACATCAACTACTGCTAAAGCAGAGTCCTCATGGCTGGTGGTGCCCCAGTAGGGAAACCTTTATGGTACCCTGGGATAGATCGGACTACACATGGAGTCACACGTCAGTATTGGACCTTTTATACCACAGTAGCACATTGGGAAGTGAAATATTAATGTTCACTTAGTGAAATATTGTGAGAGTTGATGTCCTTCATGTGGTGATGGTACCTGCTGGCACATAGACTGTCATTGACTATTGTGACCATTTTTGATAGTTCTCCAGTAAAAGAATAGTATCTAACGGATAAAGAGCCGCATTGTAAACTTCCTGGAAGGTTTGGTAATTCTTCTGTCATCTTCCCATTCAGTCCACATCCCTACAGGGACTGGAAAAGTAAAAGTTGACTTTTCTTTCATGTTGGGTGATAAGGGTTATCCTTTTTCCGTCCTCATTCAACACATGTTCCTTTGGTGGCTGGAGAGGGGAAATTCTTTCTTCGGCTGTCAAGAAGTGTCAGGATCTTGTTTCCAACACAAAACAAATATCTGACTTTCAGGAACATAATGACCAAAATGAAACTCGCCAGGTTTGACAAACGTGTTGTAAAATATCTGCCTTTCAAGATTTAATTACATTCATGGCCCCCCAGTCCAGCTTCTCATCGTTTCCTCCCTCGTGGAAACACAGAGGTATGGTTAATGATTCCAGGCTGTTTTCTGTTAGGAACCAGGCTGAGTGTATCCTTCAGGGGGTCTAAATGTGTCATTTAAAGGGGGTCATGTATATAAAATTACTTCTAGATGGAGTTTTTGAAAGATTTTTAAGGAAATGCGACACATGGATAACAACGAACAAGAAAAATAACACCACTTATTAAGGACATGTGCTGTCTGTTTTCCAGTCCCTTTGAAATGTTTAATGATTAATACAGCTATCAAGGAAAATCCTATTAAAGAAAGGATCCGTACAGCTTTAAAGGGTTTCCCAAACAATAAAAAAAGGTTTTTTCAAATGGCTGCAATTTGTGAAACCAAATTTATTTTACGGTAATTTAACTTGATTAAAAATTCGCCTGAATTTGACCAACTTCTGTTATTTCAACAGTGGAAGTTCTGTCTTTTTCTTTCTCAACCCGGAAAGAAACTACTTCCATTTTGAGACGTCACGGCGCCGTGTGTCCATTGGCTTCTCCGCTTCACTCCAAAACGTTCCCCATCAGTTCAGCCCCCTTAGTAAAATTCACCATTCTCAATTTCTGACTAATTTCAACCCCCTGGCCAGGTCTCATGACAGTCGGTCTTCCTCATAGTATTCAGGTGATGTAGGTGACTGAATATGCTCTCGTCTATGCCTCCAGAACACTATAGTAACTTGATTACTTGATGATGCTCAGTCAGTGGCTCCAGAATAATATTTAGCCAACACTTCTTCACTGTGTGCAGACCAATTATGAGAAAAGGTATGCAAATTAATTCTTGAAGAGGAAGAAAGCTGTGTCTGCGGTTCTCCCTATTGAAGGTAGCCACCCTATCAAAAAGTGTCAGCAGTTTAACTAGCGTTGTTACATGACTTGGGTGGCATTGGAGACCTAGATTACTTTTTCTTGAAGGAGAACTAATTTGCATGCCTAATGCCTAAGGAGCATTCCATAGCCTACAAGTATCCCTATGCCAACACTAAAGTGCTACCCATTGGGCCTTAAAAGAGAACCTGGCAGCTAATTTTTGATATGTAAAGTGAAGACATGGCTGTAATGCCGCTGTAATACTGATTAAATTGATACCATGGGTGAACAAATCCGCTTTGTTGTTCTCCTTTAATCACCATTTAAAGTTTTCTACTAATTTAGATTTCGGTGCACAGAGGCCGACTGTGCACTTGTTCTTCTCCTCCCATTTCTTGATTCTCCGCTCCCTCTGCTGCCTCCAGTCTGTGAATAACAAACAGGTCACTGCTGAGATATCAGACAGAAGAGGCAAATCATTCATAGACCGGAGGCACAGGGGTTGGGGAATCACAGACGGGGAGGAAAAGACCCCGTGCACAGTCCAGCCCCTGCGCACTGAAATCTGATTGACAGAAAACTTCAACTGATGATTAAAGAACAACAATAAATCTAATATTAGTTCTCACGCTAGATGTCCTTAAAACTGATCCGATCAAAAACTTTCTAAAACTTGACAAAAGAGAACTGAACATCAATCACTTGTATCTGATTAGTTGTAATTTTAATAGATAAACCTTTCCTGCAGCATATTTTATATGTGTCGACCCGCCACCACAATTGTGGATTACCAGGGCAATGGGGTACTCAGAGCCGAGCCCATGGAAGTCTATGGGGTTTTGTCACAGGTAGCTGTGGCTCGGTCTGTGGCCCTGGCGGTCTGGCGTATGTTGGGGATATATTTACAGGGGATAGATTTATATACAGTTCGTGACGCCACCTGTAGTCTTCTGGTAATTTGTACCAGCGCTGCTATAGATCTCTGAGGGGATGGTGAGGCAGCTAGATGTCAGGTCCCCTACAGGTGGGACTGGTCCCTCAAAGTCTATGAAGTTAGTGAAGTCGGGTGCAGATAAATAACACAGTCTCACACGGTCAGCGTCTTTCCATACCTTTACTTGTAAGATGTTCAGGCAAGTCCCAGGGAGGCTGATCCAAGGAGAATGTATTTTGAGATAGCAGCTGGACAAGTTAGGGGCCTCCTTTACTTTCAACACGATGAGTACAACCAGCCTGAAGCGTAGTTCCCTCTATAACTCCAGCTATTCCATAGCTGTACTGCCCAGTCAGTTTTGTGGTAGGAGCCTTCCTGTGAGAAAGCTGAATTCCTATCTTGTCCTGCAGAGACTCAAGGTCCTCACTCCCCCTGACCCCAGTTACGTACTGACTATTTGGGGCTGTTTGCCGCGACCTAAGGTCCGGTAAATCTCTGGTTTTCTTACCACTATGCTTGAAGCTAATAGTGATCCTTCGGTCCCCAGTGACCGGTTACAATGTGCAGGACTTCTTCAATCCAAAAGCACTTTTCAAATAATCTTTCCACTGTGCCTTTCGCCTTGTCCTCGCTGGTAGCATAAACACTCACACTTGCAAAAAGTCATGTAATCACTCCCTTCTTCTCTTCCTTTAGAGTTAGTTCCAGATTCTCAGTTATCCACTAGGCAGGAGCACGTCTCTGAACCTTTCACTGTCCTTGAGACAGGTGACTGAAGTATTTCTGTACTAAGCTCTTCTTTCTTTATCAGTGTCTTCAAGTGAGGTACAGCTCTGACCAGGCTGAGGTGATCTATATCTCGCCCTTACTGGCCTCCACTTGCTGAACTGCTGATAGAACCAGGCTGGACTGCTTCCTCCCTCCAAGTCCCAGCTAGACTCCACACGTCTGCTCTGTCCGAAGACAGGAAACTGACTACTCTAATCACTCAACCAATACACACCGACCACTCCCTCACAAGTGACTACACTACCCTAAGGGTGTGTCTAGTGTATGTTGAGTGAATGGGTATTGAGCATTAAACTGCTATCTCTCCACACACTCTCCAGGGTACTGCGTGTGCCTAACACCAGGGCTACACATATATATTCTATATCCTATAACTGTAATCTTATGGGAAGTCAGACAAAACTATCTGCAGTGGGCTAAAATGTTAAGCTTCTATGTATTTTAATGTATTCAGTTCTCACTGCAATATCGGAGCCTAGTGGTGACAGAATTGTCGAAAGGTTGAAAACATTTTATATATCTACTAGATGGTGGACCGATTCTAACGCATCGGGTATTCTAGAATATGTATGTAGTTTATTTATGAAGATTTAAGAATAATGCAATGAATACACAGGATTTTCCGGGTAAAATATATATGGTACATTATCATTAAATCTTATTGCTCATAGAACTTAATACAACTGAACGAAATTATTAAACAGGTCATCAAAATATGAAACTGCTGGGGTGTATATAGAGGGTGCTGCTGCTGTTGGGGTGTATATAGAGGCTGCTGGGGTGTATATAGAGGCTGCTGGGGTGTGTATGGAGGCTGCTGGGGTGTATATAGAGGCTGCTGCTGTTGGGGTGTATATAGAGGCTGCTGGGGTGTATATGGAGGCTGCTGCTGGGGTGTATATAGAGGCTGCTGCTGGGGTGTACGTGGAGGCTGCTGCTGCTGGGGTATATGTGGAGGCTGCTGCTGCTGGCGTATATAGAGGCTGCTGCTGGTGGGGTGTATGTGGAGGCTGCTGCTGGGGTTTACGTGGAGGCCGCCAGCAGGGCTGCCACTAGGAATTTCGGGGCCCCATACTGGCAAAATTTATGGGGCCCCCTTGAGACTCCGCCCAGGCTCCACCCCCAGCTCCGCCTCCACCCTAGCTCCTCCTCCACCACGTGAACCTCCCAAAATCCCTCCGCCCTTTCTTGGAAAAACTCCACTTCTTGACTCAATGGTGACAAGAACGAGTGGAGGTGCTGCTGCTTAACTCCGCTATGCAGTGCAGTCATTTTGACAGGGCAAAAATAAATATTGTGCGGACCATTTTTTTGGCCTGTCAAAATGATGAGTCCCTTAGATTGATTTCTGCCCTGGTTCCAGGAGAGGGATTCATGGAGCCAACAAAGGTCTGTGGACAGAAGTAAGTGGGAAGCACCACATACACAGCAGAACAAGGGATACTGTCTAATAGTCATATGACAGGGAGAGGTTAAATCATATTTAAGTAATTAATCTTTATTGGAAATAAAGAATTGCCTTTATTGATATCCCGTAACAAGTGATCTCCATACATATCACAGTATTCTCTATACCAAGAGCAATAATATGACATACAAGGAACAAATACCACCACACCATGATCAGACCACATATTACCATCACAGTGACCAAAAAATACCACATACAAGGAATACATACCACCAATTCATGAAGAGATCATATATTACCACTACATAGTACCATATTAAAGGGAGAGATATCATCATACCATGACCAGATCACATATTCCCACCACACAGTGGCCGAAAAATACTACATACAAGGGACAAATACCATCACACCATGACTACACCACATAGATAAATACCGTAACACCATGACCAGATCTAATCTATGAGAACATTGTTGAAGCTCTCATATACTTGCATTGAGAGCTAATGACTAGAGATGAGCAAATTTGTTCAGGTCCCCACTTATTCGTCAAGCTATAGCACTTACCGAATAAGCTACAGCGGGAACGCGGATACCTGGAGCGTGATGGCTGATGGGCACCGCAGCTGCATGTGACACAGTACATGGAAGGAGAGCTCAACACACAGGCTCTCCATGTATGTGTTGTGACTGTAACACAGCCGCGATACATGCAGCTGTGGCGCCAAACAGCTGATCATCGGGAGCGCTCCAGGTATCCGGGTTACTGCTGCAGCTTAATCGGTAAGCGCTACAGCCTGCAAAATAAGCAGGGACACAAAGAAATACGCTCAACTCTACTTAAGACATAGCTTCTGATTTCTTGCCAGTCAGAAGCTGCGCTTACAAGATGGCACTGAAATACCAGAGTGATGCTGAAAATTGATATGTCGGACGGTATGAGAGAGAACTTAGGTTTAAAGGGACTCTGTCAGCATAGAGTGACTGTTCTGTTCAAAAAAGTCCCTACATTCTGTTTCACATTGAGGCCAATCCTTTAAATCCACCTTGCCACCTGCTTGTTTTCCCTCCATGTCCATCCCCTCTCCTTCAATAGACAGCTCTGGCTTCATATCAACAGAGAAGGATGGAGACAGAGGAAAATAAGCAGGTGGGAAGATGTATTTCAATGATTGTCCACTGTGAAGCACCAAGCACCTGACTTGAACAGTCATTTTTTGCTGACAGAGTCCTTTTAAAGCAACACTCCAGTGATGGAAAAAATAAAAAACAAGCATAGAGACACCAGCTCTAAACAAATGTGTGCACCTTGATGGATCCACGGCAGGCTGGCAGCGCTTTTGCTTCACGGATACAGGTGCAGCTCCCCAGACATGCAGACTAGAGGAACCATTGGTGAACATCGGTCTGCACTTGGACCACTTTGCATGGACCGGCCACGGGTCTCCTGACCTGAACTCAGCAGCCTTACAGCATGTATGAGGATGCTGGTCAGGAGATTGGCGCCCAGTCCAGGCACTGCTGTGCGAGCGCAGACTGGTTTCCCCCTTTCAAAAATTACACTGCCATAATAATAAAGATTTTTCCCAATCATATATACTCACTTCCATCAATAATTCCTCACCCCCCTTCCAAACCCCAAACAAAACTTAGAAGCTACTGGATTATCCTGAGCACTGCGCCTGATGTTATAATTGGGCATTTGGTTTTCCAGCAGGTCAGGATCATCCAGTAGCTTATATATACATTGCTATTGGGTAGTCGAAGGGGAAGGGGTAAGGAATAATTATACAATCATTCCTTACCCTCCCCCCCTTTGACTCCTCAATAGCAATGTATATATAAGTAGAATCACGTACTGAAATAGTGGACAAATGAATACATGGACTTGTTATTTACTCACACAGCCGATGTTGCCGCCGCGCCCACCACCCAGTCAAGAAGAATTTAATGGTCGTCTCACCCTGCCCACCGCTGCCGCCTTAGCCTGCCCAACAAATAAAAGGAAAGTTTATATTACAGCATATATAATCACTGAATATACACTACAAAAAATTCTTTATTGGTATTTATTAAGCACCTATAAATTATAGAACATAAATACCTCAAAATGTAACTCTAAAGGGTATGCCACACTAAACAACATCGCTAACCGGATCGCTAAAAAACGTCACTATTTAGCGATCCCGTTAGCGATGTTGTTGTGTGCGGCATCTGCCAGCGACGAGCTTCCTGCTGTGATCTCGCTCGTCGCTGGAATCGTTCCGGACCCTATTTCATCGTCGGCGCTCCCGCTGGGTAAGTATCTATCGCTGTGTGGCACCTTTTCTTAGCGATTTAGCGGTACTTTTGTACCGCTAAAGTCGTTAAGAAGATCGCTAACGGCGATAGCGTCGTTAACTATATCGCTAAATGTGGCCGCACTTAGCGATATAGAAACAATCCCGCTAGCGATCTCATTAGTATGCGACGCTAACGAGATCGCTAGCGGGATTGTGTAGTGTGGCAGTACCTTAAGTGATTATGTGAAAGAACAAAAATAAATAAGTAAAATAGGAGTCAAGAGTAAAAGGGTGATCACCCCATTTATTTATTTTACTCACTTTTATAGCAGTAATCTTTCCAAAACACTTTAGGGTATGTTCCCACAGTCACTAAATGCTACGGTAAAGTAGACC